>JAECXP010000150.1:710000-1420000 GCA_018152965.1 Scaptomyza pallida | reverse complement strand
CACGAACGTTGCTTTACTCTGAGATGCCACGTTATTATACTTGGAATGCATCATCGAAGCGGTTCCTGGGTATCCAGATGTGCGTTCTACTGATGCTCTTGGTCGTATGTATACAGTTCATCAAAAGAATGATGAATGTTTCTATTTGCGGTTGTTGCTGGTAAATGTGCGTGGGCCAACGTCATTTGAGGCACTACGAACTGTTAATGGTGTAATATTTTCAACATATCGTGCTGCATGTGAAGAATTGAACTTATTAGAAAACGATACCCATTGGGATACGACAATCGCTGAAGCCATTATCTCTGCATCTCCAAGTCAGATACGCACATTATTCGCTATCATAATTTTGACATGTTTTCCATCAAACCCATGTAACCTGTAACACAAATACAAGGATAATATGTCAGAAGATATTTTACATCAAATTCGTGTCAGTTCCACGATATCACGATATTGAGATGAATGAGGAGATACATAATCGTGCTTTACTCTTGATCGAAGATATGTGTTACCTTATGTGCGGTAATTTATTAATCAGGTTAGGAATGCCAGCGCCATATCGTCAAATGAATGACGCAGTTAATCGAGAATTAGAACGGGAACGTGAATATGATCACCAGGAATAAGATTTAGTAGTTCAAACGAATGTACCCATGTTGAATTACCAACAAAAGGAAGCTTATGATACTTTAATGAAGGCAATCGATGATGAAAATGGTGGCTTATATTTCCTAGATACCCCTGGTGGAACTGGCAAGACATTCCTCATGTCATTAGCTTTAGCAACTGTTCGGGCGAGATCCAACATAGCGGTTGCAGTTGCTTCTTCTGGAATAGCAGCCACATTGTTAAAAGGATGACGTACGGCTCATTCAGCATTAAAATTACCGTTAAATCTTCAAATTATTGAAGAACCAACGTGTAATATTGCAAAACACTCAGCAATGGCCAAAGTTTTAGCGGCATCGAAAATCATCATATGGGACGAATGCACAATGGCGCATAAACGTGCATTAGAAGCACTTAACCGAACATTAAAAGATTTACGTAATGACTCGAGATGTTTTGGAGGAGCAATGATTTTACTGTCTGGCGATTTCCGCCAAATACTGCCAGTAATTCCAAGATCTACGGCGGTCGACGAAATAAACGCTTGCCTCAAATCGTCAAATCTATGGCGCTATGTGAAGAAACTGCAGCTGACAACAAACATGACAGTTACATTGCTTAATGATACATCAGCTGAAGATTTCTCGAAGCAATTGCTGACTATCGGTAATGGTCAAGTACCTGTCGATGAATCGAGCGAATTAATATCATTTCCAAATAATTTCTGTAATTTTGTCTAATCAAAAGACGAACTTATCAACAATGTATTTCCAAACATTATTTCTAACCACAAAAATAATGAATGGTTGAGTGAGCGAGCAATTTTAGCGGCTAAGAATAAAGATGTAGATGACCTGAACTACATAATTCAAAATAAGATCATTTGAACAATGCATTCATTCAAATCTATTGACTGCGTCACAAATGAAGATGAAGCCACCAACTATCCAATTGAATTTTTAAACTCTTTGGACGTGCCTGGCTTACCACCGCACAATTTACGCCTAAAGGTTGGCTCCGTAGTAATCATGCTTCGAAACATAAACCAACCAAAACTGTGCAACGGTACGCGTTTGGTGGTTAGAAAATTAATGAACAATGATAGGAAAATTCAAAGGTGAGGAAGTTTTTATTCCGAGGATCTCGATGATCCCAACCGGTATGCCGTTTGAATTTAAAAGACTTCAATTTCCAATCCTTAAAAGTTTGTGGTTTAAATCTAGAACATTCATGTTTTTCCCATAGCCAATTATACGTGGCATGTCCACGGGTCGGAAGACCATCTGCGTTGTTTGTTTTTGCGCATGATAATAAAACAAAAAATGTCGTGTATCACAAGGTACTCAACCCTCTAAGACTATTTTCCAAAATAACTGAAGAAAATTCTTAGAATAATTTTTTTTATAGTGAATTGTGGCTCCTACACTCAAGTATGTAATCAGAAATAGTTTAGGTTAGTATAGTTTTCGTTTACCTGTAAGGTGAGAAAAAGTGGTTAAGTGCCTCAAGGCACTTCTGGGGCTTTGAGTATAAAAAAGTCATTTTCAAAAATCTAAGTTTTACTTTATTTTTTTGTATGATATTGTGAAAAACAAGTTTTGTTGGTTGCGCAGCACAAATACAGATAGAATTTTAGGCAAAAACATTGCGTTTGCCAAGTTTTGCAGTGCTTAAACCATCTTTTTCCACTATTTCGATCCAACCATTCCGGAAAATGGTTTACATGGGCAAACCGCAGGTTTAATATTGGATGCCTAGTTACAGCAACTGTTCATCAGTCAAGTCGGATAACTTAAAACGAATACGCGCTGTCATTTCTTCCAAATTTCTAGAGAAATCACACCAAAAGCTAAAAACAACGCAAAACTTGCATGCAGTCGGAACTAGATGCTAGCAACAAAAGTTAGCGTCGAGCTCCAAAAAGTGTGTCAAGGCACTTATCACTATTTTGTTGCTAAAACACACATCTTTTATGTAATTGCTGTTCTGTAGCTTTATTTTAATAGAAAATAAACATAACTTTCACTAAAAAAATTATGAGTCAAATTGGTTTAATATACTAACTTTTATAAGCAAAATAAAACACAACACGCAACTGGTCAAAATTTACGAGGGAAGAAACAGATGTTCTGTGCATATGAAAATTAAAAGTACCGTTAAAAGCTTCTGTACGGAATTTGGTGTTTGTTATGAACTGCCAAAAAATATTTAAATAATATAAATGCTTTTAGTTGATTCGCTAAAGTGAATAATGTAATAAGTGCCTCTAGGCACTCTTAAGCGTTAGAGGGTTAAGTGAAGAGCAACCTATGTACTAAAATTCAGAAATAATAATGAATGATTAATGTAGGTATTTAATTTTTTTGTATTTATTTTATTTTTATTTTATTGCCATTAGGGCGTAACGGAGTTCGCCGGGTTTTTCTTTTCTATATATATAAAAGAGTTTGTCCTGACTGACTGATTGTTGAGAGACCCACAACCTAAACGAAAGGAGCTAGAAGGCTGAAATTTTCACCAAATTTTCCATTCAGGTTGAAAGTGAGCACAAAGAAATTTTTAATTTGGACCACTCCTTCCAGTACCTCCTGAGCACTTAAGTCCTTTTTCCCAACTTTTGTACTAGAGCTATGCTTTAAAATTAATCAATTATTACGAAACTTGGTCAGAACATGGAGGCGTGTAAAAAAATTATGGATGCAAAATTTGGACTCGATCCGACAACTCCTTGGGGCACCTTCCATACACTAATGTTATGGAGCGTGCTTATCTATATATATAAAATAGTTTGTCCTGATTGACTGACTGATTGTTGAGAGACCCACAGCCTAAACGATAAGAGCTAGAAGGCTGAAATTTTCATATAATATTCCATTCAGGTTGAAAGTGAGCACTAAGAAATGATTTTTAATTTGGACCACTCCTTCAAGTACCTCCCATACAAATCAATGTCCTGCATTAATCACATTACCTCATTCCACCACTCTGGCGCCTCATTGTCGCACAAGCTGTGAGTTTGAACGCCAAACGAGTTTACAAAAACAAAACACATGACCCATTCCACTACTGCCGTCTGCGCACAAGCTATCGTGGCCGAGTTAACAAAAACAAAACACATGACCCATTCCACTTCTGCCGTCTGTACAAGCGATCGCGAGCGAGTTTACAAAAACAAAACACATGCGCTGTGTATGTGTCTTAGTTATTGTCTTTTCTTCTTTGTGCCTTTGACAATTGATTTAAGACCCAGCGTTGGTCGTTGTTGTAAGTGTTGTTGTTGGGCTCGGAATGCTTCTTTTTGTTGGTATCATTGATTTAAAACAAATCAATTAAAACATAACTTTGTGCGCCTAGAAGAGTTTTGCACACCAGAATATGTTACGGGGGTGGCTTTATCTACATACTTGCTAATTATCGAACTAAAACAAAACTTAACACACAAACACAAATTCCTATTGCCATTGTTGTTTTGATCTAATTTTCGAGCTGACATTTGTAATTTTGCACTGTGGGAAATTTTGCCGAAAATCGGGCATTTATTAATATTAATTTTTTACATTTACTTAAATTAACTAAATGTTGATGCAAACATGTTGTAAAAACATTGGACTTTAGTGTTGCATAACAGAAATGTTAATTTAACAGACGCCTGTCATGTTATTAACAGTCAAATCAGCTGTTGCAACAGAAAAGCACGTGCGCCGTTCATCTGCAAATTTAGAGGTTACCAAAAAGTAAAGAAAACTAAAAATTAACGCATTTTAAGCAACAAACTAACGATGGCAGATAATAATACGTGTTTTTTCTGTGTGTTTTGCATCATTTGTTTCATGTTTTGTTCATGTCTTTGTATTTGCTAGTATATTTAAAAAGTGGCTTTCACCTGCAATTTTTAGAAACAAAATTTAACTTTGCGTAGACTTTTAAAAAAATTTTAGCAATTGGTAAATGTGAGTATACCACCGTTTTGTAGGTCTATTAATTCTGAATCCAGCGCATATAATCCTAATGTGCACTTTTTGCAAAATTCAAGTTTTAAGAGCACAACCTCTGTTCAAAATGATGAAACTGTTAAAATGTCATTATCATTAAAGTAGCTTATTCAGTCAAACAATGGTGTTTTGTTACAAATACATAATAATATCATAAGAACGCATATAAATTTTAGTTTCAGCCTTATATTTGGGACATAATAAGCAATTTTCTACATTTTTCTTTTATGTACTTTTTGATTGTTTCTATGGGAGCTATATGATAGCTTGAACGGATGTCGCTGATTTTTTGCAAATATTGAAAAAGCTTGATAAAACACATTTTTGTTAAGTTTGGTGGAGATATCTCAAGAAACAAAACAGCTTTGCATATAAGGAACTGAATTTTTAAGTACTGTTCCTATGGGAGCTATATGATATATCTAACGGATGCTAATGATATTTTTACACGCTTTTAGGATTATGAAAACAAGCTTAATTGTCAAGTTTGGTTTGGATCCGTTGATAAACAAAAAAAATACATATACCATCTTCTATGAAAGGGGCGGTGACACGCCCTTTTTACTAAATAAAGTTGTCTTTGCTTAGTCAAAACTTAACGCAAAAAACGGAATCAAAATATCTTGCATGGTTCGCGAGTTATTAATTAATGCCCGATTTTTGGCAAAATTTCCCATATTGCTTTGGTTGCTGTTGCAAATGCACACATGTAAATACAAACACATGTAATACATTACCATTAATAATCATTACTTAACAGGTATGACATGTATGTACGTACATTTTTCATTATTTAGTACATATATATATATTAACAAAAATGCAAGTGCAAATATTGGTTAATGCACGCATATATTGTTGTATCTGTAGCAAGCTAAAAGAAAGCAATAAACATGTTCACCAAATATATACAGTGCAAAAACAAACACACTGACAAAAAGGATCTTAAGAAATCTAATCTACATGTACATAAATACACATGCTGGGAGTTTGACCACGAGCGAGTTTACAAAAACAAAACACATGAGTTTTAGTACCCTTAACCCATAAAATGGGTAAATAAGGGTATAATGGTTTTGTGCAAATGTATGTAACAGATAGAAGGAAGCATCTCCGACCCTATAAAGTATATATATTCTTGATCAGCATCAACAGCCGAGTTGATCTAGCCATGTCTGTCTGACCGTCTGTCCGTCTGTATGAACGCGCCGATCTCAGAAACTATAAAAGCTAGAGACTTGAAACTTAAAATTGTGAAAATGAGGTTTGAAACTACGGATAAAATAATGAACATTAAAAAAAATTTGATCAAAATCGGTTCAGAAACACCGGAGATATCGCAGATTGAAGTTTGGTCATATTGGTCACTGATTTAACACACATAAGTAACTGTAAGCGTTAAGTATCGGGTTAAGGGTATGTCCTAGTCGGGATTTCTCGACTAGAGCCTTCTTACTTGTTGTTTATAATTTGAGGGGGGCTGGGGGCGGAAGAGGTGGGCGTGGCATCTAAACTTTTGATGCACTTTTTTGGAGAATGCCATCTGCTATCTTGGCATCAAATTTGGTGACTCTAGCTGCTAAAATGTGGGATATATGTGTGTTTTATTGATTTGCACATCGAGGTGTATCGACTTGTTGTCGATTTAACAGGCCCCCTGAGGTCTTAGCGCCCTAAATTTAACACTTTGTCTGTCGAAGGCATGTGCCAAGATATTTGCAAAGTTACAAGGTTCTAGCTTAAAGGGTGTCGAAAAAAGTTGCGTTCATACGGACAGACGGACAGACGGACGGACGGACAGACACCATGACGGACATTGCACAAACCCAATATACTATGATATCTTTGGTATCAAGGTATAAAACTTTGTTAAAGAAATCGAAAACAATTCTGTTTTCAGGTATACTACGTATGATTTAAAAGAAATAAAAACTATTCTGGTGCTTTATTCGACCGTTTAAAAATAAACATAATTGTTGAGTTGGCAATCCTAAAATGTATACGTATATATGGGCCCAGGCGTGCAAAGTAAAATAAAAAGCATAAAAGCAAAAGTGAGAGCGAGATAACTGTAAATGAGTGGCTGTGTTAAAGTAAATAAAAGACAATGAGTTCTCTATACAACATTGAGAAGTTAGATGACACAAATTATGACACCTGGTGCTTGTTGGTACGCAGTGGTCAGTCGTCTGCAACACGGAGTCGATACTACAAGATGTTGCCAGTACGCAATACAAGACATGGAAAAGTCACAACGACAAAGCTATGGCTGTATTGTTCTTGACAATAAGTGCGGCGCATATTAGCTCTATTAAACGGTGTGTTACTGCACACGAGATCTGGATCGAGTTGAAAAAGTTACACAGACCAGCGGGACCAGTGCGCAAGGTAACATTGTTCAAGCAGTTAATAAATAAACGCATGGCGGAGGGAGATCAAATTCAGGGGCATATAAATGAGTTTGCAAATATAGTCGACAAGCTAGCGCAAATTGGCATTACACTGCCAGAAGAATTTGTGGTTATAATGTTATTAGCAAGTCTACCTACGTCCTATGATAATTTTGTGGTTGCATTGGAAGCGCGTGATGACGTGCCAAAACTACATGTTGTGAAATGCAAGCTGGTAGAGGAGAACGAACGGCGCAAAAGCAGCAATCAAAACGATCGCATACAGGCATTTTATGCGCGTTCGGTAGGCAAGGGTACAGAGAATAATAAAGCGACGGCAAACAGGCGCCAAGATTTTAAATGTAATAAGTGCGGCCAACAAGGGCACTTCGTGAAATACTGCAGACAGAAGGAAAGCCACAAAGGAAAAGAGAAAAACAGTTATGAGAGAGATAGCAAGGGTAACGACAAATACAGAAATGAGTTCGAACAATACACAGAGAAGATCGAACTTGCGGGAAGAAACTACGTTTCGGCGAGCGGCAAAGGCACAGTGATTGTGCGCAGCCTATGTGGCTACACAATTACACTACGAGAGGTTTTGTTTGTGCCTGGATTGCAATGCAATTTTGTATCGGTTGCAAAGCTGTAGCAAATGGTTGCTTAGTAAAGTTCTACCCTGGTGTTGCCAAAGTATTTGGTAAAAAAGGATTGTTAATACTATAATGGATTGTTTCTGTGTGAAACAAAGGGCAACCAAAAGCTATGTATGTCTCAAGCGAAAAGTGAGTTGTTTAAATGGCATGAGCGTTATGGTCATTTAAATGTGCAAAGTCTGCGTGAACTGAAAAGTAAGGATATGGTTCGTGGTTTGACATTTGAGTTTACAGATGGACTTGTAGATTGCATAAACTGCATGAAGAATAAATGCCATGTGAAGCCGTTCGAAAAGTCGCAAACAAGGGCAACTGAGTTATTGAGTTTGTTGCATAGCGATGTTTGCGGGCCTATTAATAAAGTGTCAAATGGCGGCAGTAGATATTTTGTTACTTTAATAGATGACATGAGCCGATACGTACATGTGTATTTTATGAAGCATAAATCAGAGGTGAATAAGTTGTTGCAAAATCACACTGTAATGGTGGAGCGTCAGAATGCCTTAAAGGTAAAGTGTATCAGGACCGATAATGGTACTGAGTACATCAACAAAGAGTTTGATGAGTATCTAAGATCGGCAGGCATAAAGAGGCAACTGTCGGCTCCTTACACACCACAACAAAACGGGGTAGCTGAACGCTTTAATAGAACCCTAGTAGAATCGGCAAGAACAATGATAAACGCAGCAGGTTTAAATGAGAGTTTTTGGGCAGAGGCTGTAGCTTGTGCAGCGTATTTAAGAAACCGATCGCCCACAAAGGCCATTGATGGCAAAACGCCATTCGAGCTGTTTACTGGACACAAGCCGGTTGCACTAGATAAAGGCCCGAAGAAGAAGTTTCAAGAGAAGGGCAAATAGTATATTATGGTCGGATACTCGGATACTTCAAAGGCGTATCGTTTGTTTGATAATAACACAGGTGATGTAAAGATCAGCAGAGATGTTTGCTTCATAGAAAATGAACCGCATCAAATGGTTGATATCACGACGTTGCTCGAAGAGACTGAGCAGGAGGCAAAAGTGGATGCCGTAGATTAAAACGATCTGGAACATGATACTGAAAAAGAGGAAAACGACCATGAGAATAAGGCGGTTAAAAGAGGACCAGGGAGGCTAAGGATAATCAGGACTGGATTACGTGGACGGCAAATTAAACAATACAACATGGTAAACATGATGTTTAACAGCGACGTTAAGATACCTGTAACGGTGCAACAAGCACTATCGAGTCCTCAGGGTGATGAGTGGGAATCAGCGATGCAGAGCGAATACGACGCCTTACTACGCAACAAGACGTGGGAGCTAGAGAAACTGCCAGCAAATCAGAGGCCCATTGGTTGCAGGTGGGTGTTTACGCTAAAAAGGAACTTAGCAGGCGAAATCGAGCGCTTCAAGGCGCGCTTGGTGGCGAAAGGATGCAGTTAGAAATACGGAATCGACTTCGAGGAGACATACTCACCTGTAGTGCGCTATGCTACTATACGTATGGTCTTGGCTATGGCAGCTGAACATGAATTGTATGTTCATCAACTTGATGTGTCGACTGCATACTAGGACTGCAAAACTATCGATAGTGGGTACATCGATAGTTTTAAACTTCGATGTTTCAAAACCTCGATGTTTTCCAAAAAAACATCGATATATCGTTAAAACATCGAAAAATTTTCAAATATTTTAGATTGATATTAAGACAAATATAGAAAAGGCAAACATTAATTTTGTTTGTGTAAAATAATGTTATTAATTTCTTAATAATAAACGAACAAAATTTATATTTTAATTTTTTTTAATTCAAAAAAACAAAAATTAGATCTTCACAATTTAAAGCTTTTTTATTCAAATTTTTCTTCTTAAAACTAAAAAAACAAATATTTAATGCTCATTTCATAAAATAAAAAATCAAATATAATGTCTTCACAAGTTAAAGCTTAGTTATTCATATTTATTTCTTAATATTAAAAAAATCAAATATAAAGGCTCATTTCTTAAAATTAAAAAACAAAAATTATGTCTTCATAATTCAAATCTCACTCATTAATATTCATATCTTAAAATTAGAAGAATAAAAACAATTGCTTCATTAATTGGTTCTTAAAACTAAATAAACATAAAATGTAAGTCTTTTCAATTCACAGATAATTATTTTTTAACATTAAAATTAAGTCTTTTCCATTCACATATTTGATTTTTGATGGTAAATATTATTTTCCAAATTGAGTTTTTTCCATTAACATGTTGTCTTTTGAAGAAATTGGCTTATTGCGAATTATTTTCGTCTAGCCATTGGTTTTTTTTTTTTAAAAAACAAGAACGTTGACAGCTTTTGGTTTTAGCGCCGCACGTTTATTAGAAATGATCTCCCCAGCCTTGCTGCACTTTGGAACACAAATTTCGGTTTGATAATGCTGCGTTTAACCAAATTGACCTTTTTTTTTTTTTTTGCTTATTAATCAAATTTTGTCGTATTTCAACTAATAATAATTGTAAAAATGGACCCAAAAAATCTGGCAGCACTGATGCAGTGAAGCATCCGATATATCGATGTTCAATTTTTAACATCGATACATCGGACCATTTTGAAAACCTCGATACTATCGATAGTAACATCGATAGTTTTGCAGCCCTAGTCTAGAAGTTCAACGAGAAGGCGAGACGGGATCGATTCGTGTGGCCAGAAGAAGCACATAATGGGACTGCTTCACGAGATGGGCATGGAGAATTGACGTTCGACGACAACTCCATTGGAAGCAAATTTCCAAGTGAACTGTCAGAACGAGATGTGTAAGCGCGTTGATGTGATGGAATATCAATCTGTCATTGGATCCCTTATGTATATTGCGCTGTGCACACGCCCTGACATTTTGCACTCGGTGTGCAAACTATCCTAAAGGAACTCGGATCCTCACGGTGAGCACTTAGCAGCGGCGAAGCAGGTGCTACGATATCTGCACTCAGCAGCAGATTTGGTGTTGGTCTACAAGAGAACCAACGAGGCAATTGTGGGCTACGCAGACGCAGATTGGGCAGGCGATTCAACGGACAGGAAGTCTTACACAGGCTATGCATACGTGTAAGGCAGTGCTGTTTTTTCGTTGACATCAAAGAAACAGAAGTCAGTTGCGCTTAGCAGTATGGAGGCAGAATATATGGCCCTATCCGATGCTGCAAAAGAAGCTATTTACTTAAGAAAAATTGTAAACGAAATGAAGTTGTTTTTTAAGTTAAATTGCGTAACTGTACATGGCGATAATGTTAGCGCTATAAGCCTAGTTAAGAATCCGGTTTATCACGCTAGAAGCAAACACATAGATGTTAGATACCATCACGTAAGAAATAGCTATGAAGAAAAAATAATTGATTTAAAGTACTGTCCAACTAAAGAAATGATTGCTGATATACTAAGAACTTGTCAAAGGTAAACCATGTAAATGTACTGCGTTGCTCGGCCTAGAATAATTGTAAACATTTCGAATTGCGGAGGAGTAGTGAGTTACTTACTTACTTACTTAGGTGGCCATAACAACCCGTTATCGGGTTACGGCCGACCTCAACAGCTCTCTTCAGGCGCCTCTGCTCCTTGCGCGCCTTCTCCATTTGGATATATCAAGCGCCGATAGGTTCTCTTCCACTTGGTCCATCCATCGGAGCTTTGGTCGTCCTCTCCGTTTTCCGACGGCGGCTTTCGCCTCGAACACCTTCTGTACTGGAGCTTCTTCGTCCATACGGGCGACATGTCCGAGCCAGCGCAAACGTTGTCGCCGTATAGCTCATACAGTTCGTGGTTCATTCGTATGCGAAAGTCATCCCCGGTACGAACAGGACCGAAGATTTTGCGGAGTATTTTCCTCTCGAACACTCCAAGAGCTGCTGCATCTGTCTGTGACAATCTGTCTGTGACACAACCCATGCTTCTGCGCCATATAGCAGCACGGGAAGGATGAGCGTCTTGTAGAGCGTCAGTTTTGTCGGTCGAGAGAGGGCTCTGCTACACATCTGCTTACTGAGCCCATAATAACACCTATTGGCAGACGTGATCCTCCTCTTAATTTCCAAGCTCGTATCGTTCTTTGAGTTGACGGAAGTGCCAAGGTATATGAACTCCTTGACGACTTCAAAAGTATAGCGCCCCGCTGTGACCTGGGATCCTAGGCGCTGGGAATCCTTGCTAGTGGACAGCATATACTTCGTCTTGCCCTCGTTTACCTCCAAACCCACTTTTGCTGACTCTCTTTCGATGGCTGTGAAAGCAGCGGTAACATCTCGGTTGCAACGTGCGATGATGTCTATGTCATCGGCGTATGCAAGGAGCTGGACACTTCTATGGTATAGAATAGTGCCGCTCCGATGTACCTCAGCTGTCCGCAGAACCCCTTCCATCACGAGGTTGAAGAGGTCACACGATAGAGGATCGCCTTGTCTGAAAGCTCGGACGGTACCAAAAGGCTCGGAGAGGTTCTTTCCTACCTTGACGGTGCTTATAGTGCTTCTCAACGTCATTCTGCAAAGGCGTATGAGCTTTGCAGGGATGCCGAACTTAGACATGGTGGCAAATAGGCAATCTCTATTCGGGCTGTCGAACGCAGCTTTGTAGTCGACGAAGAGGTGGTGTGTGTCGACTTGTCTTTCGTGGGTTTTCTCCAGGATTTAGCGCAATGCAAAGATCTGGTCAATGGTGGACTTACCAGGTCTAAAGCCGCACTGATAAGGCCCAATCAGTGTGTTGGTGAACGGCTTTAGTCTTTCACAAATTACGCTCAATAAGACCTTATATGAGATGGCGATCAGACTGATTCCCCGATAATTGGTGCAAATCGTCGGGTCACTCTTCTTCAGTCCAGGACAAAGGACGCTGAGATATCAATCATTGGGCATGTCTTTTGCTGGCCATATTTTGCATAGGAGCTGATGCATACACCCAATCAGCTCGCTGCCGCCAGCCTTAAACAACTCTGCAGGCAGTCCATCAGCACCGGCTGCTTTGTTGTTTTTGAGTCGCATTACTGCAACTCGGACCTCGCCATGGCTAGGTGGTGGGATATCTACATCATCAATGATTGGTGGTATCGATTGCATTCCTTCATTCCTTCCTGTTGAGTTGGCAATCCTAAAATGTATACGAATATCGATGTACTCGATAACTTGCAATAATCATATGTTGAAATACAATTAGTCTCTCACGAACAACCAAACGTTGTGAATGACTTTTTGTTCTGCGGCGCATAAATGCCAACAATAATTTTTTTGTGTTTTTTTTTTTCAGTGTATTCCCGTTCCGGGACTATTTGTTAAGCTTCATCTTCCACCAACTTTATGCTTCAGCTTTTATTCTACAATGTTCGCTTAATATAATAGTATTTCTCGTAGTGAGAAAACGTTTGTTCAGTGTACTTAATTCGTACTAAGATCGGGTTAATTTATCTTAACAAAAAAAAAAAATAGTAAATGTGTTTAATAATGCCCTTATGTGCCTCATTACTTCGCTCAGCGTGTTTGAGTGTTTCTTCATATCTGTAATATGTACGCAAAAGTCTCACTCAAAAGCTTATTCAAAAGCTTAACTAGTCGAACGCTAACTCTAAGATTCTACCATCAAAACAAAGCCATAAAACTTAACTGGTGCACCGTTAAACTGCAGCACGCATGGTTGCAGCCTACCCAACTGTTTTATACCCTGATTGTACGTGGCTCTTATCTATTCTTTCTTTCCCTACACAGGTTACTTCTGCATACTTCCTTTCTGTCTTTTTACCACCAAAAACTATTTTTATTTCTCCATAATGTTTCAATAGCTTTATATATCTACCTATTAACCAAATTCCACATCTTTATAAATTTTTTTTTTCAATTTCTTTTCTTGTTTTCCACAGTCGGGACGGGACGACCCCAAAAAAAATATTCTCTTTCTGAACTTCTTTTTCTTCTTCCTTTGGGTGTTCTTACTTTTGGTTTAATTACTTTACGATTTTACATTTTTTTCTCGAATGATGCTTTTAAAAATTCTGCATTTTACTTTTGTATCTTTTACTTTCTCTTCACCAGCAATAAATTCATACCTGTTAAATTGCGATTACAATTACTAATCAATTAAATCACTTTTGAAAAGTAGTCGAAGTGACTATATAGTTCGCTGGTAGAAATTTATGATTATATAACGATAACGATTACAAAAAATCAAAAATAGTCTGAAACTATCACAAATTATCAAAATAATCAAAAATAATCAAAAATAATCAGAAATAATCAGAAATCATCAAATTGATTATTTTTGATTATTTTCGATTGTTTTGATTATTTTTAACTATTTGTGACTATTTTTGACCAATTGTGACTGTTTCATTAAAAAAATATACAAATTATTCCAACAATGCTTTGACAGCTTTGATTTAGTGCTTGCGAAGGAGGTTGGGATATTAAGCTTTTTAATTGACTTGCAGAGCGCGCATTAAAATCTGCATTATAAATCAGCAATTGATATTTAAAAAAAAAATTTTTTGTGGTGATGGATAATGTTTGAACAGCATATAAATTTATTTGATGAATTTTTTGATTGAAAAAAATAATCAAAATAATCAAAAACAATCGAAAATAATCAAAAATAATAATAACCTGGTCTGATGAACATGTGGGATGGTTCGGAGGGGGCTGAGCTGAGGCCACCAGGCGGGTCGCGGGTTGCGGATAGCGAACGGCCCCTTTTGGGGTTAGCTGCGAATATGCGATATTTTTTTTTTTTTTTTTCGCTAATAAGCAGTCCCGGACAAACAGCGGGTATGGTGCCGTTTACCGTACCGACAAGACGCTTGTGTCGCCGTCTTTAAATCATAGCCTCACACACTCCCAACTCCCCCACACATACCTACCTCCATCCCTACCCCCCTCATCTCACACCGGGCCGGACTAAGGTGTTATACGAACCGTGCCGAGAGTCAGCCTGGCTGGGGGCCCGGTTTAAAAACTAGCCCAGTCTTTAACGGTGTGCTCAGGCAGATGGCGACCGCCTGTTCTATTTAGCCTTACCCGGGTATCGCGGATCTCTGCCCGGGTGGACCTTATTTTCTCCGCAGCTCGTGGGATTCAACATGAAACAAACAACAATAAAACAACAAGACGTGCAGGACATCCCTGCTGCAAGTGCCGCAAGGCGCATTGAGGACCGCCTCCTGGACGGGGAGCGGTTCTCCAACGTGGGACGCACTCCACAGCGCCCCCAACAGGCGCAACGAGGCGCGGGAAGGCCGCAGGCGCAAGCTGGCCCAACGCGCTCAAGTATGACGAGGCAAGCCCCTCGTCAGCACACAGCACCAACCGCAGAGGCTGCGAGCAAGGCAGGACCTTCCCAGCCCATGCGACCAGCCCTAAATGCGGTCCGGCGGCAAGGTGCACACCAGCGGCAGCAGAAGGCGGAGCTGCCAAAACGTGGAGAGCCGGGAGGCGTAGATGACCCAAACAGGATGGGTCTGTGCGGCTCAAGGGTTAAATGGTACCTAAGGTACCTTCAGCAGGGATTTCCCCCTGCTGAGGCCCGAAGTATGGCAACGGCCAATAGGCAGACGACGGAGCAGGCAAGGGGACCAGCCCCCAAACGCCTTAACAATACTCTGACGCCTCCTGCTGACACTCCCAAAAGGGTATGTCCAGAGGAGCGTCCGAGTACGTCGAAGGCAGCCGCCGTCGCTACTTCAGTAGAGAAGCCTTCCTCTACAGTGTCCACCGAGGCTCGATCGTCGTACGCGGCGATGACAAAACGAGTCAAGGTGGCCGTGTTGCCTGTGGAGTATCCCCAGGTAATGCTCAGTCACGGGGACTTGTCCGCATTGGAAGAGGCCATCCTTGACGAACTTATCGTCAGTGGATGGGGCACCGCAGTGGAGTTCGCGGGAATTCACTTCAGGGTGGGTCACTTAGTGATCGAATGCTCGGACGAGCACTCCGCAGAATTCCTCAAGGCTGCGGTGTCGAGGCTAAAGTCGTGGAAGGGAGCTCCACTCGAATGTAAGGTGGGTGGTGACATTCCGTCACCCCACAACATCACGCTGTACTGCCCTAGAAGCGCGGATCGGTCTACCGAGTCCTTGTTGATTCTGCTGAGGAATCAAAACGGGATCGAGACCGATGCATGGAAGGTGTTGTCGAGGAGGACGGAGAATGGAGGCGCCTTGTTGGTGATTGGCATCGACGAAATCTCCAAGAACGCAATAGTGGCAAGGGGCCACCAAGTAGCATTCCGCTACGGGACTATCCCGGTTAGCGGTCTAAAGAAGACAGCTGGCAAAAGGGACACTGCCGCCCCAGCTCCACCAAAGCCAGAAGTGGTACCCCCCTCCCACAGCCACCGAACCGAGCGTCCACCAGGCAGGTCGTACCGACCCATCTGAAGACTTGGCTGAAGATGAAGACCTGGCAGACCAGACGCTCGTCAAGGATGTGCTGGAAGGGATGGACCTTGGGGAACCCATGTCGTCCCAGGAACTGGCAGAGGAACTGGCGAAGGAAACGGAAGGAGATGAAGCTGACGTGACGATGACGGGCAGCGGTGGTGAGGGTGACTCCCCTCCTACACCACCAGTAAAGAAGGCGGTCGCAGAGTAATGGTGACAACAGGCGTCACCACTACCGGGCTAGCCCAGATAAACCTCCATAAAGCTAAGGCAGCTTCGGCTGTCTTAGCCAGGACGTTTATCACACAACATCTTGGGCTAGCCCTCATACAGGAGCCATGGGTCAACGATGGCATTAAAGGCCTGTATACCGCCGTGTCAAAGGTAGTATGGGATCAAAGAGATCCAATGCCTAGAGCATGTATCATGGTAAGGAAATATATTGATTATTCAATTCTTTCAGAATTCCTCACTAGGGACTGCGTGCCAATCGCCTTGAAGGCAAACGGTAACGCCCCCCCTATGATTGTGGCATCGGCCTACTTCGCGGGTGATGTGGCGTGCCCACCACCGGAGATTGAGAGGCTGGCGGAGTATTGTAAAAAGGAGAAGATGCCATTGGTCATTGGCTGTGATGCCAATGCGCACCACACTATACACGTAGGGACAACAGCTTTACGACAGGCAATATGCAAAAGTTAGAGCTTCTGTTCGAGACTCACTTCCCAGGGTGTATCCCTTGGCAACAGAGTGTAGTACTTGAAACAGAGGAACAACACAGACCGACCATCTCCGACTGGGCATCTGCCAAGTCAATGGTTACTTTGGAGAAAATTAAATGGGCGATTGGAACTTTCCAACCGTACAAATCTCCTGGTCTGGATGGTATATCACCCGCATTCCTTCAGCAAGGACAGGTGAAACTCCTACCCGCCCTGAGGAAAATTATGATAAGTAGCCTAGCACTTGGTCATATACCAAGCACATGGAGTAGAGCTAGGGTGGTCTTCATCCCCAAAGCAGGTAAGACAGACATCACCAACCCAAAGTCCTTCAGACCCATTAGCTTGACATCGTTTTTGTTGAAAACGTTGGAGAAGATAGTGGACCACAACATCAGGAGCACGCTGCTTATGCAGAACCCACTGCAGACGACACAGCATGCATATAGGGCAGGTAGATCTACGGACACGGCACTATATGAATTGCACCGTAGCTTACGCTCGGCGATAGTAAACAAAGAAGTAGCAGTCTGTGCCTTTTTAGACATTGAGGGAGCATTTGACAACACGTCACATGATGCAGTCAGAGCCACCCTGAATAGAAGAGGCCTGGACCCTACGACTAGCAGATGGGTCTCATCCCTACTAAAAACTAGACAGGCTACGGCATCCATACAGGATAGTACTCTAACAGTCACGACCACAAGGGGCTGTCCACAGGGGGTGTCTTATCACCACTCTTGTGGAGCATACTAGTTGATGAGCTGTTAGGTAGACTTGCCAGCAGGGGTATCCAGTGTCAGGGTTATGCCGACGACATTGTGATAATAGCCAGGGGCAAGTACGAAGAAACTCTCTGTGACATTGTTCAACTGGGAATTAGGATCACGCATGATTGGTGTTTGGAAGTTGGCCTTAACCTCAACCCCACAAAAACCATCATCGTTCCATTTACCAGAAGATACAAGTTACTAAGGATGAGGGAAATTAGGCTCGCAGGGAGTCCAATAGAAACAAGCAAGGAGGTTAAATACCTTGGGGTCACTTTTGACTGCAAACTAAATTTTGGTACCCATATTCAAAATACGATCGCAAAGTGCTGCAGAGCACTTTATACCTGTCGTAGAATAGCTGGGAAATCATGGGGAACATCGCCAACAATATTAAGATGGCTTTATCTCATGGTTGTGAGGCCCATGCTCACATACGGAGTGATTGCGTGGGGGATAAGGCACAGCAAATCACTGTGCAAAAGCAACTACAAAAGTTGCAAAGAATGGCCTGTGTAGGAATCACTGGAGCGATGAGGACTTGTCCAACATCAGCACTTGAGGTTCTTTTGGAGTTCACGCCACTTCACCACACAATAAGGCTACAACAGAAAGCAACCCTCTTAAGAATGTCCGCAGAAGGAGTAGGGAGGGGGCACATTCTTAGTCAGACAGAGGTGGATTTGCTATCGGGTGAAATTCCCCTTCTGGCACAGCCAAGGGACGAAATGAAAGCCGAACACATGTTCGTGCAGAAATTTCAAGTTCACCTATGTAACAAAAATGAGTGGACATCTGAAGAAGAGGTCCACAAAATGAAACCACACACCATAAAGTGGTACACTGATGGATCCCTAACTCATCAAGGCTCCGGCCTTGGTGTGGTAGGCCCACGGCTCACTTACTTCGAATCCCTGGGCAAGCACACTAGCATCTTCCAAGCTGAGGTGTGTGCAATAGGGAGGTGTGTGGACTTCAATTTGAAGCGCAATTATCAAAACAGGGAGATAGCCATCCTATCGGATAGCCAAGCAGCATTATTGGCACTTAGTAAGACCGAAATCAGGTCAAAAACTGTTCGCGAAGTGCGAACCAAGCTAAACACCCTGGGATCACAGAATAGGCTTGCCTTAAGGTGGGTCCCGGGACACGTTGATATAGCGGGGAACGAAGAGGCAGATAAGCAAGCAAGGAGGGGAGCTGCGACACCCCTTATAGGACCCGAGCCGTACTGTGGGATAGGGAGAAGCACGATACGGCAGGAGCTTAGGAATGAAGAGAGGCTTATGCGGGAAATGAGCTGGGCAGAGACACCTGGACTCAGACAAGCAAAGCTTCTCTTGGGCAGCTATAACCTAAAGCGGTTTAAGCTTCTGATATCTATGGGAAAGAATAGACTTAGGATACTCACTGGTCTCCTGACAGGACACTGTAGACTAAGAAGTCACCTAGCAAAGCTGGGCATAACAAGAAGCGGAATGTGCAGATTCTGCGAAATGGAGGAAGAATCCTCCCTGCACATCATAGCAGAATGTGTAGCCTTAATAAGGAAAAGAAGTCGTCTCCTAGGAAGACATATTATACAACTTAGTGATTTAGAAGACATCGACCCAATAAATATACTTGCCTTCATGCAAGACCTGGGTTTGATGGAAGAGCTATAGGCCAAGAAGGGGGTACAATAGATCTTTTAGGTCGCAGTGCATTCACCCCAAATAATAATAATAATAATAATAATAATCAAAAATAATCAATTTGATGATTTCTGATTATTTTTGATTATTTTGATAATTTGTGATAGTTTCAGATTATTTTTGATTTTTTGTAATCGTAATCATTATATAGTTGTCTAAAACCAAAAATAGTCGTAATGTAATGACTTGTTCAACTTTTTAACTAAAATAATTTAACTACTAATGACTACAATTAGTAATCACTACTTAACAGGTATAAGTATATCCTAGTCGGGATTTCTCAACTAGAGCCTTCTTACTTGTTTTTTTTTTTTATTTTTCTATATATATTTAGTAGCTGCCCGAATCGTGCTTCCCTACGTAATATGTATTACCGTAAGCTATTGCTGCCAAATTTGGCATAAATGTAGATGCTGACATCTGGCACAGATATGAATCTAAAATTTGGATACCACGCTCCCAAACAACGGAACATGTCAGACCACTCTAATAAAAACCGGAATGCATGTATCTTCGCCAATTTTTGTGCTAGAGTCACCTAATATGGTGGGCATATTGTTTGTGACATCCGTAACAGATCTGCGTTAAAGTCTCGCCCACTTATACCGCCCACCTCTATATATTTGTCAGTTTTTGCGCTAGAGCAGAGGTGCCTAAATTTATTTATTTATTTACGCCAAAGAGCAACAAAAAAGTTCTCCGAACTGGCTAAACCTTATAACTACTTAAACACTAACAACAAATAAAGCTATATTAAACAAGTAAAAACGTTGCAGTCGGACGCATCCGACTGCGATATACTTTGATACCAGTTCACATAGCTGTGTTAAGGATTCTGAGTGCGAATAGTAATATATAAGGGTTTTGGGTATAAAAATCAGGCAGAAAGGGTAGGCATGACATTTATCTGTGGCGGATGGCACTTTCTATCCCACTACCAAATTTGGAGACTCTAGCGCAAAAACCGACAAAGATATAGAGGTGGGCGGTATAAGTGGGCGTGGCATAAAAAATTTGTATGCACTCCTGTTACGGATGTCACAACCAATGTTCATACAAAATTTGGTGACACTAGCCCAAAAACTAAGAAAGATATAGAGGTGGGCGGTATCAGTGGGCGTGGCATCCAAAACATTGATGCAGATCTGTTACGGATGTCACTACCAATGTTCATACCAAATTTGGTGACTCCAGCTTAAAAACTGGCGAAGATACATGCATTTCGGTTTTTTTTTGAGCGGTGGGGCATGTCCCGTTGTTGGGGGCGTGGGCGTCCAATGTTTTGATTCATAATTTTGTCAGATGTCAGCATCTACCTTCATCTCAATTTTGGTGGCTATAGCTTCAAAACTGTAGAAGATACAGGCATTTTTGTTAATAATCGGAGAGTGGCTGGGGGCGGAATAGGTGGGCGTGGCATCCAAACTTTTGATGCAATTTTTTGAGGAATGTCACCAGCTATCTTGCCATCAAATTGTGTGACTCTAGCTGCTAAAATGTGGGATATATATGTGTTTTATCGATTTGCACTTCGAGGTGTATCGACTTGTTATCGATTTCCCAGGCCCCCTGAGGTCGTAGAGCCCTAGATTTAACACTTTGTCTGACGAAGACATGTACCAAGATATTTGCAAAGTTGCAAGGCTCTAGCTTTAAGGGTGTGGAAAAAAGTTGCGTTCATACAGACAGACGGACGGACGGACGGACGGACGGACGGACGGACGGACAGACACCATGACGGACATTGCACAAACCCAATATACTATGATACCTTTGGTATCAAAGTATAAAAATATTGCTTAAGCAATTGCTTTACAAATTTAGAATTATTAGAAAAATCAAATCGCAATTCGATCGGCAACATATTATAAGTTCTCAAAGCTCTCGAGATAGGCTCATTAAATCCATAGTTAGTACGATGAGCACTTATAAAGAAGGTACTAACAGCCCGCAGAGACCTTGATGGGGTTAAAAAAATTTACCTTGCAAAGGAGATCAGGACAATCAATCCTACCAATTATGACATCATTTAAGAAGGCAAGTGCAGCAATTTTGCGCTTATCCGCTAAGGTAGATAATTGGACAAGGCGACATCTATCTGCATAACTAGGAATTGGCACAGTAAACCCAAGAGCCAATAAAGCAAATTTTAAAATTTTTTTTGAAGTCGCTCAAGTCTTTTAATATAAATTGCAGCAAAAGGACTCCAGATAAAAGAACAGTATTTAAGCCTTGAACGCACAAATGCCGAATATAAACATAACCTTGTATAAGGATCCGAAAACAGGGCAGCATTACGTCTAACAAATCCAAACATAGCATATGCTTTGGGTAACATATAGTCAAGATGCTTGACAAAGCTAAGTTTATAATCAAAAATAACTCCAAGGTCTAGTGATTCATTTCTGATAGGCAAATTCGATCCATCAATCGAATAAGTAAAGCTAATTGGGCTTCGAGCTCTAGAAAATCTCACAAAAAAGCACTTAGATAAATTGAGTGGGAGAAGGTTCTGACGACACCATGTGCAGATTCTAAGTAAATCCTCCTGGAGATCAATGCAGTCAGATGCTGTCTTAATCACTTTAAATAGTTTAAGGTCATCAGCATACAAAAGATGATTGGCACTACATAAACTGTATGAGATGTCATTTATAAAAAAAATAAACAATATAGGTCCAAGGACACTACCTTGCGGAAGCCCAGAAGGTGCAATGTATGGCGATGAAAGCTTACTGTTAACTACCACTCGATAGGATCGCTGGTCAAGGTATGATCTAAACCAATCTAGGAGGAAAAAGTGAAACCCAAACTGTGCAAGTTTTGCCAAAAGCGCATTGTGACAGACTTTGTCAAATGCCTTAGCAAAATCTGTATAGATTGTGTCAACCTGAAACCGATTTTCAAGTGCATTAATGCAGTAATTAGTAAATACTGCAAGATTGGTCACAGTAGATCTGCCATTCATAAAGCCATGCTGGCTAAAGCTTATATACGATTTAAAAAAAAAACGTTAGATGCTTTGCAACAACACGTTCAAATAATTTGGAGACATTGCTCAGTTTAGCGATACGCCTGTAGTTAATTATTAAGCTTTTGGATGAATTTTTATGGACAGGTGTCACAAGTCCAGACTTCCATGCTTTAATAAATGTGCCTGTCAAGAGGGACTTAGAAATTTGATTTAATTTAAGTGGCTCACAAAGCTCAATAATACAAGATTTCAGAATGATTTCAGATACCATCACTGTCAGGCATAGCTGAGGAGTTAAAGTCGGTCACAGCTCCAATTATGTCACTACTCGAAACTTCCAAGTTACCCAAACTGAATAAAGTTGGTATATTAGAAAGAATATCTGCATTATACCAGTCACGGCTTGCCTCAAAGTTGGAGCTAAAAAACTGAGCAAATAATTCTGCAATTGATGCATCAGAACTAGCAATAACTGAAGCAAAGGTCATGGAGGACGGTGTGGTTTTAGCCCTAACAAAAGACCAAAACGATTTGGGATTAAGCTTAACCCCCGCTTCGACTTCAGATATCTATTGGTTATAAAGAAATTTGTTCAAAAACTCAAATTCACGCTTATAAAGCTTATAGCGCTCCCAGTCTAAAGAGTTACAGGAGGTAGCATATCTTTTAAAATATTTGTTCCTTGGGTTTTTTAATTTCAATAATCCTGCAGTGTACCAAGGTAGTCTTGGATTGTGCCTTTTAGTAGTGGAGTTGATTGCCATTATGCGCTTAATAGATGTTAAAAACCAGTCATATGCACTTTCCAGATCGAGTTGCGATAAGATTATTTCCCAATCAATATTTAATAGAGAAGCTTTAATACTAGTAATATTAGATTGTGCAAAAAGATATTTGACGTTATTACCCGAGTGCGGAGTAGCTCGAAAATCATAAGTCTCTAAGACTAAGAGAATAGGCTCATGGTGCATATCACAATGCGTGAGAGGAGCTGGACATGAGCCAATGGAAAATTTATTTTCTAAAGATATAAAAACTAGGTCAAGAATTTTGTGCAATTTATTGAACACATTATTAACCTGCACCAAGCCCATGCTGAAAAGATCATCTAATAAAGCAACTTCATGAGCTAAATGTACGTTGCAAGGGATCATAACAGGCTCATCTATAGACTGCACCCAACCCAATCTTCCCAGATTGAAATCCCCCAGAACGCAAAGACTTTGAGAGTCCTTTAGTCCCATATAAATAGAGGCCACATTTGCAATATGAGCATCGTATAGTTCTGGTGGGCTATTGGGTGGGACATACGATGCACAGATAAATAGCGATTCCAGCGGACCCGAAATAAGGACCACTAGTTGGTCTATAACTGGATCTACGCTAATAAGATTTATAGAGAGATACTGCCGCACAGCAATGAATACACCACCTCCCCTAGAGCACTGTGTACTAACAGTGTCTCTGTCTTTACGAAAGACTTGGAAGAGCTTGGTATCAAAATATTCACCGTCAAAGAAATTTGGGTTGAGCCAAGTCTCAACCAATACTATAACATCAAAATCGCAATCAGTGGTTGCCATATGCATATCTGCTGATTTGGTCCGCATGCCAGCAACGTTTTGGAAATATATTCGTAGAGACCTAGCGCCAGCATTAGTTATTGCCGACGCGTTTCGTTTATGTAAATGCATTTGAGGCAACAATGTTAATGGTGGTGGCAAAGGAAGCAAGAAGGAATACTGCAGGTCCGCACCCGGTAAAATTGTAAACAAATAAAAACTAAGATTAAAAAATGAAGCTCTGTTGATAGCATCATAAGCAGCAATATCCAGCGCCGCCGTCACACAAAGCGTAGGCATCGAAGAGAGCGTAAAGATTTGACGATAAGAATAAGTTAACTTCCACAAAAAGTTAAGAGAAGATAGCGCAGCAATGTTAACAAGTCGTCGGTATAAAAGCGTATTAGTAAAATAACTCAGTCTGCTAATTTGACAAAAATTTAATTTCGTGCGCGAATTAATAAGGGACAGATAGCAAACATGAGCATGAGTCATCTAATTGAAAAACTTGGTGAGGAGAACTACGATGCATGGCATATGACCATGAGGAGCCTCTTGGTCACAGCAGACCTATAGAATGTCACATGCGGCAAGTATGAGAGACTGGATGAAAACGAGACAGAAGCCACAAAGTGGGATACGGCAGATCAGAAAGCTTTGGCACACATAATACTAAATGTAAAGCCAACTCAGTTGATGCACATCAAGTCGTGCACAACGTCAGCGGGAGCATGGAATAAACTAAAGGAGATTCACATGCCGGTAGGGCCGATTAAAAAAGTCCAGTTATACCAAAAGCTAGCGCGTTTAAGAATGCAGCAAGACGACAATGTAATCGCATACGTAAACTCATTTGTTGAGACAATAGAAAAGTTGGCAGAGTTGGACATCAAAATAAATGATGAATTATTAGTCATAATGTTATTGAGTAGCCTGCCATATACATGGGAAGTTTCGTTGTCGCTATTGAAACTCGGGACGAATTGCCTAAATTTGATGTTGTTAAAATAAAAGTATTAGAAGAGGGTTCACGCAAAAGAGAATTAATAGAGCGAGACGACAATACTTCACCGCAAGTTGTATACGCATACCGTCAAGGCAAAGAAAAACATGCAAACGAGAGAAAAGAAAGACATCGAGACAAAGACTTACAGTTAAAATTCAAGGGAAAATGTTATAATTGTGAAAAATACGGACATAGAGCAAGTGAATGTCGCACTAAGAAAAAGAATGCTGAAGAAAAGAACAAACCAGAAAATTCTTGTTGTATGCAGATATACCAAGTAAAAGAGCAACAATGCGATAAGCGGTGCATTGACAGTGGAGCAACTGCTCTTATGTGCTGTGAGAGAAACTTTTTTAATACATACAACGCGAATGAAACATCGATTATGTTAGCCGCAAATAAATTTGTAAAATCACCTGGAGTTGGAAGCGTGAAGTTGTACTGCGAAGGTACAAAAACATATATTATTGGGAACGTCGCACTGATAAAATGTAAACAAGGAAAAGTGTTTTTAAAGGCATGGCAAGAAAACAATTAATATGTATTCACGCAACGCTTAGAAAAAAGCGCACTTTATATGTTGAACAATATTTCGCCCGCAGTGAAATGGCACAATCGTTTTGGCCACTTGAATTTTAAAGACTTAAAAATGTTAAGTGACAAGAAGCTGGTGCACGGCATGTATGTGGAAGTTAATGAAAATTGTGACACATTTATTACATGTGGCAAAAATCTGTGCATTACCATTTCCAAAGAAAGCGGAACGAGTTACAAAACAGGTGCTTGAGTTAGTGCACATCGATAAACATAAATTCAAAAGAAGGCAATTGCTATTTCGTCACATTTATTGACGACTACTCGCGTAAGATTTTCGTTTTCTTCATGCGAGCAAAAAGCGAAGTATTTGATAAATTTAAAATGTTCAAAAATTATGTGGAATGCCAAACTGAAAAGCGGATTAAAATATTGCGAAGTGATAACAGCAAAGAATACGCGAATAAAAATTTCACAGAATATTTAATCAGCTGTGGCATAAAAAGGCAATTGGCAATTTCTTATACACCTCAAGAAAACGGTGTGGCTGAACGAGCCAATCGGACTATTGTAGAAATGGCTAAGAGTTTGTTGATCCATGCAAACCCTTATGAATTTTTGTGGGAAGAAGCAGTAAATACGGCAGTTTATTTGCGCAACAGGTGCCCAACAAGAGCGTTGAATGAAAAAACACCATTCGAAGTATGGAAGAACAGGAAGCCGTCGGTAAAACATATACGTGTATTTGGATCGCGCGCACTGGATAAAACTAGAAAGAGTAAATTCCAGGCAAGAGGAAAAGAGTACATTTTTGTGGGATACTCCTTCGAATGCAAAGCTTACAGGCTGTATGATCAAGAAAAACGGACTAACATTGTGCAACGTGATGTCAAATTTATTGAAGGTGAGTTTGAAACGAACACACCGAAAAACTGTAGCTCGTCAAACAGAAACAATGATTTTTTCACAAACATTATTCGCCTTGAGTCTAACACTGAGGTTCAAGAACAAGATCCAGTAGTATCGTCTCCAGAAGAAGTTCAACCCCAAGGAGTTGTAGGTGCTCCTCAGCGTGGGCGCGGTAGACCTAAAATTGTTCGTAGCGGTCAACCCGGCAGGCCCAAAAAGCAATATCAGGTGACCAATAGTCTAAATCAATTGCAAGACATTGAGACAGCAGAGTCACATAAAGAAGCATTACAAGGAACGCATGCTGCTGATTGGCAAAAGTCGATGCAAGATGAATATGACGCTCTTCAGGCAAATAACACGTGGTCATTGTGCAAACTACCTTCAGGCCAAAAGGCAATCGGCTCAAAATGGATCTTTAGAGTCAAACGAAACAAAGAAGGCGTGATCGAAAAGTTCAAGTCACGTTTGGTCGCTCAAGGCTGTGGGCAGCAATTTTGCGTAAATTATAGTGACACTTTTTCGCCAGTTATTAGATATGAAACAATACGAATGCTGTTTGCTATCGCTGCAGAAAAACAGTTGTACATGCATCAGATCGATATATCGAATGCATATCTAAATGAAAAGCTGGATGAGGCTGTCTACATGAAGCAGCCTCCGAATTTTATTGACAAGAGGAGTCCAAATGATGTTCTTAGGCTGAACAAAGCACTATATGGATTAAAGCAATCCGGTCGCGTTTGGAACAACACGCTTGATGAGATGTTAAGAAGCATGGGCTTTAAAAGATGCAAGAACGAGGCATGCCTGTACGTCAAGCAGGATAACCAAAAGTACAGTTACATCGCTGTATACGTTGATGACTTAATCATCGTGTGTCCGAAGAAGGAAGACATAGCTGTGGTCAAGAAGAAGATAGCATCGAGGTTCAAGATGCACGACACAGGTCCCATTAGCTATTTCCTAGGCATGGAACATGAACAAGGCACAATTACGCTGTGTCAGAAATCGCACATACAAGGACTACTGGACACGCATGGCATGAGCGACTGCCGCTTATTGGGAACACCTCTCGACGCAGGTTTTCAAGTGGACTGCAAAGACGATGATTGTGTCAAGGTAAATGTAACGCAATATCAGTCACTAATTGGTTCGCTTATGTATTTAGCAGTGCTGACCAGACCTGAACTTTTGCATGCTGTAAGCAAACTATCACAACGTAATATGGATCCGCATAGCGAACATGAAGCAGCTGCCAAACACATCCTATGGTATCTTGCGGGAACGATTAATCAGAGTATTGTATATCGCAAATGTGACGAACCAGTAAAGGGATACGTCGACGCAGATTGGGCAAACGGGCAGGACAGAAAATCCTACTCTGGATACGCATTTTTCTTGGCTGGTAGTTTTTCTTGGTCGTTTTCCTGGAGTTCATCGAAGCAGAGCGTTGTCGCTTTAAGCAGCACCGATGCAAAATACATTGCACTATCTTTGGCTGCCAAGGAAACTGTTTATCTCCGAAGAATACTAGCTGAAATTGGGTGGTCAATTAATATGAAACCGATGACCATTTTTGGGGACAATATCAGTGCGCAGCACATTGCGCGGAACCCAGTACATTACAAACGCACGAAGCACATAGACATAAAATATCACTTTATCAGAGAAAAGATAGATTGGAATGAAATTGAAGTCAAGCATGTATTCACTAACGATAACGTTGCAGAAAGCACAGCGGCTTTGTTAAACTTCTAGGAATGAAGTAATTTTTCGTTGGTATATAAAATTATATTTATCTTAAGTATTGAAGATATTGTAAGCTTGCATATAATCGCAACGTTTATATAATATATATCGTATATCGTATCGATGTTATCATATAAGCATATGCATTGTAATCGATATAAGTTGGCCAGTTCTAATTAAATGCTGCGACCGAAAACACACAAAGTTAACACGCTGCGTCTTATTCTTAGGAATTAACCCAACAAAAACATTAAACATTTTGCCGGCAGGTTAAACTCAATACCGATTTTTGCAAGTGCAAACTCGAAGACAAGACACCAACAAAATTACATCGAATTTGGGTAAGCAAAAACAAAATCATTGAAATTGTTGTTGGTCAGTTTGCTTGCACGTCCACAGACCAATACAAAGAAGGGAATTATAACGGTGCAGTTCATACACAAGTAATTGTTTGCATGTGTTGTGTTTGCCTATACTTGGTGCCGTGCATGTGCTGGGCATGGCTGCGCTAGAGTCTCCAAACTCGGTAGGGGATAGAAGGTACCATCCGCCACAGATTTGCATCACAAATTCGGATGTCACGCCTACCCCTTCTGTCTGATATTTATACCCCCCCACACAGAATCCTTAACATAGCTATGTAAACTGGGTTTCAAAGTATATCGCAGTCGGTTGCGTCCGACTGCAACGTTTTTACTTGTTTTTATATATGTATAGATATATAGATATAGATAGATCATACCTGTTAAATTGCGATTACAATTACTAATCAATTAAATTACTTTTGAAAAGTAGTCGTAGTGACTATATAGTTTGCTGGTAGAAATTTATGATTATATAATGATTACGATTACAATAAATCAAAAATAGTCTGAAACTATCACAAATTATCAAAATAATCAAAAATAATCAGAAATGATCAAATTGATTATTTTTGATTACTTTCGATTATTTTGATTATTTTTGAATATTTTTGACTATTTGTGACTATTTTTGACCAATTTTGACTATGTTTCACTTAAAAAATATACAAATTATTCCAACAACATAGCTTAATACTTAAACAACAACAAATACACATGATCAGAGCGTGATTTCTAAAATGTATCCTTTAAGGCCCCAAAACACGTGGTTTATGAATCGCACGCATTATGAATACATTCATAGAATTGATCGAATTGATGGAAGTCTGCGTCGTACGTGTGAATTGAGCTGTTGGTCCCGAATCCAAAGAGGCGGCTTAAGACTTGACAGCTCGCGCGTTGCTCTTGTGATCGGTGCTGGATTTCTAAAATTTTAGAAATCACGCTCCGATCATGTCCCGGCGGCGAAAAAACACCCCACGTAACCCATTACCTCTTCGAAATTTGGTATGCCAACTACCTTCGAGAATGGGGTACGATTCCCATTAAATTTACTGAAGCTTGGTCGCTTTGTAGAGAGTATGCCCACAATCTCATCAGGAAAGTGCCCAAAAAATGCCGAGCACACTTTGGGCTTCCATTACAACCAATATTACAAATTCTAAATTGTAATGCTGACTGTAGGCTCTATTGTGGGTAGTCCCTATACTTTCTATACCACTTGGTGGTCTAAACGGTAATGCTAATACAGCACTACCCAATATACAACGTATATTGAATTGTAATACAAATGCTTTACTACAAATTCTACACTGTAATGCCATTTGTCGGCATATTGGCTACTCAACGATAAACATTTCACAAAAATGTGTGCACTATTGGGGGTAGTTCCTATACTTTCTATACCACTTGGTGGTCTAAACGGTAATGCTTATACTGCACTTCACAGTATACCACAATTGCTTTACTACCCAGCTTACAAATTCTACACTGTAATGCCATTTGTGGGCAATAAAATATTCATAAAAAAATACATACTCTTAAAAAAATTATTTATTAAAAATAATATACAATAAAAATACCATAAATATTATGGAACAGTAAAGTAAATTTTTGTAATCTATATATATAAAATAGTTTGTCCTGACTGACTGACTGATTGTTGAGAGGCCCATAGCCTTAACGATAAGAGCTAGATGGCTGAAATTTTCACATAATATTCCATTCAGGTTAAAAGTGAGCACTAAGAAAGGATTTTTAATTTAGACCACTCCTTCGAGTACCTCCCATACAAATCAATGTTTTGCATTAATCACTTTACCTCATTCCATCACTCTAGCGCCTCATTGTCGCACAAGCTGTGAGTTTCAACGCCACCGAGTTTACAAAAACAAAACACATGACCCATTTCACTTCTGCCGTCTATACAAGCGATCACCAGCGAGTTTACAAAAACAAAACACATGCGCTGTGTATGTGTCTCCGTTATTCTCTTTTCTTCTTTGTGCCTTTGACAATTGATTTAGGACCCAGCGTTGGTTGTTGTAAGTGTTGTTGTTGGGCTCGGAATGCTTCTTTTTGTTGGTATCATTGATTTAAAACAAATCAATTAAAACATAACTTTGTGCGCCTAGAAAAGTTTTGCACACCAGAAAATGTTACGGGGGTGGTTTTATCTACATACTTGCTAATTATCGAATTCAAACAAAACTTAACACACAAACATAAATATTATTATTACAAGGGCCTTACTACACTGCGACCAGATGTTAGATCTTTTGTGTCGGCCTGCAGGATTAGGGTAGAGTCTCTGTACCGAGGCTTTTGATAAAAGAGAGCACTTTGGTAGGGTCTATATGTTCCCAAATCCTGTAGGGGGGGATAAGTTCACCTCCTAGGTGTAGAAGTGGACGTCTGCTTAGCGAGGGGCATTCACATTCAACATGTTCTGATGTTTCCGGCTCCAGCTCACAAAATCTGCATGTGTCGATCTCTGAAAGTTTTAATTTTCGAATTTCGCTCTTTTTTAAATTGATGATGCGTTTTGATCGCATCATCTGGGGGACGAGAAATTGTTTGGCTTGTCTCAGCCCTGCACTGTCGGTCCAGTGACGACTTATTTTCGCTTCCTCCCATTTCCTGAGCAGTTCTCTTTTGTGTCCTTTCGAGAGTCCACCTCGTTTCCTATATGGCCTTCGTGTCCCGGCACCCAGCCCACCGTTAGGATGTTTTTGGAGGCAAGGGCGTTCAGCTGATGGAAACAGTTCTCTACAAGTTTTGAGGAGATTACGAAGGATCTTAGCGCTATGAGCGCTGCCTGACTGTCAAAAAAGATGTAAATCCGTGCACCTTGCATTTTTCACAGATTTCTATGGCGTATATCTCTGCTTGGAAAATGGTTGGAGACTTTCCCATGGCTAAGGATTTGTTGAACCTTGGTCAGAAAATACCAGCCCCGATGTTACCAGTTCCAGTTTGGGCACTTGGCAGAGATATTGATTTGGTTTTCCACTCGTGTCTGGTATGCAAGACTATCGAAAAGTTTCTGTGGAAGATAAGTTTAGGTTTCTGTTCGTCCGTTACGCGCAGAATGGGCTCGTTTATTAGGGGTTCGAGAATCCGAAGATGCCCGATAAGATCACCACTTTTTATGTTTGTGATGTTTTGAAGGCGAAGTGCCCCCAGGCAGGCCTCCTTTTTCGGGGTGATGGGTAAAGGGGGTGTGCCGGTTATGACTCCAAGTGCTGCAGTGGTACATGTTCGGATGGCCTATGCCTATGCAGACAAGTCGTTGTTCTTTTGGTAAGTGCAGCCGCAGCTGTCTTCTGGGTAGATTTTGTCCACCAAGCAAGAGATGCATAGGTTAAGATCGGTTTTACCACAGTGTTGAAAGACCAGTAGATCATTTTGGGACTTAAGCCCCATGTTCTACCGAAAAGCCTGTTGCATGCGAAGTATGCTCGAGTGGCTTTCTTTATGGTCTTTTCAAGGTGTACATTCCAGTTGAGCTTGGAGTCGAGTGTAGCTCCTAGGTAGTTAGCTTCAACCGAAAAGTCAATGGATGATTCATTTAGGGACGGTCTTGTTAGAGAAAGAGACCTTTTCCTGGTAAATGAAACTAAGACAGTTTTTGATGGGTTTATGGACAATCCTTTGTCCTGGCACCATCTATTGGCTATATTGAAGGCTTGCGTCATGCGATCTGAAATGGTTTGCTCATGCCAGCCCACTATATAGATGACTAGATCATCTGCGTAGCCTTGAGTGGAGAACCCTAAGTTGTTGAGCTTATGGAGTAGCTCGTCGATGACCAGAGTCCACAGGAGAGGAAAGAGTACTCCCCCTTTGAGGGCAACCCCTTGTGGCTACGATTGAGGTCATGGTTCCTCCAAGGTCTACAGTTATGATTCTGGATTTAAGCATTTCCAGAATCCACCTAATGATGGGTGTGGAAACATTTTTTCGTTCAAGGGAGGCAAGGATAGTTTCATATAACGTATTGTCAAAAGCTCCTGAGATGGGCAAGTTTCCAACACGGTCTGAGAAATAGGGGGGTTCCCCTCTCTCAGCGCCATTGGAGTCTGCCACCATAGCCACGCGCAGGTGCGGGCACTCTCCAATCCCACAGATGTAGGTTGGTGCCTCGCTCTCTGAGATAGGTTGCTCCACAGTCACGCACCCAGGAAAGTGAGTAGCCAGGAGTAAGCTACTCGTTTCCTTCGGGTTGTTTGTGTGTGTTGGCTTCTTTAGCGTACAGATGCCGTTTGAGTGGTCTTTTTGAGAGGGCTTTTTGTAGCCTGACAGCTTCCGGGAGAGTTGCGATCTGCCCGCAGTGTTGACGCCAAGTAGACCTTCTCAGCTCTTTATTGTAGAGCGTTAAAGCATCTTTGTAGGAATCCTATGTAGTTTTCCCACTTTTGGCTTTATTGAAGAGCCTTCGTGCAGCCTTTTTAAGATCTACAAGGCTCTTGTTCCATCATGGAACAGCCCTTCTGATCTTGCGAACTTGTTGTTCGCATCTAGCGTGATATGCTGATTCAATGTTCGAATGAAGCACAGTAGCTTCACGCTCTAACTCGTCTATGGATATTTTCGGACGGGTGGAGCAGTTTCTGGATTGCTCAAGTTCAATACAGAAAAGATCCCAGTTGGTGTTTTTGGGATTTCTAGTAACTAGGCTACATTGCGGGGCGCACCCTATATTAAATCTAATGTGCTGGTGTTCTGACATGGTGATCTCACTCGCAACATGCCAGTTTGAGACAACGGACAACATATTCAGACTACAGATGGTTAAGTCAAGGACTTCCTCTCTTATCGCATTAATGAATGTGGGCTCGTTGCCTCGATTTAATAGACCTATGTTATTACTAATAATGTACTCAAGAAGGTACTCACCTCTTTTGTTGATGTCACTGCTCCCCCAGACCGTGTGATGTGCATTGGCATCACAGGCGATTAGCCATCGGAGCCGGTTTCTCTGGCAGTGTTCTATTAGGGCACAGGTAGCCAACGTAGGCACAGCGTCTGAGTCACCGGGTAGATAGGCGGAAGCCAGCACTGCCTCTTGCTCGCCATGGGCTGTGGGTATTTTAACCCAAACCGCCACTAGGACTTCAGTGATGAACTGTAATAGGGAAACAAATGTTAGATGTTTGTTAATTAACAACGCCGTTCTAGGGCGAGGTTGGTCATTTGCATAAAGCAGCTTACCAGATGGGGTGCTTAACCCCAGGACACGTCCGGCATTTATCCAAGGCTCCTGGATAAATGCTATGTCCATTGTAGCAAACCTCTCGCATAGGACGTCAGATGCAGCCTTTGCGTGGTGGAGGTTTGCTTGGAGACATCTTAGGTGTCTCCGAGTGTTGGGGAGAGTGAGGGGAGGGGGACAGGACATTAGTCCGCCCTTTTGCGGCCCCTAGCCGCCATTATCCGGCCTCGGTTGGTGCGCAGAAGAGTCTTTTCCTCTGGTGTGCGCCTCACACCCTTATTCATGCGCCCAGTTCCACGCGTGATGCGCCCGTAGAGGGGAGGGCGCCGGATTTTTCGAGGTGCCGCGGGCTCTTGGGCAGCTGCGGTGCCACGAACTCCATTGTCGCACGGTGTTCGGACGGTGCTGTTTGCCGCAGGCACCCCAGGGGTCGCATGAGTTTCCTCAGCGGCACCCTATGGCGGTATTGCAGCCGCGTCCGGGTTGATGGCCTTGGAGCAGGTGGCCTTCTCCGCTGTGGGAGCAGGAGCCACTGCCTGTTCTTTTGGCTGCGCACTGGCCTTGGGCTTAATAGTAGCCGTGCCCCATGCAAAATTCACTTGCTTCCCAAGTGCTTTGAGCCTGTTGGCCGAGATCGGATCAAGCGACAGCGTAATGATCGCCATTGACTGCCTCATCTCACGATGAAAGACGCGCCAGTCTCCCACTCGCAGGCCGTTGTTCTTGCCTTCGACGAGCTTTAAGATTTTGTCTGTCTTCATATCCGCATTGGGGAGCGGAAAGAAGCCGATGAAGACAGCGGCACGTGGAGCCTCCGCTTCAGGGACCACCTTGATGTAAGCGTGCTTCCACAGTCGGAGCTTGGGCACCTCAGAGCTCAGCCACTCGACTGTTTCTTTATTGCCGCACGTGATGGCCATCCATCCTGGTCGGAAGGTGCAACCAGAGAACAGCGGCTTCACAGAGCCGTGTCTCAAAGCCATCACCCTTGTCAACAGGCTGTTGGGGTAGTCGGCAGGGAGTATTGCCATCTTCATCAAGCTAGCAACATCCCTGTAGAAGGCCATGGTACCGACTTGGGGTACCTGTTCCTGCATCGCTTGCCCAGCTGCAACTGCGGCTGTTGAGGCTGCTGGAGCCCCCGTGGAAAGCAATACGCTTGGGAAGAAGAAGGGTGTACCCTCTTCAGGGCACTAGGTGGCGCGGTTTTCATGGCCCTCTTATTTGACACCTCTTCTGGGGTCGTGTTGGCCGATCTACCTCTCTTATAGGTTGCACCACTCATGCTGGGCACCGCCCTTGGAGGGTCCATAGGCTGAGCGAGCCTTTTGGCCTCATCCATGGGGATGCCGTTCGCAAGGTGTCTGTGCAACCTCTTCCTTGCAGCGCTCGAAAGCGCGACCCTCTTGGGTCTCTCGGCCTTGGAAGAGGCGAGAACGGCTTCTTCCTTTTCCTTGGTCAACGTTTCGGTCCCAGAGCTTCGTGAACAGATGTCCATAGCTACATCGGGTTGGCGTGTAAGTTCGATATCAATCGACTTGGGGCTGCTTGAGCACCCTGTTTGTTGGGGGGGTAATTTTTTTGTGTATCTATAAGTTGGTCCCACGAGTGATGAGGAAAGAAGTATCCCCCGGGGCAGAGCCTCATACCCCGGATCGGGCACTTATACGACCGGAGGTGGCAGGTATCCGGAAGCCACCATTAAAAGACACACTGACGTAGTGCAATTCATCACAGGGGCACGGTACGGTAACACCGGTGATTACGGGTTTTTTCGAGTTGTCCTCTCTAGATGCGCCATATTTTGTCTAGAGAAGGGGCACCTCGAGCAGGATGTGGCTCTTCACCACGTATGGTCGGTCTTCAGTAGTCGGCATGTGACTGCCAACTACCACTGGCTGAATCAGCTCGGCGCGGCGGCAGGCACACACCCAGCAAGCAGTGGGAAGATTGTTTTGATAAAAACGTTGTTAAAAACGATTAACGTTAATGCGATTAAAGCGCGACTCGAAAGCGACTCGCATGTATGCCTTAAATATGATGAATCGCGCAAAATTTGAAGCAATCAAAAATTGGGCATGCCAGTGATTGAAATATGCTTACTTTGTCATACACGATCATTTTGAACAGCTTGGCGACTCAAAAGCGACTCAAAAACGACTCGCTTGCATGCTCAAAAAATTATTCCATGCACGAAATGTACGGAAGTCAAAAAATAAACATGAAGGTGACGTTAACACAATTATAATACATAAGGTTTGCTGTTATACGCAATTGTAAGAAAATAAAATAAAAATTTTAATCTTGATAAAAAATAAAAAAAGTATTTTTTTTAACAAGCTGTCAAAAAATACGACTCGAAAAAGACTCGCTTTAGATTCGAAACGCGAGTCAAAATTGATATGAAATATGACTAGTTTTTGACTCTAAAAAGACCCACTTTTGATTCAAAATACGAATCGAAAATGAGTCGAAACTGCGGTCACAAGCGTCCCCTCAAAAATAGTCGCGTTCGGGAACCGTTTTCTCCCGAACAGAGTATCTTTTTGGATCAGAAAAAGAGCTCTTAATGTTTACTTTCAATCAGTTGGCGACTCGAAAAAGACTCGCTTGTGATTCAAAATGCTTGCTGGGCACGCTTCACTGACAAAGCCTTAGCCCCCAAACAAACACAAATACCTATTGCCATTGTTGTTTTGATATAATTTTCGAACTGGCATTTGTAACTTTGGTTTGTGTTGCAAATGCACGCATGTACATATGTACATACATACACATGTATGTACGTACATTTTTCATTATTTAGTACATACATATATATTAACAAAAATGCAAGTGCAAATATTAGTTAATGCACGCATACATTGTTGTATCTGTAGCAAGCTAAAAGAAAGCAATAAACATGTTCACCAAATATATACAGTGCAAAAACAAACACACTGACAAATAGGATCTTAAGAAATCTAATCTACAAGTACATAAATACACATGCTGGGAGTTTGACCGCGAGCGAGTTTACAAAAACAAAACATTGCTTTGTACATACATATATATTAACAAAAAATGCAAGTGCAAATATATGTATATACCGTGCTAAAACAAACACACTAACAAATAGAAACTTAAGAAAATGTAGTCTACATATACATATATATAATGCAAAAAGTTGCATAGATATGTACACATGTACATAAATGTAATTTGTATTTGTTTTTTATATCGAGACCTTTGCGCGAAAATAATTAATCTTGAACATCTTTGTATAGATGTAGATTTGCTTACTTGCTGCTTATCTAACTCAAACAAAACGTAACACACAAACATTATTGATATACAATTTCCAACAAGCAAAGCAAAGCACATAAGTTTGTATGTAATTGTACCTTTTATCCCCCTATCAAGTTTGGAGACTCTAGCGCAAAAACTGAGAAAGATATAGAGGTGGGCGGTATAAGTGTTCGTGGCATCAACTATTTAGATGCACATCTGTTACGGATGTCACTAACAATGATCCACTTGGTGACTTTAGCCCAAAATATGAGGAAGATATATACATATATATAGAGGTTTCAAATTTTAGAAGGTAGGCGGCATAAGTGGCGGCGTGGCATCCAATTTTTTGATGTACATCTTTGTAAGATTTCAGAATCTACTTTCCCCATTAAATTTTGTGATTAGAGATTAAAAACTGTCATTTTCGATTATAACTGAAGGGGGCAGGGGCGGAAGAGGTGGGCGTGTTTTGATGCTATTTTTCGGTGAATGTCATCGGCTATCCTGCCCCCAAATTTGGTGACTCTAGCTGCTAAAATGTGAGATATATATGTGTTTCATCGATTTGCTCATCGAGGTGTATCGATTTGCTATCGATTTCCCAGGCCCCCTGAGGTCGTAGAGCCTTAAATTTAACACTTTGTCTGACGAAGACATGTACCAAGATATTTGCAAAGTTGCAAGGCTCTAGCTTTAAGGGTGTCGAACAAACTTGCGTTCATACAGACAGACGGACAAATGGACTGACGGACAGACACCATGACGGACATTGCACAAACCCAATATACTATGATACCTTTGGTATCAAAGTATAAAAAGGGTTTACACGGACGGACGGACAGACACCAATTCGGACATTGCACTAACCCAGTGAACTACTGATACCTTTGGTATGAGATTATACAAAATTGTTGTATAGAAAAATTGTTGTATACGAAGGTTTAAAACGTTTGTTCTTAATTGTTGATTAATTTAATGTGAGCAGATTTACAATTTTTTACACTTTGAGCCCATAAAACAAATAAAGAGCGGTATAATGTTTTGGTGCAATTGTATGAAACCATACCTGTTAAGTCAAAATAATTTCCATTTTAGTTCTGTGTATCAATGTGATGTATTGATGTCCATTCGAAAAGTTAAGTCAAATGCCACTGGCTTAGACGATATCAACCCTAAACTGGTCAAACTCATACTGCCATTTATAATAGGCCACCTCACGCATATTTTTAACACTGCCATTACTACATCTACATTCCCTAGGGAATGGAAAATTGCCAAGGTTGTGCCAATTGCTAAGGACAACGGAGACTTTCGACCAATAGCCATACTGCCATACCTATCCAAAGTTTTTGAGAACCTAATCGCAGAACAAATTAACAATTTTTTAAAAGCAAATAAACTTCTAGTCCAAAATCAGTCTGGCTTTAGAACCAACCGTAGTTGCACCACAGCTATTGTAAAAGTAGTCGAGGACATTAGGTTAAAAATGGACAATAGTGAAGTCACATTACTGACGCTTCTTGACTTTAGTAAAGCTTTTGACACAGTGAACCATGACATACTACTCACCAAGTTATGTAGAATGTACAATTTTAGTCCAACAGCCACCAAACTAATGTCCTCATACTTAAAGCAACGAAGCCAAGTGGTTGTTACGGCAAACAAAACATCGGACTTGCTCTTAGTGTCCCGCGGCATTCCGCAGGGATCAATATTAGGCCCACTTTTATTTACAATATATATTAATGACCTACCGTCCGTACTAACTACATGTAATGTTCATTTGTATGCTGATGATGTCCAACTGTATGTGAGTTCAAAACTTAGTCAAATAAGTAAGTGTATTGATATGTGTAATAATGATCTCCTGCATGTTAGTAAATGGGCCTGTGATAACGGTTTATGTATCAATCCGTCCAAGTCTAAGTGTCTTGTGATTTATAAAAAGAACCTAAATACAGATAATTTTCCTAGGCTTGGTGTCAATAACGTAGGAATTAACTTCGTGAACAAAGCAGATAATCTTGGCATTACATTTAACAAAACACTGTCGTGGAATGACCAAGTGAATAAAGCAGTAGGAAAAATGTACGGCGTACTAAGACAACTGTCAGCAACCAAACATTTTGTGCCAATGCAAACAAAAATGGTTATTGCAAAAGCAATGGTATTACCAATAATTTTCTATGGAATAGAAATTTTTGGTAATTGTGATGCTGTTAGCCAACGGAGACTAATTGTGGCCTTTAACAGTGTGGCCCGTTATGTGTATGGCCTGAAAAGGACGGACCACGTTACGGGACATGCCCACAAACTGTTCGGCCTCAATTTTTCTTCGTTGGTCAAAGTTAAAATTCTGGTGTTCGTACACAAAATTATCTACACGCAAAAACCTGAGTATTTGTTTGAAAACATTAAATTTGCTTCCTCACAAAGAGTAAAAAATCTTGTTTGCCTAAGAACCCGGTTAGCTTGTTCAGAAAGACAGTTTTATATTAATGCTGTTCGACTGTGGAATAGTCTTCCACATGTGTTTAAGACCATAAGAGGCGCACACCTATTTAAAAATACAATCATATCACACTTTAAAACAAACTTAAATCCACTCTAATCTATACTATGCTATTGATGCAATTTAGCTTAATTTTTTCATGTCACTATTTATAAGATCTTTGTTAATTTATAATGATATATATATACTCGTTTTGAATTATTTTTGTTTTTTGTCATAGTGATTAATGCTTTAATTTATAGTAGTAATACTGTAGCATTAAGAATTTCTCATTAATAAAATTAAAATTAAAATTAAATTAAATTAAGTTGTGATTAGTAATTGTAGGCATTAGAAGTTAGAATATTTTAGTTGAAAAATTTAACTTATCATTAAATAACGATTATTTCCGGTTTTACACATTAACTTTGTGATACCGATTAAAAAAAACTTAAAATAATCTAAAATTATATAAAATTATAGCATTCAAATTTCGCCAATTATTTGTGATTTTTTTGATAGTTTTTCACTAAAAAAGAAATAATTAATTCCAACAACTAGTTGAACGCCTCTTTTCATTTGCTGGTGAAATCCATAGTCCCAGACCGGCAATCATTGTCTGTCTTTTCATTTGAAAAACACGTTAAAAGGCTCTAGTCGAGAAAACCCGACTAGGACATTCCCTAAACCCCGTACGTTACGCGTACAGTCATTTGTGTGTATTTACCCAGTGACCAACATGGCCAAACTTCATTTTTATACCCTCAACCCGCAAAATGGGTAAATAAGGGTATAATGGTTTTGTGCAAATGTATGTAGCAGACAGAAGGAAGCATCTCCGACCCTATAAAGTATATTTATTCTTGATCAGCATCAACAGCCGACTCGATCTAGCCATGTCTGTCAGTCTGTCCGTCTGTCTGTCCGTCTGTCTGTCTGTATGAACGCGTAGATCTCAGAGACTATAAAAGCAAGAGACGTCAAACTTGAAACTTAAACTCTCCTATACCATAAGCAGAACAAGTTTGCTTCAAATTATCGATAGCACTTATGGACATTGCACAAACCCAATATACTTTAAAACCAAAGGTACCTTTGATATTAAAGTATAACTATGCGTCTGATTCTCTACCTCAATGGTTGCGTGAAAAGAGAATATTAAATACTTTGCTATTATATGTTGTTAAACATTCTCTCACTTATTTATTTTATATCTATTGCTAAAATTTTGTTAAAACTTTCGGCGCAGCGAAGCAAGCGGTTCACTTACTAGTCTATATATATAAAATAGTTTGTCCAGAATGACTGACTGACTGATTGTTGAGAGACCCACAGCCTAAACGATAAGAGCTAGAAGGCTGAAATTGTCTCCAAATATTCCATTCAGGTAGAAAGTGAGCACTAAGAAAGGATTTTGAATTTGGACCACTCCTTCGAGTACCTCCTCAGCACTTAAGTCCTTTTTTTCCCAACTTTTGTACTAGAGCTATGCTTTAAATTTAATTAATTACGAAACTTTGCCAGGACCTAGAAGGGTGTAAAAAAATTATGGATGCAAAATTTGGACCCAATCCGACAACTCCTTGGGGCACCTCCCATACACTAATGTTATGGAGCGTGCTTATCTATATATATAAAATAGTTTGTCCTGACTGACTGACTGACTGATTGTTGAGAGGCCCATAGCCTTAACGATAAGAGCTAGAAGGCTGAAATTGTCTCCAAATATTCCATTCAGGTAGAAAGTGAGCACTAAGAAACGATTTTTAATTTGGACCACTCCTTCGAGTACCTCCCATACAAATCAATTTTTTGCATTAATTACTTTACCTCATTCCACCACTCTGGCGCCTCATTGTCGCACAAGCTGTGAGTTTCAACGCCACCGAGTTTACTAAAACAAAACACATGACCCATTCCACTACTGCCGTCTGCGCACAAGCTATTGCAGCCGAGCTTACAAAAACAAAACACATGACTCATTTCACTTCTGCCGTCTGTACAAGCGATCGCTAGCGAGTTTACAAAAACAAAACACAGCCGCTGTGTATGTGTCTCCGTTATTCTCTTTTCTTCTTTGTGCTTTCGACAATTTATTTATGATCAAAGAACCGTTGTTGTAAGTGTTGTTGTTGGGCTCGCAATGCTTCTTTTGGTTTGTGTCATTGATTTAAAACAAATCAATTAAAACATAACTTTGTGCGCCTAGAAGAGTTTTGCACACCAGAATATGTTACGGGGGTGGTTTTATCTACATACTGGCTAATTATCGAATTCAAACAAAACTTAACACACAAACACAAATACCTATTGCCATTGTTGTTTTGATATAATTTTCGATCTGATATTTGTAACTTTGGTTGGTGTTGCAAATGAACGCATGTACATATGTACATAAATACACATGTATGTACGTACATTTTTCATTATTTAGTACATACATACATGTATACGCGTTTACAAAAACAAATCAAATGAGTTTTTTTCTTTTCTTCTTTATGTCTTTGACAATTGATTTTCCAATCAAGTAGCATTTGTTGTTGTTGTAAGTAAGTGTTGTTGTTGGGATCGCAATGCTTCTTTTTGTTTGTGTCATTGATTTAAAACAAATCAATTAAAACATAACTTGGTGAGCGTAGAAGAGTTTTTCAAATCAGAATATGTTACGGGGGTGGTTTTCACCTACATACGTGCTTATTATCAAACAAAACTTAACACACAAATACCTATTGCCATTGATGTTCTGATAAGATTTTTGAGCTGACATTTGTAACTTTGCTTGGTGTTGCAAATGCACATATGTACATCCATACACATGTATGTACGTACATTTAACATTCTTTTGTACATACATATATATAACAAAAAATGCAAGTGCAAATATACATGTATGTATATACAGTGCAAAAACAAACGCACCAACAAATAGAAACTTAAGAAAATGTAATCTGCATACATATGTACATATGTATATTTAATGCAAAAAAGTTGTATAGATATGTACATATGTACATACATTCAATTTGTATTTGTTTTTCATAGTGAGCCCTTTGTGCGAAATAATTAATCTTGAACATCTTTGTATAGTGATAGATTTGCTTACTGGCTGCTTTTCTAACTCAGACGTAACGTCGTACCACACAAACATTGTTGATATACAATTTCGAACAATCAAGCAAAGCACATGTGTAAGTTTGTATGTACACCCAACTCTTTTTTACACGGTAGATACGTTCCTCAGAAATCCGTGTAAAAAAAAACCCGTGTAAAAAAAAAGGGCGTTTCCTATAGTAAAACGGGGGATACGTTCCATGTGATTTGAAAACCGTGTAAGATGAAATAAAGAACTATATATTTACTTCGAAAAACCGTGTAAAAAAAGTTGAAAGCTATAAAATTTCATACAAATTGTATGTTCATATGGCATTTTAATGAGCATTTAAACTTAAAATACATACATAATTCATATTGGAATCTGTTAATCCAGAATTAAAGAACAGAAAAATTGGAATGGAAATAAAGAAAAAATATTTACATAGCTACATAATTATTCGTCGCTACTTGATAACAAGAGCAATTGTTTGCGACGATCTGGACTAAAGGCTGTATCACCACTGGAGATATTCATCAAATCCAATGGTGAGTGTCTTCCGGTAATAGAGTTTTGAACAGTCGGACTACTTTCCGAAAGGTCTTGCGCCGTCGACTTTTTATATTAAGAAATCTTTTATAGAACTTATGTGAAAAATATGTGTGTCAGACAGAGACAAAACCTTTTTTTCAATCTCACGCTGACATTGTAAACGCGCCTTAAGAAATTTCGAATAGGGGGATTTCCCCACATAGTAGTATGTATGTTCATTTCAGCAATGGTGCCAAGTGTTGTAAAAACAAACATAATTACAAAACCGTACTAGATAAAAAAAAAAATTTGAAAAAAATTTTTCAACCGTGTAACTTCAAATCCGTGTAAAAAAAAACCGTGTAAAAAAGAGTTGGGTGTATTTGTAACGTATGAAGGTTTGTGAATAAAAGGCAGGCAGAAGGGGTAGGCGTGACATGTAAATTTGTGATGCATATCAGTGGCGGATGGCACCTTCTATCTCCCTATCAAGTTTGGAGGCTCGAGCCCAAAAACTGAGAAAGATATTGAGGTGGGCGGTATAAGTGGGCGTGGCATCCAATATTGCACATTTGTTACGGATGTCACCAACAATGTTTCCAAGTTTGGTGACTCTAGCGCAAAAACTGGGAAAGATATAGAAATTTTAGATCTTATGAGTTGGGTGGAAAAGGTGGGCGTGGCGAATAAAACTTTGATGTAGATCGGTTACGGATGTCACTAACAATGTTTCTAACAATTTGGTGACTCTAGCCCAAAAACTGATAAGAGATATAGAGTTTTTGGATTTTAGAAGGTGGGCGGTATCAGTGGGGCCGTGGCGTTTGGATGCATATCTTTGTAAGACCTCAGCATCTACCTTCCCATCAAATTTTGTGAGTATAGCTTTAAAACTGTGGGAAATACAGTCATTTTCGATTATAAATGAAGGGGGGCTGGGGGCGGAAGAGGGGGGAGAGGCATCCAAACTTTTTATGTAGTTTTTTGGGGAATGTCATCGGCTATCTTGCCCCTTAATTTGGTGACTATAGCTTCTAAAATGTGGGACACATATCTGTTTCATCGATTTGCACATCGAGTGGTATCGATTAGTTATCAATTTCCCAGGCCCCTGAAGTCGTAGAGCCAAATTTAACACTTTGTCTGACGAAGGTATGTACCAAGATGTTTGCAAAGTTGCAAAGCTCCAGCTTTAAGGGTGTCGAAAAAAGTTGCGTTCAAACGGACGGACGGGTGGACGGACGGACAGACACCTTGACGGACATGGCATAAGCCCAATATAATATGATACCTTTGATATTAAAGTATAACTATGAGTCTGATTCTCTACCCCAATGGTGGCGTGAAAAAGAGAATATTTAATACTTTGCTAATATGTTGTTAAACATTAACTAATTTATTTATTTTATATGTATTGCTAAAATTTTGTAAAAACTATCGGCGTAGCGAAGCAAGCGGGGCACTTACTAGTATAATATATAAAAAAAAAAAAACTAAATTTTACAATTTATTCTGTATTTTCTTTATCAATGTTTTTTTTTTTTTATTTTGACGTCGTACTTCCGTTTCGAAATGCGGCCCTTGTAGATTTTAAACGCTTGGCGTATGCTTTTTATATATTCCCTTTCGCTTGTAATGTGGGCTTTCGCAGCACCTAGAAAAATATATAGGAAGTGTATGGCTTATACCTTATTAAAAAAAATAAAAATAAAGATTATTACTGCTTACAAAAAAGAGCATTATTCAGTGCAGAAAAAGACTTAAACGATTTTTTTTTGATGAATTCCATCATAATTAAACTCCGAAATTAAAAAATTGTCCAATAATGGAGTCGAAATTTCCAACAATGTCATCCTTAATAATTTTTTTGATCATGGTAATCTAAAATCAAAGTTTAAAATATTATAACATTTAAATTTATACATATGTATACATATACTTACATAAATTGACGGATTGTCTTTAATGTTTTCTTCTACTGTTTTTAAATCATCTTCCGATATAATTGGAAATATAGATTTCTGGCTTACATCTTCTTCTGTTAGCCTGTTTAAAATATTCAAAATCTTATTCTGATTGTGTAGTATTTTTTCTTGACCCTCCTCAAGTTTTTTTTAAACACGATTCTAAATTTTCTCTTCCATCTTCCATAAATTTGCTTGTAAAGGCCCATTCCCAGCAAATAAAAATTTCATTTATGAAATGTGCTTATTATTTCGTTAGGTTCCACATAAAGTTAGGGTGGCTAGATGTACTAAATATTTTTATGGAAAATGTAAATATTTGTTGGTCACCTTACTTGATTACTTACAAAATAAATCGGTCATTGTGACAACAAATTCAAAACGCTTGCGTTTTAAATTTTTTGTTCATTCATTTTCACTCGTAGCTGCCCGTAATAATAGTAAACTTATAATTCCATTTTTAAGAAAAGCTGATTATGACATCCACACTGGTTCCACTAGCGGAACTATCGATTAACTTTACTGATTCTTGCTGAGAAATTAAAAAAAAATTAACAGGCAGGGAAATTTCTGACAACTGTTTTTTTAATATAGAGTTGAACATAAAAATTCCATTCCGGGCCTGCTGAGAATGGGCCTTAACGTTAAATGATTTTGGGAACACTTCTGAAATAAAATTGAATTATTATTTGAAATAGACCTTAAGACTAAAATCAGTTTACAGTTTTTAGTTTTTCGATAGATGGCGCCTTGATCAGGGTGAGAAAATTGGTAAAAATTAAATGTTTTGTGATTACATTGTAAATTGGGTAGATGGCGTTTATGGCTTACAAATATATAAAATAATGCATTCGGTGCACTTGAAAACTAAATACAGATGGCGCTTTGCATTGAGCTAGAAAATTCGGTGGTCAGCTTGAAAGTTTTTGGGAACACTTCTGAAACAGTTAGGCCCAATTTCTCAATGTCCGGTTAAATTTTCGGTTAGCTAAACGCAAATATAATTTAATGGTAGAGTTAAACGATTTGGTTTTCTCGAAGCCAAATTTACCCTTCATCGATAAGTAACTATCGCCTTAACAGCCTTGCCACATATATACAAACTAGCTAACTCAGCCACGCGTTGCAGCGGCGGACCCGACAGACTTCTTCCTGTCAAAAAGATTTGTAATGTTGAATTGTTTTGATTCTACGTATTTTATAGCCGGGGCAAAAAATTTCACTACTATAACCCTTTAGTACAATGAAATTATTTACGAACAAAGACGAAAATGTTGAATTTTGAATGTAGTTTCAAAATTACGTCCATCGGATGCACGATCACAAATTTTAGTTGCCCAAATGACGTCATTTGGAAGCAAGAATTTAATTTGCGTATCTTACGCAAAAATAATTTGGAATCATCTGAATTGCCAGTAAAAAGGGGTAATAAAGGCTCCGGCGGAGCGGGTAGAGGTGACTCACAACTTTTCCTGATGCGCAACACATGCCGGCTGCTTCATTCCGAAATTTCAATGCCTGACAATATTGAAATACTTTATCCATTCCACCGATAGCAATTTTTGAATGCGCTGAGTAGTTAATATCTGGTGCATATTCAAAGGCAAGCCGAACGAATGATGCACGTGTTAATGAGCGGCTGATCCGTTGCCTTTGTCGATCTAGTACTCGTACTGTAGCTATGTTTTGTTCTCGTGCCGCTCTTTTCTCGTAATATTCTGTTGCAGACGTTCGTCACGCTGTTCTTGAGATTCTTGTGCACGACTTTCTGCAGTCCTGATCCTTTGAGCTGCATTTCTTGTTTCGATTTGTTCTGGTAATTGCTGAGCTCTTTCAACACGTTTGCGTCGTGACCCATAGCTGCTCGCGTTGTTGAGGTTAGATTTTATGGTAGCTCCTCTGCGTTTTGCAGGCATTTTAAAAATGTACGATTTTAAACGGTAAAAAAAAACTGTTTTGATTTAGAAGCTGAATTTTTTGTTTTTTAAAAAATTTTTTTTTATTTATTTTAGTTGTTGGCGAAGCAACGCGCGCCGGATAACTAAATAATTTCATTTATACGTTGAATGGAATTATTTTTCCTACTGAATTTTAAATGTAGAATACTAAGATTTTGCAAAACACAGCTCTAGGACTGTCAGACAAATAATTAGCAATAAATTAAAATTGCGACAATAATTTGAGATTTAAACTACCTTATCTTTCAAGTTGGATCGAACTACCATGGTGTGCGAATTTTATTAAAATCGGTTAAGTGGTTTAGGAGGAGTTTTTAGACAAACATCGTGACACGAGATTTATATATATTAAGATTGAGCCAAATATAGCGAGCGGTTCAGCTGACTTTTGCTGTTTTCCGGCAACATTGAATGATTGCGCAACAGAACTTAATTGTTTACCTATTACTATGGCAAGCCAATTTATCTACAATCCTTGCAAGAATGATTTTGCACGTAGATTTTGTAAGCCTGAACCGCTGTACAAATTTGGCATCGTCCAGTTCAGTGAAATAGTTTACCCTATCCCTATAAATTCTCGTGGTATTTATGCGTGGCTCTGTTTCATCAAATTGCGTCTCCGTTGCATGGACAAAAAACACTCTTTTAAGTAATGACATTTTAATTTAATAACAAAATAAATATACAATTCAAGGGACAGCTGTTTGCCGCATCGATAGTTCTTAACGATATATCGTGAGTAAAAATCAGCTTAAATTTTAAACGCGACCCAGCATTCCGGTTAGTTTGTTTTTCATTTACTCCTAACCGGACATTGAGAGACTCAAATTTGACTAAACGTCAGTTAGTTTACCTAACCGGACATTGAGAAATTGGGCCTTAATAATAATAAACGCTTACCTGAATATTGTGGATTTTAAAACAAATGTTTTTATTTCACTTTTAATGAGAAGAAAATTAAAAGCTTTTAATGAAAAAACAAGTAAGGAGGCTCTAGTCGAGAAATCCTGACTAGGACATACCCTTAACCTGATACTTAACGCTTACAGTTACTTATGTGTATTAACTCAGTGAAAAATATGACCAAACTTCAAGCTGCGATATCTCCGGTGTTTCTGAACCGATTTAGATCAAAATTTTATCAGTATTTTAAAACCCCATTTTCACAATTTTGAAATTCAAGATTTTTTTGTTATTGATCCCATGTGTATATCGGAAACCAGAAATGTTATCGAAAATTTAAAGCAAACTTGATCTTCTCATGGTATAGGAGAGTTTAAGTTTAAAGTTTGATGTCTCTAGCTCTTATAGTCTCTGAGATCTACGCATTCATACAGACGGACAGACAGACAGACATAGCTAGATCGACTCGGCTGTTGATGCTGATCAAGAATATATATACTTTATGGGGTCGGAGATGCTTCCTTCTGTCTGTTACATACATTTGCACAAAACCATTATATCCATTATACCCATTTTATAGGTTAAGGGTATAATATGAAATTTTCTTGATGATGAGCACAGTACGGTTGTAAAAATCAAAGTGAAGACAATGTCAAAAACATTAATATCAAAATACACAAAATTTTCACTTGTGTTTACGCACACTAGTTAAGCAGAATCAAAAAAATTAACTAACACTAATATGAACTCAGAGCCCGAAGTGTCAACCGAGCAAAACAACAACAATTCTGTACAAAACTCCCCATTACACACTAGTTTACTAAAACGCTACACGTAATACATTACGTGGGGACTTCATATAATGCATGTTGTAGACGTATTGGATATGGTGTTCGCCGCTGGGGTGTTTTTGTTGTTGCTTGTTTGCGCGCTCTGCAAGTCAATTAAAAAGCTTAATATCCCAACCTCCTTCGCAAGCACTAAATCAAAGCAACGCCCAGCTAAGAGGTTGCAGTGAAGGGAATTTAATTGCTTAAATGCATACAAACACGCGTAAATCTGCATCATAAATCAGCAATTTATATTAAAAAAAAAAATTTTTTTGTGGAGGTGGATAATGTTTAAACAACATATAAAGGAAGCATCTCCGACCCCATAAAGTATATATATTCTTGATCAGCATCAACAGCCGAGTCGATCTAGCCATGTCCGTCCGTCCGTCTGTCCGTCCATGAGAAGATCAAGTTTGCTTTAAATTTTCGATAACATTTCTGGTTTCCGATATTCACATGCGATCGATAACAAAAAAATCTTGAATTTTAAAATTGTGAAAATGAAGTTTGAAACTACGGATAAAATAATGAACACTAAAAAAAATTTGATCAAAATCGGTTCAGAAACACCGGAGATATCGTAGATTGAAATTTGGTCATATTTGTCACTGATTTAATACACATAAGTAACTGTAAGCGTTAAGTATCGGGTTAAGGGTATGTCCTAGTCGGGATTTCTAGACTAGAGCCTTCTTACTTTTTTTTTCTTGCTTGGCACAAAAAAAAAAAGAAACCTATTAACCTTAATGGGACATATGTACATCGATGTCTTCTCGCTCTATTTCCCCTGTTTTTCTTTGTTTTTTTTTTAGGTTGAGGGATGCTATTTCGTAAAGTTTTAACTACTCGTGGCTGCGCCATTTTTGAGCGGCGAAGGTTTTAATTTGCACTACACTAGGTCTGAAGCTTTCTTATTGCCCTTTATTATTTCTTCTCCAGAGTGGAATCGCTGTTTTGCTTTGTTGGTGATCGCTCGAAACCAGCATGCGAGCTTTTAGCCTGCTCTGAGGCAAATTTCGCCTGGATTCTCGCTGCTTAATAAAATAAAGAATTTGGGTTTTTTTTTGGTTTGTTTCATGTTAGTCACGACTAACAAAAGATCATCATGCCCAATAAGGCTAATAAAGCTTACCCAGAATTTTCCCTGTACGAGGGTTATGTCCGCTCGATTTGGATGGGTCTCCCCAAGCAATTTAAAATTCGTTTGTTTTCCTAGGGCGTTGATGGCTTTCTTTGTAAATTATTATTTTTTATCGTTGCGTGTTAACGCAGAGAAACAAAACTCGATCAAACTTTTGATCTGTTAGCACCACCGAGTTCTTTAGGTAAAGTATATTTTAATATTCTCTGGACGTAGTTGCTACGCCATCTATTCAAATCGAAAAAGACTGACTTTCGTATTCTTTGCTCCTTTTATACTTATCACTTGGCCAAAACTCTCTTGAAACTGCACTCACCAATACCAGGGCTGAATTCTTCGTTAAGTTGTACAGTTGCTTTTCCCCATGGTCATACCGATGTTTGGCGCTAAGCCTGCATTTTCAAATTATTTAATTTTTTGGTTTTCTTTACAAATTTTTGTTTTGTTATCGTTTTACCCAATTATTGTGCCCCTTACAAGCCGTCGACATGATGATTATTGTGTCGAAAATTAGCCATCAATCGCAAATACTTAAAATTAACATTGAAAATCACCCAAAAATAAGAATTAAATTTTATGAATTTAAGTTAGAAAACCGAATAAAAACAAGAAACAAGGCTCTATTCAGAATATCCCGACTAGGACATACCCCTAACCCGATACGTAATGCAAACACTCAGTTGTGTGTATTTACCTAGTTGATAATATGACCAAACTTCAAATTACGATTGCTCCTATGTTTCTTAACCGTTTTTGATAAAAATTTCTAAATGCTCATTATTTTAAACCTTGCTTTCACATTTTTAAATTCAAGGTTTTTTGTTATCGATCATATGAGTATATCGGATACCAGAACTGTTATCAATAAATTGAAACAAACTTGTTCTGCTTATGGTATAGGAGAGATTAAGGCCCAATTTCTCAATGTCCGGTTAGGCAAACTAACTGACGTTTAGTCAAATTTGAGTTTCTCAATGTCCGGTTAGGAGTAAATGAAAAACAAACTAACCGGAAGGCTGGGTCGCGTTTAAAATTTAAGCTGATTTTTTTTCACGATATATCGGTAAGAATTATCGATGAGGCAAACAGCTGTCCCTTGAATATTTTATTTATTTTATTATTAAATTAAAATGTCATCACATAAAAGTGTGTTTTTTGTCCATGCAATGGAGACGCAATTTGATGAAACAGAGCCACGCATAAATAACACGAAAATTTATAGGGATAGGGTGAACTATTTCACTGAGCTGGACGATGCCAAATTTGTACAGTGGTTCAGGCTTACAAAATCTACGTGCAAGATCATTCTTGCAAGGATTGTAGATCAATTGTAATAGGTAAACAGTAAAGTCCTTTTGCGCTCGAATTAGTCATATGTGGGATTTTAAACAGAAACCGTGCAATGTTGCCGGAAAACAGAAAAAGTCAGCTGAACCGCTCGCTATATTTGGCACAATGTGTATATATGTGGCAACGCTGTTAAGGCGATAGTTACTTATCGATGAAGGGTAAATTTGGCTTTGAGAAAACCAAATCGTTTAACTCTACCATTAAATTAAATTTGCGTTTAGCTAATCGAAAATTTAACCGGACATTGAGAAATTGGGCCTAAGTGTCAAGTTTGAAGTCTCTAGTTCCTTGGTGGGCACAGAATTTGCAACTTTGTGCACTACAACAACATTTACAACAAACACTACTTCTGAAGTCATAAATTAAAGGAAAATGAACACTTTTATTACCCTGTTCGTCGCCACAAAAAAAAAACCGGTTTTTGATGTGCCTCCCAACGAAAAAAAAAATTATGCACTAATGAAATTCATTAGTTTTTTTAAAATCTACTCTTTCTTTACTTATTAATCACATCAAAACAAACTATACTTTCTTACACAGTGAAGAAAATGATTGTGAGGTCGTAAATTTTCACAAATTAACACTTTTATTACCCTACGTTTGACAGTCAAAACTCGAGCATTTGCTGTGTGTTTGTTGTTTTGTTTTCTTGGAAGTCATAAGTCACTCCCTCGCGGCGCCAAAAGTTGTTGTTGACGCCAACATAACGGATTGAGTAGTCTGTGTAATTTGTGCCCATCGCCGCTCGAGTTCTTATAGTTTCTGTAATCGGCGCGTTCATACAGACGGACAGACATACGGACAGACAGACATTGCTTGATCAACTCGGCTGTTGATGCTGATCAAGAATATATATATTTATTTATATACTTTATGGGGTCAGAGATGCTTCCTTTTGTCTATTACATATACATATGTGCACAAAACCATTATACACAATTTACCTATTTTATGGGTTAAGGGTATAACAACTAAAAATGCGCCACTGCTATTGGCACTATTGGCTGTGTTCCGGAGCAGATCACACTATCGGGCACATTTTTTTCATGTGTGTTCACCCCCCCCTCTCCCTAGCGTTCTTCAAAATCACGAATATTCATGATAATTTCAAAACCCCATAACTCATGGAGTTTATGGAAAATTTCAGCCTCCCCCCATGGAATATTACTTACTATGATGCAATCAACAGCTTCATGAAAAAAAAAAAAAATTCCCCCACTTTTCGGAAAAGTAACCAAACTGCATAATTACCGAAATTATAAACTATTTCAGTTGTGATTAAAAACAACCCTTTTTAGTTGGAATTTTACAGGTAAAATATGTTTGAAAATATTTCTTACCTTTGACCTTGATTATATTTTTTATTTTTTTACCCTTAACCCATTAAATGGGTAAATAAGGGTATTATGGTTTTGTACAACTGAAGGAAGTACCTCCGACCCTATAAAGTAAATATATAATCTTGATCAGCATCACCGTCTGTCGGTCTGTATGAACGCGCCAATCTCAGGGACTATAAGAGCTAGAGACTTCGAACTTGAAACTAAAGCTCTCCTATATCATAAGCAGAGCAAGTTTGTTTTAAATTATCGATAACACTCCTGGTTTCCGATATACACATCAGTGCTGCCAACTATCGATTACCAAAACAGGATAAATCGACCAAAAAAAATGGACATAAAAGGGATAAAAATAATTTGAAAAGGACAGAAAAAAAGGACAGAATATTACTTTATTTAAAGTTGTATATTTCGAATTATATACATGAATACTATAATAATTTTATGGCTTCGTCAATTATGCTATCATTTTCTCCGTTATTGGCCTCTTCTGTATAGGCAGAGCTTGTGCCAATCATTTTTAAAAATTTTTCGGGTATCTTATAGTTGTGGCAACATTGATTATGTCGGCGCAATCCGAATCTCAAATGTAAAAATGGATTATTAGTATTTATATTATAATTTAATATATAACAAGCCTTACCTTATGGATAAAATTGCGGTTAACGTTTCTGTTTGGAGAGAGTTCCGCAATTTCGTTTTTATAATGCTGACCTGGCTGAACACACGCTCCACCTCTGCGTTCGACCATGGCAGCGATAATAAATTAAGAGCAAATGTTGCTAGCTGGGAAAACGTCGTGTTTCCTGCAGAGTCCTTATATTTTGCCACTTCGGTCCAAAACAGAAGTGTGTTATCTATACACTCCCATTTAACCAAATGTATGTTTCCATATTGTGCCAGAATTTTTTCAATGTCGTCAGACTTAACATTGAAAAGTTCTAGCAGTTTGGAAATGGAAGATTTGTGTGCTTTTAAGCAGTTCTCGACGGAAAACATATCAATGTGTCTTAAAGTATTAAAATTTTCAGGCAATCTAAAATTAAAACGAATAAAAATAAAGGAAATGATGATAGTTTTATATTTAATAGCAAAAAGTGGAAATTGCCTTACCTGCGCTTTAATTGATTTATGAGTTCAACAACAAACTGAGTGCAGCTAAAACGAATCACACTTTCATCGCTATCCTTGAGCTTATGATTCACTTCCTTTAATTTGCGCTCAAACTCATATCCAAGATACAAATCTCGTTCTATGTGAGCTGTGAAATCATCACATAGTATGTCGATTGTATTGTCTGGCGGAATCACTTTAGATTTTAATGATTTAATACCAAATAATAAATCACTAAGGAGCTTAGTCGGATTTGCTTCTTTGCTTTGAAAGCTTTTATTGATGCGCTGCATTTCTTCCAATATTGGCTTCAAAAATAAAAGATATAAATGGTTGACATCGTCGTTGTACAAATCCCGAAGTATTGCAGCTTTATGACATTTTTCTGTTAATGCTGCAGTATTGAAATGAAGCTTAAGCTCATCCCATTGCTCCAAGATTCGTTGAACTGCACTGTATATAGACAGCCACCTAGTGTCGCAAACTCGCGGAATCTTTAGTGGTGCCTTGAGTAATGTATAAAATAGCTAATTATTTTTTAAAACATAAATTTGGTAAGTAAACGAACACTGAGACAAACACGAACATTGAACAACATATTTTAGTTAGACATCACTTAGGTGGACAGTTTAGAATTTCTGGCGATTAAATGGTCTGTAATAAACACATACAATAATGTTAAAACATACATACACGTAAGACAAATATATGAATATAAAAATTGTCCAAGATTACCCTGTCATTATTTATACACTGGTATAATTGCTTATAAGCAATTTGTCTGCTGTAGCTCTTCGAAAACCAGGCATACGTCTCACTCACTATAAATTCTAGGGACTGTGGTAAGACCTGCTTACATGCCGCGTTTACCGCCAATTGCACGGAATGGCATACACATTTAATTAATATCAGCGAGGGGGCAAGTTTCTTCAGTTCCGTGTAAACACTTCGATTGATGCCAACCATGACACTTGCATTGTCAGTTCCAATGCCTATTAAATTGCATATTGGTAGCTTAAGACGAGTTAGCTCTGCACGCAAGCTATCTGTGATGGTTAAAGCGTCTCCACTTTCAATTTGTAACAACGACAAAAAAGTTGATACAATTTGTGATCGTTGAGCACTGTAATATATTATAGCAACACCTAAAATGTATAAGGTTATTATAAAATGAACTAGTATGTGAAATGATTTCGAAATTTACCTAGAAGTTTTGTGATGCTTATATCTGTAGATTCATCAATCAGAAGACTGAATTTTGCATCGCCTATGTCGGCTCGAAGATCTTCTTTGAAATGTGCAGCCAACACATTCTTGATTATTTGCGTACACTTTGTACGGTGCAACTTTACCGGTGCAGTAGTTTTGGCGCCAAAGTGGCTGTTGCACAATTCACTCAAATGGTCGATCGGTGAAATGGCAACATGTTGAGCAATAAACATAGCTAACGCCGCTTCCTGGTCAGCCGTTTCGACTTTTGGCAGTGGTTGAAACAGGAGCTTGTTCTGTTGGCTAAATGGCAATGCATTGCTTACGTGCTTTTTTGTCGCCATATGAGCACGAATCTGGTCAATTTTGGTATTAATACTGCATTTGCAATATTTACAGTAGGCTTTGCACTGGTCAGCAGTATCCTGGCACAGCCAATTTTTGAAGTCAGCATGGTTCAACCACGATATTCGAAACTTCTGTTTGTATAATTCCTTGGGCATTTTTCCTTGTGTTTTTTCCCGCTCTTGGCTCAAGTAAAAAGTGGATGGCATTCACTAAATAATAGCCGAATCGATTAATTTTATGTGTCACGGTGATAGCATTTACACAATCGATAGACAAATAAAACAAATTCAGGGCTGCTATTAGAGACGACCTTATTTGCATTCACTGTATTATTGGTAAAATTTTCTATATTCAAAAAAAGGACGTCAGTGTTCAAAAAAGGACAGATTTCCGGATAGGGGATGTTTGGTAATTTTTCCGGCTGACGCAATTTTAAAAAGGACAGATTTGTCCGGAAAAAGGCTGCTTTGGCAGCACTGATACACATGTGATTGAAAACAAAAAAAGCTAGAACTTCAAAATTGTGAAAATAAGGCTAAAACTTTGGATAAAATAATGAACATATCGCGCAGTTTGAAGTTTGGTCACATTGGACACGGTAAAAACATACAAACTGCTGAACGGGCTACATATGGGGTTAAGGGTATGTCCTAGTCGGGGTTTCTCGACTAGAGCCTTCTAACTTGATTTCTATTAATTGCTTTTTAAATTTAAAAAATCGCTTGATTAGTTTAGAAGTTATGGTATTTGAATGTAAAATGTCAACGGACCCACTGTGCGACGTCGGAAAGCTAAGAGTACGCGCCGTTCATGCTCACATTGATGTTAAATAAGATTTTTATTTTAGGAAAGTTTTAAAGCTTCCCTCGTTTAATCATATTGCTTCTTAAGGCAAGCTGCTCTTTATAAAAGAGCTTTCGGTCTTAAAGCTGTGGTAAGTCGGTTCCCGTCAGTGTTTCATTGCGCGCACAAGATAACATATTCAGTCCAGACTTCATTTGTTCTTAACATACCCGAGGATCATTACGTAAGCAAGGCTCGGTCATTCCTTCTTATTTTCATTTAAAAAAATGGTAAGTAAATTGGTTAATAGCATAGTTTGTTAGCGTTATTACATAAAATTACCTTAATTAAAAGTAAAAATAAAAATGGTCCTTATTTTGACATGTTTCTTGAAGGCTAAAAGCATTTGTAGTTCATATTTATTTTATGTAAAGTTCATTATATCGTGTTGTCTCTTTTGTGACCCTAATTGATGTGTAATTGTATAACTGTATGTATGAAATGTATACAGAGGCTAAAGCTTCACTCCGCGTTTTGAAAATATATTTTCAAGAATGAATTTGAAAACGATACGTGTGGAACTATGACAGCAAAACTTACGTTAATTTTTTTGCACTTTAGTTCCGTAAAATAAAATCTAAGACCACGTTAAGTCAAATTTAATCAAAGACTTAACTGTGAAAAAGCTTTAGGTTCGAGTTCCCATCCCGGTTAGCTTAAACTAAATAATGTGTACTTTCTCTTACGTTTTAGCATAAATCATATTTCTTTTTAGCGGGCGGGCAGAAGAGTTAAACTTAAAGCTAACCGCTGCGTTTCAGTTTCAAATCTCCTGTTAAAAGTTTAGAAAAAACACACGTAATCTATTAATCTTACTTCTTAAAATAAAAAAAAATAAATGGTTAATTGGTTCTGAAACTAAGATTGAAACATAAAATTGAATTTTAGACTCATACGCTTTTTATACCCTTAATCCATTAAATGGATCTGTTCATCTGTAAGATTGAGTCTCAGAGACTATATAAGCACAAGTTTGTTTGAAATTAAACATAGCACTTTTAGTTTCCGATATACACATGTAATCGTTAACAAAAAACGCTGGAATTTAAAATTTGTCAAAAAAAAAAAAATTTATATGAACATAAAAATCGGTTCGGAAACACCGGAGATATTGCAGTTTGAAATTTGGTTTTATTGGTCTTTGAGTGAATACTCTAATCGTAGTTTCGATAATTCACGAACTTCACCATTGTTCAAATTGGGCTTAAAACTATGGATAAAATAAAAAGTAAGGAGGCTTAAGTTGAGAAATCTCGACTAGAACATACCCTTAACCCCATACGTAACGCGTAGAGTCATTTGAGTGTATTCACCAAGTGACCAACACGACCAAACTTCAAACTACGATACCTCCAATGTTTCGTATCCGATTTAAATCAAATTTTTACAAACGTTTTACAAACCACAAGGGTTATCGATAATTTGAAGCAAAGCTCTTCTAATGGTTTAGGAGAGATTAAGCTTCAAGTTTGAAGTCTCTAGCTTTGATAGTCTCTGAGATCGGCGCGCTCATACAGACAGACAGACAGACATGTTTATATCGACTCGGATGTTGATGTTGATTAAGATTATGTATACTTTATGGGGTCGGAGATGCTTTCTTCTGTCTGTTACATACATTTGCACAAAAACGTTATACCCTTATTTTCCCATTTTATGGGTTAAGGGTATTAAAACCTGAGATATCATAGCTTAAAGCTAATTTTTTACGTGCGTGAATACACACAAAAGACTACGCGTTAGTCTCAATTTAGCCTTCTAAATTATACCCTTAACCCGCAAAATGGGTAAATAATGGTATAATGGTTTTGTGCAAATGTATGTAGCAGACAGAAGGAAGCATCTCCGACCCTATAAAGTATATATTCTTGATCAGCATTAACAGCCGAGTCGACAATAAAAACGTCTTGAAAATCAAAATTTTTAAAATGAGGTTTGAAACTATGGATAATAATTGATTAAAATCGGTTAAGAAATACCTGAGATATAGCAGTTTGAAGTTTGATCATATTGGTCACTGGGTAAAGTCACGCAAATGACTGTACGGGTTACGTATCAGGTTAAGGGTATCTCCTAGTCGGGATTTCTCGACTAGAGCCTTCTTATTTGCTATTGTATAAAAAAAAATCATAAAAAATACATACGAAGATTTATTTTATGTTTAAAGGTTGGTATCCAGTACAAATGTTTAAAAATAGACCTTTGCAAGAATTGTAAAATATTCCAATGTTACATCATGGGTTAAGCAAAGTGTTGTAATATGAAAACGGAATTTAAATGACGTTTCTATTGATACCAATCTTTTTATAAAGTAAGTTTAAACAGCGAGAAGATTCATCTTTAAATGCTGTCAAAATACTTTTGTCCACGTTTGTACGTACACATATGTAATTAAATGTATGTATGTAAATGGTAAAATTTTAAATACATATATTTTATATCATATAAACTATATCGTTTTGTTTTATTGCAGAGGGAGTGCATTTCTGTTCACATAGGTCAAGCAGGCGTTCAGATTGGAAACGCTTGTTGGGAATTGTACTGCCTCGAGCATGGTATTCAGCCAGATGGGCATATGCCCTCCGACAAAACAATTGGTGGCATCGATGATTCTTTTAGTACCTTCTTTAGTGAGACTAGCGCCGGAAAGCATGTACCGCGTGCCGTGTTTGTTGATTTGGAACCGACGGTTGTTGATGAAGTTCGTACTGGGACTTATCGACAACTGTTCCATCCAGAACAGTTAATTACAGGTAAAGAAGATGCTGCCAATAACTACGCTCGTGGCCACTATACAATCGGCAAGGAAATTGTGGATATAGTTTTGGATCGCATCCGCAAGCTAGCTGATCTATGCACAGGCCTTCAGGGATTTTTGGTTTTTCATTCATTTGGAGGAGGAACTGGTTCTGGATTTACCTCGCTTCTTATGGAGCGTCTATCAGTTGATTACGGAAAAAAATCAAAGCTAGAGTTTTCAATATATCCAGCTCCGCAAGTACGTATGTATATCAAACACTGAACCCATTCTATTAAAACATAAATGTTTGATAATAATGTTAATATGATAATTTTTATTAGAAGTTAGATTATTTTTGGTTAAAAGATGAACTAATCATAAAACTGCGAATATTTTTTGATTCCCACAATTTTTTAATATAATGGTTTAAAGTATCGTTCTTAATTTAGTAGTGTTTAGTTGTGTCCAAAATAAAATAACACACTTAAAAGCAAATTTGAATTTCTTCATAAGATATGCCTTCTACGCGTTACGTATGGGGTTCTTCATTAATTTTTGAGGTCATTTGCTTGAAAATGAGACGTTAGAAAATAAAATCGAAACGTAATATATGTATATCATAGTTCATTATAAATAACTCATTGCCTTTTGAATTTTAAAGGTCTCAACAGCTGTTGTAGAGCCCTACAATTCCATATTGACTACTCATACCACTCTGGAGCATTCTGATTGTGCTTTTATGGTTGACAATGAGGCCATATATGATATATGCCGACGGAATTTAGATATAGAGCGTCCCACCTACATGAACTTGAATCGTTTAATTGGGCAAATAGTTTCCTCAATAACAGCATCGTTGCGCTTCGATGGAGCGCTTAATGTTGATTTAACTGAGTTTCAGACCAATTTGGTTCCCTACCCACGCATTCACTTTCCTCTGGCCACATATGCTCCAGTAATTTCCGTTGAAAAAGCATGTCATGAACAATTAACTGTTGCCGAAATAACAAATGCATGCTTTGAGCCCGCAAACCAGATGGTTAAGTGTGATCCAAGGCACGGAAAATATATGGCATGCTGTATGCTCTATCGCGGTGATGTAGTGCCCAAAGATGTTAATGCAGCAATTGCTACAATTAAAACAAAACGATCAATTCAATTCGTGGACTGGTGTCCGACTGGCTTTAAAGTGGGTATTAATTACCAACCACCCACCGTGGTGCCCGGAGGTGATTTGGCTAAAGTTCAACGAGCAGTCTGCATGTTATCTAATACTACGGCTATAGCTGAAGCATGGGCGCGTTTGGATCATAAGTTTGATTTAATGTATGCAAAACGTGCTTTTGTACACTGGTACGTTGGAGAAGGCATGGAAGAAGGTGAGTTCTCTGAAGCTCGAGAGGACTTAGCGGCACTAGAAAAGGACTATGAAGAAGTGGGAATGGATTCATCTGCTGAAGTCGACGAAGGTGACGAGTACTAAAAAGAATAAATGATATTGATGAAGAGTGGAATTAAAATTTTTCTACTTTGACTACATTAATCAAAACAATAACAAAATAAAAGTTCCAAATATGTTATTTAACCAATCTAAAATTAATTTACTGAATTACTTCTTTATAATAACTTTGCCAATATATGAACTAAAATTAGCATTCAAATGTTGAAATATTTTTGTTTATTTTTTATTACTCTATAACCGAAGCGATATCAGTCCTCTTGTCTGTCCGTCAGTGTGAACGCCCGTTTCTTTGACACCCTTTAAGCTAAAAACTTCAAGCACTGCAAATTTATTAGGAAGTACCCTGGTCATTTTAGAATCGAAAGTATCTAAATTGGGCACTAATTTAGCAGACTTTGTTCTGCATATATAAATTTTTTGGATGCCATGCCTACCTATTAATATAAGTGGACGTAGAAGTACTAACGAAGTATTAACTTCAGTTTCCATTTCGGTAGGAAGGCAAATTGTTAAATCTTTTACAGATCTAAAACATAATTGGTATTGTGATACTTTAATGAGCTTGAGAAGGAGATGTCAAAATAAATGAGGCAGACTTCTAATTGTTTTGAAGCCATACATCTTGCTGTTGACAATCTTCACGTCAAATTTAAACAGCCAAATTTAAACAAGTAAAAAGGCTCTAGTCGAGGAATCCCGACTAGGACATACACTTAACCCGTTACGTTACGTGAACAGTCATTTGTGTGTATTAAAGCGGTGTTTCTTAACAGATATTTATTAAGTTACTAGAAAACCCGGCGAACTCCGTTACGCCACCTCGTTTTTTAAACATTTCGTTTGGGGATTAAAAGATGAAGAATGAAATTTTTGAAAAGCAATATTTTTACTTCATTAAGTAACAGCAAGAAGTGTAAAGACAGAACTTAAGCGAAGAAAGCCAAAATATAATATGAGAAAATGCCCGATTGAGCTCGCGAAGATCATTGGCATCATACAATCGCTTGGCATTCCAATATGATTCCACTGCGAACTACAGTGATGATGACAATTTAGATATTGGACCAATGACGACTGTATGTCGATATTGCAATGCGCTAAAGTTTAAAAGAGAAATGGCTGGATTGTGCTGCGCAAGTGAAAAGTCAAACTGGATCCATTACTTACACCACAACACCCACTGAAAGCATTGTTCGATGGAAGTGTTCCCGATTCCAACTATTTTCTTCAACACATCCTTGAATACAATAACTGTAACGACCAACTTGATAGCGTGAAATTTCATCGTTGGTGTTCGAGGATTGCAATCCTAAGACCGCCATATCACTGCCTTTCGTGACATATTTGCAAATATATTTTATGGAATTTAATTCTAATTGAATTGCAGTATTCATTCTTGAACGTTTTAGAAATAAGTGGCGAATATGGAACAATCCAACTGTTGTCGACAACGAAATCCATTCTTTTCACATATGATATCATCTATTTGGTCAGGCTGAATTCTTTCCACTAACCAAGTAAGAATGTGTGCGTGCGGCAGGCCTCGCTTTTGCCATTCGATTGAATACATCCATACGTTCTGTGATGTCTTGTCTACCACTTGATGTTTGTCCGGGAAGCAGCAATTTATTAATTTCTATCCAGTTTTGATTGCACGTAAAAGTAATAAAGAGATTGGCCGACCGTAATGACGAACATAAGTCATTGCATCCTGTGCATATTCATGCATATGACGTGGACTACCAATGTACGTCGCCGCCAGAATAGTTAATCGACCAATATTAGCTGCATTTCGTTCAGTACTAACTGCATCACGTAAATGGATGTACTCCTCAGAACGCAGTTTGGCTTGGTACAATACTCACAAACAACATCCATTTGCCCAATGCAAACGCTACGATGCAAGCTGTAATCATCGCGGCAATCGTATCGAAAAGCTGCTCGATTCAAATCAGCTCGTGATAAATATCATCTGCGTCGCAAATTATCTATTTGTTGACCTCTGTTGTTCGCTCGGCGATTCCGCATTGCCAACCGAGCTGTTTCACGGGCTGCTTCCCTTTGCTCTTATGATTGAGAAGCACGAAGTCGAGCCATACTATCGCGGCGCTGTTCACGTGTAATTTCTTGATCTTCTTCAGTTCTTTCATTTGCAGTATTTCGTTGCTGGCTTGTATGTCTTGTGCGGCGGCCGAAGTTCCCACGTCGCACAGTGTGACGGATTGCTAAGCTAGCGTCACTTAATTCTGTAACTTTGGTAAAAATGGACGTAGAGCCTTCAAATTTGAAATGAATATTATTTGAGAGATAGCCAACACGTCCGTATCATATGGTACTGTTTGGACTTATACAGGGTGCAGTACAGGGTGCTAAAGACACATAACTCTCTTAATAACGCGAGTTTCATGGCCATATCTTTGGTAAAAATGGACGTAGAGCCTTCAAATTTGAAATGGATATTATTTAAGAGGTAGCCAATAACTTTTGCGCCATATGGTATTTTTGTTGTTTTATACAGGGTGCAGTACTAGGTGCTAAAGTGTCATAACTCTAAAAAAACGCTCAATTTATGGGCATACTTTGATAAAAATTGACAGAGAGGCTTTTATTTTGAAAAACGTATTATTCGGGAGGTTGCCAATCATGTCTGTAGCATATGGTACTGTTTTGACTAATACAGGGTGCAGTACAGGGGACTAAAGCCTCATAACTTTAAAAAACGCAGTTTTTTGGGAATATCTTAACGTGTTCAATTTAATTCAAAGCTCTCAATAGATGGCTTTTTTCGAAATTAGTTACATGTGCTCCACAGTTTTTACCTCTATTTTACTCAATACTGAGGCAAATAATAATATAAATCACAATTTAGCATTCATTTAGTGCATATTAACGAATATATAACAATAAAATCATTGGTATATAAAAAACCAAATTGATAATTTTTGCGCCATTTCACATATGTTAGCCGAGTTCGAAAAACAATCAGCTGATTGTTCGAATTGCATTTATGTTTACAATTCAGCTGACATTGTTAACGCGCGGGTAAAATTGAATTAACTTAAAAAAATATACAAATATACAGCAGCAGCAGCAAGAACTGCCTGCATCATCATATTATTATATGATAAAACAATAGCTTGTTTGTTTTCCATGATTTATAATAAATTTTAATACACTTCTGTACAATTTTTGCCACAAACATTAAATGAACATCAGCTGTTTATAGCTAATTGACAGCTAACAGCTGATTTCGAAAATTCGAACATACTTTCACGCTGACTTTGTAAACTACCAGTGTACGTCTCAGATTGTTAAAAGCTTTAATCCAATCTCACGCTGACATTGTAAGCCCGCCTTAATGCATACCCACAACCTAACTGTAAATTATCATTGCCTGCGAGCAATTCTATTCTTTAGTTTAATTTGTATGCATATTCGTCTACCGTACAGTAGCGCGCATTTGACTTAAGAATGTCAGTCACAAATTACACACCACATGAAGCGGTCGTTAATAAACAATATATATAACGAATTCAGCTGACAATCAAAAGCAATATTTAAAATAATAATAATAATAATAATTGCGATGCAGCATAAACTGAATATTCTAATATTTTGGAGGTGTATGTCGTTTTTCGACCTATGTTATATGGGTGCCGCAAAATGCCGCAAGATTTTATTTTAAATTCTGTTAGTCAATAGATAACTTAAGACCCCCAATAGCATGATCCGCCAGTATTTTGCAGTATAAGGTATGTTCTGCTCTGCGCAAAAGTGAATATTGCTTTTTTTTCCTGCTTTTAACCTTGCCATGTCTCAGGCCAAAAAACTATGTGAAGTATTCATTTTTTGGAAAATGTTTGTTAGAAACAATTTTTCTACTCAGCTGTAGCTTTCATTTAAAAAAAAAAAACAAGCGGATATCTTTCCTGGGTGACTCACAATCCGAATTTAAAAAGGGCAATTTTAAGACATTTTTTTTGAGATTTTTAGTTGTTTTTTTGGTTCATGTTTGAAGTACCGTTACTCGCGCATGCTATGAGATATTTTCGATCTAATTAAAGCTTAGAGATGCTTAAAGTATTCCCTTTCATATTGCATTTATAGTTATTAAAAAAAATACATTTGAAAATTTATGTTTTAGTGACGCTAGCTTAGCGATTCGTCACACTGTGCGATGGTTGCGTGGCCAAGGGGAAGCTCGGTCGCTAGTATGCGGACTCAGGGGTAATAGCCGACCCACCCTGTTTTAATTAGGCTTCCTGCGTTTTATGAGTTCTGCCGCGGGTATTGATCCCCTTCCCTATTACTCGTGGGAACAAAATTATGAATCCAATTACTAACAAAAACAATGACGCTGACACACGCCCAAAGTCGGATGGGACTAACACTCCCTCAACTTCTGCGCTGCTCGGTAAGCCAGCGGGCAGTGCCACTATAGCTACACGTCGCATGTCTTCAGTCAGGCAGCTGAGTCGTGGGGCAAGGCCCGGATATAAGGTGCCAGCGAGAGCTCGGCAAGGCAGCAATGCGGCGGACTCAACCTTCACCCCAAAACCAGCCTCAACCTCGACAAGGTCTACCACGTCTGGACCAACGAAGTTATCTTTTAGCTATAAGAGATGCGCTATTCTCTTGTCGCAGCTGGTGGAGTGGGCAAAATCCATTTTGCCTGATTTCTAGCCAGCTCCAGCTAAGGATTCAGCTGCCGCTAAGCCCAAGCGACAGCCAATTATGGAAATTAGCGCACCGCAAGCCAAGCTGCCGCGTCAGCAGCTAGAAGTCAGATCCTACGCCGAGGTGACGAGGGGTAAGGTCCTTCTTGACAAGGGCAGAGAGGGGGGCCAAATCCCGAAAAACCAATGGCCGTGCATGGAGAATGAGCTGCAGCGTGTAGGGTGCTAGATGAGCATTCCTTCTCAGATCATAGGTATATTGAAACCATACTACATATCCGTAGTTCAGAAACTTAAAAAGAACTGATTGGAAGACCTACACTGTTTCACTGCAAAGATTGCTCCCTGAAACTCCTCCTGAAGGGTCAGATACCGCCGAGTCTCATAGGAAAATTCAACAAAGCGTGTGAAAAGGCCCTAAATGAATCTTGCCCCGTAAGCAGACCAAAAAGGAAAAAGAAACCCCCTTGGTGGACAGCTCAAGTTGGAGAGTTAAGGGCAGCAGCTAGAAAACTCTTTAATAAAGCTAAGGCTCAAAATGATGAACAATCATGGGCTGGCTATAAGATAGGGCTCTCCGTTTTCAAAAAGACTCTAGGGTTCATTAAGAACGCAAACGGTGGGTGGACATCATCCAGTGAAGAATTACTGACCCTACTCCTGGACACACATTTTCCGGGGGGAAGCAGATCACCAAGACCTTGTGATCTGCATTTTAGCGGGAAGACACAGAAGCTCTTGCTATTGCTCAGCGGTAAGAATATCCATTGGGCAATCAAGAGCTTCAAACCCTACAAATCGCATGGGACGGATAATATCATTCCTGCTCAATTACAATCCGAGGGGAAAACGGCCATCAATTGGCGAAAAGATGTTGTTCCGAGATTTTTAAAAGTGGTACAATCCCAGGGCTATGGCTGGAATCGAAAGAAGTATTCATTCTAAAAGCCGGAAAACCTTCACACACAATAGCAAAAGATTTTCAACCTATCAGTCTCTCGTCTTTTCCTGAAAACGATGGAGAGGCTGCTCTGTCTTCATCTGAGGAGTACTATTCCCATATCGCTTCTCTCACCAGTTCAGCATGCCAATTTTAAAGGCAAGTCTACTGAGACCGCACTGCATGCACTTACTGCATACATTGAAAAGTCTCTACATAGGAAGAACTACACGCTAGTAGCTTTCCTAGATATAGGGAAGCTTTCAACAAACACACTCCTAAGACTATCACTGACTCGCTGACGGATTTGGGGGTCGACTCCCTGACAGTGCACCTGATCGATCAGTTGCTCCAATGCAAGATCGTAAAGGCCACACTGGGGGCAGCGACTGTCACCAAATCCGTCGATTGTGGAACTCCACAAGGCGAAGTCCTCTCGCCTCTCTATGCCTTTTCAGGCAATTTCCCGCAGACGTTATGTGATCGAATGACGGAGTCCCTTGCAAGGCTTTCCAGCTGGGCGGAAAGATCTGGGTTAGGAGTTAATCCTGCAAAGACGGAACTGGTTCTGTTTACGAGGAAATACAAAATTCCGTCTCTACAACCACAAATTCTAAATGGGGTCGAATTGTCCTTTAGTGACTCAGCAAAATTAGAGCGTATAAAGAAAGCAAACGTCGCTCTCTACGCCTGTAGGAAGTCAATCGGACTTAAATGGGGCATGACTCCACATACTGTCCATTGGCTCTATACTGCGGTAGTCAGACTGATTGTATTATATGGAGTGTCTGTCTGGTGGCCTGCACTTGACAAGAAAACAGTCACCAAAAAACTAGGAAGGGTGCAGCGTACTGCTACACACTGTATTACAGGAGCTTTACGTACGACCCCGGGTAACGTTCTCGACGCCATACTGCATCTCCGCCTGTCGAAATGATGGGGCGGAAAATAGCAAATATGTCAGCGCTTCGAATGAGGCAAGCCAAACAGTGGATAGGGATTTGGGCATTCAATTATCTTAAAAGACAATCCACTCATACCAGATAACACGGATTATCAGATCCCACAGGTGTACTTCGACACTCCCATTAACACCCTAATTCCAACGAGAGAGAACTAGGAAGAAGGCTTGCCCGCAAGACCAGCGGAAGCCGTAGAAATCTTCTCAGACGGCTCAAAGCTGGACAGTAGAGTATGAGGCGGCATTTTCTGCGCTTTCCGACTCCTTGACCACTGCAGCGTCTTCCAGGCTGAAGTGCTAGCAATTCAGGAATCGCTAAGTTGCATTCCACATAGGTGCAATGCCAGTAAAATCTACATCTTCACAGACAGCCAGGTAGCAATTATATCGTTGGGGTCGAACATATCGAACTCTAAGGCTATTCATAACTGTCGCAAATCTCTTTGCGAGATGGCAGAGCAGTTTAATATATGCCTAGTATGGGTCCCAGGACATAGGAACATAGAAGGTAACTGCATCGCAGATCAACTGGCCAGATGTGGGACTACCATGAAACTCCTTCCCGATAAGGAGAGCTTTGGTATACCTATAGCTTCTTGTAAACTTAGACTAAGAGACTTCTTCGAGACAGAAGCCAACAGAATATGGCAGGGGTCCACCCACAACTCACGTATTGCTCATCAAACTTGGCCAACTAGATGCCGGAAAAGGTCAAATGAGCTCTGCCTTCTAAGCCGAAATAAGTGCTCTATTGTCAACAGAATGATGACTGGACATTGGCTTGTGGGGGCACATGCGGCCAGATTACTGGTCCCACATAATGACTTCTGAAGAAGTTGTCGAGATGAGGAGGAAGAAGAAACAGTTCTTCACCTTCTCTGCACATGCCCAGCCTTATCTAAAACAAGGCAAAGAATCCTTGTTGACTTTTTCTTCGGTAATCTATCAGATCTCGCGAGTAAAAGACCTAAAGATGTAGCAAATCACTGGATGGACTCTTGAGGCGGAATCATACCAGGAGTAAAAGAGGGGTCTCAGAGCCTTTCGCGGTATCACAACGGGCCGAATGCGGACTAAGTGCGCTTAGGGGGTATCCCTCATTGGAAATCGCTCTAACCTAACCTAACGAGAGCGCTGGCTTTAAAAAAAAAAACCGATGAAACACCGACCGTGTGAAGGCCGCTTAACCGATTTGATCAAATTTTTTTGAATGTTCATTATTTTATCTATATTTTAAAACCTCATGTTCACAGTTTTGAAATTCAAGACTTTTTTGTTATCAATCACATCTGTATATCGGAAACCAGAAGCGTTATCGATAATTTGAAGCAAACTTGTTCTGCCTATGGTATAGGAGAGCTTAAGTTTTAAATTTGAAGTCTCTAGTTCTTATAGTCTCTGAGATTTACGCGGTCATACAGACGGACAGACAGACATGGCTAGCTCGACTCGGCTGTTGATGCTGATCAAGAATGTATATACTTTATGGATTCGGAGATGCTTCCTTCTGTCTATTACATACATTTGCACAAAACCATTATACCCTTATTTACACATTTTATGGGTTAAGGGTATAAAAAAATTTTACTTTAATTCATCATCTTCGGCAAAGATCCGGGCTCTTTCATCTTCGTATGCGGCTTGGCGTGCATCCAAAGGCGGTTATGTTGACCATTTGGGCTTTTGTAAGTCTTCGGCGTTTTTAATCTTTATCCTATTCTTAATATCAATGCAATCTCTAACATGCTTTGTGGAGAGGATTTTAGTGGCTTCTCGGCATTGGTGTCTGCCTGCGTCATGCTCCGCCTCTCGTTTCCTGAACGGCACTTAGATATTTTGGGAAGACTACACATGCTAAACCGCAATTGAAACAGAATATATTACGCACTGTTGCCTCACACTTCCAGGAAGTGTGTCCCTGCTGCGCGTTGTTCCAGCACGTAAGCGCGTTTTTGTCGGCACTCCCGCCTCTAGGCTTAAAGATTGCCTCAACTGCCTCATCCGATGGAATCTTTTTTGGATTCTGCACTTCCTCGTGGAGTGCCTCGTTGACTTGGAATCTCTCCCTCGGTCAACTTATTGGTTGCGCGGGGGGGGGGATGTGACTCCTCGACCAGCGGGATGAAAGCAGCCTCTCCGCGTCATGGCATTCTTCCCGCGACTCATGTGGTCGGTCAGCTGCTCGACCTCAAGCTGTTTCCACGTCAGCTCAGGCATTAAACTTCGCTGCGGCTAGCAGCTTTTAGACAACAGTAATCAAAAAAGCATTCAAACACAACATGTAAGCAAAAACAATAAATTTAAACATAGACTGTGACTTCACTGAATTCTTTCATTTGTTTTTTTCCATTGGGCGCCATTTGTAATGAACCAGCCTTTGATTCCCCAGACTGTATCGAGGTCGTATCCATCCCTGGGATACCGATTTTCTAGCTGGCTATCGATACAGTGCTGGGAATCAAAGGTCGATTCATAGTGTTCATTATTATTTGTAACTAGCGGCCCGATACGTGTTTTCGCTACGTAATATGTATTATGTATTACGTATCTATTAAAAAAAATTTGTTTATTATCAAATTTATTTATTATTTTTTTTTACAAAACTACGAGCAATTTTTAAACTTAATCTTAAACATTTTGATAAACAATATTTTTTGTTTTTCCATTTTGGGCTGGGGGTTCCTACTCTTGAACAGGCAACATAAAGTTGACCAAGTGAAAAACATGGTTCCTCCGAATTCACACCACAAACATTAAGTGTTTGCCCTTGGGCCTTTTTAGTGGTCATCGCAAATGATAAGCGCATAGAAAATTTTAATCGTTTAAATTCAAATGGCATATCATTTGGAATCATTGGTATACGCGGATAAACAAAACTTCTCCTTGTGACTTAGCAGTTAAGATCGTTGCTTCAATCAAATTTGGCAACAACTTTTTCATTTCAAATCTGGTGCCATTACACAGTTTTGGTGGATTAATATTTCGCATTATCAAGGGTGTGCTACGAGTGAAAACCAACCAAATTCCAACCCGAAACCAACCTGAAGGTGGTTTTAGCTGTGCCAGAGCGCTGTTTGAGACGCTTTCAAAACTCCAAGCTGTTGGGCCAGTGTTTTGCTTAGTTTAAGCAAAATAAAACGTCTAATGCATTATAAGTATAACATTTTAGATAGCTAATTTTTAACTTAAATGCATATTGCAAATTCATTTGAATATAATAAATGTTTTAATTCATGAATTTTTATTGATATAAATCTCTAACAATTGTCTAAGAGATTTTGCCATTCGCTGTACAACATCTGTTCAAGCAAGATGTCATAGCAGAGTTGTCAAGCAGCACGAGTTACTTGGCGGCAAAATATTTAATATTTATTTTGTATAAAAACTAAAATAGACAAGACTTTGCATATTTTTATTTTCTTATTAATTAAAAAGCACAAAATAGCAAGGTACATTCAAATCACTGGATGGACTCTTGAGGCGGAATCATACCAGGAGTAAAAGAGGGGTCTCAGAGCCTTTCGCGGTATCACAACGGGCCGAATGCGGACTAAGTGCGCTGAGGGGGTATCCCTCATTGGAAATCGCTCTAACCTAACCTAACGAGAGCGCTGGCTTTAAAAAAAAAAACCGATGAAACACCGACCGTGTGAAGGCCGCTTAACCGATTTGATCAAATTTTTTTGAATGTTCATTATTTTATCTATATTTTAAAACCTCATGTTCACAGTTTTGAAATTCAAGACTTTTTTGTTATCAATCACATCTGTATATCGGAAACCAGAAGCGTTATCGATAATTTGAAGCAAACTTGTTCTGCCTATGGTATAGGAGAGCTTAAGTTTTAAATTTGAAGTCTCTAGTTCTTATAGTCTCTGAGATTTACGCGGTCATACAGACGGACAGACAGACATGGCTAGCTCGACTCGGCTGTTGATGCTGATCAAGAATGTATATACTTTATGGATTCGGAGATGCTTCCTTCTGTCTGTTACATACATTTGCACAAAACCATTATACCTTTATTTGTAACTAGCGGCCCGATACGTGTTTTCGCTACGTAATATGTATTATGTATTACGTATCTATTAAAAAAAAATTTTTTATTATCAAATTTATTTATTATTTTTTTTACAAAACTACGAGCAATTTTTAAACTTAATCTAAAACATTTTGATAAACAATATTTTTTGTTTTTCCATTTTGGGCTGGGGGCTCCTACTCTTGAACAGGCAACATAAAGTTGACCAAGTGAAAAACATGGTTCCTCCGAATTCACACCACAAACATTAAGTGTTTGCCCTTGGGCCTTTTTAGTGGTCATCGCAAATGATAAGCGCATAGAAAATTTTAATCGTTTAAATTCAAATGGCATATCATTTGGAATCATTGGTATACGCGGTATAAACAAAACTTCTCCTTGTGACTTAGCAGTTAAGATCGTTGCTTCAATCAAATTTGGCAACAACTTTTTCATTTCCAATCTGGTGCCATTACACAGTTTTGGTGGATTAATATTTCGCATTATCAAGGGTGTGCTACGAGTGAAAACCAACCAAATTCCAACCCGAAACCAACCTGACGGTGGTTTTAGCTGTGCCAGAGCGCTGTTTGAGACGCTTTCAAAACTCCAAGCTGTTGGGCCAGTGTTTTGCTTAGTTTAAGCAAAATAAAACGTCTAATGCATTATAAGTATAACATTTTAGATAGCTAATTTTTAACTTAAATGCATATTGCAAATTCATTTGAATATAATAAATGTTTTAATTCATGAATTTTTATTGATATAAATCTCTAACAATTGTAAATAAGGAGTAAAAGAGGGGTCTCAGAGCCTTTCGCGGTATCACAACGGGCCGAATGCGGACTAAGTGCGCTGAGGGGGTATCCCTCATTGGAAATCGCTCTAACCTAACCTAACGAGAGCGCTGGCTTTAAAAAAAAAACCGATGAAACACCGACCGTGTGAAGGCCGCTTAACCGATTTGATCAAATTTTTTTGAATGTTCATTATTTTATCTATATTTTAAAACCTCATGTTCACAGTTTTGAAATTCAAGACTTTTTGTTATCAATCACATCTGTATATCGGAAACCAGAAGCGTTATCGATAATTTGAAGCAAACTTGTTCTGCCTATGGTATAGGAGAGCTTAAGTTTTAAATTTGAAGTCTCTAGTTCTTATAGTCTCTGAGATTTACGCGGTCATACAGACGGACAGACAGACATGGCTAGCTCGACTCGGCTGTTGATGCTGATCAAGAATGTATATACTTTATGGATTCGGAGATGCTTTCTTCTGTCTGTTACATACATTTGCACAAAACCATTATACCTTTATTTGTAACTAGCGGCCCGATACGTGTTTTCGCTACGTAATATGTATTATGTATTACGTATCTATTAAAAAAAATTTGTTTATTATCAAATTTATTTATTATTTTTTTTTACAAAACTACGAGCAATTTTTAAACTTAATCTAAAACATTTTGATAAACAATATTTTTTGTTTTTCCATTTTGGGCTGGGGGTTCCTACTCTTGAACAGGCAACATAAAGTTGACCAAGTGAAAAACATGGTTCCTCCGAATTCACACCACAAACATTAAGTGTTTGCCCTTGGGCCTTTTTAGTGGTCATCGCAAATGATAAGCGCATAGAAAATTTTAATCGTTTAAATTCAAATGGCATATCATTTGGAATCATTGGTATACGCGGTATAAACAAAACTTCTCCTTGTGACTTAGCAGTTAAGATCGTTGCTTCAATCAAATTTGGCAACAACTTTTTCATTTCCAATCTGGTGCCATTACACAGTTTTGGTGGATTAATATTTCGCATTATCAAGGGTGTGCTACGAGTGAAAACCAACCAAATTCCAACCCGAAACCAACCTGAAGGTGGTTTTAGCTGTGCCAGAGCGCTGTTTGAGACGCTTTCAAAACTCCAAGCTGTTGGGCCAGTGTTTTGCTTAGTTTAAGCAAAATAAAACGTCTAATGCATTATAAGTATAACATTTTAGATAGCTAATTTTTAACTTAAATGCATATTGCAAATTCATTTGAATATAATAAATGTTTTAATTCATGAATTTTTATTGATATAAATCTCTAACAATTGTCTAAGAGATTTTGCCATTATCTGTACAACATCTGTTCAAGCAAGATGTCATAGCAGAGTTGTCAAGCAGCACGAGTTACTTGGCGGCAAAATATTTAATATTTATTTTGTATAAAAACTAAAATAGACAAGACTTTGCATATTTTTATTTTCTTATTAATTAAAAAGCACATAAATGTCCAGCGGTTACCCTTGAAAACAATGAAAAAAATATTTAATACATTTTGGGAAATTTTTTTATTTAATTGTGGCAACTCTTATTTACTCCGAACAAAAATACCGAAAAATAAAATCTCCAAACATGCGGAACAGGGAGAGAGATTTCTCAGAGATTTTAAAATTTGCTCAAGCCAAAAACTCTGGAGTTTTCTAGCACAGCCGGTATATGTAGCATTTCAAGTGTAAAGCGTTTGTTGTAATGTTGCTCTTGTTGCAGGATTGACGTTTCTTCAAAGTTTGGTGTATGCCGGACGCAACCGACTGCATTATACTTTGATACCAATTTACATAACTGTGTTAAGGATTCTGTGTGCAAATAGTAATGTATGGTGGTTTTGGGTATAAAAAGGCAGAAGCAATATCAGCAACGTGAAGCGAGCTGACTATCGTACCAGGGGCGTAGAATTATCGTACATGGACCGAATTTATCGTACTTTTTTTAAGTGACCGCTTTCAAATTAATAGAATGGTACAATGGTACAAACCTGAACAGACTCCCTTTCCACTTGAAGTTCAATAAACGCGCCAAATTTGAAATTAGCTCCGATAAAATTTTTTTTATAAAGAAGAAATGGATATGAAACAGTAGTGATAAATAAAACTAAAGAATTTTTTATTTAATATATACATACTTTATTCATAAAAACCAAAAATAAAATTACTCTATTTTAATATACCATTTCAAAAATATATTAATATAATCAACGTGTTAAAAAAAATTCATTTATCGTTGTCACTTAAAAAGCGTTTGGCATTAAAATACAAATCTTAAACCGTTCTGCCAGTTCTTTCTGGTGTGATTTTTTTTATACAGTTTTGTTTTTGCGATTGTATTCGCTCTGTGATGGATCATACGTTGTACAATTGTTTTCTTTTCCTTTAACTCGTTGTTTAACTAAGAGCACACCGTTTACCGTCAAAATTGCCATTTTTTGCGAGTCTTAGTTTTAATTAAATTGATTTGGCTGCATATGCGTTCGCTGTCAGCATTCGAATGTGGTGAAATTACTTCGAGCACAAATTTTGCACCGTTTTTGAAGGTCATTCCTTGATCTCCTTCTTCAACTTCCATAATCAAAATGTTCGAAAAATCGAATACCCAAGTTATTCTCTTGTGATAGAAATTATCGTACAATCTACGTACGATAATAATGTGCTATCGTACATCGTACGTAGGCACGAAATTATCGTACATGTACGATAATTATCGTACGTTTCCGAACGCTGGGCAGAAGAGGTAGGCGTGACATCCAAATTTGTGATGCATATCTGTGGCGCATGGCACCTTCTATACCCCTACCAAGTTTGGAGACTCTAGGGCAAAAACTAAGAAAGATATAGAGGTGGGCGGTATAAGTGGGCGTGGCATCCATGATTTTAATGCACATCTGTTACGAATGTCACTAACAATGTTCCCACCAAATTTGGTGACTCTAGCTTAAGAACTAGCGAAGATACATGCATTCCGGTTTTTATTAGGGCGGCGGGGCATGTCCCGTTGTTTGGGGCCGTGGCATCCAAAATGCATATCTGTATCAGATGTCAGCATCTACCTTCCTACCAAATTTGGTGGCTATAGCTTCAAAACTGTAGAAGATACAGCCATTTTTGTTTATAATTGGAGGGGGAGACTGGTGGTGGAAGGGGTGGGCGTGGCAACCTAAATTTAACACTTTGCAAAATAACAAGGTTCTAGCTTTAAGGGCGTCGAAAAAAGTTGCGTTCATACAGACAGACCACTATGGGTAATTTGACCAGTTTTTGTGGCATTAATTAATAACTCAAGAACGAAGCAAGATATTTTGATTCGGTTTTTATACTTTGATACCAAAGGTATCATAGTATATTGGGTTTGTGCAATGTCCGTCATGGTGTCCGTCCGTCTGTCCGTCTGTCTGTATGAACGCAACTTTTTTCGACACCCTTCAAGCTAGAGCCTTGCAACTTTGCAAATATCTTGGTACATGTCTTCGTCAGACAAAGTGTTAAATGTAGGGCTCTACGACCTCAGGGGGCCCGAGAAATCGATAACAAGTCGATACACCTCGATGTGCAAATCGATAAAACACATATATATCCCACATTTTAGTAGCTAGAGTCACCAAATTTGATGGCAAGATAGCTGGTAACATTCCCCAAAAAACTGCTTCAAAAGATTGGATGCCACGCCCACCAATTCCGCCCCCAGCCCCCCTCCAATTATAAACAAAAATGCCTGCATCTTCTACAGTTTTTAAGCTATAGCCACCAAAATTGACATGAAGGTAGATACTGCCATCTGACAAAGTTATGCATCAAAACATTGGATGCCACGCCCCCAAACAACGGGACATGCCCCACCGCCCTAAAAAAAACCGGAAGGCATGTATCTTCGCCAGTTTTTAAGCTAGAGTCACCAAATTTGGTATGAACATTGGTAGTGACATCCGTAACAGGTGTACATCAATGTTTTGGATGCCACTCCCACTTATTCCGCCCACTGCTATATCTCTCTCAGTTTTTAAGCTAGGCTCTTCAAACTTGGTATGAACATTGTTAGTGGCATCCGTAACAGATCTGCATCAATGTTTTGGATGCCACGCCCACTTATACCGCCCACCTCTATGTCTTTGTCAGTTTTTGAGCTAGAGTCTCCAATTTTATACCCAAAACCTTCATATATTACTATTTGCACTCAATATCCTTAACACATCTATGTGAACTGGTATCAAAGTATATCGCAGTCGGTTGCGTCCGACTGCAACGTTTTTACTTGTTTGCTTTGAGTTTTTATTAACCAAAGGAAAATATTTGTAAAAAATGGGCGTGTTACCGCCCCTTTTTCAAAAGATAGGTTATGTATTTTCTATGTATGTCAACATATTACGACCAAACTTGGTTTTAATAGTTATTATAATACTAATATCGTTGCAAAAAATGAGCGACATCGGTCAACTATATCCTATAGCTCCCATAGGAACAATCGGGAAAATGTGATTGTTCGTATGAAAACCTTTTTGTTTTTGAAGATATTTGCTTTAAACTTTCTGAAAATCAGTATATTAATGTTTCTTACATTTTGGGTAAAAGTTATAAGCATCGGCCCACTATATCATATAGCTCCCATAGAACCGATTAGTAAAAAATTAATGACATATATTTTTTTTCGTTTTTATATTTAACAACATCTTCTTCAAGAACTCTTTTAGTTGTGGAGAACACTTTTTTGAAACTCTCGCAATAAAACATTTAAAAATTGCAACCCTTATTTGCTGTTTTCCACTCACTGCAGTCCATTTTGCTAGCAAATTCGCATTGTCAAATTTAAGGTTATGATCTGAAAATTGAAATATCTTTGTTTGTGCGTAAAAGTGCAAATTAAGACTACACTCATTTTAAAGGTAATGAAACACTCTAAAACACTGCTTTGATTTTAAGGTGCGACTAGGTGCGACTCATTTTATAAGTCCATTCAAAGTTCAGTTTTCGTTTTAAAGTTTTTCATTTTAGGACACTTACAATAAAGACAAATACGGGAACAAGACAAGCACAATCTACATTCTAATTTTGCAAACACAAAGTACAAACCACCCACCATCGAAATCCATTCGGTTGTTTTAAATTTTTAACCGACTTCAAAAAAGAAGGAACAGTTTCACTGTTAAGGCCTGTAGGCAGATGCCCGTAATGCTTCCGTAACGAAAAAACTTCATATAAAAAAAAGGGTCTCGTACACTGACCTGACAAGAATAACATTTGTTAGTACGCAGTTCTGTTAGTTACGATAGTAAAGTAGTGTTGAACAATGAAACTGTTAAGTGACAGACAGCTCTTCTTACGACAGTAATAAATGCTGAGCACTTTATTACGAACGTAATAACGCTTGAGAATGTCAGGACGCAAAAGTCGTTTTATCAATTTTCCACAAAATGAGGACAAAATTGAACTCATTCGGGCAGTTGAGTGTCGTAAGGTCTTGTGGGATATAACCCATAAAATGCATTTTAATATTGTGATCACTAAAAGCGCCTGGGAGGAAATAGGCGCTGAATTGGGAAAAGATGGTAAGTACCTTGAACAAAATAAATGATATATGTATTCATATGTATGCGTATTTACATTTCAGCAAGTGAGTGCAAATTGGTGTGGGGGGCTTTACGAGACAGCCACCGCTACTATTCCAAGCCAAGCGGCAAACGCGCAAAGAGCGGAAGTGCAGACGGCAGTGCCGTTCCTGCGCAAAAATTGGAGATTGGGAGTTGGCCGGCCATATGGCATTTTTCCGTGTTGCCACGGAATGCAACAAAAATTAAAAAAAATAATAATTAATAAAATTTTCAGCGTTCATGTGAAAATTTTCATAAAATGCATCAGGTTACGCGTACAAATTTTCAAAATCTCTTGCGTACCGCCCATTTTCTGTCCTGCCTATCAAATATGGGTTCACCCAAATACATCTTTTGTTTTTACATTTTGTCTGCCTTTTTCTTTTCGCTGCCGCCAACTGCAAGGCGTTAGTTGTGCACACAGCCAAAAGAACCGAACGTTGGTCGTGATTCATAATTAAAGTCAGTTAATTTATTTGACGTTAGAGACAGAGGTGCCTTTTGCGATTAATTTATAAAAAGTAATCATCCTACCACCACAATTGAAGCATTTTCCAACACTAGTCGTTACGACAGTAAAATCTGTGCATTATGGTACGGATGCTGTACGGACATCTGCGTATAGGCCTGTAAATTGGATGTTTTTGATAAAAGAGTTCAGCGCGTCTAAAGTGACTTTAATTTCATTTTTATTTATTATTGCGAACAAGTCATCAACATATTTAGTGACCATTCTTGGTGGGATTTCCAATTTTTCCATTGTTTAATCCAAAATTTCCTCCATTATCAGGTCCGCGATTACCGGTGAGGCATTTATATAATCATAGAACCTATCTTCAGATTCAAGCAATGAGGTGGCATACCAGCCGGTTCCAATGAATTTGACTTTTAAGATACATTAGGGCAGAGGTGGGCACAAGTCGAAATTCGTATACACGCGTGCATAGGCCCTCTGCCGCGGCAAGCAGCACAAAATTACACGTACACTATAAGCATCCGCTGCTCTCGCGCAAATTACGCATACTAATGCGTGTAAAAACTTTGATAGTATGTGAGCTTGCCCACCTCTGCATTAGGGAATACAATGGTTCGGGTGGAGTTTCTAGTTTTTGCAATCTCACTTTGCCATTAGCACAACACATTCCGGTCGTCTCGCCTTGAAAATTAACCGCATCACTATATGGACTACATACTATAATGTCTCTCACTGTTGTAATTAAAACCAGCACATATAATATCAGCCAAAGCTGCACGACCTAGTCGTGATCGCCGTGCAAGACTCAGTGCAGGTACAGGGTCAACCGATCTATTTGGTTTATTTCGCTCACGCTGCGATGCATTTGCTTGTATGCTTTCATATTCAGTCTGACTTCGTCTTTGTATTGCCACATAATTTGTTATACGCGTTCGGCGCCCTATATTTGCTCGCCTGGCTTGTGGCATTTTTGCTTTTTCTCTAAAAAAAACACTTCAAGAGCTGAAAACTTAAGGTTTTTTTTTAAATATATGAAACACCGCAAAAATATATGAAAAAAGTTCACGCACAATAATTATCGAATCACGTACAAAATAAATCACAAACAAAATAATGTTTACTGTCAACACTGAAAAATTTTTGAATTTGACAGCAAAATCCCTATTTCCTATTTTCAAAATTTGTTTCCATTTATTGAACTCATTATAAACAAGTAAGTATATGGGGGTTTTCGGTATAAATATCAGGCAGAAGGGGGGTAGGCGTGACATCCAAATTTGTGATATCATATATATCTGTGGCGGATGGCACTCTGTATCTCCCTTTCAAGTATGGAGACTGTTACGGATGTCACAAACCCAACATACTATGATACCTTTGGTATCAAAGTATAAAAAACAAGCAATTTGTTTCCACGTATCCTTTTATTCGTTTGTTTTGTTTAACTTGGCTTATCTGCTGGGTTTATGAAACCAACAAGAACTTCAATTGACAAAAAATCCTTGTCCGTGCCGAGGCGAATTTGCAGTACGTTTTTACACGTTTCGAGAAGCTCCAGTAGCTTTCTTCTCCAAACCTAAAACAAGCCAAGCACGACTATTGCTATTCGGTGTATGAGATATGCGCAGGTCAATTGAGTGAGTAACTTGACCTTGTATCCACGTTAATAACGCAACCCGCTACTCAAGCAACTACAGTTTTAAGAGGTTGTAGACTTCTATCCGTTGACACTGAAGTTTTCTATGGAGAATACTTAAAGTGGCCAACGTTCCGAAACTTGTTTACGGCCATCTATATCAATAACACCGGTGGAAAAATTATTTTTATCTTAAATCGAAAAATGGTGGTGAGGCCAATGACATAGTTAAAAAATCCCCGCACACAAATTATGGTTTTGGCTCCGCTTGGGAGGCCCTTTACGAGCGTTTTAAGAATAAACGGCTCCTGGATAATAGCTAGTTAAAAATCCTATTCAACTCGCCAGTCGTACTAAGTCAGGTGCAGATTTGAAGGACATCCAAAGCACAATTCAAGGCTGCTTGACAGGATTTGAACATTCTCAAATTTCGACTGAGAACAGGTTTTTTCTGCTTGTTTTCCTTAGCGAACGCTATCGCACTCTAGAAGCAATAGAAGATGTAAAGCCAAACCCAAACCAGGTTCATCCAAAACCCAATGATGCGGCTCCAAAAATGTCAATGCGTTCGAAAATAAAATAATAATGCGCAAAGGAAAATCATGCTATTCGCCTATGTCCACGATTTCTGCAAATGTCTTCCAAGGATAGATTTTTGCAGATTAAGGAACAGAAGCTATGTTTGAATTGCTTTGCAAGAGGCCATATCCTAAAAGACATAGATAAATGGTTAGTAAACAAGAAAACAATGCACTGGAACAATCTTGAGGGTCTCAGACACTCAAAAAGATTTGTGTGCCCTAATGCAACAAGAGCCAAGGAAGCTCTGTCCTTAAACAGGACACAACTTAGGTCACTCTGTGGGGCGTTGACAGGTCACTTTCCCTGCAACGACCATCTACATAAGATAGGCCTTGCTAGTAACAGAACTTGTAGATTCTGTGAGGAGGATTTTGAATCTATGGAACATCTAATCACCAAATGCCCAGCCCTGGCACGTGGTAGAGCAACGCTGTTAGGCAAATACATTCTCAGTGAAGAGAACCTGATGCATATCCCGCAGACTGGTCTGACTCAGTTTCTGAGAACACTAAAACTGAACTAGTGTTAAGGGGGCACAATAGATCCATGTGGGTCGCAGTGCTGAAGGGCGCAAGCCCACCCTCGTTAGACATTACATTACATACATCCTGAAAGACTGCACAAGTACACATAGTCGCTGCACGTGCAAGGGTCGTCATCATACGCTCCTTTATCGAAGCGACCCCCAGTCTAAATCGGCTCTCGTGACAGCATCCAGTCTATCCAATTCATCAAACATGGCATCTAACGTCGCAACCTTTTTTCCAGCAAACACACAAGGTGTAAATATCTGCTATGCTGGTACTACGTACAAGGCACGTGCACTTATTGATTCAGATTCAGAAGCGACGTTCATTACAACTCGGATCTTCAACCTGATAGAGCTTCCGTTCCATGCCCAAATTAGTGGTTTAAATCAAACTCTAGCAGCCAAGCCTCAAAAGTTGTATCACTTTTTTATGGGATCTCCATTGAAGCCAAGAATTTAAATTGAATCTTCGGCGTATGTTTTTCCACATCCGGCAGGTAACCTACCCTTCTACCCAGTACCCCAGACGATACTGAACGACTTGCCAGATATCCAATTGGCTGACCCTACGTTTTATAGGAGCTCGCAGATAGATGTGCTTTTAGGCGCAGATACCCCTTATCATGCTGTTTTCAAGTCAGACAGCATTACAACAAAGGTTCGCGTGGTATTCAACGCATCCAACATACCCAGCAAGCAATTGAAAGATTGTTTTGATCAGAAACCCCATTTCGAGTCCAATTAGAGTCATTTTCATGCTTTAAAAACGATTAATCGTTTATGCGATTAAAGCGCGACTCAAAAGCGACTCGCTTGCATGCTCAAAAAATGATTCCATGCACGAAATGTACGGAAGTCAAAAAATGAGCATGCTGGTGATTGAAATATGCTATGCATCAATAGATCTTATGGGCAATTATAACATGCTAGTCAATGACGGAAAAGTACAAATTGGCATGCATTCATTAACATAAACTGCTAACATTTACATTAACGTTAACACAATTGTAATACATAAGGGGTACTGTTACACACAATTGTAAGAAATATTATAATTAAACTTTTTTTTTTTTTTTATTGCTGGTTTTATTTTTTGAATATTTCCTTATAATAGGGAAACTAACAAAAAGTTTACAAATCTTACAAGTATTACTTAGTTAACTATTTGTTGTTGTACAAATAGTTGGTGGCCGCGTACCTTAACTCATCGCTGGGTCGGAAAGTCATTACGACGAAGACGGGATCGGCTGCTTGAGTTTGAGAGTCCTCTAGCAAGATAGTTTGGGTGCGATGACAGCTTGCCAAGGTAATTTTTCTTGTAGTCCGCAATTACTTTCTTGATTGGTGGGACGTTTAAGTCGTTTTGAATGTTTTCGTTGCGAACGTACCACGGTGCCCCGGTGATAGTTCTCAGGATCTTTCACTGGGCTCTTTAGACGATGTCGATGTTACTACTGCACGCATTACCCCATAGCTGGCATCCATAGGTCCAGATTGGTTTAAGAACAGAGTTGTAGAGCAGGACCTTGTAGTCAAGGCTTAGCGGGGAGCAAGCGTTGATAAGCCAGTGGAGGCTATTGGCTTTTAGTTTTAGTTGTGTTCTCTTGGCTTCAATGTGCCTGCGCCATGTAAGCCTTCTGTCCAGGTGTACTCCTAGGTACGTTACTTCGTTTGCTTTCGGGAGTGGGATATTATTTAGCGTAAGTGGTGGACAATCTTTCTTGTTAAGGGTGAACGTTACATGTTTACATTTTTGTTCGTTAACTTTAATTCGCCAGTCGGATAGCCATTTTTCCACGTTAACCAGATGACGAGCGAGTTGCGATGTGGCTTGTAGTGGACATCTAGATCGGCTAAGAATAGCTGTGTCGTCAGCAAAGGTTGAAGTTGTAAGTCCCCTGCATGTAGGAATGTCTGCTGTGTAGAGAACGTAGAGTGTTGGCCCAAGTACGCTTCCCTGAGGAACGCCGGCTTCAATACGGTGTTCGCTTGATGTTGCAGTGTTGCATATTACTGCAAACTTCCTGTCGTAGAGGTACGACTTTAACAGTTTATGTGTGTTTGCTGGAAGCATTGATTTGATCTTATACATCAGCCCTTCCAACCAGACTCTGTCAAACGCCTGAGCCACATCCAGAAAAATTGCAGTACAGTATTCTCGATTTTCAAACGCGCCTCGAATTTCTGAAGTTATGCGATTGACCTGTTCAATAGTTCCGTGGTTTCGGCGAAAGCCGAATTGGTGCGACGGGATTATGTTGTGAAGGTTCAGAAATTGATTAATCCGAGTCATCAAGCATTTTTCGAACAGTTTTGATAGACACGATAAAAGGCTTATAGGTCTATACGACGAGGGTACTGTTTGATCCTTTCCCAGCTTTGGTATCATTATGATGATAGACTTTTTCCATCTTTCTGGGAAATGCCCGAGTCGTGTGATCGCATTGAATAAGTGGCAGATAACACAGACGGCACAATAGGGAAGCTCAATAATCATCTTTGGTGTTATTAGGTCTAGACCCGGAGATTTTTTGGGGTTTAGTTCCTGATTAATAACTCTTGCGACTTCGTTCGGGCGAAATTCAATGGGCTCATGTTGTAAGTTGGTGTCGTTTAATACAGTCGGTAGAGCGAACGAGTTTGTAGCAGGGTTCGGTTGGAAAACTTTTTGCAGGTGAACAGCAAACGTGTTGGCTCTTTCTTCATCGCTTCGGGCCCAGCCGCCAGCTTGGTTTCTTAGGGGCATCTCTGCTTTTGTCGGTTGGCTGAGAGTTGGGTGAGCTTTCCACAGTGAGTTTTTCGAGCTGGATGTTGATAATTGCTCAATGTATCGGCGCTGGGCATGTTCTTCTTCAAGTGCTAACGCTTTGGTAAGTTTACGTGTAGCGTTTTTTAGCTTTTGCTTAGCTGACGGCGATCTTAGGCATTGCCACTCCCGTCTTAGTCGCCGCTTATCAAGAACGAGCTGTTCAATTTGGTGATTTGTTTTCTTTTGGGTGGGTGCTGTAGTTTTTGCTTTCGGTGTTGACATAGGAGCTGCTTCGACGAAGACTGACTCAAGTTTGTTTGCAATAGAATCAATATCAGCTTCCACTTTCAGATGCGGATTAAGTTCGATGTGTGAGCTAACATATTTCTTGTATCTTAGCCAGTTAGTTTTTTGTGATGTCAGCTTACCCGGGCGATTTGCAAACTCTGGGTGTCGTTGAAGTTAAATTAGTACAGGCGAGTGGTCAGACGATAACTCCGAAAGACATTCGGCGCTTATCAGGTTGCGCGGAATATTTTTGTAGACTGCAAAATCAATTAAGTCGGGCAGTTTCTTGGGGTCCGTGGGCCAATATGTTGGTGTGCCAGGAGAGACGTGGCTGAGCCTGTTCTTTGGTCTTATAATTGCGTTGTACAGCTGCTTTCCTCTTGGAGTCACAAGACGAGATCCCCAGTGAGTGTGCTTGGCATTATAGTCCCCTGCTGCTATAAAGTGTTCTCCTAATGAGTTGAAAAATTCCATGAATTGGTCTTCAGATATGAAGTATCGCGGTGGGCAGTAGATGGCAGAAAGTGCCAGTTGGTTACCACTATCCAGATGTATTTTTAAGGATGTGGCCTGTAGATAGTTTTTAGCAAACTCTTTGTGGAAGTGGTGCTTCAGCCGTTTTCTAATCAAGATACCAGTTCGGCCGTGCACCTTGCCATCAGGATGATTGGTTCCGTAGAATGAGTATCCGGTTATGGTAAAATTATACTTATTTGTAAGGTGTGTTTCGGAAAGTAGCATAATGTCAATGTGGTTGTCGAGTAGAAATTGAGCTAATTCAAGTTTATGCTGTGAAACGCCATTGGCATTCCACGTTGATATACGAAGCGAGGCCATTGATTATTTCGATTGTAGTGATACAACCAACTGTACCAAAGTATTTTGATTTTGTATTAAATTTTGCATAGTTTCAGCATTTTAAATATCATTGATTCAAAGTTGGTAAGTTGCTGTTTCTGTGACTTGTTGTCTCGTTCGTCGTTGAGTTCTACATGTTTTGCTTGGAAGGCTGGATAAATAGCAGTAGGCATCAGTCCAGATCTTAAGGCGCTTGCATAGGTCGCGTTTTTTATAACAGGTGCGGGACCAAAAGATGACCTGGCAGCAGTCGAAAAGAAGACGTCAGAGTTGGACTTCGATGGAATGTATGATGGCTGTGCGTTTTGAGAGCGTGCTGTGTTTACGCAATGATGGATGCGAGACTTAAGCTCCTTGTAAATTGGGCAGCCTCTGTAGTTAGCTGTGTGGTTGCCTCCGCAGTTGCTGCACTTTTTTTTTGCTGGGGTCATCTTTGCTTGCTGGGCAGCTCGACGAGTCATGAAGATCGCCGCAAACCACACATACAGGGCGCAGCTTGCAGTAAGACCTTGTGTGACCATATTCTTGGCAATTCATGCATTGTACCGGGCCGTTACGTTTGTGTGGCTCTTCAACGGTGATTCTGCGGTGCAATAGGAACTGAAGCTTGTAAATGGGGTGCACCTCATTTTTTTTCATAATCAGAGCCTGAGGCTCAAGCTCAATTTTAAAGAGTGGTTGTGGCTGCCTGGTTTTGTTTTGAATATTTAGAACTGATTTAACGGAGAATCCTTTCTCATGTAGCGCTTGTTTAATTTCATCCGTCGTAGCATCAGGCTCGATGCCTTTCAATACAACTTGCAGGCCCTTGCTGCTTTTAAGCTGGTACGTGTAAAAGTTTTTTTCGTTTTCTGTTAAGTAGGCCGTCAACTTTCTCAAACTGTCTTCAGTTTTTGTCTGCACTTTAATCTCATGAATACTACCCCTCATTAGGGGGATGATGTGGAAATTGTCATTGCCAACGAGCTTTACAACATTGTTAACAAAAGCGCTAGAGCTTTTTTCACGTATAAATATCGGGGGAGGCTTTTGCGTTTTTTTGTCAACACTATCTTCAGGGGGCAAATCATCAGCGTTATCTGCCAAGATTTCAAATCTATTGGTATTGTTTGGTGCTTCGCCTATATTAGCGCGAGTAATTTTTGGTTTGTTTGTAGCTTGGTGGGGGCTTAATTTACGCTTGATCTGTATGTAGCGATCCATACCTGTCTGTATAGCCGGCTTCTCATTTGCGTTGTCTGCGGATTGTTCTGCTGACGGCGCAGCAGTTGTTGCGTTTACTGAGCGGGCGGTCGGCACAGGTGCAGTTGTTGGTTCAGTGACAGTTACGTCACATGACAGAAGAGACGACGAGCATGATCGTACTCTTTCGCGTTCTACGTGCAAGAGTTCGTTGTTCGCGTTTGGAGTTATTGACCGCGCGCGGTCAGATTTCGTTGATAGTACGGACGGTGACGGGGAGCACGAATGTTCAGAGTCGCCCAGTGAGGGTAAGACTTCCCTTGGTCGCTCGCTCTCCATATCTTGGGAGACCACAGCGATGTACTTGTTGTTCCGTTGTACAGAGAGCCGGCGTTCGTCTTGCTTGCGCTGCGCCAGAGCGCGAATTTGGCTACGTAGGCTCATTTAATTGAGCGGGGTTACGTTTATGGTTTTATATTTCTTTGATTTTATTTGTAAGTAATTGGTTTGAGTTTTAACTAAAAATGATTAGATATATGTATATATATGTAAATATATATATTTGTTTTTATAGATGTGTGCATTTTCACTGCACAAAGCGTCTTTCCGCGTTAATTTTAATTTTTTTATTTATTAATTTACTGTTTAAGCGTTTATAGCCGGAGCACAAAGAAAACACGTCTGCATGCGACGAGTGTCACTATAATTTATGATAATATAATTAAACTTAAAATAAAATAAAAATTTTAATCTTAATGAAAAAAAAATATAAAATAAAAAATGTCAAAACATACAACTCGAAAAAGACTCGCTTTAGATTCGAAATGCGAGTCGAAATTGATATGAAATATGACTAACTTTTGACTCTAAAAAGAACCGATTTTGATTCGAAATACGAATCGAAAATGAGTCGAAACTGCGGTCACAAGCGACCCCTCAAAAAGAGTCGGGTTCGGGAACCGTTTTCTCCCGAAGAGAGTATCTTTTTTGATCAGAAAAAGAGCTCATAAATGTTTACTTTCAATCAGATGGCGACTCGAAAAAGACTCGCTTGTGATTCAAAATGTTTGCTGGGAGGTGACTACCTTGGGGAACCCCTGGTGTTACATAAATTGGTTTGGAAACAGATGATTTAAAGACATCTTTTTGTGTACGGCCACACAAGTACTCAGAAAGACATGAAAGGAGTTAATTTTGGAAACCCAATAATGTTTAATTTATGAAGCAAAAGTATATGACTAACAGAATCAAATGCTTTACTAAAATCGGTGTAATTGACATCAGTTTGCATTTTGCTCTGAAACCCTTTAATAACAAGCGATGTAAATTCTAGAATATGGCGACATTATTGCACTACATGAGTGTTGCAATTGAGAGCAAATAGGTTTTCAAAGACTTTCGGAATGGCAGACAATTTAGAAATCCCTCTATAGTTTTTAAAATTGGACTTTGACTTCCAACCTATATATTTTCAATTGGAAAAATTTCGTAAAGCGCATGACATGCTTTCCGTTCTAAAACTGATTTTACGCTCCTAAATGGCAATTTTCAATTTATTTGTTATTTCTTAATCAATAAATACACTCAATAGCAAACTCAAAGATTACAAACCTACTAGACTCGTGTTCTGTGCAATTGGGTGTTCACGATAGCACGGTTGTATCGACACAATTGTGCGTTGATACAAGACAACACACCACTATTTTTTTTTTTAAAAAATAAAGCTTTTAAAAAAATTTTAATTTGGCTGAAAATCATTAGGTTTTCCTTTAGAAAATTAGCTAAGCGAGACCAACCAAATACCCCCTACCGACCCTGTGATGCGAGGTTTAATAACCTTCCCTTCCTTATGAGATGGATGTTAAATCAATTGTTGAGATTTGTATTGTACCTATAGAAATAAACTTATATGTCAAACACATACATAATTAGTTGGTTTTATTACAACAAATAAAGATTTTTAAAATTTAGAAAACTTTATGAAAAAAGGTTTTATGGTAGAATATCCAGTTTGAGCATGTCATTTAATCTAAATATATAGATGTACATTTATATAGTTATATATAAACCATCAAAAATTTTTAAAATACAAGGTACGTTCGCTAATAATGCTACTATTAGCTGGATTTGTTTTTCAATTTTTTTAAAAATTCTTTTGCTTGCTTATCATGTCTATGCTCCAGTGCTCGAAGTGCCAAAGAATCTTTAAAAAAAAGTAATAATAAAAGTTGTTAGCATTTTACACTTTACAAGCTTTATCCGTTTACCTGAATACTCCGGTCGACACAAATTCATCACAATTTGTTCTCCGTTAGATTCTATAAGATCCGCAAAAGTAACATAGCATTCCGCAATATATTGACTGGTCATGCCAAATAAATCCTTGTCTTTAATGCTAAATAAAATCAGGCTATCTTTCATTTGGCATTGTTCTTCACTCAAGTTACTAAAAAATAGATACAACAAAAGTTAGAGACGCTACCAGCTACCTGTTATAAAATTTGGTAAACCGGATGTGCACAAGAGCATCACAAAACAAGTAAGAAGGCTGTAGTCGAGAAATACCGCTTAGGACATACCGTACGTATTTACCGTGTCCAATATAATCAAACTTCCAACTGCGATATCTCCGGTGTTTCTTAGCCGATTTTGACGAAAAAATTTTATTGTTCACATGTGTATATCGAAAACCAGAAATGTTATCGAAAATTAAAAAAAAAAAAATTTCTTCTCATGGTATAGGAGAGTTTAAGTTTCAAGTTTAAAATCCCTAGATTGTATAGTCTCTGAGATCGGCGCGTTCCTACAGACGGACATACATGGCTAGATCGACTCGGTTGTTGATGCTGATCTAGAATATATATACTTTATAGGGTCGGAGTTGCTTCCTTCTGTCTTATGCCCTTAACCACATAAGTAACGGTACAGTCATTTGTGTGTATTTACCCATTGCCAATGCATTAATTAAAATGACCAAACTCTAAACTGCACTATCCAAATGTTTATTATTTTATCTGTAGTTTTTAACCACGTTTCCACAACTTTGAAATTCAAGCTTTTTTACATCGGAAACCGGAAGTGTTATCGAAACAAACTTGTTCGTCTCATGGTATGGGAGAGGTAAAGTTTTAAATTTCAAGTCTCTACCTCCTATAGTCTACGAGATCAACGCGTTCATACAGACATACAGATGCTGATCAAGAATATAACTATACACTTTATGGAGTCGGAGATGTTTTTTTTTTCTGTTTGTTACATAAATTTGCACAAAACCATTATACCCCTATTTAACCCTTTTATGGGTTTAGGGTATAACAAGTGAAATCGTTCCAGTCTAAAGCATAGTTTTAAGGCCCTAGAGTATCCCTAAAGGGTTTCCAAATAAACCAGTATTTATACATGTAAACGAATAGACACGTAGACGGGCATTGCACAAAACCAATACTTTGGATACCTTTGATATAAAATCATTGGCCTGGGGACTAAAACGTCTTTAGTACTACTTGGTGACTCCAGCTATCAAAATGTGGGAAATAAGTGTGTTTTTTAGAATTTTGGGGCTCAGCAAAGAAAGAAATATTATTATTATTTGATACACTACACTTACAAAAGTTTTAACTAGTTTAATATATTAGAAACTTACTAAGTTTTTTAAATACCGTTTAAATTTTGATCCAATTGAAATACTTACAAAAAAAATCTTTCCTCATAAAGTGGAAAACAATCTTTATAGCGAACGGCTGTTTTTGCTGGTGAAATTCCATGGAATCGATCAGTAGGAATTATGTAAACTTTTACAAATGAATCACATAGCCCATTTTTATCCATAGCAACCAAATTACGAGCATTTAATATTTCCAGCTTTAATTTAAAATGTATATTATTATGCTGATTGTAGCTTGGCGCATACTTACTAATAATCCAGTTTCTGAAAATTTAGCGCAAATTGTTAGTTGTCCGAGCTCAGATCTTGATTGTTCCTTTTGATATCTAAGCCGATCGAGATAATATTGATGGATAAGATCAGAAGTTTCGGAGGCGTGAAGGTTAAGTATGCTTTCTATCTCCGACAAAATTGTACAATCAGACTGCAAAGTTTTACCAATTTTAAAACAAGATATCAAAGTGCGAAGGGTTTCTCTTAGGTTTTGAAAGAAAGCAGGCGGACGGCGTTTCTAGAAAATAAAGAAATAATAATGATTTTTGAAAGTAGAATATATGCATAGGTATTTCATATACTCACGTCTAGATTAGATTGAACAAGATCGTATATTATTACTGATAGCTCCGCCCAAATTCCTTCCAGTATTTTTTCAAAATTACCTTCATTAAGTAAATCATAAAGGGTTGCTAATGATTGTTCTAAATACATCATCAACCCTTCCATAGAATTTGAATCTTTATGAAGTACTTCTGCTCCCTCAGTTAAGAATCTACGAATTGCTGGCGACATTTTGAAAACAACATGCTCTATTAATTCCACGATTTGATTACGTTGTGTATCAACAGCATTATCAATAACAGCTTTAATTGTGTCAGCGCACCGTTCAGCCTCCAAATTCGTCCTATATTCCCCAATGCGATTAATAACAACATCTGTTCCAAGTTCCTAAGGCGTAGATTAAAAACATCTCTTCAAACTTATTTTATAACAATTTTTTCTAGCTTTAATTAGTTACTGAAAAATAGTGTAGTTTCGACTTAGCGGAAATTAAAAATAAGAAACCTGGCTCCAGTCAAGAAAAATTGACTCGGTTACGTTACCTGAGCCAAAAGCACTAAGGGGTAAAGCCTTGCGGCTTGAAAAGAAAATATTTTAACATTTATTTAAAGATACCATACATAGTTGCCTAGTATATTTTCCCAGATTAAGCAAACGGCGTTTTTAAAAAGGTTATTGCGGTGTCTTCTACAACAAGTTAGCGAACTATTTTAAAGTAAATCGTTGGTCCTGCGGGTTTTCAAAGTTTTACCCTGGTATATCCCATTTTGTTTGCCAGACAAGATGTAGAAACCTATTTATTTCTAAGCATTGAGTATGTTTCCTTTAATGGCGTGGAATAATAACGCACTCTTTCATTTTCAGGAGCTACATCACGCGAACCAAACTAGATTTTAGGAATTTGGTTTTCTAAAGCCAAAATAACCTTCCATATGTAGATAAGCTTCTATCGCCTAAATGATGTTGTCGGTTGTTTTGTATCGTAGAATAGTTGCATCTGTTAGAATAGCTGTAACTGACAACAGAGGGTGATTTATGATATTTTATTTAAATATACATAAGCACTATTTTACCGTTTATCGTCACAGTTGTTGCAACTCAAATTATGATAGACAATAGTACAATTACAAGCAAAAACCAGAGAATATTAAATTTGACTAATCGTCGGCCAGTTTAAGTAGCCGGACATTAAGAAGTTGGGCTAAGAAAAAAAAGCAGGCAGAAAGCTAACGCGTGACATCCAAATATGTGTTACAGATCTGTGGCAAATGACAACCTCTATTCCAAATTTGCTGGCGCAAGCACAAAAACTGAGAAAGATAAGATGGTTCGCGTTTTTAAGAAGTGGGCGGTATAGGTTGGCGAGGCATCCAATTTTCCATAAGGTGCAAAACTCTGAGTGATATCGTCTTCAACCTCTATAATATTTTGATGACTCTATAGAATATACATATAAACCCGTTTTCTAAAGGCTGTGGGGGCGTGGAAACCAGATCTGTGGCGGATGTCACCATCAACCTTCCTACCAAATTTGGTGGTTATAGCTTAAAAACTGCGAAAGATTAATTAAAGATAGGTAGTGAATTTATTCTTTTAATTTTAGAAAAAAAAAAAAAATGGTTTTTGGACTTCAATAACAACATTTATATCTTTAAATGCGTTTAAATATGTATTAATAATATGTAACATCGACTATTTCCGATACAACACGTTTACAACGCATTGGTATAAATTTTACCATATTTAGCCTTATCGCTAAATATGATGGTGTTCTATTGCCCTTGACCCCAAGACATCTGTTCCCTGATTATACCCTTAACCCAAAAAAGAAAGGGTGTAATTATTTTGTGCAAAAGTATGTAACAAACAAAAAAAAAAAACATCTCCAACCCTATAAAGCATAAAAATTCTTCATCAGCATCAATAGCCGAATCTGTATAAGTATCTGTCCGTCGGTATGTCTGTCTGCCTGTCAGTCTGTCTGTCGGTCTGTCTGTTCGTCAGTTAGAACGCGTTGAGAGAATAAAAAAGCTTAAGACTCCAGATTCGAAACTTAAGCTCTCCTATAGCATAAGCAGAAAAGGTTTGTTTCAAATTATCGATAACACTTCTGGTTTTCGATACACACGTGAGATTGATAAGAAAAATAAACCCTGAATTTCAAAATTGTAAAAATGAGGTTTGAAACTATGGATAAAATAGTGAACATTTGAAAATTTGATCGAAATCGGTCAAGAAACACCTCAGAATTCGCAGTTTGAAGTTTGGTCATATTGGTCACTGGGTAAATACACACAAATTACTGTACGCGTTACGTATACGGTTAAGGGTATGTCCTTGAAGGGATTTCTCGACTAAAGTAATTTTACTTCGGTTTTTTTTTTATTTATTTTTTTATTTATACTGCTATAATTTGACAATCACCCAATAAATAAATAAATTAATAAACTTTAAACTGCGATATCACCTATGTTTCTTAATCAAGTTTGATACATTTTTTTAAATGTTCATTATTTTATTTTAAGTTTCGAAATTGGGTTTCACCCTTTTAAAATTCAATTTTTTGTCGTTATCGATCACATGTGTATATCGAAAGCAGGAATGTTATCGAAAATTTTAAACATGGTATAGGAAAGTTTAAATTTAAAGTCTCCAGTTCTTATAGTCTCTGTCATTGGCGAGTTCAAACAGACAGTCAGACGAACAAACATATATGGCTAGATCGACTCGGCTGTTGATGCTGATCAAGATTATATATACTTAATAGAGTCGGAGATGCTTTCTTCTGTCTGTTATATACTTTTGCTTAAGACCATTATACCCCTATTTACCCATTTCATGGGTTAAGGGAATAGAAAAAAAAGAAAAACACAAAGACAGATTTATTGCTTGGCTATTTCACCAAAAGTGTTCCCAGATTTATAATATGCAAGATATAAACTTCTTCTTTTTTTTTATTCGACTTCACACTCGACTCGCAGAGACACTCGCCGCATGCAGACGTGTTTTCTTTGTGCTCCGGCTATATATAGTAATATATGCTGGATTTGGGTATAAATATCAGGCAGAAGGGGTAGGCGTGACATCCAAATTTGTGATGCATATTTGTGGCGGATGGAAACTTCTATCTCACTACCAAGTTTCGAGACTCTTGGGGATGTACCAAGATATTTGCAAAGCTGCAAGGCTCTAGCTTTAAGGGTGTCGAAACAAGTTACGTTCATACGGCCGGACGGACGGAAGGACAGACAGACGGACAGATGGACGGACTGACGGATAGACACCATGACGGACATTGCACAAACCCAATATACTATAATACCTTTGGTATCAAAGTATAACAAGTAAAAACGTTGCAGTCGGACGCAACCAACTGCGATATACTTTGATACCAGTTTACATAGCAGTGTTAAGGATTCTGTGTGCAAAGAGTAATATTTGGGGGTTTTGGGTATAAGCATTAGGCAGAAGGTGTAGGCGTGATATCCAAATTTGTGATGCATATCTGTGGCGGATGGCACCTTCTATACCCCTACCAGGTTTTGAGACTCTAGCGCTTAAACTGAGATAAAGAGGTGGGCGGTATAAGTGGGCGTGGCCTCAAAACTTTTAATACAGTTTTTTATGGAATGTCACCAGCTATCTTGTCCCCCAATTTGGTGACTCTAGCTGCTAAAATGTGGGATATATATCTGTCTGACGAAGGCATGTACCAAGATTTTTGCAAAGTTCCAAGGCTCTAGCTTTAAAAGTGTCGAAAAAAGTTGCGTTTTTATGGACAGACGGACGGACGGACGGACACCATGACGGACATCATCTTTGTTATCAAAGTATACAAATAGGCAGCCACAACCACTTTTTAAAATTGAGCTTAAGCCTGAGACTCTAATTATAAAAAGAATGTGATGCACCCCATTTACAATCTTCAGTTCCTATTGCACCGCAGAATCACCGTTGAAGAGCCACACAAACGTAACGGCCCGTTACAATGCATGAGCTACCAAGAATATGGTCAAACAAGGTCTTACTGCAAACTGCGCCCTGTATGTATGGTTTGCGGCGATCTTCATGACTCGTCGAGCTGCCCGGCAAACTAAGATGACTCCAGCAAAAATAAATTCAGCAACTGCGGTGGCAACCACACAGCTAACTACAGAGGCTGCCCAATTTACAAGAAGCTTAAATCTCGCATCCATCATCGCGTGAACACAGCACGCTCTCAAAACGCACCGCCTTTATACATTTCATCGAAGACCAACCCTGACGTCTTCTTTTCGACTGCAGCCAGGTCATCTTTTGGTCCCGGATCTGTTAGTAAAAACGCGACTTATTCAAGCGCCTTATGATTAGAAATGATGCCTACTGCCTTTTATCCAGCCTTCCAAGCAAAACATGTAGAACTCAACGACGAACGAGACAACAAGTCACAGAAACAGCAACTTACCAACTTTGAATCAATGATATTTAAAATGCTGAAACTATGCAAAATTTAATACAAAATCAAAATACTTTGGTACAGTTGGTTGTATCACTACAATCGAAATAATCAATGGCCTCGCTTCGTATATCAACGTGGAATGCCAATGGCGTTTCACAGCATAAACTTGAATTAGCTCAATTTCTACTCGACAACCACATTGACATTATGCTACTTTCCGAAACACACCTTACAAATAAGTATAATTTTACCATAACCGGATACTCATTCTACGGAACCAATCATCCTGATGGCAAGGTGCACGGCCGAACTGGTATCTTGATTAGAAAACGGCTGAAGCACCACTTCCACAAAGAGTTCGCCAAAAACTATCTACGTGCCACATCCTTAAAAATACATCTGGATAGTGGTAACCAAATGGCACTTTCTGCCGTCTTCTGCACGTCTACCCTCGATACTCCATATCTGCGCACCAATTTGTGGAATTTTTTTAGCTCATTAGGATAACACTTAATAGCAGCAGGGGACTATAACGCCAATCACACTCACTAGGGATCTCATCTTGTGACTCCAAAAGGAAAGCAGCTGTACAACGCAATTTAAAAAACCAAAGAACAGGCTCAGCCACGTTTCTCCTGGCACACCAACATACTAGCCCACGGGCCCCAAGAAACTGCCCGACTTAATTGATTTTGCAGTCTCCAAAAATATTCCACGCAACCTAATTAGCGCCGAATGTTTCTCGGAGTTATCGTCTGAACACTCGTCTGTTCTAATTCAACTTCTACGAAAGTTGCAAAGTTTGCAAATCGCCCCAGTAAACTGACATCACAAAAACTAACTTGCTAAGATACAAGAAATATGTTAGTTCACACATCGAACTTAATCCGCATCTGAAAGTGGAAGCTGATACTGATTCTATTGGAAGCAAACTTAAGTCAGTCTTCGTCGAAGCAGCTCGTATGTCAACACCAAAATCGGAAACTACAGCACCTACCCAAAGGAAAACAAATCATCATCTTTATAAGCGGCGCCTAAGACGGGAGCGGTAATGTCTTAGATCGCTGTCAGTTAAGCAGAAGCTAAAAACGCAACACGTAAACTAACCGAAGCGTTAAAACTGGAAGAAGAGCATGCCCAGCGACGATACATTGAGCAATTATCAACATCCAGCTAGAAAAACTCACTGTGGAAAGCTCACCCAACTCTCACAAAACCGACAAAAGCAGAATTGCCCCTAAGAAAACAAGCTGGCGGTGGGGCCTGAAGCGATGAAGAAAGAGCCAACATTTTTGCTGTTCACCTGCAAAAAAAATTTTCCAACCTAACCCTGCTACAAAAGCGTTCGCTCTACCGACTGTATTAAACGACACCCAGCCACAACATGAGCCTATTGAATTTCGCCTGAAAGAAGTCGCAAGAGCTATTAACCAGGATCTAAGCCCCAAAAAATCTCCAGGTCTTCACGTAATAACACCAAAGATAATTATTGAGCTTCCCTATTGTGCCGTCTGCGTTATTTCCAAGTTATTTAATCCGATCACAAGACTTGGGCTTTTCCCAGAAGGATGGATCATAATGATACCAAAGCTTGGAAAGAATCAATCAGTACCCTCGTCGTATAAACCTATAAGCCTTTTATCGTGTCTATCAAAACTCTTCGGAAAATGCTTGCTGAATCGGATTATTGAATTTTTGAATCTTCATAACATAACTTTACTGAGTGTTCGCTGCTAAGTGACCTTACCTGATCAAACCTGGCTTCTCACCTGGTCCTGATGGAGTGTCCGGTTGTGTACTTAGATATTGCGATACTTTGTGCAAACCTTTACTAAAATTATTTAAATTGTCTGTTGAATCTTCAGTATTCCCTGATATGTGGAAGCAATCTTTTATTATTCCACTACATAAAAATTCTTCAAAGTCCAATTTTAAAAACTATAGAGGGATTTTTAAATTGTCTGCCATTCCGAAAGTCTTTGAAAAACTTATTTGCTCTCAATAAATTAAACATTATTGAGCTCCCAACTAACCTCCTTTCATGGCTTTCTGAGTACTTATTAGACAATAGCTTAAGAGTAAGAAGACTGAAAAGATCCCACATTCTCGATCTCTCCGATAGATAAATCCAACAAACTGAAAAGATGTTATATATAATAGCAGGGCTGATTGGAAAACTGATATTTCTGTTAATTTAATATAATTTACACAATTTTCTTATAGTTTAAACAAACAGATTGTAAATAAAAATAGAGAGAGAGAAAAAAAAAAACATTCAGTTTGCTTACTGATTTAAATTTAAGTTTTGTTCATTAATCTTAAACATTTTTGTAACTTAAGCTCTATTTTTATACCCATAACCCATAAAACGGGTAAATAAGGGTATAATGGTTTTGTGCAAATGTATAAAACAGACAGAAGGAAGCATCTCCGAATCCATAAAGTATATATATTCTTGATCAGCATCAACAGCCGAGTCGATCTAGCCATGTCTGTCTGTCCGTCTGTCCGTCTGTCTGTATGAACGCGCCGATATCAGAGACTATGAGAGCTAGAGACTTCAAACTTGAAACTTAAACTCTCCTAAACCATGCGCAGTACAAGTTTGCTTCAAATTTTCGATAACACTTCTGGTAACAAAAAATTCTTGAATTTTAAAATTGTAAAAACCAGGTTTCAAACAAATTTAAATCGGTTGAGAAACACCGAAGATATCGTTCTTTTAAATTTTGTCATTTTTGCCATATTGGTCACTGGGTAAATACACACAAATGACTGTACACGATACGTATGGGGTTAAGGGTATGTCCTAGTTGGGATTTCTCGACTAGAGCCTTCTTTCTTGTTTAATTTTAGTTTTATGTCGACTGATATTAGTTGACAATAAGCAAATAAATAAATAATCTCGTCACACCAATTCGGCTTACGTGACATAACTTTAGAAATACGAGTCGCGTTTGAAAACCGAGAATAGTGTACTGCAATTTTTTTTGGATGTGTCTCAGGCGATTGACAGAGTGGGTAATGCGTGCAGCAGCAACATTGACATCGTCCAAAGAGCCCAGTCAAAGATCATGAGAGCTTTCACCGGGGCAATGTGGTACATTCGTAACTAAAACATTCAAATCGACCTAAACGTCTCACCAATCAAGAAATGACTTCAAGGAAAATAACTAAGGCAAGCTGTCATTGCACCCCAATTATCCCGCTCGAAACCTTACAAACTCGAGCAGCCGATCCCATCTTCGTCGTTATGTATTTGGTACGCGGTCACCAATTAATTCTCCAACAACAAACAGTTAATTAAGTCATATTTGTAAGATTTAAGATTGTTAGTTTCCCTATTTTAAAGATATATTAAAAAAAAATTAAAACAAGCAATATATATATAAAAAAAAAAAATTCACACTCGCCATCGATGCTAATCTTTAAATAATTTGAGTCAATTTCACATTTCTTACATTTTGCATTGCTTAGCTGTTTTCAGAGTTTATGACTAGATTATATATTTTGTTACACTGTTTTTGTTTTTATAACAAAAATTTTGAATTTCAAAATTGTGAAGGTTTAAAGCTATGGCTGAAAGATTTACATTAAATAACGATTCAAAAACGCCGAATACATCTCTGATTGAAGTTAAGTGTTTGTGCAAAATTGTTAACACACACATATGACTGAAGGCATTACGGTAAGGGTATGTCCTAATCAGGATTTCTTGACTGAGCCTACTTACTAGTTTACTTTCTGTAATTGAAAATCATACCTTTACAAAAGAGGGTAAGCTCTGACGAATGTAGTCCATATTGTTAATAGCTAAACACCATTCATCCGATAAAACTAAGATAAAAATATACCACATAAAAAATTTATTTAAATTATTAACACTCTTAACTAACTAAATACTTCTCCATTTCCCACAAGATTCGATATGCTTTCAACCCGACGTGACATCCGCTGAGCATAAAAAACGCAACATCGGCAAATATCCTGTTGAACGAAGGTTATGAAAAACAAGAATAAGGCTATATTTGGCATGCCAAACAATGTATGCACTTGTAAATCCTTCATTATGGTATAGTGGGCATATGGCCAAATTTTTAAAACGATAGCTAAAAACAAGTAAAAAATTTGCAGTCGGACGCAACCGACTACGGTATACTTTGACACCAGTTTTTAAATCTGTGTTACGGTTTCTGTGTGCAAACAGTTAATGGGGTTTTTAGGTATAAGAAGGCAGAAAAAGGGATTGTGATTCAGATCTGTGGCGGAAGGCATCTTCTATCCCCTACCAAGTTTGGTGACTCTGGCCGTACAGATGGGCGGTGTAGGTGGGCGTGGCATCCAAAACTTTGATGCAGATCCGTTACGGATTCCACTAACAATATACCCACCAAATTTTGTGACTCTACTGCAAAAACCAAAAAGGTATGGAGCTTTCAAATTATTAGAGGTAGGCGGTTAAGGTAGGCATCTAATTCTTTCAATTTATTGCAGATCTTTAGAGGATGTTGACTTCTGCCTACTAAATTTGGTGACTCAAGTTTAAAGCCCCCTAAGGTCGAACAGTCTTCAGTTTACCACTTTGTCTGACGAAGACATGTACCAAGATATTTGCAAAGTTGCAATGCTTTAGCTGTAAGAGTGTGGAAAAAAATTGCGTTCATACTGACAGGCGGACAGACAGTATGACGGACTTTGCACAAACTCAATATACTATGATACCTTTGGTATCAGAGTATAAAAACTGTAAGTATTGTTTGCATAGGAACAGACTGACGCGGTTATACATACCTACACAGCTCGCTTCAAGAACGTATGTAAATATTAAATAGGAACATGCTCTTTTCAATGCGTTACACATTTCAAATAAATGTTTACTTATTTTTATACCAAATTCAATCAAGTATGCAATACAAATCTTTATATGGTATTTGTTGTAAAAGCCCTAACTGCTGGCGATAAAGTTATAAAACGTTTCAAGGTTATAGTAAGAAAATATTATTAAATAATCTAAACATAATATACACTTTATTATATAGTGGCCAGATCAGACCGATTTAAAAAAAGAACTAACTGCAAACAAAAGAATATCTTAAACAAAGTTTAGGGTGTGTACGTTAAAAAGTGATGGACTTAATTGCATGCAAACAGGCGGACAGGGCTACATCGCCTCAGCTTGAAAATCTAACCATTAAAGTAAAGTTTCAAGTGCAGTTAAATTTTGAGTTTGGTTTCTTACGTTTATTATTTTTGCTACAAATGTGTACGACCCTTCAACTTCTGGCCAGTCCAATTGTTGCCAAAATATTTTAATTTGGTAAAAAATCGCTAAAGTGTCCACAGCAGATGAACTATATTTAACAGCTTCATCAACAGCCTTTAGTTGGTCCAAATCGATAGCTTTCTGAATGCGATTTAAAGCTTTGATGATAGAAATATCTAGCCAATGGGTTACACCCCTTTCAAACCACTGATAAAAATCCGTCATATGTAATTTATAATTAGGACATAGTGATTGCCCTAAAAAATTTTTTAAAATATTATGTATGTAGTTATAATAAATTAGTTTCGATATTTTTACCTAATTTATTGTATCGTTTTAAAACCAAATAAACTTCAAATAATGTTGTTCCCATATTCACATTACTTATATTTGGTAAATATTCAAACTGATCGTCGGGAACATCTAACATTTTAATGTTGTAGCATACATTTTTCACAATTGATTGAGTGATGTCCATCAGCTTTAAATCGTAATACAGAAAAAGAATACTGGAATAGTTGATTTGAATTTTACTGAAAAAATACATTTAAAGTAATATTAATAAATATAATGTCAAATTATAATCAAAAAGTTCAAATAATAAAGAAAATTAAATTAATTATTAATTGATTAAGACTTCTAAGTATGAACTTCAGTATTAAAAACAAAATATTTGCATGGATTTAATAAAATACAAGTAAAAGCGTTGCAGTCGGACGCAACCGACTGTTATATTCTGTTTAAATATCTGTGTTAAGGATTCTGCGTGAAAGTAGTAATATATGGTGATTTTGCGTATAAAAAAGAAGGTAGAAGGGTCAGGCGTGACTACCAAATTTGTGGCGAATGTCAAGTTTTATTCCCATACCAATTTAAACCTAAACAAGTTAGAAGGCTCTAGTCGAGAAATCTCGACTTGAACATACCCTTAACCCCTTATGTAACCCGTACAGTCATTTGTTTGTATTGACCTAGCGCCCAATATGTGTGTGTGTGTGTGTGTGTGTGTGTGTGTGTGTGTGTGTGTGTGTGTGTGTGTGTTCACCCCCCCCCTCTCCCTAGCGTTCTTCAAAATCACGAATATTCATGATAATTTCAAAACCCCATAACTCATGGAGTTTATGGGAAATTTCAGCCTCCCCCCATGGAATATTACTTACTATGATGCAATCAACAGATTCATGTAAAAAAAAAAAAATTCCGCCACTTTTCGGAAAAGTAACCAAACTGCATAATTACCATAGTTTCAAACCATGATACCTTTGGTATCAAAGTATAAAAAGGGTTCACACGGACGGACGGACAGACACCATTTCGGACATTGCACTAACCCAATGAACTACTGATACCTTTGGTATGAGATTATAAAAAATTGTTGTATAAAAAAATTGTTGTATACAAACGTTTAAAATTTTTGTTCTTAATTGTCGATTAATTTAATGTGAGCAGATTTACAATTTTTTACACTTTGAGCCCATAAAACAAATAAAGAGCGGTATAATGTTTTGGTGCAATTGTATGAAACCATACCTGTTAAGTTGTGATTAGTAATTGTAGGCATTAGAAGTTAGAATATTTTAGTTGAAAAATTTAACTTATCATAAAATTACGATTATTTCCGGTTTTACACAAAAAGTTTATGATACCGATTAAAAAAAAAACTTAAAATAATCTAAAATTATCGCAAAATTTAAAAAAAAAAAAAACAAATATAACATGCAAATTTCGCCAATTATTTGTGATTTTTTTGATAGTTTTTCACTTAAAAAGAAATAATTAATTCCAACAACAAAATTTGCGTTCAAAACACCTTTAAAATATTTTAAGCACCAGTTGAACGCCTCTTTTCATTTGCTGGTGAAATCCATAGTCCCAGACCGGCAATCATTGTCTGTCTTTTCATTTGAAAAACACGTTAAAAGGCTCTAGTCGAGAAAACCCGACTAGGGCATTCCCTTAACCCCGTACGTTACGCGTACAGTCATTTGTGTGTATTTACCCAGTGACCAACATGGCCAAACTTCAATTTTATACCCTTAACCCGCAAAATGGATAAATAAGGGTATAATGGTTTTGTGCAAATGTATGTAACAGACAGAAGGAAGCATCTCCGACCCTATAAAGTATATTTATTCTTGATCAGCATCAACAGCCGACTCGATCTAGCCATGTCTGTCTGTCTGTTTGTCTGTCTGTCTGTCCGTCTGTCTGTCTGTATGAACGCGTAGATCTCAGAGACTATAAAAGCAAGAGACGTCAAACTTGAAACTTAAACTCTCCTATACCATAAGCAGAACAAGTTTGCTTTCAATTATCTATAGCACTTATGGTTTCCGATATGCACATGTGATCGATAACAAAAAAATCTTGCATTTTAAAATTGTGAAAATGAGGTTTAAGGCCCATTCCCAGCAAATAAAAATTTCATTTATGAAAACTGCTTATTATTTCGTTAGGTTCCACATAAAGTTAGGGTGACCAGATGTTCTAAATATTTTTATGGAAAATGTAAATATTTGTTGGTCACCTTACTTGATTACTTACAAAATAAATCGGTCATTGTGACAACAAATTGTGAAAAATTAAAAAAAAAACAAATGGAAAACGGTGAATTTATGATGGCAATAGCTGCTTTTATAGTTCTAAGGAGAAGGAGAAAGGCCAATGAGCTGAAAAGCATCATGCCGCGCCGTAGATGTTGGGTCAACTCATATTTAAAAAAACGGGGTGAAAAAGGACGCTTCATATGCGATTTTTGCAACATGATTTACACCCCAACGGTGTTTTATCAAAATTTTCCAAAGTCCATTTTCAATCTTGTTCACTTGCTGCCCGAAATAATAGTAAACTTCTAATTCCATTTTTAAGAACAGCTGATTATGGAATCCACACTGGTTCCACTATCGGAACTATCGATTAACTTTGCTGATGCTTGCTGGGAATTGAATAAAAATTAACAGGCAGGAAAATTTCTGACAACTGTTTTTTTTATATAGAGTTGAACATAAAAATTCCATTCCGGGCGTGCTGGGAATGGGCCTTTAAAATGAGTAAAATAATGATTATTTAAAAAAAAATTTATCGAAATCAGTCAAGAAACACCGATATCGCAGTTTGAAGTTTGGTCAAATTGGTCACTGAAAAAAAAATACACAAATGACTGTACGCGTTACGTATGGGACTAAGGGTTTGTCCTAGTTTGTTTCTCAATAAGAGCCTTCTTACTTGTTAATGATTATTTTTAAAATTTGCGATAATTTTAGATTTTTATACTTTGATACCAACGGTATCATAATATATTATGTTTGTGCAATGTCCGCCATGGTGTCTGTCCGTCCGTCCGTCTGTCTGTATGAACGCAACTTTTTTGACACTCAATCTTGAGCCTTGCAACTTTGCAAATATTTTGGTACATGCCTTCGTCAGACAAAGTGTTAAATTTAGGGCTCTACGACCTCAGGGGCCCGGAATATCGATAAAAAGTCGATACACCTCGATGTGCAAATCGATAAAACACTTAAATATCCCACATTTTAGCAGCAAGAGTCACCAAATTTGATGGCAAGTAGCTGGTGACATTCCCCAAAAAACTGCATCAAAAGTTTGGATGCAACACCCACCTCTTCCGCCCTCTCCAATTATAAACAAAAATTCCTGTATTTTGTACAGTTTTGAAGCTATAACCACCAAATTTGGTAGAAAGGTAGATGCTGACATCTGACACAGATATGCATCAAAAATTTGGATGCCAAGCCCCCAAACAACGAAACAAGCTCCACCGCTCTAAAAAAAAACCGAAATGCATGTAACTTCGCCAGTTTTAAGTTAGGGTCAACAAATTTGGGGAGCATATTGTTAGTGACATCCGTAACAGATGTGCATCAAAGGTTTGGAAACCACGCCCACTTATACCGCCCACCTCTGTATCTTTCTCTGTTTTTGCGCTAGAGTCTCTGGCCATCCGCCACAGATTTCCATTTTGGATGTCACGCCAACCCTTTCTGCCTGATATTTATACTCAAAACCCCCATATATTACTATTTGCACCCAGAATCCTTAACATAGCTATGTAAATTGGTATTAAAGTGTATCGCAGTCGTTTGCGTCCGACTGCAACGTTTTTATTTTGTTTTTGATTCTTTTTATTTATAATCATTTTATAACCATGAATGTTTACCAGCGAAGTATACAGTCACTACGACTACTTTCCAAAAATAATTTTATTGAATAGTAATTGTAATCGCAATTTAACAGGTGTGGTAAAACACAGAAAAGGACACACTCCGATCCAATAAAGACCAGCATCAACACCCAAGTCGATGTAGCCAAGTCCGTCTGTCTGTCTTCTGTGGGCTTGGCGATTTCGATTTGATACTTAAGCTCGCAAAAGCCCTTGGCTGTTCAAATTTGCTTCTTATTATCGATAATTTTTCTGGTTTCTGCTTGTAAAAATGAAATGAACCCGCGAAAATTTGATTAAAATCGATTAAGGATGAGAAATGGAAAATTGTAATTGTCATTAGGCAGTAATGCAAGGGTTTCTATTAAAGCGCGTGTATACAAAAATAACTTGTCTTTCTTTGTCGTTTCGTTTGTAATTAGATGGGGGCTGGGGCATCAAAAGTTTTGATGCAGGGTTTGTGGCAGTTAACTCTTGCTTCCTTCCTACCAAGGTTCGTGGCCAATCTTTTCCAATTCGACTAACAAAACTAAAACAAATAAAAACGTTGCGGGTGCGTCCAACTGCGATGTACTCTGATACCAGTTTTCAAATCTGTGTTAAGGATTCTGCGTGCAAACACTTTTAATGGATTTTGGGTATAAGAAGGCAGGCAAATGGATTAAAATCCAGGTCTGTGACGAAAGGCACTTTTTATCCGCCTGCTAAGTTAGGTGACTATGGCTCAAAAACTGGTAAGGATATGGAGTTTTCACATTTTTAGAGGTGGGTGGTATAGGTGGGCAAGGCATCCAAAACTTTGATGCGGATCTGTGGCGGATGTCAGCATTTAACTTCCCACCACATTTGGTGGCTATGCCTTAAAAACTGTGAAAAATACAGGCATTTTCGAATTTAACTGGAAAGGGGCGGGGTGCGAAAGAGGTGGGCGTGGCATCGAAACTTCTGATGCAGATTTTTGGATTTGCACTTCGAGGTGTATCGACTTGTTGTCGATTTCCAAGAACCTCTGAGGTCTAAGAGCCCCAAATTTAACACTTTGTCTGACAAAGAAATGTAACAAGATATTTGCAAAGTTGCTTCCAGGGTGTGTTTAAATAGACAGGCGGACAGACACTATGACGGACATTGCACAAAGCCAATATACTTCTGATACCGTCGGTATCAGAGTATAACAAGTAAAAACGTTGCAGTCGGACGTAACCGACATATCTGTGATAAGGATTCAGTGTGCAAATAGTTATATATGGGGATTTTGGGTATATAATTCAGACAAAAGGGGTAGGCTTGACATCCAAATTTGTGATACATAACTGTTGCAGATGGCACCTTCTATTTCCCTACCAAGTTTAGTGACTCTAGCCCAAAAACTAAAACAGATATACTTAGAGATTTCAGATTTAACGGGTTGGGCGTTGCATCCAAAACTTTGATGCACATCAGTTCCGGATGTCTCTAACAATACGCCCACAAAATTTGGTGACTAAAGCGCAAAAACTGAGAGAGATTTAGAGCTTTCAGATTTTACAAAAAGGACGGTATAAGTGAGCGTGGCATCCAAATCCTTCATTAAATGCAGATCTTTTGGAAATAGCGACTATCGCCTCCCCTACTTAATTTGAAGACACTAGCTTAAAAACTTTATACCAAATTGTATTGCTATAGCTTTAAAACCGTAGGAGATACATGCATTTCTGTTTATAATTGGAGGGGTACTGGGGGCGAAAGAGGTAGGCGTGGCATCAAAACTTTTGATGCAGTTCTTTGGGGAATGTCATCGGTTATCTTGCCCCCCAAATTTGGTGAATCTAGCTTCTAAAATGTGGGATATATGTGTGGCTTATCGACTTTCACATCGAGGTGTATCGACTTGTTATCGATTTCCCAGGCCCCCTTAGATCGTACAGGCCTAAATTTAGCACTTTGTCTGACGAAGACATGTACCAAGATATTTGCAAAGTTATAAGGCTCTTGCTTTAAGAGAGTCGAAAAAATATACGTTCATACAGACAGACGGGCAGACATCACAACGGACATTGCACAAACCCAATATACTATTATATGATACCTTTGGTATCAAAGTATAAAAATATGTGGTACTTACTGATAAAATAATTTGTCAAAATATTCCATTGCACGCTGGAGATCTGATCGAATCATTTGTACTATTTTAATAACATACTGCAATTTATCCTCATCGGGCTCGTTATCTTTTGTTATTTGACTACCTTCCATAATATATTCCATCCACTCTTTTGCACCGCTATTTATAGCTTCAACTATGACGTTATCAAAATTGAGTGACTCAAAATCAGGGTTTTCTAACCAGCCGTAAACAGTCTTGGGAAATATTTCAATTATGTTTGGCTTCTCAAAAGATTTTAGCTTTGAGAGAATATCTAACACATCGCTAAGATCTTTAAGTATTTTGTTGTCACTAACAATTTTAGACCTAAGCGTCCTTAGTACCAAAAAGCATGATGGCAACAATCGCTTTGCACCGTCCCAAAAGATTTTTACGTCTTCAGAATCATTCTGCAAACAGCTTAATACTGGAACCAAAATATCGAGTATAGAGTTAAAAAGTACAAAGTGAAGTTTGTGGGTCTCATGAACGGAACTGTATGCGTGCCATTGACATAGTGCACAGTCAAATGCAGAGAGTCCACTTTGAACGGCGTGCTGTGTTTTAATAGCTTCAGCCATGGGGCTAAATTTGCCGCTCCACCAATAGGCAATCACTTGTGATGTTTCCAGCTCGTTTATAAGTAACAATTTTAGAAGGTGCTTGTGTTCTTGACATGCAACGCTTTTGTTTTTCTCTGCACTCAGCGTAATGTTAACCAACACCGATCCGCGACTTTTTGTTTTATTTCCTTTTTCCAGATTATACCAAACAGTGAGCCCTGAAACTGGAATTGACTGAAAACATTTTAAGATTATTAACACGCGTATTTCAAATTAGTTTAATATCTTAAAAACAAGTAAGAAGTCTCTAGTCGAGAAATCCCGACTAGGACATACCCTTAACCCCATACGTAACCCATACGTGAGTATATCGAGAGCTATAAGTGTTATCGATAATTTTAAACAAAATTGGGGAGAGTTTAAGTTTTAAGTTTGAAGTCTCTAGCTCTTAAAGTCTCTGAGATCGGCGCGTTCATACAGACAGACAGACAGACAGACAGACAGACAGACAGGCGGACAGACTGACATGGCTGGATCGACTCGGCTGTTGATGCTGATCAAGAATATATATACTTTATAGGGTCGGAGATGCTTCCTTCTGTCTGTTACATACATTTGCACAAAACCATTATAACCTTATTTACCCATTTTATGGGTTAAGGGTATAAAAAAAAACAATAAAAACGTTCAGACAGAAGGAGTTGGCATGACAACCAAATTTGTGATACATATCTGTGGCGGATGGCACCTTCTATCCCCCTACCAAGTTTGGTATCTCTAGCTTACAAACTGAGAGATATATAGAGTTTTCAGAAGGTGGGCGGTATAAGTGGACATGGTTTAAAGCTTTCGTGCATCATTTAACGGTTATTTTTTTTTTTTAAGTTTCAATCGCTTAAATGATCAGCCGACAACTGTAACTGCTGATACACGCCCCCATTCAAACTGCTCGGGTGGTACAAGAATGAATTATGGCTTATAAGGTGGACTTGCTTGAATGACCTCCATATTCGCCTGACCTTAATATAATGTAATAAGTGCAGTGGTTGTTATTGCGCAAGGTTTATGAAGAAAGCAGACCATTTGACTGAAAAGAAACTCTAGTTGCGGCGATGAAAGCGGCCGGGACAACAATGTCAATGCAGATCCTGGAACCTACCCAACCAGGTATTTTAAGTTATTTCAGCAATGGGAGGATTTACACAATATTAAACACTATTGAAATTTCTTTAAAAATATACTAGTCTATAAGTAAAAAAAAACGTTGCAGCCGGACGCAACCGACTGTGATATACGTTGATACCAGTTTACATAACTGTGTTAATGATTCTGTGTGCAAATAGAAATGTATGGGGGTTTTGGGTATAAAAAGGCAGAAGTGGTAGGCGTGACATCCAAATTTGTGATGCATATCTGTGGCGTATGGCACCTTCTATACCCCTACCAAGTTTAAAGACTCTAACGTTAATCGCAGGCGGATGTGGAGCGGAGTTAAACTGAGAACCGTCAATCTGATTCTCAAAATGCAGAAGCGTATGATGCTTGGCCTTGCAACGGTTGCAGGCAGTTGAGCTGCACTCCTTTAGCCAATGACCTTTGCGCAGGCAATTAATGCAAAGAGAAAGTTTCTTTACCTCACGTAGACGCAGTTGCGGAGACAGATTTCCAAAACGGGAACAGTTGTAAATTAAGTGACCAGAGGTCTCACAAAACACACATTCATTTGTGCTCGACAAAGGCTTTTCTACTGGTGTTAGAGATTTTTTCTACTTTTTCCCACCTTCGAGCTAGGCGTATACGTTGCCATAGCGTGCTCCACATTTTCCAATCTTTGACATCGTCGATCCAGAAATGCCAAGAACTGCTCACAGGTCGGAATAGTATCCATCGGTGCAGTCTCCTCCCAACTGGTCTTCGTTGCCTTGTCCACTTTCTGCAGCAAACTGTGCACGATAATAAAGCCCGCAATCTGCTCAATCTGCGTTGACCGTATCCGAAAAGGTTCGAAGTTGTACAGCTGACGATGACTCGATAAAATCCAAACCCAAAATCTCAGCGACATGTGCCTGGAAAATAAGACGTTTGTTATTAAACCGTTTTTTAAGTAGCTCTAATGCAACTGGATAGTTGGCGCTGCTAATTTCCAACGAAGAAACACTGTCTAAGGCTGGTCCTTTCAGGCACGATCGCAAATGTTGAAACTTCTCCACATCAGACAGTCCCGAATCCGCATCAATGATAGACGAGAACATAGCTATGAAATCTGCAAACTTTGTATATCCTCCACTAAACTCTGGAAGTTTGATCTCAGGCAATCGAATCCGGCTTTGAGACAATGTGTGATTGTCAACAAATGCATCTTGCCTCATAGTAGAGCACAAAGGTGACGATAGCTTTCGTTTGGCTCAACACCTCCAGCTGCGCAAGCATCGCTCACCTACTTTAATTTCTGGATTAGGGGAGTCTAGTGTTGCCTCAGAAGGTTTTTCAGCCGATATAAGTTTTCAATCGCGAGCATCTGAGTACGCTGCTAACATCTCGGTTCTAGAAGCTCCGTCTATAACTGGAAATCAGCCTAGTTACGATATTAGCACTGATCTCTGGAACATACCCTCAAATATTCGCTTAGCTGATCCAGAGTTCTTTAAGCCGCAACATATCGACCTGTTAATTGGAGCTGGCCTGTTGTTTGAATTGTTGAAATCGATCCTGGCTTGCCTATTTTGCAAAAAACTCAACTGGGCTGGATAGTGACAGGAGGAACGTCTTCGGCGAGCCCTGCCTCATTGACGGTCACTCGCTCGGTTCCTATGGCAAATCCCAGCCCTGATCACAAGCTTGATGAAATCGTTCGTCGGTTTTGGGAGTTAGAATCTTGTTCTCGTTTAGTTAACGAATCTACCAAGGAGGAATTTGATTGTGCAGCGCACTTTAAACAAACTTTTGCTCGTTTGGACACTGGCGAATATTCGGTTCGCCTTCCAGTCAAGCATGCTGTGGATCTGATTAGGGATTCGTATCAGCAAGCATATCGTCGGTTTTGTAACCTGGAACGCAAATTAGAGCGTCATCCTGGGTTAAAATCTCAATATTCAGAATTTATCAAGGAGTATGTGGATTTGAATCACATGTCTCTTGTGGAGTCGCACATGCTAGGTCGCTGCAAGTATTATCTTCCTTATCATTGTGTTCTTAAGTTAAATTCAAGTTTTCAAGCTGGATACTGTCACCTATGGCACGAAGCCAGCTTCTTTTCTGGCTGTTCGTTCCATGCAGCAATTGGCTATTGATGAAAGAAGATCGTTTTATGTTGGATCTAAAGTGGTCTTTATGTAGATGATCTTATTACTGGAGGTGACTCTGCTGAGGAAGAATTGGACATCATGGAGCAAACAGTCAGTCTGCTTCAAAAGGGAAATTTTAATCTTAGGAAGTGGTGCTCCAATAATCTTAACGTGCTTCAACATATTCCTGATAAGAAAAAGGAAACCTTTTTAAAGTTTGACGATGGCACAGATGTAACGAAGACTCTCGGACTTGCATGGGATCCAGCTTCTGACTGCCTTCTGTTCAATTTTTCTCCGATGAAAGCGCCTGGAAAACCAAGCAAACGATCTGTGCTGTCTACCATTGCTCGTTTTTATGACCCACTTGGACTTATCGGACCCGTGGTAGCCAAGGCCAAGATCTTTTTGCAGCGCATTTGGAGAGAGCGATTGGATTGGGATGAAAGTCTTCCTGCATCTTTGCATTCTTCTTGGAATAGCTTGTGTACCGATATTTGCAATACAGAGCAAATAAAACTCCCTCGACTTGTCATCGTTCCAAAAGGCATCATCGAAGTTCATGGTTTTAGTGATGCAAGCATTGAGGCTTACGGTGGATGCATTTACGTCGTATCCATAACAGAGGGACGGCGCATAGCTCGTTTGTTGTGCTCTAAGTCTCGAGTGGCACCCTTGCGAACTCTGATAGTACCAAAGCTGGAACTATCTGCTGCTGCACTCCTATCTCAACTCATTCGCGAAGTAGCTCAAATGAATTTGTTTAATTGCAGATACTAGTGTTGGTCGGATTCGGCAGTTGTTTTATCCTGGATACGTGATGAGCCTTCGCGCTTCCAAACGTTCACAGCTAATCGCATATCTTTAATACAAGAGCTAACGACAGAAATGGAATGGCGCTACTTACCGACGGCATGCAACCCGGCAGACTTTCTTTCTAGAGGAGCTCTTCCAAGCGAACTAATAGAATCATCGTTGTGGTCTAATGGTCCCGATTTTTTAACCAAAGGAGAGTGCGACTGGCCTGCATCGTGTTTACCGGCCCGGACGCTTCCTGAGCTGCGACAAAAGGTGCTGGTTGGTATTTCTAAATGCTCTGATGTCAGCATAGGAGGCAAGTTTGCAAACTCCTTCATAACCTGCGTCGTGTCTTCGGTTACATATATAAATTTCGGAATCGCATCAGGCATCCCAGTCTCACAGTAGATTGGATACACAAGGGCACTCAATTACTCTTGCGGAGCATCCAGAAGGCGAATCTGAGTGATGATTATAGGGCTCTTCAAGACGGAAGAACGATCAAATCATCCAGCTCTATCGCCTCGCTTACCCCATTCATGGATGATTCTGGACTTCTTCGTGTTGGTGGTCGTCTAAAGCACTCGAGCCTTGATTTCGATGCTCAACATCAGATCATACTTCCGAGTCATCATCCTGTCACACGCGCCATCATCATGCACCTTCATATTCGTCAGCTGCATGCTGGTCTTCGGTCTCTGCTTGCTCATATTCGGCTCCACTATTGGCCTATTGATGGCCGTAAGACTGTCTCCAGCGTAACAAGCAAATGCATCATGTGCTTTCGAGCTAAACCTTTATTGGCTGAGACTATCATGGCGGATCTTCCTCGGGATCGTGTAAGTGGCTCGCATCCTTTCGCTGTTACTGGAGTGGACTATTGTGGACCGTTTTACTACAAGAGCGAGATTCGTAACAAAGGACTCGTAAAATGCTACATCTCAGTCTTCATTTGCTTCGCAACAAAGGCAGTGCATCTCGAACTGGTTCCTGATTTGTCAACAGCAGCCTTTCTTAATGCTCTTAAGCGGTTCATCATCACCAGATGTAAACCTATTCGCATATGGTCGGACAATGCGACAAATTTCGTTGGAGCCAAGAATGAACTAGCTGAACTTAAGCGACTCTTCCTCAGCGAGAAGCACATCAACTCTGTTCGAAAGTTTTGTGTCGCTGATGACATCGAATGGGAATTCATCCCACCTCGCTCCCCGCATTTCGGTGGTCTTTGGGAGGCGGCGGTGAAAACAGCAAAATACCATTTTTATCGGTCGGTCGGACCCTCGCTTCTGCCCCTGGATGATCTGCGAACACTCGTCTGCCACATTGGCGCCATAATAAACTCTCGACCTCTTTTTCCACTTTCAGAGCACCCTGCAGATCTGGATGTGTTAACGCCTGCACACTTCCTTGGCACTGCGCCAATTGCGCTTTATCCGGAGCCTGATGTCACCACGCTGAACTTTAGCCGCCTAGATCGCTGGCAGCGTACAGCGTACTATCAGCAAATTTTCTGGAGTCGTTGGCGTAATGAATACTTAACGCTTCTTCAGCAGCGGTCCAAATGGAGAACATCCCAGCCGGGCGTGCTCGTTAATGATGTCGTCCTTGTAAAGGATGAAATCCTGCCACCCCTTAAATGGCCACTGGCTCGTGTGGTCGAGCTTGTTGCTGGTTCTGACGGCGTTTCCAGAGTAGCTGTTCTTAAGACGTCAACTGGAACCATTAAGAGAGCTGTGCGCAAATTGTGTGCGCTTCCAAAAGAAGATGTTGCTGAAAGCCCGTATCTTTCAACGGGGGGAGAATGTTTGGTTACGCAGCTAATTACACCAAACAACAACAAAGCAGCTTCATCTCTTAATGTTTTATCTCTTTTATAAGTTGTGCTCTACGCAGCATAAGAGCAACTTAACTTACTCACATAACTGTTGTTACGCTCTTCGTAGTTCTTTACCTTGCATTGTTCTATTGCTTGCCCTTGAAATTAACTAAGGGCAAGGCAGTTGCTTCAATTGGCAGCTTATTTAGTTTATTTCGATTACTCGAGAATTCAAGTCGTGGCACGGTATTCGACCGCCTGCCAAATCGTTTCGTTTATTTTATAACTGCTCAAGGCGGAGCTTTATAATCAACAATTAAAATTATTAAACTATTTTAAGTTTGGCCACGAAGGCAAATAAAATACATTTATATTAATGCAAATTTCGGCGCATTTATTTAAATTACAAATTGTGAAAAATTCGATAGCTATTGAAAAAGCTCAATAGCTGAACAACACCGTACTTGCGGTTTTATCTGCCGACGCGCTCACGCTTTTGCAATCGAGTGCAATTACCCTTAGGCCCAATTTCTCAATTTCCTGTTAAATTTTCGTTTAGCTTAAAGGCCCATTCCCAGCAGCCCCGAAATGGAATTTTTATGTGCAACTCTATATAACAAGTAAAAACGTTGCAGTCGGACGCAACCGACTGCGATATATTTTAATAACAGTTTACATAACTGTGTTACGGATTCTAAAGTTAAAGATTTTGGAGACTCTAGCCCAAAAACTAAGAAAGATATACAGGTGGGCGGTATGAGTGGGCGTGGCTTCCAAAATCTGTTACGGATGTCACTAACGATATGCCCACCAAATTTGGTGACTCTAGCTTAAAAACTGGCGAAGTCACATGCATTTCGGTTTTTTTAGGAGGGTGCAGCATGGCCCGTTGTTTGGGGGCGTGGCATCCATCTGTGTCAGATGTCAGCATCTACCTTCCTACCAAATTTGATGGCTATAGCTTCAAAACTGTAGAAGATACAGGCATTTTTGTTTATAATTGGAGGGGGCTGGGGGCGGAAAAGGTGGGCGTGGCATCCAAACTTTTGATGCAATTTTTTGGGGAATGTCACCAGCTACCTTGCCATAAAATTTGGTGACTCTAGCTACTAAAATGTGGGATATAAATGAGGTTTATCGATTTGCACATCGGGGTGTATCGACTTGTTATCTATTTCCCAGGCCCCCTGAGGTCGTAGAGTCATAAGTTTAACACTTTGTCTGACGAAGGAATGTACCAAGATATTTGCAAAGTTGCAAGGCTCTAGCTTTAAGGGTGTCGAAAAAAGTTGCGTTCATACGGACGGACGGACGGACAGACACCATGACGGACATTGCACAAACCCAATATACTATAACACCTTTGGTATCAAAGTAAAATAATGCGTCTGAATCTCTACCTCAATGGTGGCGTGGAAAAGATAATATTAAATACTTTGCTATTATATGTTGTTAAACATTTTCTAAGTTATTTATTTTATTTATATTGTAAAAACTATCGGCGCAGCGAAGCAAGCGGGTCACTTACTAGTCTATATATATAAAAGGAAGATTTTCACGGTTTTGCATTCGTTGAAAATTTCTCGGGGTCCGTGAGGTTTATGACAAACAAAATTCAGGAAAATGTTCACAAGGAATGCAGGAAAACCGGGAAAGTTTTTTACACCCTTACCAAAAATCCCTTATCATATATCCCATATCTTACTTTTGACTATCTCAACACCAATTTAAAAGAGCTGGAAACAAATTTTAAGAATGGAAATGACTCTTCTAAGCGCAAAATCTCAAGCCCTTTTCCGCCTAATGTCCCGCTTAAGGACAGTTTACTCTCAACCTTACTTAACGTAACTTAACGTAAGAGTCAGCTGACTCAATCTAACTTATGACTCTCAATGTAAGCGTTTACTCTCAACTTAACATAACTTAAGTTAACTTAATTCTGAACCAGCAGGTTGCAGATTCTTAAGTTAAGTTATTAAGTTGAACAGTGTTGAGGACCGTGAAAATCAGACATGAGCATAAACTTTTTATTTTAGTTGCAAACCATACGTTATTGTATGATAAAAAGTCGAAACACGTTTAAAATATAATTAAAACAAGTAAAAACGTTGCGGTCGAACGCAACCGACTGTGATATACTTTGATACCAGTTTTCATAGCTGTGTTAAGGACTCTGTGTGCAAATAGTTATATGGAGTTTTGGGTATACAAATCAGGCAGAAGTGGTTGGCGTGATATCCAAATTTTTGATGCAGATGGCGGATGGCACCTTCTATCCCCTTCTAGAGGTGAGCGGTATAAGTGGGCGTGACTTTAACGGATGTCACAAACAATATGCCCACCAAATTTGGTGACTAGCACAAAAACTGGCGAAGATACATGCATTCCGGTTTTTTTTTTAGGGCGGTGGAGCATGGCCCGTTGCTTGGGAGCGTGGCATCCAAAGACTTGCTGCATATCTGTATCAGATGTCGGCATCTACCAACCTTCCAAATTTGGTGGATATAGTTTAAAAACTGTAGAAGATACAGTCATTTTTGTTTATAATTGGAGGGGGCTGGGGGCGGAAAAGGTGGGCGTGGCATCCAAACTTTTGATGCAATTTTTTGGGGAATGTCACCAGCTATCTTGCCATAAAATTTGGTGACTCTAGCTACTAAAATGTGGGATATAAATGAGGTTTATCGATTTGCACATCGGGGTGTATCGACTTGTTATCTATTTCCTAGGCCCCCTGAGGTCGTAGAGTCCTAAGTTTAACACTTTGTCTGACGAAGGAATGTACCAAGGTATTTGCAAAGTTACAAGGCTCTAGCTTTAAGGGTGTCGAAAAAAGTTGCGTTCATACGGACAAACGGACGGACGGACAGACACCACGACGGACATTGCATAAACCCAGTATATTAGTGACATTCGTAACAGGTGTGTATTGAAATGTTGGATTCCACGCCCACTTATACCGCCCACCCCTATATCTTTGTCAGTTTTTGCGCTAAAGTCTTCAAACTTGGTAGGGGGATAGAAGGTGCCATCCGCCACAGATATGCATCACAAATTTGGATATCACGCCTACACCTTCTGCCTAATATTTATACCCAAAACCCCCATATATTACTATTTGCACACAGAATCCTTAACACAGCTATGTAAACTGGTATCAAAGTATATTGCAGTCGGTTTTGTCCGACTGCAACGTTTTTGCTTGTTTTTATTTTGGCCCACTTCTTCGCGAACGTCTGAAATACCTTTTATACGTCCGTATAAAATTGAACGAAACTGGGTCAAAACAATTAGAATTGTTGGTAACAAAATGTATTTGGTGTAAATAATTAAATTTACCTTCAGTGAAATCGATGCACGGCCTATAAGTTCATTTTCGTGTTTTCCAGAAGATGCAGTCACAGCAATTTCTTTCATAAGTTTGCTAAGCCCTCTCACGCCTTTGACGTCCAAAAGCTTGTTAACCTTATCTTTAACAGTTTCCGCAGCATCGAAGTCCCTAAACATGTACAAAATAAAAATTAAAATTTTAATGTAATTGAGGATTTTTTGTATAACCTTATACAAAACGTTTAGAGCATATTTGTTTTGTGCATAATCACTCATGCTGGCTGTTGGCTCGTGAGGACACAGTTTTTCGAAACCTTTCAAATAAAAGACTTTAAACTAAGCAAAAAAAAATTCATCCAGTTTTCATGTTGGAGGCTAGAAAACTAAAAGAAGAACACATGAAACAGATAATCTGCTATGTTTTAATCAATCAATCATATACATTTTTCATCCACCGCTCACCGGTTTTCAGAAACGGGAATGGATTTAGGATTTATTAAGCAAATGGTAAGGCTAAAGTAAGTAATCTGGTGTGACAACGCGGCATGCGCTGGGCTTGATGTGTTCTATGTGGTGTAGTGTAAATAGTTATTTTTAATTATTTCCCATAAGGCTGAACTTTCGAATAGCTTCGATGCTTGTTATCTTTCAGAATCTTTATGTCCAAAGTGATCCTTAAGGGTGCTGATAAAACAAAAAACAAGTAAAAACGTTGCAGTCGGACGTAACCGACTGCAACATACTCTGGTACCAGTTTTTAAATCTGTGTTGGGGTTCTGCGTGCAACAGTAATTAATAAGGATTTTGGGTATAAAAAAGCATGCAAGAGGGGAAGATACAGATCTGTGATCTTTCGACCACCGCTTCATGAAAATATATGAGAATCAAACTTTAACTTTGGGTCAAGAATAATTTCCAAATCCTTGATTACCAATACGCGACCGAGTTGTGAGCCATCAAGCAAGTACTGAGCAGTATGAGGGGTTCTACTTCTACAGAACAATTTAAATTAAGGGCGTATTCTGGTTTAGAAATTGGAAAAAATTGATTTTTTTTTTTTGCATATTTTCATTATATAACCTCTTGAAGGTCCCTAAAAATATTTTTCGAAATTCGAATTATTTTCGGAGTTACAGCTCATTTTGTGACGCGACTCCGACTGCGCGCGACTAGTCCTCAAACTTTGAGCTCGTTTTTCTCGTAACTACTTTTCTAGGAACGGTGTGCATGATATCTCAAGTTCTACTCAACCGATTCTCTTAAAATTTTATACAGAGCTTCTTTATACATTATAGTATCGCACTACGAAGAGTTTTAACGAAAATTTTTTTTGTATTTTTAAAAAATTCCGAAAGACAATAAAATAGTAGAAATATGAAACTTTTTTTCAAACCGCCGCCAATTGGTAAAAAAAAATTTTTCAAAAACGTTTCGTAGTGCGATAACTACATCCTTCATCTTTACGAATCATTAATTGATTTCCATATCAGGTCACGGAAAGGATTTATATCCTGCACACCAGGACAAGCCATTTTTCCATCAGTCCCCACTTCGTCGACCTGCTGTTTTTTGAAATTTAATTTTTTTTTATATATTCCGCCCAAGGCACTGCCGCTGAACATCTTAAACCTCATCAAAAGCAGAAATATCCGACGGCGCAACTGGCTAAGGTATAGACATCAGACAGATCTGATTCGTTTTTGGTGGCTCAATAAGCTAATAGCAGAAGCGATGCTAGAATTTCGAAATAAATCCTAGAACATCGCTCTTTCAGAATTGGACAAAGGTTCTTCCCCCTTTTGGAAGCTTTCCAAAATTCTTAGGAAGAAACATTTGAACACCCCAACTCTAATCTGCAACAGCAATCGTTATGCTACAGATGAAGAAAAAGCTGAGGCCCTAGCTCAATCATTCAGCTTAAATCATACCTTAACAGCAGGACTCAGTGATCAATCAACTAAAGCTAGTGTTGATGCCTCAATACGTACAGCAGCGCATATACCAGTTAGGCCTCAATATGACTACTTTGTCGGAACTAGCACCATTAAAAATATCCTCAAGACGCTCAAAAAGAAGAAGTCGCCTGGACTTGATGGAATTGACAATCTGTGTCTGAAAGCACTCCCTCCAAAAGGAGTCAAATTTCTTACCTGCATTGTCAACAAATGCCTAGAGCACTGTTACTTCCCATCTATATGGAAATGCGCCAAAGTTATTCCTATTGCGAAACATAACAAGCCGGCTGAGTTGCTTTCTGCGTATAGGCCCATTAGCTTGCTGTCGTCAGTTACTAAAATCCTAGAGAAAGTTGTTAAGGAGAAACTTAACCAATTCATAGATGATCACAGTATTCTCCCATGCCAGCAGTTTGGGCTTAGAAGAGAATCAGAATTAAAAAATCTATTCAAAACAATTTTTCTCAGTCAAAATCAACTGGATTAATTCTGTTAGACATCAAAGCCGCATTCGACTCAGTATGGCACGATGGCCTTATCCATAAAATTTTGTGCCTTAACTTTCCTCCAGCCGTAGTAAAAATAGTTCAAAGCTTCCTAATAAAGCGGTCCTTCGTGGTGCATTTAGGAAAAGCTTCATCTACCACATACAATATCCCGGCAGGCTGCCCACAAGGCTCTTGCCTATCGCCCATACTATACAACGTATATACCTCCGACTTCCCAACACTTCCGAACTGCACCACATCGATTTTTGCGGATGACACAGCAATCCTTTGCTCTGGGTTGCTTTCGGCAGATATAACTAGAAACCTGCAAGAAGCATACAACTCTGTAGAATCATATTTCTCCAAATGGAAAATTCTAGTCTGCCCTGAGAAGACAAAAGCAATTTTCCTCACTAGAAAACGCAAAGATATTTACATCCCCACAGCTAACATCACACTGGGTACAGAAAACATAATGTGGGAAACGAATGTCAGATACTTGGGCATCTTACTGGACAAGAGACTAACATTTAAGGACCACTTAAAGTACACAAGCAAACAGATAAAAATTATGGTTCGCTCTATTTACCCACTCATTAACAGAAAATCGGGGTTAAGTATAGAAAACAAAATGTTCCTGTTCAGGTCAATCTTCCAAGCTGTGACATTTTACGGGGCACCGGTATGGGCAGATATTGCCAAATGTCACATAAAACAGCTACAAATAGGGCAAAACAAAGTCCTGAAGCTATTACACAATCTCCCCTGGTACTATTCCACGATTGACTTACATAATCGAGCCAAAATTGAAATGGTAGATACCAGACTATCGCGACTATCGCAAAATTTTATATCTAACTGTCGGAATTCCATATACCCGCATATCAATGATCTGGCCTAGCCACCTAGTTGTAAGTTAGTTTTTACTAAGTTGCAAGGGGTTTTTTCCTTCTTAATTTTCTCCCCAAACTCAACAGTTATCCTTAAATTTACCAAATATTAGACACTGTATATATATAACTAAGTATATAAGGACTAATTATAAGCCTAAACTCTTAATTAACATAATTTTAGTATTCACACAACATTTGGAATATAAGAAGTGAAATAAATGAAATGAAATGAAATATTCCGGGCTGTGCTAAAAAACTCCAGAGTTTTTGGCTTGAGCAAATTTTAAAATCTCTGAGAAATCTCTCTCCCTGTTCCGCATGTTTGGGAGATTTCATTTTTCGGTATTTTTGTTCGGAGTAAATAAGAGTTGCCACAATTAAAATAAAAAATTTCCCAAAATGTATTTAATATTTTTTTCAGTGTTTTCAAGGGTAACCGCTGGACATTAATGTGCTATTTCATTAATAAGAAAATAAAAATATGCAAAGTCTTGTCTATTGTAGTTTTTATACAAAATAAATATTTAATATTTTGCCGCCAAGTAACTCGTGCTGCTTGACAACTCTGCTATGACATCTTGCTTGAACAGATGTTGTACAGCGATTGGCAAAATCTCTTACACAATTGTTAGAGATTTATATCAATAAAAATTCATGAATTAAAACATTTATTATTTTCAAATGTATTTGCAATATGCATTATGCTAAAAATTAGCTATCTAAAATGTTATACTTATAATCATAGCTCGCAAATAACAATTGAGCGTTTTTTTCTTTATGCGCAATATCAGAGCAGAAGCGAAAATGCTCAAAAAACTCGGTCTCACTCTGAGCAAGAGTCTATTTTTCTATTTTGCATCGGCTTTCGCTTGAGTGTTGTTGTTGAGTTTTTTGTGTTGATCTCTTTAAACGATTCTCTTCTCGGAATCAATAAAATTGTCGTTCGCGAGTTGAGACTCAGTAAGTGAGTAAATGACAGAATAAGTTACTGCAAAAACTCTTTGAAACACTCTTCACATTAATTTGCTCTGTTGACAAAAAAAGGAATATTTTTTATAAAGAATATTTATTTAATTTTTACTTATGGTTAAGCTTAATTAGTAATAATGAATTTAAATTGTCTGCGCTTATAGAACTTCGACGTTCACTTAATATAAAATGTAGGGCTGAAAATGCGCGCTCTACGGAAACCTGGGTTGCCGGTGTAGCCAGTACAACCTGTGCAATCGCAGTCAAATGTGGCTGTTTAAGTTTGACATCATTAAAAAATCTAATATGTTAGAATTTATTGGCAAGCGACCATACATTATGTCGAAGTTTTCAATGTCACCATAAATCTTAACAAGTTTTGCAGAAACAGGCTCTTCCTTGCTTTCTGACACTGTCTTAACTCCATCCATATAGGCCGAAAACAGAGAAGTCTCTCCAGTTGAGGATACGTTTAAGGAATTTGAAGATAATGAGGAGTCAAAGAGATCTTCGTATTCATGGGTTACAAGCGGTTGAACATTTTGTATTGAATGTGCCTAAAATAATAAAGCAATAATAAATTAAACATCTTTCCTTGATTTTAGTATAGGACAAGTATTAGGTTTTGACGAACACAATTTTAATTATCAATTTTTAAAGAAGTAAGAGCACCAACCATAAATGAAACAGGACAACAATTTCAGTCAAACTACAACATACAGCTTACTTGTTTCAACTCGATTAAACGAAAAGCTATTTTCTTCAAATTTTGTTTAGCCAATACTTTTTGATTTAGCGTCAACATACAGTTTACCCGCGGATCCATGTAAATCGCAGATAAGAAAAGTTCATTTTCTAATAATTTCTTTTCCCTTTTATCTGAGCGGATAGTTTTGTTTTATGAAATTGAGACTATTCTCACATTTGAATTTTAGTTCCATCCATAGTATATAGAACTCACTATAAACTAAATTTGAATCTTGAAGCTTTAAGGTCGCCTCATATGTGTTTTTGAACGCTTCAATGTACGTCTCCATCCAATCCCAATCAGCATCTACGCAAATTTTAGTCTGCGTAGTCAGGAACTCCTTGAGGTCAAATAATTTGGTGACCATAAGATAGGTTGAATTCCATCGTGTTATAACATCGAGCGATGGAATGTTTTTTTTGTTCTCGATTAAGAAACGTCTATATGTTTATGTACATGTTATCTTATATTTTTTTTTGGAAAAAAAATTATTACTTACCTATTTGTTTCTGTGCGGAGCGATTTGCACAAAGTTTATCGCTGATCTCCTTCACCTTGTTCACATCAAATACGCTTAATTGCAGAGTGTGTGCTGCGCATCTCACAAGATGAATATTATCCATTTCAATGGAATCAAGTTGTTCCATGACTTTTTCAGTTTCCGTGTCATCGCAAAAAAGGGACTCCTCCGTGGATTCGTTTAAAATTTGAACGGCTTTTATCATGTTCTTCCCATTATCAGATGTTATGCTGTGTGTATAAATGTGATATTCTTTAAAAACATAGATATTAAAATTTTGTATTACTTCAACTTTTACCTGAAGACTTGATCTAGTGTTATTTCGTAATCATGTAGGATTTCTAAAATTTTGTCCTTCATATACATCCCAGTGTGTGCATCCGCTAGCTGAATCATCCCTAAAGTCTTTACAACGATTTCAGTTTTAGATAGGCTTGCATTGATCATTTGTAAATTCACACCAAGAATGGCTTTATCCATTCTAGTGGCAACATCGATTTTGAGCGACACTAGCTTTCCCTTTACTAAAGCCCTTATGTTGTCTTTAACAGATTTTTCTTTAACAGACACAAAATTCATGATGTTTCGGGACGTTACGGGGTTCATGCCAAGTGAGCTATAAATTGGGTCCATGATTTCTTTAAACCCTTCACTATCCAGGAACAGAAATGGTTTTCCTTCTGTGGTGACAATTTTAACTAAAGAAGAAATGATTCCTTCTTCACTTGTGTGATAGGATATTTTTCTTTTTTTTTCAATTTGGTTTCCTTCTGAGTCCTCTGTATCATTCCAGTCATTAAATATTTCCGCGTGTTTTGTTGTTAAATGTCGTTTTAAATTAGTGACGTTAATACCAGCCAATTTCAAACCGCAAACATTACATTTTGATTTATTTTCTTGTGCATTAAATTTAAAGAATTTGTGCACTTTTTTATTTAACTCCCTTCCCATTTTGCATAAAATGTTTTTATTAACCGTACGCACTCAATTCACAAACGCAATTAAAATATTTCGCAAATGCAACACTTGATACATACTATTTATCGACGTAGTAGTATGCAACTCAAGAATATTTTGTGTATTTTGAGTGATAATATACACAAAATGTTTTTGCGTCGCAAATTAATATGCATCACTCGCTTAACAACGTTTTGCTTCATTTCACTCAAGCAAATACTCGCACTCTAAGTGTAACAAAAGAGAAAAGAAAAAAACGATTGTAGTCCGAGCGAGAGCGAGCTAAGCGAACAGCCGATGAAGCCGTTGCTAGCGAGTTTTTTTCGCAAATACTCAGAAAAGAGACTTATTTGAAGACGACGCAAAACGCTCAACTGTTATTTGCGAGCTATGCTTATAATGCATTAGACGTTTTATTTTGCTTAAACTAAGCAAAACACTGGCCCAACAGCTTGGAGTTTTAAAAGCGCTCTGGCACAGCTAAAACCACCGTCAGGTTGGTTTCGGGTTGAAATTCGGTTGGTTTTCATTCGTAGCACACCCTTGATTATAATTGTTTTGTATTCTTAAAATATCAATAAAAATTTTATAAAAAAAATGGATACTAAAAATAATTTTTGGTTTTTTTTTTTATAGCGTCCAAAAACATCTGTAAAATTCGGGCTTCTAAACCAGAATACCCCCTTAAGTAAGTTACAGCCTAGTAAGCTTAACAAAAAATGACAACCCTAACGTAAAAACTTCATATAAAAAAAACGTTTCCGTATTGTTGACAGACACAACGTTAAAACTAAACATTTATTTGGTACACTGACAAATAAGTTTCTAACAGTGAGTTGAAATTTTAACAGCTGTTAACTTTTCACCACGTAGCAGTAACATAAGTGTCAACACTTAAAATACGGTCGGCAAAGCTAAAATGACTCTGCGAAAAAGTCGTTTTGAAAATTTTGCAAGTGCGTTGAATAAAACAGAATTAATTGGAGCTGTAAGGGGCAAACCCGTGAATGAAATGATCAACCGATATATGAAAATTTTCATAAAAATTTTATTTTGGGTTTGTGGTCGAATTCTCAAACTAAAAATGTTGTTTCAAAATATTAAATCTTCAGTTGCGCGATCTGGCCATTAAATATGGATTCACCCACGGACGCCTCTGACAACGTATTATTTCTTTTTTTTATACCCTTAACCCATAAAATGGGTAAATAAGGGTATAATGGTTTTGTGCAAATGTATGTAACAGGCAGAAGGAAGCATCTCCGACCCTATATCATCATCATCAGCATCAACAGCCGAGTCGATCTAGCCATGACCGTCTGTCCGTCTGTCTGTCTGTCCGTCTGTCTGTATGAACGCGCCGATCGCAGAGACTATAAGAGCTAGAGACTTCAAACTTGAAACTTAAGCTCTCCTTAACCATAGGCAGATCAAGTTTCCTTCAAATTTTCGATAACACTTCTGGTTTCCGATATACAAATGTGATCGATAACGAAAAATTCTTGAATTTCAAAATTGTGAAAACAGGGTTTTAAACTATTGGTAAAATAATGAACTTTTGAAAAAATTTGAATAAAATCGGCTTAGAAACACCGGAGATATCGCAGTTTGAAATTTGGTCATTTTGATCATATTGGTCACTGGGTAAATACACACAAATGACTGTACGCGTTACGTATGGGGTTAAGGGTATGTCCTAGTCGGGATTTCTCGACTAGAGCCTTCTTACTTGTTTATTTTCTGAATACATGCTATTGTAATGGCACTACTTAGCAAATAAATGCAAAGTTTAGATTTTTCAACATCCATGATACAGTTTATACCGTTTGCTTCCAATAAAAACACAAGTGTGACTGTTTTCGATAACGCTAATAATTGATAAAAAAAAACGAGAATAATTGATACAAACGATTATAACTACTAAAACAACAAACATTTCGTTACTCTGAGCACACACCTTTACGGTCTGTTAACAATGTGCATTTACGTAACGACTGTAATTTTTTGTTAAGCGTACTAGGCTTAAAGCTGCACCAATTAGATAGTATAAATACGAGACAAAAGGGGAAGGCGTGACATCCAAATTTGTGATGCATATCTGTGGCGGATGGCACCTTCTATACTCCTTCCAAGTTTGGAGACTCTAGCGGATTCTGTGTACAAATAGTACTTTATAAGGGTTTTGGGTATAAATATCAGGCAGAAGAAGTAGGCGTAAGACCGAATTTGTGATACATATCGGATGCACTTTCTATCCCCCTACCAAGTTTGCAGACTCTAGCGCAAAAACTGAAAAAGATACAGAGGTGGGCGTTATATGTAAGTGGTCGTCGAATCCAAAACTTTGATCCACATCTGTTACAAAACCAAACTTGGTGACTCTAGCGCACAAACTGAGAGATATATAGAGTTTTCAGTTTTTAGAAGGTTGACGGTATAAGTGAGTATGGCATGTGTGGCACTCAACTCTTTTTATTTAATTCAGATCTTTGGAGAATGGCGACTTCCTTATCTCTACTAAATTTGGTAGCTCTAGTTTAAAACTGGCGAAGATAGATGCAGTCCGGTATTTTAAGGGCGGGGAGGCAAATACCTTTGTTTTGGGGCGTAGCATCTAAAGTTTTGATGCATATCTGTGTCAGATGTAAGCATCTCCCTTCCCACCAAATTTGGTTATAGCTTAAAAACTGTGGGAAATACAGGCATTCTCGATTATAAATGGAGGAAGCGCTGGCGAAAGAGGTGGGCGTGGCATCCAAACTTTTGATGCAGTTTGTGGGAGAATTACACCAGCTATCTTACCCCCAAATTTGGAATCGACTTGTTACTTATGTGTTAAAATTTTAAAAAGAAGAACAAGACCAGCGCCGATACAATAAGCAATTATCAAAATCCAGCTAGAAAAACTCACTGTGAAAAGCTTACCCAATTTTAGCCAACCAACAAAAACATTGCCAAAAGCTATGAAAAAAAAACCAACAAATAAACAAAAACCGACATTATTCTGCACCAAACGCGTTCGCCCTACCTACTTTACTAAACGACTCCCAGCCTCAACATAAGCCTATTGACTTTTGCTCGAACGAAGTCGCAAGAATTATCAACCGGAAACTAAGCTTTTAAAATCTCCAGGCCGGGACTAAATAACCGCATTGATAACAAGTCGGACGCGGAAAACGCGGAAGAGGTGGGCGTGGCATCCAAACTTTTAATGCAGTTTTTGTGGGAAATGCTATCGGCTATCTTGCCCCCAAATTTGGTGACTCTTGCTGTTTAAGCTAGAGTCACCAAATTTGGTGGGCATATTGTTAGTGACATCCGTAACAGATCTGCATCAAAGTTTTGGAAGCCACGCCCACCTTTACCGCCCACCTTCTTAAATCTGAAAACTCTATATCTTTCTCAGTTTTTGCGCTAGAGTCACCAAATTTGGTGGGAACATTGTTAGTGAAATCCGTAACAGATTTTGGTTGCCACGCCCACTTAAACCGCCCACCTATATATCTTTCTCAGTTTTTCCGCTAGAGTCTACATACTTGGTAGGGAGAAACAGGGTGCCATCCGCCACAGATATGCATCACAAATTTGGATGTCACGCCTACCCCCCTTCTGCCTGATATTTATACCCAAAACTCCCATATATTACTATTTGCTCACAGAATCCTTAACAAAGCTATGTAAACTGGTATCAAAGTATATCGCAGTCGGATGCGTCCGACTGCAACGTTTTTACTTGTTCCATTTATTGAATTGGACGGTATAGCTGGATTACAACAATTATTTCCACTTAACGCAGATCTTTGGAGAATGTTAGCAATAGATTTAGCACTAAGAAAGATACAGGTAATAATAGAGAGAGAAAAAAATAAACATTCATACATTTACATACAACAGCAAAGTCAATATAGAAGTTAACACATAACGAGCGCCCACTGTGCGAGTGAGATGCGGTACGCATACCGTGGAAACGCCGACAAGAGCGGAATGTAAAACAGCGCGCTGTAGCGGTTCAAGTGCAGCGGATAAAACGCTGCAGCGCTGTCAACGGATATAGGGCTAGCTTAAGATTGTATTAATTTTTTTGTGTTAGCTTAATTTTGGATATGAACAGTGGCGTATCGCCCCTTCGACAAAATATATCCCTTATTTTTAACTTAATCAAACTGCAATTGTGATTGCACATTACCTACAGCTTTAATACATTAGAGAACTAATTAAGGCATATCCGTCTGTCCGGCAGTCTGCCTGTATGTACGATCGCGTTGATTTAAAATACTATAAGAGCTAGGGACTTTTGAATATAAGTTTTCCTAAACTATAAGCAAAACATGTTAATTTAAAATCATTGTTAAGTTTTCTAAATTCCGATATGCATATGTGATATGTGATTTATCCCACTTTTACAAGCTAGAGTCACCAAATTTGGTGGCAAGCTAGTTGGTGACATTTCCCAATAATCAGAATCAAAAGTTTGGATGCACGCCCACCTCTTCTGCACCCAGCCTTCTCTATTTATAAACAACAAGAAAGAAGGCTCTAGTCGAGAAATCCCGACTAGGACATACCCTTAACCCAATACGTAACGCTTACAGTTACTTGTGTGTATTTTTCCAGTGACCAATATGATCAAACTTTAAACTGCGATATATCAGGTGTTTCTTAACTGATTTTGATCAAATTTTTTTTAATGTTTTGTTATTTTATTTTATTCATAGTTTGAAATCTCGTTTTTCAACAATTATATAATTCATAGTTTGAAACCTCGTTTTCACAATTATATAATTTAAGTTTTTTTGTTATCGATCCCAAGTGTATATCGAAAACCAGAAATGTTAATTTGAAACAAACTTGATCTTCTCATGGTGTAGGAGAGCTTAAGTTTTAAGTTTGAAGTCTCTAGCTGTTATAGTCACTGAGATGGGACGTTCATTCAGACAGACACACAGTGGGCGAAATGGCCAATCTAGCTTATATTAATCAATAACTTTTAAAATAAAAGAGATAACTTAGTTCTGTTTTTTTTTTTTTTTTTCTTTATTTCGTGGATTAAAAATATGAAAACATATGACTATGTTTTTAATATTTGTAGTTTCAGTAATGTACGAATTCAATCTTTTTTTTTTTTGTTTTTTTTTTGTGTACAATTATTTTAAGATGGATAAAATTAAATAAAAGCACTAAGCAAAGAATATTATAGAGACTTCAAACAGTACAACGCACTCTCATCAGAAAAAAACTTGTAAAGCTTGAAAATTCATTTGCTGTCTCAAAGCTTGCTGACAAAGTGTGCCTTGTTCAAAATGCAAGTCATTCTATTTCTGATATTGCTCATGAGATAGTAAGCAACAGCACAGACTTGAGTCTTTGAATTAGATCGTGATGTATATGTATGTGAGTCAGCACACAGTCTGTGTGAGCTCTGTTTATATGTATGAGTGCATCGCCGGCCTCACTTCTTGAAAAAAAAAAAACAACAAAGTACACATGCACCGCGCTGGGCTCTTGCTGGCCTAGCTTTGTCCAAATTTCAGTTTTGCATTTTCTTTATACTCTTTCTTTCTTCGGTCGATGCCACTAGCAATGAATGTTGTCATCGCCATCACCATGCAGATGTTCACGCATGCATATAAATTCTGAAAGAGTATTCAGAAAATTAATGTGTAGATCTTTAAATGCTTTGCTATTCTTGTTGATATTTTTTTTATTTTCTGTGCCCTGCATTTACTCATACTCATACATATAAACTGAGCTCACACAGACTGAGCGAGCTTCCTACATATATATGAATCTCTATAAGATCCAGTAAATGTGTGCTCACACAGACTGTGTGCTTTCTCACATACATATACATCACAATAAGATCCAGTAAATGTGTGGTCATACAGACTGTGTGTATTGTCTCACATACACACGCATACATATAAACTGCTATCGCATACAGCAAGTAAAGTATGAAAGTGTGCTTGCTCACATACGCTCCCATACTGCGATTAAATCCAGAGCTTTGCAAAGCTCGCGCTCTGGATCTAATGTCAATGATGAACTTTCGAGGCCTTTTGAAGTCTCTATAATATTCTTTTCTTAGTGATAAAAGGCTATGATTGTGGGAAGAAAAAATTAATCAGAATCTGTTTCTGAAACAGAATCACCGATATCTGGATCTAAAATTAAGCTTAAAACTTCTTTATCTAGCTTCACAAATTTTCTTGAAGAATTATATTTTACTTGCAGTTCATTGTTACTTTCAGCAGCATTTTTCATCTTACTGGCCATGTCATCGTTTGTATTCATTTCGATAGCACTTGAGCTGCAGTACGCTTTCCAACTTTGTAAAGGCTACTCTGAGCTGCCAATATAAGTTCACTGCTTGTTGCTTCGTTAACTAAGCCACTGACTTTTTGTTTTTGTGTTTGTAATGACTCATTACTAATGTGCAATCAGTAAAATGTTTCGTAGGACGTCCAGCATTATTATCATTTAGCTTAAGGTGGCCATTCAACCATTGTTTATTTCCATTTTGAAATGTACTAAGCGACCTACTGCAACTCTTCCATTTTGCATTTAATTTTACAACAAATAGTCGAGTTTTGTTTTTTAATTCAGCGTAAAGATCCTCATTTACTTGGTATTTAACGATATTGGTAAAAACATATTTTTCTACCGCTAACAACTTTCCGGCGGCATGTACTTCCTCATGCCACACTAAAAACAGGGCGCTTCTGGAGAAGGACATTGGCCTACAAAATTCATTTAAAAAAAAAATACGCAGGACCCTGCAGTTAATTCTTGTGATTTTACATTGACAATGAACAAAACCACAAAACAAAACACAATTTAGACGGGACACTTAAGGACAAAAAAATATATAGGCTATTAAAGTACCATATGTACGATAAACAAACATCACATATAATGGTTAGTTTTTACTATAAATTATACACAAATACTTATAAATACACTGGACGAACACATTTTTCTTATAAATACATACCTTTGGGAATAATAATACTTAATATAGTTAAATTAAATCACATCAATATCTTTATGAAAATGTAAAATATGAGCTCCGCAAATTGGCGCCAAATTGTATTTTTTAATCATCTAATACATAATAGCCAATTCACACTAGAGCACATTTTACATCTAACATCTTACATCAATATTGTTACGCATAAACTTGCCGTGCCAAATTGTCTCAAAATATTCCAACATCCTCAGGAAATGTTTATATTCCAAGTCTTTTTCTTTACTTAGTTTCGATAGTTTTGACTTCACCACTAAAAAATTGCCATTCACAACGCAATGTCAAAGTAAATGAATGGCAAATTAAACATGGCGGGCATTGAGCAAGGTAAGTCTCTTGGAAGTTTTTACGTTATTTTTTTTCAACGTTATTTTTTATTGTTTAATTTAGTTAAAAAAACATCAATGCGGATAAATTGGACGCCCGTTTTGGTTGTGCTGATTTGCGTGGTATTCACAAATTCTCATGTTTACAAGGATGTTGCAGTGAAAATGCAGGTGCTGGACAACTGCATTAGTTGGTCCAACGTAAAAACAAAAGTGGACAGCTGACAAGGAAATATAGGTATAAAGGCGCGTTTACAATGTCAGCGTGAGATTGGAAAATGTTTTGTCCCTGTCTGACACAAATATTTTTCACATAAGTTCGTCTCACTCAGTTCCAATCTCAAACCGACCTCACTTGCATCTCAGATTGGAGTGGAAAAAAGCTTTTCGAAAATTTAGTTTTAAAAGCTCTCAATAGATGGCTTTTTTCGAAATTAGTTACATGTGCTCCACAGTTTTTATTTCTATTTTACTCAATACAGAGGCAAATGATAATATAAATCACAATTTAGCATTCATTTAGTGCATATTAACGAATATATCACAATAAAATCATTGTTATAGAAAAAAGCAAATCGATAATTTTTGCGCCATTTCACATATGTTAGCCGAGTTAATTGACAGATGACAGCTAATTTCGAAAATTCGAACATACTTTCACGCTGACATTGTAAACTACCAGCGTACGTCTCAGATTGTTAAAAGCTTTATTCAATCTCACGCTGACATTGTAAACGCTGCTTAATGCATGGAAGTTATTATTATATCTGTTAAATATCGGTAATATATTCTAGGAACAGGTAATAAACAGTAAACGACTACCATAAGATACTTTAACACATACAAACTCTATATCCGGAAGATCATTGGATTGAATTTGTTCAGAAGAAATGCAGGAATCAACAGCGATAAGAACCCCACCACCCTTACGGGTTGTGCGATCACATCGATACAAGTTATATTTATTTGGAAAAACAGAGTAGTCAGAAATATCTGGTTTTAGCCAGGTTTCAGTAAGCGCAACTATTTGTGAATCAAAGGATAAGCTATTAACGTAAAGTTTGCTAAGTTTAGTATTGAGGCCTCTTACATTTTGATAGGCTAGGCTAATTACTTCAGTTAGTTTTTTTATACGGATGTGGACGGAAGTGGGTTACTACTTGGGAGGGCAGTAATATAACTATTGGTGTTATTGTTATTACGCCTTTTCTCATACTCCTTAACAAGTATATTCGGCGGCCAAAACTTTTCAGAACAAATTGTCGAGAATAGTTCAGGCGGCACCCTCAACTTGAAAGAATATATGTTACGAGTGTGTTTAAATTTAAACTTTTCAACAATAAGCAGAGGGGAGTCGATATTACTTTTAATATAGGCATTAACATCTTCTGAGGTGGTATCAGAAACTAGCCTAGATACAAAAATATATTTTCTAATAGGCACAACTACAAGCGGCTTATGACCTGCCCCTACGCTACTTGTAATGGGTACACAAACGTTTGAGCCAGAGTGTTCAACAACTGGAACATGTAAAGGGGATATATTACCACCGGGCAGCATCGGATTTCTTGCCGGTGAGTTAAATACCATTAACGGGCTATTCGTGCTAGCCGCCAGAAGTGGCTTAGGAGGCAGAGCAAGCGTGGCATTAGGAGCGCAAAAGCCCGAAGTCTTTTTACGCTTAGGAGAGTCGTCTAGCATCTTTTCATTTTTGAATTTTACTTTCAGCTCTTTAAAATTGGCATGGAGATTCTCAAAAGCAAGATGTACAGCTTTAAAGCAATTATATGTCGTCCTCATGTATTTCGACATCTCCTTCTCAACCACATTGCAGGCATCACAAAACCAGTTAAGGCCACAGTTAGTTCCTAGACAGTCTCTGACTTTGGCAGTGAAACCTGCACACTTCATATGGATCGTGTTATCACACATCCTTCATACGATAAAATCAGGGCTGGATCCACCAACAATCTTACAGTTCTTACTGCAGCAGACAAACATTTTTATAAGTTGATTAAGTAAAATAAAATATGGGCAAGTTAATATGCTTGATCAAAGCAAAGTAGGTTCAAGTATGTAAGCGCTTGAGTGTAAAAGCACTTGAGTGAAAAGTCGTGAGCGCGTAGGCAGATAAAACCGCAAGTACGGTGTAATAGAGCGGGAGAGGAATGATGCCTGAGAGCAAGAGCACGTTAATAGGTATTTTTGTTAGTAAACGAAAGCAAACGAAAGGAAGCGAGACCAAATATACGTAACATATGTATGTATGTAATTTCAAGACAAAGCAGCGTCTGCTGCGACTGCAAAGTAAAATAAGTTAAATGTTTAAGCAAAGCAACGTTAAACACATAAATCTATACAACGTATATCTGCGATCACTTTTTAGTATGATTACCACAATTAAACCAATTAATGCATTATTATTGTTGCTGTATAATGTCCGTCGTGGTGTCTGTCCGCCCGTCTGTACGAACGCAACTGTTTTCGAAATACCCTTAAAGCTAGATCATTAAAGCTTTGGCAATAAATTGCTATATGAATTATTGTGAGGCGCTACGCCACCGTAAACAATGGGAAATCGAGAATAAGTCGATCCTCCTCCAGCCGAAAATCGATAAAAAAAAAACACATAAATACATAATTCACAATTTAGCATCTGGGGTCACCGAATTCGATGGCAAAATATCCGGTGGAATTTCCAAAAAACCTGCATTAAAATTTTTTATGTCAGCTTTTCTCTTTCGCTAACAGCCCCTTTCTAGTTAAAATCAAGTAAAAAGGCTCTAGTCCAGACATCCCGACTAGGACATACCCTTAACCCCATACGTAACGCGTACAGTCATTTGTGTGTATTTACCCAGTGACCAAAATGACCAAACTTCAAACTGTGATATCTTCTGTGTTTCTTAACCGATTTTGAACAAATTTGTTCAGATGTTTTCACTTTTTTGATATTAAAACTTTTTTTGTTGTCGATAGCAGGTGTTTATTTAGACGCTAGAGTGTTATCGATAATTTGAAACTGTTTAAAATTTGTTCTGCTCATGGCATAGAAGAGCTAAGTTTCAAGCTCTTATAGTCTTTGAGATCGGCGCGTTCATACAGACGGACAGACGGACGGTTAAACAGACATGGCTAGATCGACTCGGATGTTGATGTTGATCCAGAATATATGTACCTTATGGGGTCGGAGATGCTTCCTTCTGTCTTTTACATACATTTGCATAAAACCATTATACCCTTATTTACCCATTTTATGGGTAAAGGTATAACGAGAATGCCTCTAACTTTCACAGCTCCTCCACACAGCATAAACACTTTCAATGCGATATCTTGCTCCGTGTACTAAGAATTCTAACACTACCCAATTTAATACTGGTAGCAGAGGTCTAATCGTTTTTCACAATTTTAATGTTATAAGCCGTCTCATTTTTCTAAAACCAAAACTTAAAGAAACAAAAGTATTGGAAGTATGTGATTGCGATTGCAAACTTTTCTGCTTCTTGCCCCGCAAAAAAGACGGCAAATAAAATTGGACTACTTATACGACTTAACTTTAAATTAACAACTAAAACACAACAAGTAAAATCAGGTATAAGCTACAGTAAGACAAAGTGGCACAAAAAAAATTCACTAATAAGCTGCACACATTTTATTGTAAGTTGCTATTATGGTTATACCAAGTTAATGGGAATTTGATTAATATAATACAGAACATCTTCTTATAGCTATGAGGACAAAAAGACTCAAATTTAAATAATGACCCAAAAAAAAAAAAAACCAAAGAATGCTGCATCACAAGTGTTACCAGACGATGCGGCATTTATACTCATTCAAAGTAAAAAAAAATATTAACGTTGTAGTCTGAAGCAACCGAGTGCGCTTTACTCTTATACCAGTGTAAAAATCTGCGTAGAGAATTCTGCGAGCAAAGAGTAAGATATGGGGTTTTCGATATAAAAAGGTGGCATCCAAATTTAATTCAGATCTGTGGCAGATGTCAAATTATATTCCCCAACGAAATTTGGCTCAAGCACAACAAATAAGAAAGATATGTTTATCTTTAATTTTAACAGGTGCAGCCATTGGCTGTGGTGAGCTGGCACCTAGTCATTTTTCATCTCTTTTGATGGTTTGGATGAACAACTAGCATGGATCAAATACAAAATATGGAAAAATGACTAGTAGCTTAACGATGCGCATGTCAAAGTTCAGGCATTGATAAAACAGCTGATACAGCTGCTTGATCGCCAACAGACAGTACAAATCCAACTAAAACCCAAATTGGACGATGGACGGACAGCAGAAGATGCGGCAAATGTTCTCTTAAAAGCTGCACAGAACTTAACACATACACACAAACTTTATCTCCAACCACAAGGGTGGAAAATCCTAAGGATATCAGAGCTATACAACAATTAATGTGGGCTTCGAAAGATTCAAAATCACCAGATCCTGGCGGAATATTCCTGGCCGTGCTGTAGAAGGTCAAATATGTGATCACTCCATGGCTGCGGAAATATAAAAGGACTGCCTTAGTTATTGCTATGCACCTGTAGCCTGAAGGACAGAGCAGATAATTTCTCATGCCCAAAGCTGGTAAATGTAGCCTTGTGCTGCCTTAAGACTACAGACCCAATGGCTAAACTTTGTTCTTACTGAATATGCTGGAGAAACTAAAAGACCTCCACATCAGGAAAAATAAAACGATGACCCTAGAACAGAAGCAACACATGTTTGCAAAAAATAGTTACTACGTTTGTGGCAACCATAGAAAAAGCATAAAACCACAAACAATACGCATTTCTAGATATCTCAATCATTTTTAATAAAAATTCGACGAAAGCAATAGGGCACTGCCTAAATGCCGTGTCCGCAGCAAAAGCAAGACCTAAAACATACTGAGCAACAGGAGAGGAGTGGAGAGCCCAACACTGCGATCATAGAAACAAATGTGTCCCCCCCAAGGAGGGGATTGATGAGGTTTTACGGAAACACCACAGCACCTACTTTTAAGATGCCCGCACTTGCGGCACATCGGCTACGCCACTTCCCCATCTAGCTTCACTCGAAGGCCAGCAAGTAAGAACACGAAGAACACAATCTCCACAGAACCAAGTGGTCACTCACATGAATGGGTCAGCCGGTTTAACATAATTTAACGTCATGATATTTTGATTGGGATTTTAGAAAAACTTATGCGTTAAAAAAAGAACAAGACAAAAAATTTGTTTGTTGTAATCTCTGGAGCCGCCTCTCTCTGGTGTTGAGAGAGGCCAGCCGAACGCAGTGCGCCGCGAAGCGTGGCGCTAGCGATCGTATGTATACACATATATGAATGTACATACATACATATGCACGCAATTGCTAGTGTGTCTGTTTATGCTCAGTTTCAAGTGTCTGTTTGTGCTCAGATTCGAGCGATTTTTAAGATAATATTTTCTTTTTTTTGCGCCAAACTCATATGAGTTTACGTTCTACATCTAGTAAACTCATATGAGTTTACGTTCTACATCTATATATATAAAAAAGGTTGTCCTGACTGACTGACTGATTGTTGAGAGACCCACAGCCTAAACGCTAAGAGCTAGAAGGCTGAAATTTTCGCACAAGCTGTGAGTTTGACCGCCACCGAGTTTACAAAAACAAAACACATGACCCATTCCACTACTGCCGTCTGCGCACAAGCTATTGCGGCCGAGTTTACAAAAACAAAACACATGCGCTGTGACGCACTTGCTGATAATTGCAAGAACCAAGCACACAGTGTGTGCCTACGTTTTTTTCTTTTCTTCTTTGAGTCTCTGACATTTGTAACTTTGGTTGGTGTTGCAAATGCATGTACGTACATTTTATATTGTTATGTACATACATATATATATAACAAAAAATATAGATATGTACATATGAACATACATGCAATTTGTATTTATTTATTTTTAATTAAGCCCCTTGCGAGAAAATAAATAATCTTGAACATCTTTGTATAGTGGTAGATTTGCTTACTTGATGCTTATCTAACTCAGACAAAACGTAACGCACAAACATTATTGATATACATTTTCGAACAAGCAAGCAAATAACACATGCAAGTACTTGTAACATATGAGGGTTTTGGGTATAAAAAGGCAGGCAGAAGTGGTAGGCGTGACATTCAAATTTGTGATGCATATCTGTGGCGGATGGCACCTTCTATCTCCCTATCAAGTTTGGAGACTCTAGCGCAAAAACTGAGAATGAAATTGAGGTGGGCGGAATAAGTGTTCGTGGCATCCAATAAGTAGATGCACATCTGTTACGGATTTCACTAACAATGTTTCCACAGTTTTTATGCATGTCTTTGTAAGACTTCAGCATCTAACTTCCTACCAAAATTGGTGGCTATAGCTTCAAAACTGTAGAAGATATAGGCAATTTTGTATATTATTTGAGGGCTGGGGGCGGAAGAGATGGGCGTGGCATCCAAATTTTTGATGCAGTTTTTTGGAGAATGTTACCAGCTATCTTGCCATCAAATTTGGTGACTCTAGCTGCTAAAATGTGGGATATATTTGTGTTTTATTGATTTGCACATCGAGGTGTATTGACTTGTTATCGATTTCTCGGGCCCCCTGAGGTCGTAGAGCCCTAAATTTAACACTTTGTCTGACGAAGGCATGTACCAAGATATTTGCAAAGTTGCAAGGCTCTAGCTTTAAGGGTGGTCGAAAAAAGTTGCGTTCATACGGACGGACGGACGGACAGACACCATGACGGACATTGCACAAACCCAATATACTATAACACCTTTGGTATCAAAGTAAAATAATGCGTCTGAATCTCTACCTCAATGGTGGCGTGGAAAAGATAATATTAAATACTTTGCTATTATATGTTGTTAAACATTTTCTAACTTATTTATTTTATTTATATTGTAAAAACTATCGGCGCAGCGAAGCAAGCGGGTCACTTACTAGTCTATATATATAAAAGGAAGATTTTCACGGTTTTGCATTCGTTGAAAATTTCTCGGGGTCCGTAAGGTTTATGACAAACAAAATTCAGGAAAATGTTCAACAGGAATGCAGAAAAACCGGGAAAGTTTTTTACACCCTTACCAAAAATCCCTTATCATGTAACCATTCGATTACATGTCGTTACATTGTTTGACAGCTCCTAATTGTAATCTGTTCAGTTTTGAGTTTAAAGTTATTCGTTTGTTAACAGTTTAATTGGAAACACGTTTATTGTGCAAACTTTTATTAAATTTCAACAGCAACCATTTGTTTTAAGGTGGTAAGTAAATTCACCAGTCTGTCCATAGTCTAAAATGGACGACGTGCGAACATCGGCCGCCGCACAAGACATGCAAGCCAGCAACAAGTGTATACCAGAGACCGGCAGCGGTGTATCGCAACTACTAGTACACCGCACAAACACATGGTATTTTGCATACCAAGAAAAAAAACTACGCATCATTTTTGGATGCGGTGGTATTTTTATACCCTTAACCCATAAAATGGGTAAATAAGGGTATAATGGTTTTGTGCAAATGTATGTAACAGGCAGAAGGAAGCATCTCCGACCCTATAAAGTAATATATTCTTGATCAGCATCAACAGCCGAGTCGATCTAGCCATGAACGTCTGTCCGTCTGTCTGTCTGTCCGTCTGTCTGTATGAACGCGCCGATCTCAGAGACTATAAGAGCTAGAGACTTCAAACTTGAAACTTAAGCTCTCCTTAACCATAGGCAGATCAAGTTTCCTTCAAATTTTCGATAACACTTCTGGTTTCCGATATACACATGTGATCGATAACGAAAAATTCTTGAATTTCAAAATTGTGAAAACAGGGTTTTAAACTATTGGTAAAATAATTAACTTTTGAAAAAATTTGAATAAAATCGGCTTAGAAACACCGGAGATATCGCAGTTTGAAATTTGGTCATTTTGATCATATTGGTCACTGGGTAAATACACACAAATGACTGTACGCGTTACGTATGGGGTTAAGGGTATGTCCTAGTCGGGATTTCTCGACTAGAGCCTTCTTACTTGTTACTGTTCATTTTTTGAAGCGGTGGTATTTTTACACTTCATTTTTTGACGCGGTGGTTTTTTACTCATAATTTTTATACCCGGTGGTTTTTTTACTCATCATTTTTTGAGCGTCACATATTGCATTGGTATATTTTTGAGTATGTGTTCGGCCACTGCGTAAATGCAAAACAACCCCTAAATCTGTGTGTCGTGTGCGCAGCCGACTCATCTTTTCATGTACCTGTTTTTGTTGTCTTCTTCTTACAACAACAAAGCGTGTGCTCGCTCATTGAGTATATTCCTAAACGTTGTAAGAATAACAGAGTAAAAATTTGATGTGTGCGAGGCTGACGGATCAAAAAAGTACCTGGTGTGTGTACCACCGCCAACGGATTTTGTGCGGTGGTAATTATACTGCCATCGCACTTTGTGCGGTGGTAATCATACCGCCACCGCACTTTGAACGAATACACTAGTAGTGCTGAAATCAGGCACCGCTGCAGGTCACTGGTGTATACACAGATGATAATTGGTTGTATGCGTTTAATCTTTTACTTTGCAAGTCGGCATGAAGCCGCCTTCTCGAATGATATTAGCTCCAAATGATGTCATGCGAAAGCAATTATTGTATTCAAGGATGTGTTGAAGAAAATGGTTGGAATCAGGATCACTTCCATCGAACAATGCTTTCAGTGGGTGTTGTGGTGTAAGTAATGGATCCAGTTTGACTTTTCCACTTGCGCAGCACAATCCCGCCGTTTCTCTTTTTAACTTTAGCGCATTGCAATATCGACATACAGTCGTCATTGGTCCAATATCTAAATTGTCATCATCACTGTAGTTCGCAGTGGGATCATATTGGAATGCCAAGCGATTGTATGATGCCAATGATCTTCGCGTACTCAATCGGGCATTTTCTCTTATTATATTTTGGCTTTTTTTGCTTAAGCTCTGCCTTTACACTTCTTGCTGTTACTTAATGAAATAAAAATGTTGCTTTTCAAAAATTCCATTCTTCATCTTTTAATCCCCAAACGAAATGTTTAAAAAACAAGGTGGCGTAACGGAGTTCGCCGGGTTTTCAGTAGCTTAAAAACAAATACTAAACAAGTAAAAACGTTGAAGTCGGACGCAACCGACTGCGATATACTTTGATACCAGTGTAGATAGCTGTGTTAAGGTGCAAATGTGTGCAAATAGTAATATATGGTGGTCTTGGGTATATTCTATACCCCTACAAAGTTTAAAGACTCTAGGGCAAAAACTAAGAAAGATATAGAGGTGGGCGGTATGGGCGTGGCATCCAAATTTTGATGCAAATCTGTTACGGATGTCACTAACATCGTTTCCACCAAATTTGGTGACTCTAGCGAAAAACTGAGAGTTATATAGAGTTTTCAGATTTCAGAATGTTGGCGGTAAAGGTGTGAGTGGCTTCCAAAACTTAAGCAGATCTATTGCAGATGACACTAACAATATGTCAGCATCTACCTTCCTACCAAATTTGGAGGCTATAGCTTCAAAACTGTAGAAGATACAGACATTTTTGTTTATAATTGGAGGGGGGATTGGGGGTGCAGTTTTTTGAGGGATGTCACCAGCTATCTTGCCATAAAATTTGGTGACTCTAGCTGCTAAAATGTGGAATATATATGTGTTTTATCGATTTACTCATTGTGCCTGAGTCTTCTACAGTTTTGAAGCTATAGCCTCCAAATTTGGTAGGAAGGTAGATGCTGACATCTACTACAGATATGCATTTTGGATGCCACGCCCCCAAACAAGGGGACATGCCCCACTGCCCTAATAAAAACCGGAATGCATGTATCTTTGCTAGTTCTTAAGGTACAGTCACCAAATTTGGTGGGAACATTGTTAGTGATATTCGTAACAGATGTGCATTAAAATCATGGATTTTCAAAACTGTTCAAAAATCTCTTCGCATGTATTTTCACGCATGTGTTTTCAGTCACTATTTGAATTGTTTAAAGCAACTTTTTGCATCAAAACATTTTTGTTCAAGCCCGGGGAAAAAATTGAAAAAATAGACTTTTACAAGAGTTTAAAACTTTCAGTGGGTACTTAATGGGTTAAGAAGAGTATAGTATCATAAAAACGGAATTTAAATTACCTATCTTTACAATACATTTGCTTGTGTGATTGATTTTGTATTAGCGACGAAATTCAATTTCGTAAACATAAACTCATTTTTGCTCGCCACTGTACATATAAGTGTATAGGACGAAGGCTGGTATACCAGCGCATACATAAAATAGGGGTAGGCTGGTTGTTGTGGTCGGAGCGAAAGCCAGCCACACAATGCCTTTTAATTTCCTTGCTCCACGATATGCCTGCAAATTGAGCGGCGCACTGCGTTCGGCTGGCCTCTCTCAACACCCGACAGAAAGGTGGCGCCAGAGATTACAACAAACAGCGTTACGCGATTTTGGGCACTTTGGCGGGTCTATTATATACGCGGTCGGTGGTACTATCGAACACAAAACTACTCAGAAAAAGTGATCGAAGAAAAAAAACTGATATCAACTTATTATATAATTGGGGTATTCACCAGCTCGTTTCAACGTTTCATGTTTCATATTTGAAACGTCGTGCAACAACAACTCACATACAAAATTTCTTGAAACGTTTGAAACACCTCAGCCTATGTATACAAAAAGTGTTTCATGTTTCATGAAAGTAGAGATGGGAAGAGCACGAATTTTAATCAGTATTTTTCAGTTTTAGTTGGTATAATTTTGTGCAAAAAAGTGTGAACACATATGATTGATGGCCGCCGCAAACAAAAGTAAATTTCAAATGTTAAAAGCATGTATTGAGAAACTAATTTAAACACTTTCAATATCCTCTATTTCCCTAATACTTTCAATTGCCATTTTTTATAAATCTAGGCAGTATAAGCGCAGTAAACAGTAACTGTGACAATAATTTAAGTAAAGTAAAGTTTAACAACAGCTGACTTTTCAAGTATGAAACGTCATGAAACGATTGATTCTGTTCACGAGCTAAGCGCTTCAAGCATGAAACATGAAACGATGAAACGGATCTGGTGAATACCCCAAATGAGTTTGATCTTGCGGAATATATTTCGATCATTCGACTTAAAATCTTACTTTGCAAAAAAACAATATTTTCTAACATTTTCAACGTTTGAGTTACCAAATTTATTTATTTATCTACTTACCACACTTCGATAATCAGAACTTCCTCACGTGGACCATCTGCAATTGGTCTATTAAAAAAAAACATTTTTAATAATTGTATGAAAGATGAATTTTTAAACTCTGATACCAAAGGCATCAGAACTACATTTTGTGGTATGTTCGTAGTGGTAGAGCCTTGCAATTTTGGTAAAAAGCTTCGTTAGACAAAGTGTTTAATTTAGGGCTCGACGATATCGGGGGGCTGGAAAATTGATAACAAGTCGATACACCTCGATGTGCAAATCGATAAGACACATACATATATATCCCACATTTTAGCCGCAAGAGTCGCCAAGTTGACAGAAGGCGTCATTCCCCAAGATTTGCATTTATTGCAAAAAAAATGTGATACCACGGTCACCGTGTCACCGACCTCCACCACCACCGACCACCATTTTTGTGCTAGAGCCGACAAACTATGAAGAGGAATAAAAGGTATCTGCCGCAGAAATGTATCTGTAATTTGGATGACACGCCTACCCCTTTTGCATGCCATTTTATACCTAAAATCCCTTTACATTACTATTTGCAACACTTAAGCCAAAGCTAGCACACGCATCACGCCACAATGTCATGCTCGGCAAGCCGACTCAGCATAATAACGGAAAACTCTTGCGAGTTGCTAGTAGCTACCCATCATACAACTTTAAGGTGGGTTAAGGTGTCAACAAAATCGATTTTTTTACCTTTATTATTTTAATAGTAGCGTCTGTGAGCTGATTGTTTTGTTTTATGGGCCTCTGAGTATATTACGAATTGCTTACAGTTTGATTCCAATTGTTGTAGGTCGGTCATTCTAGTCCTTTTGGAATCTGCAGCGTCTGAAGTGCCGGCGACTACCTAAATTGATGTGCCGAGAACGACCAGCCCCCTGGCTTTTCTATGGCAAATACTGACAAACGGTTTCTTATGTGATTTATATCGACATCCAACAACTTGCGCATGTGCGACGAAGTCAACAGCTTAGCTAACTTTTCAGTTTCTTTACCACCCACTGCAAAATCGGACAAATTACTTGAGTGCGGGTTACACCATTGAAAAATTGTTCTTTGGGCCTTTTCTAATTATACCCTTAACCAATAAATTGGGTTAATATGGGTATAATGATTTTGTGCAAATGTATGTAACAGACAGAAGAAAGCATCTCCGACTCCATACTGTATATATATTCTTGATCAGCTTCAACAGCTGAGTCGATCTAGAGATGTCTGTCTGTCCGTCTGTCTGGCTGTATGAACGCACCCATCTCAAAGACTATAAGAGCTAGAAATTTCAAACTTGAATCGTAAACTCTACCATACCAAGCGCAGAACAAGTTTGTTTCAAATTATCGATAACACTTCTGGTTTCTGATATAGACATGTGATCGATAACAAAAAATTTTGAATTTCAAAAGTTTCAAAATAAGGTAAAAGGTAGAGGTAAGATAAAATAATGAACATTCAAAAAAATTGATCAAAATCGATTAAGAAACACCGGAGATATCGCAGTTGCTTTCTCGTATGGAATGCCGAAGATAGGCAGATGCTGTATGTATGACTTCGACAGACTTTTGCCCCGTGACCGAGTGCAGTGTTTTGTTGTATTCGATCGTTGCTCTCATTACGAGCTCATTTATGTCATAGATCTTCCTGCCGATTTTCAAACACCTCCAGATTTTGGCAAGGGTATTGTGAAAATGTTCAACTTGCCCATTTGAAATGCTGTGCAGCGGAGGTGCATTTACAATGCCTATGTCGTAACGGTTTTCGAAAAGCAATGTTATCGTTTCTGACATAGGGCTGCCTCGCTATCGCTATCGGGCTATCGATTTGCACATCGAGGTGTATCGATTATTTTTCGATTTCCGAGGCTCCTGAGGTCATAGAGCCCTAAATTTAACACTTTCACTGACAAAGACGTGTACCAAGATACAGTCAAACTTCCATAACTCGAATCACCATTATCCATGAAAAAAAATCGACTTATGGAGACTTCGAGTTATGGAAGAAACATTGCATACATTTTTCTCGTTCTAAACGCTACTGCAACTCGATTAGATTCGAGTAACGGAAGTTCGAGTTATGGAAGTTTGACTTTAAGCTTTAAGGGTGTCGAAAAAAGTCGCGTTCATACGGACAGACGAACAGACGGACACCACATTTCGGACATTGCACAAACCTAATATAATGACACGACTGATTCTCCACCTCAATGGTAGCGTGAAAAAGGAATACTAAAACTTTGCTATTATAAGTTGTTAAACATTTTCTAACTTATTTATTTAACATCTATTGCTAACATTTTGTAAAAACTATCGGCGCAGCGAAGCAAGCGGGACACTTACTGGTATAAGTTATAAGTTCGTTTACTTTTTATACATTAAATACGCAATAAAGCAGTTTAACCGCAATTTAAAGCATATATATTTATTATTTTCTACTATTTTGTTATCTGTTAACCCGTTCTCGCCATGCGGTCGGCTCACTGACAAAACCAACAAGTAAAAACTTGCATTCGGCAAAACCGACTGCGATATACTTTGATACCAGTTTACATAGCTGTGTTAAGGATTCTAAGGCCCAATTTCTCAATGTCCGGTTAAATTTTCGTTTAGCTAAACGAAAATTTAATTTAATGGTAGAGTTAAACGGTTTGGTTTTCTCAAAGCCAAAATAACCCTTCATCGCTAAGTAACTATCGCCTTAACAGCGTTGCCACATACATACACATTGTGCCAAATATAGCGAGCGGTTTAGCTGACTTTAGCTGTTTTGTGGCAACATTGAATGATATCTGTTTAAAATCCCATATATGATTAAATCGAGCGCAAAAGAACTTAATTGTTTAGCTATTACTATGGCAAGCCAATTGATCTACAATCCTTGCAAGAATGATTTTGCACGTAGATTTTGTAAACCAGAACCGCTGTACAAATTTGGCATCTTCCAGTTCAGTGAAATGCAGGGACATAACTCACGTTTAGTCAAATTTGAGTTTCTCAATGTTCGGTTAGGAGTAAATGAAAAACAAACTCACCGGAAGGCTAAGTCGCGTTCAAAATTCAAGAACTATCGATAAGGCAAACATCTGTCCCTTGAATTGTTTATTTATTTTGTTATTAAATTAAAATGTCATTACATAAAAGAGTGTTTTTTGTCAATGCAGCGGAGACTCAATTTGATTAAACAAAGCCACGCATAAATAACACGAGAATTATAGGGATAGGGTAAACTATTTCACTGAACTGGACGATACCAAATTTGTACAGCGGTCCAGGCTTACAAAATCTACGTGCAAAATCATTCTTGCAAGGATTGTAGATCAATTGGCTTGCCGTAGTAATAGATAAACAATTAAGTTCTTTTGCGCTCGAATTATTCATATGTGGGATTTTAAACAGGAATCATGAAATGTTGCCGGACAACAGCAAAAAACAGCTTAACCGCTCACTTTATATTTGTATATATGTGGCAATGCTGTTAGGGCGATAGTTACATAACGATAAAAGGTTATTTTAGCTTTGAGAAAACCAAACCGTTTAACTCGACCAGTAAATTAATTTTGCGTTTAGCTAAACGAAAATTTAACCGGACATTGAGAAACTAGGCCTAAACGAGTGTTTTTGTCAGCAAAATTGATTAAATGGTTCGTCCTGCTGCCGAAAGGGATAAAGTTTTGCTTCACCGAAGATTTTTTGATTAATAATAGAATTTACAGTCTTTTCAGTTTATTCAAACGTGTAGTTCAACGACAATTCAGTGCAAATTGTTGCAATTTTGTAGTAAGGCTCGTCTTGCAAGGCCTGCCTGGCTTTTAGAACATTCTTGCGTCATGTTCGTCTTTGTAAGCTTTCTACATTTTTATTTTTGCGTAAGTTTCCTTTTCTGAAAGTGCGAAGGTTAAAGATCATTGTGATCGGTCGGCCTCCTTGCAATAAAAAAGCTCCGATGCCATTTGCTTCGGTAGTTAGGTCATTTGAAGTCAAGGTACATTAGGATGACATCTTCTGATGCCAAAATGTTTTTCTAAGGCGTTCAAACGCATTGATGTCAGGGTACGTTAGGATGACATCTTCTGATGCCAAAATGTTTATAAGGCGTTCAAATGGCTTGCGCAATGCCTTATCGACACGATCGTTCGATACATGTGTTTGCTTAATGTTCCGTTTTTGCTTTTTAGAATATCTGTTATAGGATTCGCGATTGCAGCAAGAGCTTTAACAAGCCTTTTGTAATAACTCGGCGAGCCAAGAAATTATCTTAGGCTTAGAACAATTTTTGGTTCAATGTATTCTTGCATGGCTTTGACCTTTTCGGGGTCAGTCTTTGCCACGCCCCTTGTTACTATGAACCCTAAGCACTCGACGCTTTCTTTAAAAAACCTAGTTTTTTCTTGATGAAACTTGGTACTACTATTTAGTTTACGTCTGTGAATGGCGCTGCTATTTTTACGTATTTTTATATACCCTTAAGCCTAGTACGCTTAACAAAAAATGACAGTCGTTACGTAAATGCACATTGTTAACAGACCGTAAAGGTGTGTGCTCAGAGTAACGGAATGTTTGTTGTTTTAGTAGTTATAATCGTTTGTATCAATTATTCTCTTTTTTTTTATCAATTATTAGCGTTATCGAAAACAGTCACACTTGTGTTTTTATTGGAAGCAAACGGTATAAACTGTATCATGGATGTTGAAAAATCTAAGCTTTGCATTAATTAATAAGTAGTGCCATTACAATAGCATGTATTCAGAAAATAAAAAAAAGAAATAAAACGTTGTCAGAGGCGTCCGTGGGTGAATCCACATTTAATGGCCAGATCGCGCAACTGAAGATTTAATATTTTGAAACAACATTTTTAGTTTAAGAATTCGACCCCAAACCCAAAATAAAAATTTTATGAAAATTTTCATATATCGGCTGATCATTTCATTCACGGGTTTGCCCCTTACAACTCCAATCAATTCTTTTTTATTCAACGCACTTGCAAAATTTTCAAAACGACTTTTTCGCAGAGTCATTTTAGCTTTGCCGACCGTATTTTAAGTGTTGACACTTATGTTACTGCTACGTGGTGAAAAGTTAACAGCTGTTAAAATTTCAACTCACTGTTAGAAACTTATTTGCCAAGCGTACCAAATCAATGTTAAGTTTTTACGTTTCGTCTGTCAACAGTACAGAAACAATTTTTTTTATATGAAGTTTTTACGTTACGGTAGTCAAGCGTACTAGGCTCAAACCCATAAAATGGGTAAATAAAACTATAATGATTTTGTGCAAATGTATGTAACAGACAGAAGGAAGCATCTCCGACCCTATAAAGTATATATATTATTGATCAGCATCAACAGCCGAGTCGATCTAGCCATGTCTGGCCGTCTGTCTGTATGTTGTATGTCCTTCTGTCTGTCTGTCCGTCTGTATGAACGCCTAGATTTCAGAGACTATAAAGGCTAGAGACTTCAAACTTCTATACCATGAAAAGATCAGATTCGTTTCAAATAAAATTTCAAAATAAAATTTTTGTTTCTCGATATACGCATGTGATCGATAACAAAAAAAACTAGAATTTTAAAATTGTGGAAATTAGGTTTGAAATTATGAATAAAATAATTAACATTTAAAGTAAACTTGATCAAAATCGGTTAAGAAACATCGAAGATATCGCAGTTTGAAGTTTTTTCATATTGGTCACTGGGTAAATACAAATAAATGACTACGGGTTACATACGGGGTTAAGGGTGTGTCCTAGTCGGGATTTCTCGACTAGATCCTTCTTACTTGTTTTTTATTGTGTTGTCGTTTAAATTTAATGTCATATGGCATCAAACGCACTTAGCGTGTCTAGTATGAAAAATTATGATACGTGCCAAAAAACCGACGTAAGAAATTTGTTTTTGATTAGCGCTTTTATGGGCTGCCTTCTTAGCTGCCTTTTTATAACACTCTTCTATGTCGCAATGGGCACTGTGCCCCACTTGGGCCTGTCACTCGATCTGACAAGTTCTGCCTTTTGTAAGCTGGCGCACTGTTGTTGGCCAGCTGCTTCCCAAATTCTGCGAGCTGTCTATACCTATCCATCGGCTTATGCGCTTGGGCTCGCTGATCTTTTTTGTTTTGTTGGTTATTAGCGTTGTTGTAATGGCGCTTGGCAGAATGATGATTTTCGTCCTGATCACGCTTATCTCTGCTATTTCTTCTCTGCTTGTATTGAGCTCGAGACTTACTGGTTTCGTAGCCTTTGATTTTTCATCCAATGTTTTGGCATACGAAGTCGAAAACATGCTCTCTTTGGGTTGAGCTGATTTTTTTAATTGAAAGATGTTTGCAAGCAATGCATCTGCTCTAACTTCTCTGTTCATCAACCTAGCGCCCTTTTGGTCGTAAGACAAATTGACTTTGTTGGTAATGAGTTACAAATTCTATTCGACTTCTTCATGGTAATCCATAAGCCTTAAATCACCTTGCCTGACCAGCTCTAACTCCTGCTGTAGGTTGAGTAGCGATGTTCTATCAGCGTACAGGGGGCTCAAAAATATTTGAGCAACATATAAAGTTGTATCTACTCGTTGTTTAAACTTACTTTTTAAAAAGTTTGGTATCAATGGATAGGTTATTTAAATGATACAATACTATTCTTAACCCATTAAGTACCCATTGAAAGTTTTCAATTCTTGCAAAGGTCTACTTTTAAAACTTTTTTTCCTGGCTTAATGTCCATTCCCAGCAAATGATAATTTCATTTATGAAAAGTGCTTGTTATTTCGTTAAGTTCCACTTAAAGTTAGGGTGACCAGATGTACTAAATATTTTTATGGAAAATGTAAATATTAGTTGGTCACCATACTTGATTACTTACAAAATAAATCGGTCATTGTGACAACAAATTCAAAACGCTTGCGTTTTAAATTTTTTTTTCATTTATTTTCACTCGTAGCTGCCCGTAATAATAGTAAACTTATAATTCCATTTTTAAGAACAGCTGATTATGACATTCACACTGGTTCCACTATCGGAACTATCGACTAACTTTACTGATTCTTGCTGGGAAATGAAAAAAAAATTAACAGGCAGGGAAATTTTTGACAACTGTTTTTTTTAATATAGAGTTGAACATAAAACTTCCATTCCGGGCCTGCTGGGATGCAAAAAGTTACATCAAACAATTCTAATAGTGATAGTAATTCTAATTTGTTCAAAAGTCTCTTCGCTTGTATTTTTTTGATTTTTTGAAAATAACAATTTTAATGAATTATAATGAATAAATAAATATAATAATAAATACCCGCACTATATGCATATTTTATGAGTTTTGTAGCATCAGCTGGAATAATTTTTGATAATGTATTTTTGTTAGTAAAATGTTTTATATATGGTATGCTCACATATTGGTTGATTTTTTCCTCCGAGCTGTCGTTGTGTGCTTTTAAGATTTTCTTATTTTTGTTTGTTATTTCTTGTATTATGTTATTCACAAAGCGTTCCGGGTAACTATTTATTAATAAAATCGATTTTAATTTGATATATATTTTTGGCTTATGTTGTTCGTCGTTCAGTGTGTAAATTAGTATAATAACAAAGAAGTTAGTTCATAATTTTTTATTCAGATCAATCTTGATCTTTTGCGGGTTCTTATAAAACTAAACTAAGCATACAAATATAAAGATAAAGTAAGCTTTCGTTCAAAGCAGCGGCTCAGCAGAATGCTGACCATGCGTCTCGTGACACATTCTTGTGGCCACTTGGCGTACGGGTTTGTTGCGCATTTGCATCCGCACAGACTGCTGAGTGGCATTCTTAGACGCACACGTATCCGGTCGGCCCGTTTCTGCCTAGCTGGCGTTAACTTGTATGCTCTTCTGTCCATGTTCAAGCTGTATTTATTTTTTGACTCATTGGTTGGTGTGAGTGAAAACTCATTATCCTATTGTATGCGATCCTTCTGGTGTACCATTTAAACCCAATGTTTTCTCTATTTCTGGCTAGTTTCGTATCAAGATAAGCATGTTTAGTTTGACTCCTTTTCCATTGTAAATTGTATTCTTTTTGAGTGTATCTCGTATTTTTTGTATTTGTTTTCTTGTACAAGTAGTAAGAACTTTTGTTATTTTCGGTATTTTTTCTTTACGCACTATTAATAAATAATATAAATAAAGATACAATAACAGCAACAAGAAATACCTGCGATACAGTGCTAACGATTTTTGTATGCGATTAATTGTATCGAAGCAGTACCGAAATCGTACCGAAAATGTTGTCAGCTGTTGGAAATGAGCTCACCTTGTTAGGTGAAATTTGCTATGTAAGTTGTTGTTGCAAACTGGGAAAAACTCAAAAGTGAGGTAAAAGCGCCCTTGCGTATTAAATGTTTTCTGATGATTCGCTTCACATCTATTTAAGATGTAAAAATATAAATTAATCGGAAAAGGATCCATTTATTAATATAATTTAATTCTAGGGAGCCCATTTGGGATCATTAGAGTAAGACTATATAAATAGTTAGACTAAGGTTTTTTGGAGTAAAATATTATAATAAATTAGCAAAAATAACCAATAAAAAAAAAAAAAAAAATGTTTTCTGATGACATAAAAGAATGTTTATCCAATAATGACGCATCTTTCATGTTTACTACAGTTGAATCTTAGCGCGCTGTCTGATTGGTGTAGCATTTACTACCTTCTTAAATAAAATTGTATTAAATGTAAAGTAATGTCGTTCTTTCTCTGTTAAACCGTATTGTTATATATGTATCAAATTAACAATTATATCGATCATACTACATATCGTTTACATATATCGCATGTTAATAGAATCGATAACTACGCACATACCATGTAATATATGAATCAATAAAACAGTCGTATGCCTACACTCAAAGCGTCACAACGTGACTCCGCGTACATAACAATTGGCGACGAGGAGAAAAAAGAATTGAAAAAACAGATATCTACATAGTTCTTGTAACTGTATCGTGTCGCGTCCGTTTTAACAGCCTTAAAATGGCGAACGAACAAACAGACATAGAAAGATTGTTGGCTCAACAGCAACAATTTGCCAAGAACATGCTAGAACAACAGCAACAATGGATGCAAACGATTCTCGATCGTGGTGTACTCCAAAGTGGAAATTCAAACCAAACCGGTGAATTTGCCATATGCCCTCCGTTCCATAGTTTCAAAAAAGAACAGCAAAATTGGGAGTCATACCTCCAACAGCTAGCACAGAATTTTGTGGCGTATGCCGTGTCTGCTCCAGAAAAGCAAAAATCTTATTTCCTTTCCTGGATCGGCGCAGACATGTTTGAACTCTTAAAAAACCTTTTTGGTGTAGACAAATTGAGTGAAATAACATACAGTGAGCTAACGCAAAAGCTAACGGAACATTTCACAACAAAACGCCACGTAGTAGCCGCTCGATACGAATTCTTCAAGCGAATGATGCAGAACTCGCAATCACATCGTGATTGGGTTGCCGATCTTCGTGGAATTGCGCGCGAGTTTGAATTTGTATGCAAAGCCGCAGAATGTTCTGCCAATTTCGTAGATGAGATGATCCGCAATCAAATCATAGTAAACACGCCTTTTGATGCTGTTCGCGCAGCAGCATTACAAAAAGTACAGCCGTCCTTAAATGACGTATTAATAATTGCTGAAACGTTTGAAACGACAACTAAAACAGTAAAAGCATTAAAGGAAAACATCGAAAAGAACATTCCGGTAAATGAAACGGTAAACGCAATGAAGTTCAAAAAGAAGAGTGAAAGAAAGGAGACAATGCAAACAGAGAATAACACGCTAAAATCTTGCTCTGGTTGTGGTCGTTCACACACACGCGAAAAATGCAAGTTCCGCTATGCCGTATGCAATAAATGTGGTAAAAAAGGTCACATAGCGTACGTATGCCTGACAAAGAAACCGATAAGTGAAGACAGTAAAGTAAACGCCGCACAATTGCACAGTGTGTACACCATTATGGAAATAGATGATAATAAAAACATTATTGATCTGGCTATTTTAAATCAAAAAATTTCTTTTGAATTGGATTCGGGTTCTTCTGTGTCAGTAATTAATTTACCAACTTATAAAATGCTAAACAGTCCAAAAATAATAAAAAGTAGTAAAAAGTTAAGTGCATTCGGGCAAACACCAATTCCAATATTGGGCGAACTGCACACAGTGGTCAAATATGGCAACAAAGAAGCAAATGTAGTGTTATTCGTTGCAAACGTAAAATACTCAAATAACTTGTTCGGAAGAGACCTGTTTAAAACATTTAATTTTAAAATTGAACAAATTCAAAAAATAAGTGCACAATTCGACGAACAAATAGCTTACCTTGCTGACAAATACAAAAAAGTGTTTGAGCCAGCTATCGGGGTAATTAAAAACTTTGAAGCATCAGTGTACCTGATGCCGAACGCTACTCCAAAATTCTTCAAAAGCCGTCCAATACCGTTTGCTCAAATAGCAAAATTCAAGGAGGAAGCAGATCGCCTCACACAAGCCGGTATATGGAAGCCTATCAAATTTAGCAACTGGGCATCGCCGATTGTACTCGCACCTAAGCCAGGTGGAGCAATTCGTATCTGTGGGGACTTCAAGCAAGGAGTCAACTCTCAACTTAACATTGAACAGTATCCCCTGCCTACACGTGAATCACTTTTACACGTTATTCGCCATGGTCAACATTTTACTAAAATTGATCTTAAAGACGCTTATTTACAGATGCAGCTGGATGAAGCGTCAAAGCAAATTATGGTCGTCAATACGCCGTTGGGTCTTTTTCAATACCAACGTCTGCCGTATGGAATAGCTAGCGCGCCCGCTATATTCCAGCGTTACTTACAGCAGCTCATCAGTGGCATCCCAGGATGTGGCAACTACCTTGACGACATTATAATATCAGCACCAACGAGTGAAGAACACATCGCCCGTGTCGAGCAAGTCTTAACTATTCTACAGGAGAATGGTATTAGATGCAAAAAGGAGAAATGCTCATTTTTCCAAGCAGAAATAGAGTATTTAGGGAGAAGAGTAAGCGCTTCAGGCATCCTGCCTGATACATCGGGATTGGAAGCTGTCAAACAGTTGCAACCACCCACCAACATTCAACAGCTAGACGCGTTTATGGGAAAAGTTAACTACTACTGTAATTTTATACCTAACTATTCACAGTTAGCAGCTCCGCTAAATCAACTCCGACGCAAAAACGTACCATTTGAATTCGGTACAAAGCAGCAGCATGCTCTTACAGCATTGAAAGCGCACATTTTAAATGCAACTAAATTGGCGCATTTCAATGAACAGCTACCGCTAGTTCTAGCCACCGATGCATCGTCATTTGGCATTGGTGTTGTGTTATCACACATTCAAACAGACGGAAGGGAAACGCCAATAGCATTCGCATCAAAAACACTTGACAAACATCAAGTCAAGTACAGTCAAATTGAGAAGGAAGCACTTTCTATCATATTCGGGGTAAGGAAGTTTCATCAATATCTGTACGGACGTAAATTTATTCTGGTAACAGATCACAAGCCTTTGATTACGATATTTAACCCAAACAAGCATTTACCTATAATGACTTCGCACAGGCTTCAACGCTGGGCTATAATCCTTATGGCCTATACTTTTGAGATCAGGTTTCGTGCAACCACTCAGCACGGAAACGCTGATGCTCTATCTCGCTTGCCGTTGCCTACAGATGAGGAGTTCGATAAATCAGAAGCATGCTATAACATAGTAGAAATATCGACCCCAATAAATGCCGACATAATCGTCAAACACCTAAAGAAGGACACCATTCTGGAACAAGTTCAACACTTTGTTTCAAATGGCTGGCCAGAGAAGACAATCGATCCAGAAATACTGCCCTATTTCAATCGCCGATTCGCCATAACAGTCCACAAGCAACTGCTATGTTTATACACAGATGTAAATCGTATCATCATACCCAAAACATTGCGAAATGACCTCATTAAGCTCTTACATGATGGTCATTGGGGTATAGTAAGGATGAAACAACTAGCACGTCAACATGTATGGTGGCCTGGCATTGATGAGGATATTACCCACATTGCCAAGTCATGCAACATTTGTAATACCAACAATCCGTCTCCAGTAAAAGAATTTCAAAGTTGGCCGCAAGCAACTTCAGCCTGGGAGAGGATCCACATTGATTTCGCTGGACCAATATTTGATGCCATGTGGCTCATCTGCGTAGATGCATACTCTCAGTTCCCGTTTGTCACACAAATGTCATCTACTACAACAGCCAACACAATAGCAGCATTAACAACAATCTTCGCTATCGAAGGTTACCCAAAAAGCTTAGTCAGCGACAATGGCCCGCAACTAACAGCAGACGCATTTAAACAGTTTTGCTTTGCAAATGGTATCAAACACATCACAACAGCACCTTTTCATCCAGCATCGAATGGACTTGCTGAACGATTTGTACAATCATTCAAATACTCGGTAAGCAAGAATATAAGTGATGGGTTCACAGCAAAGGCAGCAGTCACGAAGTACCTAGCTTCATATCGCTTCACACCAAACGCCGAAGGAAAATCGCCTGCAGAACTATTACATGGTCGTCCTGTTCGCACAATCCTAAGCCAGCTTTTCGAGCAGCCAACTGAACATCAAGACAAGCAGCCATCACAAAAGTTCTCGCCAAATCAGAAGGTGTATGCTCGAAACTACGCAAAGGGGGAAAAGTGGATCGAAGCCATAATCGATCGTCCACTAGGCCGAATGTTATTTATCGTTCGTTCACAATATGGGTTCATAAAACGCCATATTAATCAGCTAAAGCCAAGGTCTAATGATAACAAGGCATCATTCAGCAACAATAACGGTTTTAATCCATTCTGGCTTGCAGCTGACACAAACCAATCGCCAGCTATCTCGCAACCACCGAACAATGATGAGGATCTTCCAGCCATCTTACAACCATCGTCTTCGAATACTGCTCAGCCCAACTCAGCTCCTACAACACCACAAGACGAAGTTCCATCTCAGCGCCAACAACGCAGTTCGGGTATTCCAGTCCGCAAAAGTAGTCGAGTTCGCCAAGCTGTCAATCGGTTCTCGCCTCCTAATTTTAAAAAGTAAAAAAGCCACTAACCTTTTGTAAATTCAGGGAGGAGATGTTATATATGTATCAAATTAACAATTATATCGATCATACTACATATCGTTTACATATATCGCATGTTAATAGAATCGATAACTACGTACATACCATGTAATATATGAATCAATAAAACAGTCGTATGCCTACACTCAAAGCGTCACAACGTGACTCCGCGTACATAACACGTATAACTATGCATGGAGTGTTATGTATTAAAGAACTATTCAACGGTGAAATCGACTCACCAACTCTATTAAGCCGAAGAAACCTAACTGCTGCCATTAGATCTTCTCGTAACTTTTTACCCATTAATCTTGATCGTTTCTCTAGGAACTATCTAATACATGAACCTCGTCTCTATAAACGCAGCTTTGTTCGAAACCCTTAAAGGTAGAGCCTTGTGAATTTGCAAATATCTTGGTTCATGAATTCGTCAGACAAAATTTTAAATTAAGGGCTCTACAAACTCAGGGGGCCTGGGAAATCGATAAAAAGTCGATACACCTCGATAGGCAAATCGATTAAAATCGATTTATCCCACATTTTAGCAGCTGGGGTCACCAGCTAACTTTATATAAAGACTGAAAAGCAGAACTGGTATGAGCGAGGTTATAAATGAACAAGAAAGAAGGCTCTGGTCGAGGAATCCCAACTAGGACATACCCTTAACCCCATACGTACCGTGTACAGCCATGTGTGTATTCTTCCAGTGTCCAATATGGCCAAAATGACAAAATTTCAAACTGCGATATCTTCGGTTGAAAAGTTCATTATTTTATCAATAGTTTGAAACCTCGTTTTTACAATTTTGAAATTCAAGAATTTTTTGTTATCGATCACATGTGTATATCGGAAACCAGAAGTGTTATCGAAAATTTGAAACAAACTTGATCTGCCTATGGTATAGGGGAGTTTAAGTTTTAAGTTTCAAGTCTCTAGCTCTTATAGTCTCTGAGATCGGCGCGTTCATACTGACAGACGGACAGACGGACATGGCTAGATCGACTCGGCTGTTAATTCTGATCAAGAATATACATACTTTATGGGGTAGGAGATGCATCCTTCTGTCTGTTACATACATTTGCACAAAACCATTTTACCCTTATTTACCCATTTTATGGGTTAAGGGTATAAAAAACCAGTGCTGGGAAGTAACGGAGGCTTGTTTCGATAGCAAAATCTGCGATGAAGAAGGCACAACAATAAGACGTCGCCGTACTTCATTTCTCTTGTTGTTGTCAAAGAACGTGAGTTATGCAATTTTATACTTTTGCTTTTATCGGCTGGCTGCTACACTATGTACATGGGAGGGTAGTACAGAGATAATATGAACTTTTTGTAAATTAATGGGTAATCATAAGATACTAAATTTAATTTCAATATTGAAAGTCTTCATGTATGTTAGTAAAAACCAGTTCATTGTGAGTTAGTTAACTTAGCCCTAAATACATTAAAATAGTCCAAAAAATTGTATATTATGCTTGAATTATATGTAAGAGGTTATATTAATTTCCACAAAATAATGCCAGAAAGGGTATTTCAACTCAGCGCAGTTTCGGCGGCTGTTTGTATACCCTTAAAATTAGTAAATAAGGGTATAATGGTTTTGTGCAAATGTATGTAACCGACAGAAGAAAGCATCTCCGACCGTATCTATATATATTTAAAATTAAGTGGCAAAACTTCCTGTCCGCTTACTCCTCCTAGACGACTGCCCGATTTCAATGAAATTTTCAGGGGTGATTGGGGTCTGTGTGGAGGATGCACATAAGAAATTTGACCAAAATCGGTATACCGGTTCTTCATTTATCTCATTTTTTTTAATGAGTTTAATAAATGGAAACAAATATAAAAAATTGAAAACAAGAATTTCGCTGTCAAATTTAAACTTTTTCAGTTTTGACAGTAAACATAATTTTGTTGGTGATTTATGTTGTTATTTTTATTATTACATTATAATTATTGTGCGTGTAATTTTATCAAATTTTTTTACGAGCAATCGGTGTTTCATAAACTTTAAAAAAACCGTACGTTTTGAACTCTGAAATTTTTTTTTTATTTGAAAGCGCTTATTGTGTACCTATAATTATGTAGCAATTTGAAGGAAAAATGCCACAAGCCACACGAGAAAATATTGGGCGCGTAGAACAAATTACACTCAACTCTTTTTTTACACGGTTTTTTTTTTACACGGATTTGAAGTTACACGGTTGAAAACTTTTTTTTTTTTTATACTTTGATACCAAAGGTATCATAGTATATTGGGTTTGTGCAATGTCCGTCATGGTGTCTGTCCGTCCGTCCGTCTGTCCGTATGAACGCTACTTTTTTCGTCACCCTTAAAGCTAGAGCCTTGCACCTTTGCAAATATCTTGGTATATGTCTTCGTCAGACAAAGTGTTAAATTTAGGGCTCTACGACCTCAGGGGGCCTGGGAAATCGATAACACATATATATTCCACATTTTAGCAGCAAGATAGCTGGTGACATCCCACAAAAACTGCATCAAAAGTTTGGTTGCCACGCCCACCCCTTTCACCACCAGTCTCCCCCTCCAATCATAAACAAAAATGGCTGTATCTTCTTAGTGACATTCGTAACAGATGTGCATTAAAATCATGGATGCCACGCCCACTTATTCCGCCCACCTCAATTTCATTCTCAGTTTTTGCGCTAGAGTCTCCAAACTTGATAGGGAGATAGAAGGTGCCATGCGCCACAGATATGCATCACAAATTTGGATGTCACGCCTACCACTTCTGCCCAGCGTTCGGAACCGTACGATAATTATCGTACATGTACGATAATTTCGTGCCTACGTACGATGTACGATAGCACATTATTATCGTAAGTAGATTGTACGATAATTTCTATCACAAGAGAATAACTTGGGTATTCGATTTTTCGAACATTTTGATTATGGAAGTTGAAGAAGGAGATCAAGGAATGACCCTTAAAAACGGTGCAAAATTTGTGCTCGAAGTAATTTCACTTCCACATTCCAATGCTGCCAGCGAACGCATATGCAGCCAAATCAATTTCATTAAAACTAAGACTCGCAAAAAATGGCAATCTTGACTGTAAACGGTGTGCTCTTAGTTAAACAACAAGTTAAAGGAAAAGAAAACAATTGTACAACGTATGATCCATCACAGAGCGAATACAATCGCATAAGCTAAACTGTATAAAAAAAATCACACCAGAAAGCACTGGCAGAACGGTTTAAGATTTGTATTTTAATGCCAAACACTTTTTAAGTGACAACGATAAATGAATTTTTATAAACACGTTGATTATATTAATATATTTTTGAAATGGTATATTAAAATAGAGTAATTTTATTTTTCTTTTTTATGAATAAAGTATGTATATATTAAACAAAAAATTCTTCAATTTTATTTATCACTAATGTTTCATATCCATTTCTTCTTTATAAAAAAAAATTTTTTGTCAGAGCTAATTTTAAATTTGGCGCGTTTATTGAACTTCAAGTGAAAGGGAGTCTGTTCAGGTTTATACCATTGTACCATTCTTTTAATTTGAAAGCGGTCACTTAAAAAAAAGTACGATAATTTCGGTCCATGTTCGATAATTCCCCTGGTACGATAGTCAGCTCGCTTCAAGTTGCTAACACTGCTTCTGCCTTTTTATACCCAAAACCCCCATACATTACTATTTGCACACAGAATCCTTAACACAGTTATGTAAACTGATATCAAAGTATATCGCAGTCGGTTGCGTCCGGCTGCAACGTTTTTACTTGTTTTTTACACGGATTTCTGAGGAACGTATCTAACGTGTAAAAAAAGATTTGAGTGTATTTGGAAAATTGATTTTAATGATGATGAAAATCGTGAATTGGATTAACATTGTGCAATTGTTTCAAACACAAGACGAGAAATTATACTTGAGCTGCAAAGGTTTTTCATAATCGTAACGCATTAGTTCATTTGTTTAAAATTGCTCTCGATCGTAAGCCATCAGATATTTATCAACATGGTTTTGTATAGCGTAGATCTACTACCACCAACCTTCTAAAATTTACAGCGATTGTTATTAAAGGGTTTCAGAGCAAAATACAAACTGATGTCATTTATACCGATTTTAGTAAGGCATTTGATTCTGTAAGTCATACACTTTTGCTTCAAAAATTAAACATTATTGGGCTCCCAACTAACCTCCTTTCATGGCTTTCTGAGTACTTGTGTGGTCGTACACCAAAAATTGTCTTTAAATCATCTGTCTCTAAACCTATTAATGTAACATCAGGTGTCCCACATGGTAGTCACCTTGGGCCTTTATTATTTAATCTCTTCATTAATGATCTTCCTGCGGTAATATCTAACTCGCACGTGTATATGTTTGCTGATGATGTAAAATTATGTTTATCCTATAATGAATAATATTCACAGTCAGATCTTAGTGCACTATCTGATTAGTGCAGCTTTAACCAACTTAATTTAAATTGTTCTAAATGTAAAGTTATGTCGTTCTTTATCAGTACTTCTCATATTGCTCAGTACTTGCTTGATGGCTCACCACTAGATCGCGTATTAGAAATGTAGGATTTGGGTATTATTCTTGACCCAAAATATAAATTTGATTCTCATATATCGTGCATGGTTAATATAGCCATCAATGTTGGTTTCATCAAGCGGTGGTCGAAAGAGTTTAACGATCCCTACACTACTTAAACACTTTATACATACCTAGTGCGTCCCATCCTTGCATATGGATCTTGTGTGTGGTCCCCGCAATACAGGATTCATCAGGATAGAATTGAATCATTTCAGTAAAAATTTCTTTTATTTGCACTTAGGGGTTTTAGCTAGGTTACCGGAGTTGATTTGCCTTCGTATTCAAGTAGACTTCTATTAATTAACCTTCCTTCTCTTTTAAACCGTAGAACTATGCATGGAGTTTTATTTGTTACTAATCTGCTCTATGGTAAAATCGACTCACCCATTTTATTAAGTGGAATAAACTTAACTGTCCATATTAGATCTTCTCGTAAATTTATTATTAACCTTGATCGTTGCTTAACCAACTACAACTACATTAAGATGTTTTCTGAGGCCTTCATTCCCATACTCAAAAGATCCATACTGCGATACTTATCTAGTCATAGTCCCCTATCACTAATCTTATGATCTGATTGGGTTTTTCTGGGTTTTTAACAGTCCTTGAATTTTTCTTAAATTTTTGTTGAATTCCCCAGAATATTTTTGTTTCTTAAACTTTTCATTCCTGGTCTGATGAACATGTGGGATGGTTCGAAGGGGGCTGAGCCTAGGCCACCAGGCGGGTCGCGGGTTGCGGATAGCGAACGGCCATGTGGGGTTAGCTGCGAATACGCGATATTTTTCGCTAATAACCAGTCCCGGACAAACAGCGGGTACGGTGCCGTTTACCGTACTGACAAGACGCTTGTGTCGCCGTCTTTAAATCATAGCCTCACACACTTCCAACTCCCCCACACATACCTACCTCCATCCCCCCCCCAATTCTCACACCGGGCTGGACTTAGGTGTTATACGAACCGTGCCGAGAGTCAGCTTGGCTGGGGGCCTTGTTCAAAAACTAGCCCAGTCTTTATAGGTGTGCTCAGGCAGATGGCGACCGCCTGTTCTATTTAGCCTTACCCGGGTACCACGGATCTCTGCCTGGGTGGACCTTATTTTCTCCGCAGCTCGTGGAACTCAACATGAAACAGAATACAAACGGAAACATAAGACAACAAGATGTGCAGGATATCCCTGCTGCTTGTGCCGCAAGGCACATTGAGGACCGCCTCCTGGACGGGGAACGGTTCTCCAACGTGGGATTCACTCCACAGCGCCCCCAACAGGCGCAGCGAGGTGTGGGAAGGCCGCAAGCGCAAGCTGGCCCAGCGCGCACAAACACGACGAGGCAACCCCTCGTCAGCACATGACACCGACCGCAGAGACTGCAAGCAAGGTAGGACCTGACCAGCCGACGCGACCAGCCCTGGAGGCAGGGATATTCCCCTGCTGAAGCCCGAGCAGCCCCCAAACGCCTAAACAGTACTTTGACGCCTTCTGCTGACACTCCCAAAAGGGTATGTCCAGAGGAGCGTCCAAGTACGTCGAAGGCAGCCGCCGCCGCTGCTTCAGTAGAGAAGCCTACCTCTACAGTGTCCAACGAGGCTCGATCGTCGTACGCGGCAATGGCAAAACGAGTTAAGGTGGCCGTGTTGCTTGTGGAGTATCCCCAGGTAATGCTCAATCACGGGGACTTGTTCGCATTGGAGGAGGCCATCCTGGATGAACACCGCTGTGGACGTCGCGGGAATTCATTTCAGGGTGGGTCACCTGGTGATCGAATGCTCAGACGAGACTTGCTGAAGGCTGTGGTGTCGAAGCTGAGGTCACACAACATGACACTCTACTGTCTAAAAAGCGCGGATCGGTCTACCGAGTCCTTGTGGATTCTGCTGAGAAATCAGAACAAGATCGAGACCGACGCATGGAAGGTGCTGTCGAGGAGGACGCAGAGTGGAGGCGCATTGTTGGTGATAGGCATAGATGAGGTCTCCAAGAACGCAATAGTGGCGAGGGGCCACCAGGTAGCATTCCGCTACGGGACTATCCCGGTTAGCGGTCTAAAGAAGACAGCTGGCAAGAGGGACACTGCCGCCCCAAGCCAACTGGAATGGTACCCCTCTCCCACAGCCACCGAACCAAGTGTCCACCAGACAGATCGTGCCGACCCGTCGGAAGATCTGGCCGAAGACGAGGACCTAGCAGACCAGACGCTCGGCAAGGATCTGCTGGATGGGATGGACCTTGGGGAGCCTATGTCGTCCCAGGAATTGTTAGAAGAGCTTGCGAAGGCCAAGGAGGATTAAGCTGACGTGACGATGACGGGCAGCGGTGGTGAGGGTGACTCCCCTCCTACACCACCAGTAAATAAAGCGGTAGGTGAGTAATGGTGACACCAGGCGTCACCACTACCTGGCTAGCCCAGATAAACCTCCACAAAGCTAAGGCAGCTTCGTCTTTTTTAGCCAGGATTTTTATCTCAAAACATCTTAAGCTGGCCCTCATACAGGAGCCATGGGTCAACGATGGCATTAAAGGCCTGTATACCGCCAAAGGTAGTATGGGATCAAAGAGATCCAACGCCTAGAGCATGTATCAATGTATCATGGTAAGAAAATATGTTGATTATTCAATTCTTTTAGAATTCCTCATTAGGGACTGCGTGCCAATCGCCCTTGAAGGCAAAAGGTAACGCCCCCCCTATGGTAGTGGCATCGGCCTATTTCGCGGGTGATGTGGCTTGCCCACCACCGGAGATACTGCAGAAAGGAGAAGTTGCCATTGGTCATTGGGAGTGGCATGTCTCTCCAGAAGAGTCCATGTCGGATCATAAGATCATCCTATTTAAACTTTAGGTAAATACGGATAGTAGCGCTCCAACCCGCAACCCAAGGAAAACAGACTGGGAAAAGTTTAGGTCGAGACTCACTTCCCAGGGAGTATCCCTTGGCACTAAAGTATGGTACTTGAAAAAAGAAACAACACAGACCGACCATCTCCGACTAGGCATCTGCCAAGTCAATGGTTACACTGGAGAAAATTAAATGGGCGATTGGAACTTTCCAACCGTACAAATCTCCTGGTCTGGATGGTATATCACCCGCATTCCTTCAGCAAGGACAGGTTGAACTCCTACCCGCCCTGAGGAAAGTTATGATTAGTAGCCTAGCACTTGGTCATATACCAAGCACTTGGAGTAGAGCTAGGGTGGTCTTCATCCCCAAGGCCGGGAAGACAGACATCACAAACCCAAAGTCCTTCAGACCCATTAGCTTGCCATAGTTTTTGTTGAAAACGTTGGAGAAGATAGTGGACCACAACATTAGGAGCACGCTGCTTATGCAGAACCCACTGCAGACGACGCAGCATGCATATAGGGCAGGTAGATCTACGGATACGGCACTATATGAATTGCACCGTAGCTTACGCTCGGCGATAGCAAATAAAGAAGTAGCAGTCTGTGCTTTTTTAGACATTGAGGGAGCATTTGACAACACGTCATTTGATGCAGTCAGAGCTACCCTGAATAGAAGAGGCCTGGACCCTACGATTAGCAGATGGATCTCATCCCTACTAAAAACTAGACAGGCTACGGCATCCATACAGGACACTATACTAACAGTTACGACCACAAGGGTCTGTCCACGGGGGGGTGTTTTATCACCACTTTTGTGGAGCATACTAGTTGACGAGCTGTTAGGTAGACTTGCCAGCAGGGGTATCCAGTGTCAGGGTTATGTCGACGACATTGTGATAATAGCCAGGGGCATGTACGAAGAAACTCTCTGTGACATTGTTCAACTGGGACTTAGGATCACGCATGATTGGTGTTTGGAGGTTGGCATTAACCTAAACCCCACAAAAACCATCATCGTTCCATTCACCAGAAGATACAAGCTACTAAGGATGAGGGAAATTAGGCTCGCTGGGAGTCCAATAGAAACAAGCATGGAGGTTAAATACCTTGGGGTCACTTTTGACTGTAAATTAAATTTTGGAACCCATATTCAAAATACGATCGCAAAGTGCTGCACAGCATTTTACACCTGTCGTAGAATAGCTGGGAAATAATGGGGAATATCGCCAAAAATGCTAAGATGGCTTTACCTCATGGTTGTGAGGCCCATGCTTACATAAGGAGCGATTGCGTGGGGGGATAAGGCACAGCAAATCACTGTGCAAAAGCAACTACAAAAGTTCACCTATGTAACAAAAATGAGTGGACATCTGAAGAAGAGGTCCACAAAATGAAACCACACACCATAAAGTAGTACACTGATGGATCCCTAACTCATCAAGGCTCCGGCCTTGGTGTAGTAGGCCCAAGGCTCACTAACTGCGAATCCATAGGCAAGCACACCAGCATCTTCCAAGCTGAGGTGTGTGCAATAGGTAGGTGTGTGGACTTTTAATTGAAGAGCAACTATCAAAATAGGGAGATAGCCATCCTATCGGATAGCCAAGCAGCATTATTGGCACTTAGTAGGACCGAAATCAGGTCAAAAACTGTTCGCGAAGTGCGAACCAAGCTAAACACCCTGGGATCACAGAACAGGCTTGCCTTAATGTAGGTCCCGGGTCACGTTAATATAGCGAGAAACGAAGAGGCAGATAAGCAAGCAAGGGGGAGAGCTGCGACACCCCTTATAGGACGCGAGCCGTACTGTGGTGTAGGGAGAAGCACGATACGGCAGGAGCTTAGGAGCGAAGAGAGGCTTATGCGGGAAACGAGCTGGGCAAAGACACCTGGGCTCAGACAAGCAAAGCTTCTCTTGGGTAGCTATAACCTAAAGCGGTTAAAGCTTCTTATATCTATGGAAAGAATAGACTTAGGATACTCACTGGTCTCCTGACAGGACACTGTAGACTAAGAAGTTACCTAGCAAAGCTGGGCATAGCCAGAAGCGAGATGTGCAGATTCTGCGAAATGGAGGTAGAATCTTCCTTGCACATTATAGCAGAATGTGTAGCCTTAGTAAGGAAAGGAAGTCGTCTCCTAGGAAGACATATTCTACAACTTAGTGATTAAGAAAACATCGACCAAATAAATATACTTGCTTTCATGCAAGACCTGGAAGAGCTATAGGCCAAGAAGGGGGTACAATAGATCTCTTAGGTCGCAGTGCATTCACCCCAAATAATAATAATAAACTTTTTCATTTCATTGCAGTTTGCTTACTGATTTAAATTTAAATTTTGTTCATTAATCTTAAACATTTTTGTAGCTTAAGCTCTATTTTTTAATTTGATTTAATTTTCATTTTATGTCGACTGATATAAGTTGACAATAAACAAATAAATAAATAAATAAACACAAAATCGTAAAAGAACACCTTTTAGTGCGTTTATCATTTGCGATGACCAATAACAAGGGCCAAAGGCAAACACTTAATGGTGTGAATTCGGAGTAACCATGTTTTTCACATGGTCAACATTATGTTGTCTGTTCAAGAGTAGGAACCCCAGCCGTTTGTTTATTTATGCTCAAAATGAAAGAGACAAAAAATATTGTTTATCCAAATGTTTTAGATTAAGCTAAAAAATTGCTAGCCATCTTTGTTTAAAACCAATAAATTCATTTGAATTTAAAAATTAATTATTTTTATTATTTAAATAGGTACGTAATACATATTACGTAGCGAAGTACGTACTGGGCCACTAGTAAAGTATATATATGCTTGATCAGCATCAACAGCCGAGTCGATCTAGCCATATCTGTCTGTCCGTCTGTATCAACGCGTAGATCTCAGAAACTATAAAAGCTAGAGACTTCAAACTTGAAACTTACACTCTCCAATACCATAAGCAGAACAAGTTGGTTTCAAATTATCGATAACACTTAAGGTTTCCGATACACACATGGGATCGATAAGAACAAAAGCTAGAATTTCAAAATTGTAAAAATGAGGTTTAAAACTATGGATGAATTAATAAAAATTTAAAAAATTTGATCAAAATCGGTTAAGAAACACTTGAGATATCGCAGTTTGAAGTTTGGTCATATTGGTCACTGGGTAAATACTATATACAAATGACTGTACGCTTTACGTATTGTTGTTTCAGTTGCTTGTCGCTTTCAGCCTTTTGTTCGAAAGGGACAGCAAAAATGCATTAGTATTTTTATACGTGTGCATGCGTTTCAGTTAGCTGGGTTAGTTTTGTCGTGATTTTTGACATTTCTGCTTTTTAATTTCCAATAGCTACCCAGTGATTGTTGGGTATTTGGGTAGTATAGCATAGTAACTTAGTAACATCTACAAAATGAATTGTCTCAATATGATTGCCATCAAATACATTTTGCTATTACTTTGAAATTATGTGTACATATAAAATTACGTATTGAATGGGTTAAAAACCAAAGTAACTTACAATAAAATAAAGTATTTTTCGATTCAAAAACCCATTTTTACTACCCTTATATTTAATTTGCATACCTCAATAATGCCATTGCCTTTAATTAAATGCTGTGACAATGGATATTTCTAAACAAACCAAGTCAAAAATGGCGACACAGATTGTAAAAAAAAGACCTTATCAATATGAATCAGCTGAAGGAGAACAAAACAGACCCGTATTTTTAACAATCGCTTCGAGTCACGTGGAATGTTTACAGCTGCGTAACATTAAGATTTCTGTATTAACTTTTTTATGTTGAATAGTCTCTGGGTGACATACCCCAACGATCTACATCGAAAGTTTGGGTGCCACGCTGACATCTTCCGCCTTTCGAGTGACTAATATGACCAATATGACCAAACTTCAAACTGCGATATCTCCGTTGTTTCTCAACCGATTTTGATCAATTTATCCGTAGTTTCAAACTTCATTTTCACAATTTTAAAATTCAAGATGTTTGTGTTATAGATCACATGTGTATATCAGAAACCAGAAATGTTATCGAAAATTTAAAGCAAACTTGATCTCATGGTATAGGAGAGTTTAAGTTTAAAGTTTGAAGTCTCTAGCTCTTATAGTCTCTGAGATCTACGCGTTCATACAGACGGACAGACAGACGGACAGACAGACATGGCTAGATCGACTCGGCTGTTGATGCTGATCAAGAATATATATACTTTATGGGGTCGGAGATGCTTCCTTCTGTCTGTAACATACATTTGCACAAAACCATTATACCCTTATTTACCCATTTTATGGGTTAAGGGTATAAAAAGAGAACAGAAGTATCTTCGCCAGTCTTTGAGCTTGAGTCACCAAATTTAGTAGGAAGTCGGAACTCGCCATTCCCTAAAGATCTGCATTAAATGGAAGGAGTTGGATGCCACGTTTTAGATTTTCAAGGGTGATCTAAAACTCTCTATCTGTATCAAAGTTTTGAAAGACACGCCCACTTATACCGGCCATTTCTATATCTTTCTCAGTTTTTGCGCTAGAGTCAGCAAACCTGGTAAAGGGATTTAAAGTGCCATCCGCCACAGATCTGTATCACGAATTCGGCTGTTACGCCTACCTCTTCTGCCTAAATTTATTATACCCAAAACCACAATATTTGCACACAGAATCGTAAACTGGTATCAGAGTATATCGCAGTCTGTTGCGTTTGACTGCAACGTTTTTACTTGTTTAATTTGATTTTGCTATAAGTTGACAACAACAACAAGCTACAAGCAACAATCGAGAATAATATCTAGCTTCGTACACTTAGTTATCGAGAAGGCCAAAAGGCATATTGACTACCTCTTCGCCGGAATGCATCCAAGATGTAAGGAATAAAATATGTACAGCCCAAAGCATGCAGAATGCCACTTTACGGTAGGCGAAAAAGTCTCAAAAAATATGAATCGCAGATTTGTCAATAAGCTTTCGCTCCTCTGTGTGGAGGAAAAGGTCGCGCCAGACTTGAGGTCAAATCCTTGTTGAAGAGAGAGTGGTCTACAAGGACCACCTTCGCTAAAAGAAAAACATTAGTGTACTACTTTCATATATTTTACGTTTTAGGATTACGTTTTACATACTTTATAACGGACCTTACGCACTCGAACTACACAACGATCATGCACGAGTACTTAAGACCCACCACCAGTAACGGAAAAGACAAAAACTAGCGAGCGTGTTTCCTTAATCCCATATAGGGAGGTTAGTGTTAATTGTGTAAATTAATGTGGCGGGTGCGGCGTACTCAGACGACGATAAAAATAGAAGCGAAGCAGATGCAGCTGATCACTGCAGGTAATACACAAATTTCGATCAACTTAAAGATACAGGAGAAAACTAACCAAATGACCGACACCGTTAATAAAATGATAAAATCCTCAAAGGATAAACAGGCCGGCACTGAATGTTGATTACAGAAATATGAAATCTCATTCTTACATTGACATTTTTTAACGAAATAAGCCCGTCCATCATAGATCATTTGAATCTGATAAATATTGTCACTGACCAACTTCCAAGGACTTTTTTTTTTAAGTATTTAGCAATAAAGTAGAGAACAAGAATGATATAATCAGTTTAGTAATCCAATTCCATATGCAAACATGATACACCAAAACGATCGCATCCAACAGGATTCACTCACACCAACCAACGAGTTAAAAAGTAAATACAGCTAAGAACATGGTTAGGAAAGCATACACACTGAGCGACGAGCAACATTAGCCGGAAATATATATAAAATTTAAATCGATTTAATTAACAAATAGTTACCTGGAACGCTTAGTGGATAACATAATACAAGAAATCACAAACAAAAATAAGAAAATCTCAAAAGCACACAACGACAACTTGGAGGACAAAATATATAGAACATTTAACTAACAAAAATGCATTATCAAAAATTATGCCAACTGATACTACAAAACACATAATATACGCATATAAGGCGCATAAAAACACACGTAGATTGTTTACGAATACCAAAGACAAGATCAACAAGGAACAACAACAAAACGTCATTTACCAAATCAGCTGCATGGGAGAGGGAGAGCCATGTAACGGAGTGTACATAGGCACGACGAAAAGAGCGTTTGGAGCGAGGCTGAACGAACACAGAGAAGATGCGAAAAAGGGAAAAATGACAACGGCATTTGCTCAGCACACAACAATTACAGGTCACACAGCTGACTTCGAAACCGTTAGACTGCTGGATATTGAACGGAGAGAGAAAACGAGACTGACGCTAGAAAGCTTACGAACACAACAAAGCAGCATGAACGCTGTGAACCACGAAGAAGATTTAGAACTGACTAACAACATTTATTTGACAGTAATTATAGATAACTCTAACAAAAATCAAGCAAAAATGACAAAAGCGACTAACGTAGCTAAAAACAAGTGTAATTTTAATTTTAATATAATGAAAATGTTGTGAAGTTTCTTGTGTAAAAAAGTATGTATTCGTATTGATGATTGTTTAATTATTTAAATTTTAAAATAAACATAGGCAGGCTTCCCGAAAAAGGCAAAATAAAATGCCGAAACACGTAGGAAAATAGTCATAGAAAAATAAACAAAATCTATCGGAAACAACAACGGCCTTTTAATCCGATACCAAATTAAAAATAAACATATCAAAGATGGGCCCAAAATCTATACAAAATACACGAAGTTGACGATTTTTCCAGTCGCCCACAATGGTGCTCTACTTTAGCTTTTCGACAGACTGCTGGTTGTTTGCGATGGCTAGATGCTGGCTGTAGCAAATTGTTCATGTACTCGACATTCTAGGTAATCGAGGATGTGACCAAACACCTCACACGCAAGCTATGAATGTATCCTAATCTCTGCACCATATTCTATTTAATTTTGATCCTATTCAATTTCAATTCAGTCAACGAACAAAGCAGAAGTGTTCATTTGTGTGAATGAAGAAAATATAAACATATATAAATTAACATTTTACTTAATTGGCGCATCAGAATAAAACAAAAAACACATTGAACAAGATATGTGAAAACAAAAACAATTGCAAGAAAAGATAAAACTTGACTGAAGTTATGTGAAAAAAACCTAAGCAAAGACAATATTTAACAATATTTTAATTCGTAAAAACAAAAACGGAAAAACAGGAACTAAGAAAAATAGATAAGAAAGCCCTAGTCAAGAAATCTTGACTAAGACATAGTTTTCACGCTCACAGAAGATGGCCAAATTTCAAACTGCGGTATTTCCCCCTCATTTTCAAAAATTCGAGATTTAAGTTACGTTTTTATCTATCACTTTTCCAAATGTTTATTATTTTACCTATAATTTTAAATCTCGTTTTCACAATTTTGAAATTCAAGATTTTTTGTTATCGATCACATGTGTATATCGGAAACCAGAAATGTTATTATTAATTTTAAGCAAACTCTTTCTGCTCATGATATAGGAGATCTTAAATGTCAAATTTAAAGTATTGTGGTGCCTGGCCACCACTCATCGCTAACAACCTTATCGATGGTTCGATAAGTCAACAAATATCATCGAGTTAGTTCAAGAGAACCCGATGAGTACGCGAACGCACGCACACATATATTTGAAGCAATTGTTAAATATTGTGTAAATAAATATATTATATTAGTTTGTTAAACATTAACACTAAATTGGTGACCCCGACGTGATCTTTTCAAAAACATATACGATCAATTACTGAGACCCAGCACGACGATGGAAGGTGAAAACAATTCGCTGCCCCGAGACGCTGCCAACAATCTACAACAGTCTGTACCTGTTAGTGTGAGTAACACTGCTCACCAAAACATCTCAGATGCAACTGTAAATCGTATAGTAGCAGTAAAAGTGCCGCCGTTTTGGCCTGAGCATCCCGAGTTATGGTTGTCTCAAGTGGAGGCACAATTTATGTTGGCGGGAATTACGACAGACGAAACAAAGTTCAATAGAACGCTATTGCGAAAGCGAACAAAAGAAAATTCAAAAATTGATTTCTGTGATCGACATGGGTGACAAGAGGCCCACTCAGCTGCTTAACGAATTAAGCTCGCTTGCAAAAAATAAAATCAACGACGGATTTCTTAAATCGTTATGGTTGCAGCGTTTACCTGCACAGGTACAGGCAATTTTACAAGCGTCGGACGTAGGCCTAACAGATGTCGCCAAGCTCGCAGATAAGATTATGGAAGTTGGCGAATTTCACAACGTACGTGCTGTGGAGGCGAAAACAAACTCCACACAAAACAACGATTCTGATGTTAACCATCGTCTCGAACGCATCGAACAGCAATTAAATAGTTTGCGCAAAGACCGTGGTAGGCAACATTCTCGATCAACATCAGCTAAACGCAGCAACAGTGGATCAGCACCAGCTCCATCGCAAGCGACAATTAGCTGTTGGTATCACACGAAGTTTGGCAACAAAGCCCAGAAGTGCCGCCAACCATGCTCATTTTCGTCAAACACTACAAAAAACTAACGCAATCTTTGGACTCGGCGGGAGAGTCTAAAGACAGCCAATGCACCATTGCCCGCCTAACCATTAACGATAAGCTGTCAAAATTAAATTTTCTCATCGATACCGGCGCAGACATATCCGTCTTACCTGCTAGAAGAAATTCAACGTCATCCCCAACTTCAAAACAGCTTTTCGCTGCCAATGGTTCAAAAATTCAAACGTATGGAGAAAAACGCATCTCTTTATCGCTCGGACTCCGAAGAAATTTTGTCTGGACATTCGTGGAAGCAAACGTCAACTGTGCCATTATTGAATCCGATTTTCTGCAACATTATGATTTGCTTGTTGATATTAAATGATGCAAGCTTATAGATCGGCAAACGCTTTTGGAATCAAAATGCTCTGCATCTCAGAACAGCATTGCGCTTATCACATCATACAATGCTTCTGATCAATAAGCTAAGTTGCGAATAAAAGATGAATTCCGGGACCTGGCGACAATCAACTCTAACAGGCTCCCCATAACGTCAAAGGTAACACATTGCATTACGACAAGTGGTCCACCCACGCATGCTCGAGCACGTCGATTATCAAGTGAAAAACTTAAAGCAGCACGGAAAGAATTTTCATTTCTAATGGAAAAGGGAATATGCCGTCCTTCAAATAGCAATTGGTCTAGTCCACTACACATGGTAAAAAAAGCGAACGGAGAGTGGCGACCTTGTGGAGATTACCGATCGTTAAATAGCGCAACCGTACCCGATAGATATCCAATACCTTATATTCTCGACATAACAAGCATACTATATGGTAAAAAGATATTTTCCAAAATCGACCTACAAAAAGCATATCATCAAATTCCCGTTGACCCGCAAGATATTCCGAAAACAGCCATTATAACGCCTTTTGGCCTGTTCGAATTCTTGTTTATGACATTTGGATTGCGAAACGCAGCGCAGACGTTTCAGCGCTATATTAATGACGTCATCAGCGGTCAGGATTTTGCTTTTGCGTACATAGACGATATCTTAATCGCTTCGGAATCTACAGAGCAACATGCGCAACACCTCCGCATCATTCTTGATCGCCTTCGACATGCTCAACTCGCAGTGAATTTTGAAAAGTGCCAATTTGGAAAATCTCAGCTTACTTTTCTTGGTCATGATGTCAGCCAACAGGGAATTAGACCGTCTGAAGCCGAAGTGGAAGTTATACGAATGTACAAGAAACCCCTCATCGCTAAGGATTTAAAGAAGTTTCTCGGTATGATTAACTTTTATCGCCCATTCATCCCACGAGCAACGGAGATCCAAAAAATACTGCAATTGCTGATTCAAGGCAACAAAAAAACGATAAAACCGTCATTAACTGGTCCACTGAAGCAGAGCAAGCGTTCGACGCATGCAAAAACGACTTGGCATCTGCTACATTGCTGAATTACATGTCACCAGATACGCACATCACAATAACCACTGATGCATCTGATGACGCCATGGGTGCCGTATTGCACCAAATAGACAAAGGAGAAGTTCAGCCATTGGGATTTTTTTCCAAGAAATTTTCACCTACCCAAAAAAAGTATAGTACTTACGATAGAGAGCTAACTGCTATCTATCAAGCTATTCTTCACTTCAAGTACGCTTTGGAAGGCAGAGATATCGTAATTTTTACCGACCACAAACCGCTTGTTTTTGCATTTAAACAAAACAGCGAGAAGGCATCACCACGACGAGTCCGGCAGCTGGATTTCATCAGCCAATTTAGCACCGATATACGACACATCTCTGGCACAGAAAACAACGTTGCAGATCTACTCTCACGCATCAATGTTATCGAAAGTATTGACTTTGATAAGATGGCATTAGAGCAAGATATTGACACAGAACTTCAATTGCTTCTTGGTTCAGGTACAGAAAAACGCATTACACTCACGAAACTCAGTATACCAGGCTCAACCAAGCAATTGTATTGCCACGTTACGGACAACCAGATGCGACCTTTCGTGCCGAAAAGCCTCCGTCCAACTGTAGTACAGAGCTTGCATTCGCTGTGTCATCCAGGCGTGAAGGCTACAAACAAACTAGTATCGAAGCATTATGTCTGGCCACACATGGCAAACGAAGTCGCTAAAATAGTACGATCCTGTCTGCATTGCCAAAAAGCCAAAATACAGCGCCACACGAGATCACCACTAGGCGAATATGCTAGTACCGATGCCCGTTTCGAGCACATTAATATCGATATTGTTGGCCCACTGCCGTCGTCGAACGGATTTCGATATTGCCTTACTTGTGTCGATCGTTTCACAAGATGGCCGACTGCGATTCCCCTTGTCGACATAACAGCACAGTCAGTAGCAAACGCATTAATTTCTGGCTGGTTTGCATCATACGGGATTCCGCTGTACATTACCACCGACTTAGGACGCCAATTCGAATCGATCATATTCAAAGAACTGGCCAAGCTGTGTGGATTCAAACATCTTCGGACAACGGCATACCACCCTCAAGCAAATGGTATGGTAGAGCGATGGCACAGAACGTTAAAGGCAGCACTTAAATGTGCTGATCCATTCAATTGGAGCTCGGCACTGCATCTTGTTTTGCTGGGATTGCGAACCACGGTAAAAAACGACATCGGACTCAGTCCTGCAGAAATGGTCTACGGCACATCGTTGCGAGTCCCTGGCGGATTTCTATCACCATGCACACAGCCACCGACCGAATCAGAGTTCGCTGAAGCTCTCCGAAAGACAATGTCACAGTTACCCACAACAAGAAAACCGCACCATCATACACCGCAAGAATTTGTTCATCCTGAGCTATTCCAGAGTAAGCACGTTTTTGTTCGAATAGATCGTGTAAAACAACCGTTGGAACCCAACTACGAAGGACCTTTCGAGGTGTTGGCGAAACACGATAAATATCTCGTTATCAAAAGACACGCAAAAGATTCAAAGGTTTCAATCGACCGACTCAAACCAGCTTACATTTTCAACTCAACAGCTTCTTCGATGGAGAATTCCAAAAAGGTATCAACTGCACCACCCACGCTAGTGGCACCAGCCGCTGAATCGGCTAAACCTGAAAAAAAAACAAACGACGAAATCCGGAAGACGCGTCATATTTCCAGCAAAGTATCTCTCCCAACTGGAACTCTAGAAGTTGGGTACTGTGGTGCCTGACCACCACTCATCGCTAACAACCTTATCGATGGTTCGATAAGTCAACAAATATCATCGAGTTAGTTCAAGAGAACCCGATGAGTAGAACAATAAGAAGCTTGGTCTCATCGCGAACGCACGCACACATATATTTGAAGCAATTGTTAAATATTGTGTAAATAAATATATTATATTAGTTTGATAAACATTAACACCAAAGTATCTAGATCAGTGATGTCAAATGCTATAGCTCCCAGACCTACACTGTTTTTGTAATAGCATAGGCGAGCAGTTTGCGTATAAGTACATGAGCTCTTCCCATAAGCAATGCAAATTATTTTTCGTATTTTTTTTTTTGTCGTCTATTCGCTGCCAAATTATCAGGAATATAACGGATCTTTGCTATTTTTGTTGTTGGGTTACGAAATTTCAATGTATTTTGTAGTTTTATTGTAAAAGAGACTGCACTAAAAGAAAATGTTTGTATGGCAATTAGTTTACACACAGCACAATATGAGTTCAGGTCATAGTGTAGTAATTTTTGTCATTCAAACGCATAAACATTTTTTCCAGTGATTTCTTAATTTCTATTGGTGGTTGCTCTTCCATAAGCATGCTTTTGACATCACTGATCTAGATCTTATAGTCTCTAAGATCGGCACGTTCATACAGACAGACGGAATGAGTATCAGTCATGGCTATATAATCTCGGATGTAGATGCTGATAAGAAATATTTACACTTTTTGGGGTCGGAGATTTAAAAGACAAGAAGAACAAGTAAAAACGTTGCAGTCGGACGCATCCGACTGCGATATACTTTGATACCAGTTCACATAGCTGTGTTAAGGATTCTGAGTGCGAATAGTAATATATAAGGGTTTTGGGTATAAAAATCAGGCAGAAAGGGTAGGCATGACATTTATCTGTGGCGGATGGCACTTTCTATCCCACTACCAAATTTGGAGACTCTAGCGCAAAAACCGACAAAGATATAGAGGTGGGCGGTATAAGTGGGCGTGGCATAAAAAATTTGTATGCACTCCTGTTACGGATGTCACAACCAATGTTCATACCAAATTTGAGCGGTGGGGCATGTCCCGTTGTTGGGGGGCGTGGGCGTCCAATGTTTTGATTCATAATTTTGTCAGATGTCAGCATCTACCTTCATCTCAATTTTGGTGGCTATAGCTTCAAAACTGTAGAAGATACAGGCATTTTTGTTAATAATCGGAGAGTGGCTGGGGGCGGAATAGGTGGGCGTGGCATCCAAACTTTTGATGCAATTTTTTGAGGAATGTCACCAGTTATCTTGCCATCAAATTGTGTGACTCTAGCTGCTAAAATGTGGGATATATATGTGTTTTATCGATTTGCACTTCGAGGTGTATCGACTTGTTATCGATTTCCCAGGCCCCCTGAGGTCGTAGAGCCCTAGATTTAACACTTTGTCTGACGAAGACATGTACCAAGATATTTGCAAAGTTGCAAGGCTCTAGCTTTAAGGGTGTGGAAAAAAGTTGCGTTCATACAGACAGACGGACGGACGGACGGACGGACGGACGGACGGACGGACGGACAGACACCATGGCGGACATTGCACAAACCCAATATACTATGATACCTTTGGTATCAAAGTATAAAAAGCTGCAGCAACAACAAGTGAGCTTCAACATCGAGAGAGCCACCAACCATTTCCATTCGTTCTCACCAGAGAGAAACGATACTTCAATAAAACATTGAGAGGGTCTTATCTCTCCCACTCTCTTGTGATTCTGGAACCAGTGAAATGGAATTCGAATTTTGGGCATCAGTAATATGTATCCAAATTTTAGCCCGTATTCCCTTTCTTCATTTATCTGAGAATTTGAAATAATTTTTTATTGGTTGATACGGAGACAACGCTAAAAGCTTTTATCCATCAAAAAGTTGTATGCATCAAAATACAAGGAGTCACTCTCTATGTAATGCGTTCGCTTTTGACGAATCCCCCATGGTACGACATTAAGAAGGCGCTCATCGACAATTTTGACACCAAGAAATTTTATGATGTACTCTACAAACGAGCAAACACCCAAGTTGACAATGATAAGAAAGTTAATTTATCCACCTTCCCAGTATTTGTGGTGAAATTAAAAAAAAAAAAAAGAACAATAATAATTATTAAATGATGGAACTGATTATTTGCCAGCCTTCATAAATTATAGCTGATAATAGAAAAGTAATATTAAACGAAATAAGTACATAAAGACGCAGACGACTGCGATATACTCTGATATCAGTTAACATATCTGTGTTAACCCTCTAAGACTATTTTCCAAAATAACTGAAGAAAATTCTTTGAATTATTTTTTATAGTGAATTGTGGCTCCTAAACTCAAATATGTAATCAGAAATAGTGTAGGAGTTTTCGTTTACCTGTAAGGTGAGAAAAAGTGGTTAAGTGCCTCAAGGCACTTTTGGGGCTTTGAGTATAAAAAAGTCATTCTCAAAAATCTAAGTTTTACTTTATTTTTTTCTATGATATTGTGAAAAACAATTTTTATTGGCTGCGCAGCACATTTACAGATTGAATTTTAGGCAAAAACATTGCGTTTGCGAAGTTTTGCAGTGCTTACACCATCTTTTTCCACTATTTCGATCCAACCATTCCGGAAAATGGTTTACTTGGGCAAACCGCAGGTCTAATATTGAATGCCTAGTTACAGCAACTGTTCATCAGTCAAGTCGGATAACTTAAAACCATAGCTTGCAAATAACTGTTGACCGTTTTTCTTTTTGCGCTCTCGTTGCGAGCACAACCGAAAAAGTTCATACTCTCTAGCTCTCGCTCTGAGCAAGAGACTCTTGCTGCTTCATTTATGTTTTCTGTTGAGCCCTTTCGCTCTTTCAATGAGCAGTGCGTAAAGAGCGGAACGAGAAACGCTCGCACAATGAGAGTGAGCAAAAGACCGATTGACCGAAAAACTTAACGCAAACGGTCTTCAGATTTATTTTCGTTGTTGTGAAAAAGAAATAATATAATTTGTTTAACAGAACAAATTAAATTTACTTTCAAATATTTATGTTATTTTTTCAAATCTCTATATATATAAAATTCTCGTGTCACAGTTTTCGTGGAGATACTCCTCCAAAACGGCTTAACCGATTTTGATACAATTTTTTTTGCTTATCCGGTATCAATGAGAATAGTCCCACATCTATTTTTCATCCCCCTTAATGTTAGGTGTAGTTTAAAACAGCCATGCTAGAGTTGAACCAGCCCAAGAGCTGTGATTTGCTAAATCTTAGTAGGCTACATTTTAAATTCAGTAGGAAAAATAATTCTTTTCAACGTATAAATGAAATTTTTTAGTTATTCGGCGCGCGTTTGTACGCAAGCAACTAAAATAAAGTTACGAAAAAAATTTAAAAAAAAAACTAAATATTGAATTCGTCATATAAATCAAAACAGTTTTTTTTTAACTTTTTAAATCGTAAATTTTTAAAATGCCTGCGAGACACAGAGGAGGAAGCATAGGCCGCAGTATAAGAAATGCTCCATACTTGCAAAATAGCAGATCAGATCAGATCAGACAGCAAAGAACAAATCCAGCAACAAAATAGTGATGCACGTGTCAATTGCATCAAGAAGAGCCAGAAGATACACGAGCTGAACGCAATGAAGTCAGAAAATTAGAATAACGACAATCACGCCGTTTTACAGTCAAAAGACGAAGAACAAATGACCAACAACGTCAACAGGTACATCGAGCATTTATATCTGATTCATTCCTGCGTCTAGCATTCCAGTATGAGCCCGATATTGATTATTATGCTCATTCAAAGGTGGTAATGCTATGGACAAGAAATGTCGGTATTGTCATGCTCTGAAATTCAAAAATGAGCCAGCTGGGATGTGTTGCGCGTCAGGAAAAGTGCAACTACCTGAAATCGAAACACCACCTGAACCATTGAACGGCTTATTTATTGGCACGGATCCAGATTCTAACGTGTTCCTGAAGTCAATTCGAAGATTCAATTCATGCTTTCAAATGACATCGTTCGAAGCAACAGAAATAGTTCGAAATACTTATGCAAATGGTCAACAATTCAATACTACATTCAAAATCAGAGGCCAAGTTCATCATAAAATGGGCTCACTGCTGCCAATGCCAAACGAACCACATAAATTCTTACAAATCTACTTTATGGGCGGCGAGGATTCCGGAAGCGCACTTGCCAATCGCGTCAATGCACGTTGTGATTATAATAGCCTTGATTCACTTTATGCCAGGCGCATCGTCAGCGAGCTAGATGCTCTTTTGAACGAGCACATCGAGTTGTTGAAAATATTCAAATCACATATGCACCAATTACAAAGCGATAATTACGCTATCATCATTAATCGTGATAAAACACCAGCGAAAACGAGCGAGGAAGAAGAGCATCGGAACCGTCAACGTCGACAGCACAAATGGTGGGTCAACCCATATCGATAAGAAGTTTAGTGTTTTTGCTACGTTACTTGACACCTAGAAAACACGCAGCCAAAAAAAACCATTCCCGCTACGACGATTTTGTATGGGAAATTTTTTTTTTTTTGCTATACTGGATACCCACCTATAGCATTAAGAGATTGATATTGTTTAATAGTGTTACTGTCGTAATAGTTTAATTAATGACATAATTTTAAGGAATAAATTATAATAACTTAAAAATAATGTTTGCCTTTTGTTATTTTTATACTTTGATACCAAAGGTATCATAGTATATTGGGTTTGTGCAATGTCCGTCATGGTGTCTGTCCGTCCGTCCGTCCGTCCGTCCGTCTGTCTGTATGAACGCAACTTTTTTCCACACCCTTAAAGCTAGAGCCTTGCAACTTTGCAAATATCTTGGTACATGTCTTCGTCAGACAAAGTGTTAAATCTAGGGCTCTACGACCTCAGGGGGCCTGGGAAATCGATAACAAGTCGATACACCTCGAAGTGCAAATCGATAAAACACATATATATCCCACATTTTAGCAGCTAGAGTCACACAATTTGATGGCAAGATAGCTGGTGACATTCCTCAAAAAATTGCATCAAAAGTTTGGATGCCACGCCCACCTATTCCGCCCCCAGCCACTCTCCGATTATTAACAAAAATGCCTGTATCTTCTACAGTTTTGAAGCTATAGCCACCAAAATTGAGATGAAGGTAGATGCTGACATCTGACAAAATTATGAATCAAAACATTGGACGCCCACGCCCCCCAACAACGGGACATGCCCCACCGCTCAAAAAAAAACCGAAATGCATGTATCTTCGCCAGTTTTTAAGCTGGAGTCACCAAATTTGGTATGAACATTGGTAGTGACATCCGTAACAGATCTGCATCAATGTTTTGGATGCCACGCCCACTGATACCGCCCACCTCTATATCTTTCTTAGTTTTCGGGCTAGTGTCACCAAATTTGGTATGAACATTGGTTGTGACATCCGTAACAGGAGTGCATACAAATTTTTTATGCCACGCCCACTTATACCGCCCACCTCTATATCTTTGTCGGTTTTTGCGCTAGAGTCTCCAAATTTGGTAGTGGGATAGAAAGTGCCATCCGCCACAGATAAATGTCATGCCTACCCTTTCTGCCTGATTTTTATACCCGAAACCCTTATATATTACTATTCGCACTCAGAATCCTTAACACAGCTATGTGAACTGGTATCAAAGTATATCGCAGTCGGATGCGTCCGACTGCAACGTTTTTACTTGTTATATTCCCTCATCGTTCAAAGCGCTCCATGCTTATTTCACGCATATACCACATTCTTACATACTTACTACAATAAGTAAGCTATTTTTTGTCTACACTAGAAATTACTGGGAAATTATTTATATGGCAAAACAACGTTTGCCGGGTCATCTAGTTCTATTTATAAAATCATATTTTGTTAACAATTAATATATTTCGTCTGCAAAACAGGCGCTTAATAATTTGCTTGCCTATGCGTGTGAATTTATACCAATACATACGCAAAAGACCTTTTGCTTCACTGAACACGGCAAAACTTGGAACAACCACAACAAAACAGAAAAGAAAAAAACGGTTTCGCTCTGAGCGCGAGCGAGCTCATTCAAGAACCCATAAATCGGTTGCTCTCTGAGTTTTTTCGTAAAGAGTCAGAAAAAGACACTTATTTGCAGACAACGAGAAACGGTCGACAGTTATTTGCGAGCTCTGCTTAAAACGAATACGCGCTGTCATTTCTTCCAAATTTCTAGAGAAACCACACAAAAAGCTAAAAACAACGCAAAAATTGCATGCAGTCGGAACTAGAGGCTAGCAACAAAAGTTAGCGTGGAGCCCCAAAAGTGCCTCAGGGCACTTATCACTATTTCGTTGCTAAAACGCACATCTTTTATGTAACTGCTGTTCTGTAACTTAAACATAAACATAACTTTCACTACAAAAATTATGGGTCAAATTGGTTTAATATACAAACTTTTATAAGCAAAATAAAACACAACACCCAACTGGTCAAAATTTTCAAGGGAAGAAACAGATGTTCTGTGCGTACGAAAATTTAAAGTACCGTTAAAAGCTTCTGAGAGCCTTCAAAGCTTCTGTATTGGTTTGGTGTTTGTTATGAACTGCCAAAAAATATTTAAATAATATAAATGCTTTTAGTTGATTCGCTAAAGTGAATAATTGTGGTGTTCACCAGATCTGTTTCATCGTTTCATGTTTCATGCTTGAAACGCTTAGCTCGTGAACAGAATTGATCGTTTCATGACGTTTCATACTTGAAAAGTCAGCTGTTGTTCACTTAACTTTACCTAAATTATTGTCACTGTTACTGTTTACTGCGCTTATACTGCCTAGATTTATAAAAAATGGCAATTGAAAGTATTAGGGAAATCGAGGATATTGAAAGTGAGAAGAGCTAGTTGTTTAAAGAAGTTTCTCAATACATGCTTTTAACATTTGAAATTTACTTTTGTTTGCGGCGGCCATCAATCATGTGTGTTCACACTTTTTTGTACAAAATTATACCAACTAATACTGAAAAATACTGATTAAAATTCGTGCTCTTCCCATCTCTACTTTCATGAAACAAGAAACACTTTTTGAATACATAGGCTGAGATGTTTCAAACGATTCAAGAAATTTTGTATGTGAGTTGTTGTTGCACGACGTTTCAAATATGAAACATGAAACGATGAAACGAGCTGGTGAACACCCCAAATGTAATAAGTGCCTCTAGGCACTCTTAAGCGTTAGAGGGTTAAGAATTTTGCGTGCAGGTAGTAAGAAATGTGGGTTTTGAGTATGCAAAAGCAGGCAGAAGTGTTAGGCGTAAAATCCAAATTTATGTATGTGGCAGATGTCACCTGCTTTCCACCTGCATATATTTTTTTATTTATTTATTATTATTTATTTATTTTTTATTGCATTGGTGTATCGACGCGTGTTAAAGCTCTCCGAGGTCGTAGAGCCCTAAATTTAACACTTTGTCTGACAAAGACATGTACCAAGATATTTTTATTTTTTTTATTTTATTAAAAAGAAGGCTAATAATAAATTCTTAACCTACTATTTACATTTTAAAGAGCGCTAGCTGCAAGGCTTTCGACTCGCTTTTCATGACATGTGTCAGCTATATTTTGTTGGTTAGTCCTAAGTTTTTTATTAGATTTATTATTATTAGAATATTGGCTGAGGAGGGGGTTCGGAGTATTTCCACTGGATGGAGGGGTGAGATGGTTCTCCATCGGCTAGTTGCTGGGCAGTCCATTATGATGTGCTTGACTGTAAGAGGGTAAAAATTACAAAGGTTGCAAGCCGGTGGAGGCTGACCTAGGAGCAGGTGGCTGTGTGTAAGACTCGTGTGGCCGATTCGAAGACGGGTAAAGGTTTGTGTATCTCTTCCGCTAATGTCTGACGGGTATGAAGGGGATTCTCCGGTGTTGTTGAATAACTTATAGTGGTGAGAGACTTGAAGCCAGTTGATAAGAAGCTTATTTTTGATAAAGTTTGTGATCAAACGATATAAGTCGGTTTTTTCAGCAATTTTGTTTATTGGAGAATCTGCTCTAGCAGCTAACTTTGCAATTTTGTCTGCTTCTTCATTTCCATGTATTCCAGCATGTCCGGGTATCCACATGACTTTTATATTTTTGTGTTGAATAAGGAGGTCACGGATTTGGGAGATTATGTTTTGAGAGTTGTTGGGGTTTCTTAAAGCTGATATGGTGGATCTGCTGTCCGTGCAGATAATATATTGGTGATGTTGAGCCGAAGCATAGTTTGCCGCCAGATATATGGCGTAGGCTTCAGCTGTGAAGATTGAGCAGTATTGGTTGATTCGACCGGAGTCCAGAATTATGGTATCATTTTTGATTACTGCAAATGAAGTATTTGCGGTAGTTTTTGAACCATCGGTGTAAAGAAGAGTAGAGTTTTTGTAGGGCTCACTGTTCTTTAGTGAGTTAAATAGATTGCGATAAAGCTGAGGAGAAGTATTTGCTTTGGTGAAGATTTCAAAATCGGAGATGAATGAAGAGGGTTCCATGTGCCAGGGCGGAACCTTGTTGGTTTGCATGAGCATTGGTGGAAAGTCGATCGTCACATCAGATGACATTTTGAGGCTGTGGAATATAGCAGAAAGTTTCTTTGGAAAAGTTTTTCGTTTAACTGCCGCCTTGATGATATGGTTAATTTTTTTGTTGTTATGTATTAACGGTCTTGGGATGAGCCTAAGCGTAGACTGAAGAACCCTGTTTTCCAGTGATGGTAGTCCTGCTTCTGTTAAAACGATTTTCGTAGGGGATGTTGGGAAAGCTCGAATGCTTCTTTTTGCTGCTGTGTGGTACGGTGAAGCAATAAATTTTAAGTTGGTTTTGGATGCGTGTCCATAAATAGGTAAACCGTAATCAATTTTTGAAAGCATAAGGGCCTGGGTAACATTGATCATTGTGTTTCTGTGTGATACTGTGCGTTGTGAGGTAAGATATTTTATGATATTAAGTCTTGCAACTAGGCTCGTTTTGAGATATTTACAGTGTTCCTTAAAAGTAAGTCTCCTATCAAAAATAAGACCTAAGATTTTAAGATTATTGCAATAAGGTATAGAAGAGTCTGAGAGTTTTATATCTAATGGGTAACAGTTCCGTTTTGTACATATATGTAACAACTTACATTTATCTAAGACTAGGTTAGCACCTGAGGTGAGAGACCATGTATCTATTACTTTTAATATTTTTTTGAATAAAGAGTTTACAATGGTAGTGCATTTGTGTTTCGTGAAAATTAAAACATCATCTGCGTATAGAATATGTTCCATGTGATTATACTTATTTATAATTATGCTTATTTCATTAAAGGCTAGTGTGAAAAGGGTAACAGACAAGGGGGAACCCTGAGGTATACCGTTGTGTAAAGGGTATACATTGGAATATGCATTTTGTATGCGTACTGAGAATTTTCGGTTGGTAAGAAATGATTTAATAATATTGTATATTTTTTCTCCAACTTTTGTTTGGACTAGTTGTTTAAGCACAATATGAATTCCTATGCGATCAAACGCTTTTCAAAATCTAAGCTGAGAGCTGAGACATAATTTCAGGTTGCGATTGCGGTGGTTGCAAAACGGTCAAATATCAGTAGAGCATCTAATGTACTATGGTTTTTTTTGAAGCCAAATTGTTGCTCGCTTAGGAAACGCTTTCTTGTTATGTACCACATTATTCGTTTGGAGATAATTTTTTCGAAAAGTTTTCCAAGACAGGGGAGAAGAGAAATGGGTCGGTAGCTTGTAAGCTCGGAGGGCGATTTTTTTGGTTTAAGAATTGGTATGATTGCTGCGCATTTCCAGCATTGTGGAAAGCATCCTTGGTCAAATACGTTGTTAAATAGTTGAATAACTGAAAGCTTAATGGCTATTGGGATATTCTTGATCATGGGGTATGAGATTTTGTCAATACCAGGGGATTTTCCCTTCGCGCCTGCGAGTGCAGAGTCATACTCAAGAGTACCGATTTTTGATTCAATCATTTTGGCCAGCTTGGAAGGGTAAGGGTTAGTGAAGTTAAATGTCAGGGTATTGTGTTTCTCTGCTGAAAACCGACGGTTAAAGTTGTTGTCATGGGAGTAAGTGCTCCAAAATTCTGCTAAAGCATTGGCAAGTTCTTTAAAGTCATAGATCGGGCCGTTAGGGGTGTTAAGAAACTTAATTTGGTATGTTGTTGAAGAACCCGTTAGCCTTTTAATGTCTGTCCAGATTTGTTTGGGAGTAGATAAAGGTGATATGTTTTCTGTAATCTTTGTTAAGCCGTCATGTTTACTTTCTCTGCACTTAAAACGGAATTTCGCTTGGCTCTTTTCATACGCTATTGGTTTGCAAGCGTTTATATGCATACCAGGCTTTTTGTTTAATCTCTCTCAGTAGAGCGAGTTCTTTGTTCCACCAGGAAGTTGTTGTCTTAGAGCGTGAAGGCTTGGATTGAGGGATATGAAAGTGAGCTGATGTACGTATTATTTTGTGTATGTAAGCTACATCTCTGTTTATATTGTTTGAGGTAATGTGATTCTTTGCTTGTGCAGCTAAGAATGAATAGAATTCTGTCCAGTTTGCTCTATCTGTGAGAAATTTACTAATAAATGGATACCTAACAGAATTTCGGCGGACTATAGTTGTAATTATTGGAAAATAGTCACTTCCGCATAGGTTGTCCAGAGTGTATGAAGACAAAAAGGGGAGTAAATCTGGAGAGCATATTGATAAGTCCACATGTGTTAAGGTTTTGTGTGTGGAGAAGTGAGTTGGTTGGCCGTCGTTTAGGGATCATAAGTTATTGATTGTTAGGACTTTTTCTAATATTTTTCCTCTACTGTTAGATTTCGGGGATCCCCAGATAGGGCTTTAGGCGTAGAAGTCACCCATTACGACTAGAGGTGGTGAAATATTATTAAATATAGAGGAGAGTTGGTGAGAATTGAATGGCTGATTAGGAGGTATGTAGACATTACACATTTTTATTTTAAAGCCACAGTTGATTTCTATTGCTTGGGACAAAATATTTGAAGCTATTGGTATTATGGTATGGCAGAGATTTTTTTTTAACCAAGAATGCAATTCCCTGTTTGCCGCTTGAAATTTGTGGAAGGTTATGGAAGTAGTGTGTGTATGAGTTGGAGATATTGATTGTTGAATTGTGTTGAGTATGCGTTTCTTGCAAAAGGACTAGATCTGGTTTATGCTCTTTTAGTAGCACCTGCAAGTCAATTAAAAATATTTTGAATGCCGTTTATATTCCATTGAAGTATTTTGAAGTGCATTAATAAGATAATAAATTTATATATATATTTATATATAGTTTTTTTTTTTTTTGCAGGTGAGGTTTGATCCCAAGACTCGGGGCGCGAGGGGGCTGAGAGGCTCGGTGACCGAAGTCACTGCGAGGCCCAGTTCCCACTCACCCCGAGTGAAGAGAAGAGATAAAATATTTTAAGAGAGATCGTCGTCTTCACTGATACACATATCTGAAGAAGAGAGATCACTGTTGAGAGGAGGTTGAGTGGAGTTTAATAAGTGAGATGTGTTGTTGTTTGGTATGTTTGTTAATTCTGAGTGAGAGTTTTTATTTGAGTGGATTGCGCTAAGAGCGGTTAACGATGTGTTGGTGTATTTTGTTGTTTCAATTTTGTTCTTTTTCGCTGGATTAGCGTAAGAGGGGTTTGAGCATGAGGGGGTATCGACAGCAGATGCCGATGAGATAATATTTACTGTTCTTATTGTCTTGATCTTTTGCAGCTTTTTTGCTTCGATTGTGTTGTCATTCGTATGTTTTTGTTGTTTTTCTGGGAGATAAGCGCTGGATTTTTTGGTGATTGTTTTGTGTGTATTTTCGCCGTTAGGTGTGTTGGCGACGGCTTGTGCGTACGATTGAGTTGATGATTGGTTTGTTGGTCCATTTATTGATATGTACTTTTGTCTGGCTTCTTTGAATGAGCATTTGGTTTGGCTTTGGATTTTAAGAATTACCTTTTGTTGGATATATTTCGGGCATTTGTTGTAGGAGGCGGTATGTTCCTCGGCACAATTGGCACATTGGGTACGGGTACATTGATTTTCGTGTGGTGGAAGATTACATGAGCCACAGATGGGCTCATTAGTGCAGCGGGTAGTTGTGTGCCCAAATAACTGGCATTTTTTGCAACGCATCGGGTTTGGAGTGTACGGTCTGACGTTGATCTTGTACCAGGAGACTTCCATGGAGTCGGGTAGATGAAACAGGTTGAAGGTAAGGAGCACTACACCGGAAGGTTTGGTTTTTCCGTCAACGGTTTTGTTAAATTTGTAGACTGCTGTGACACCTTGTGATGCAAGTTCTTTAACAATTTCATCCTCGGGAATGTTGATTAGACAGGGGGCGTAAATAGTTCCTTTGGTGGAGTTAAGCGTATCGTGTAGGCTAGCTTTGATTTTGCATAAGCCTATCAGTTCCGTTGCCGATAGAAATTTGCTGGCGGAGATTGCGTCCCTTGTAAGCAACAGGAGATTGCCATCTCTGAGTTCGCTTATGGAGACTATGTCATTGCTAATTAGCTTGAGAGCTCGGTGTGTTGCAAAGCAGGAGTATTCATTTAGTGGTTTATTTTTATCTTCACTCGCGATAGTGATGAATTTGGGGTTAGGCAGTTGAATCACTGGTAAACCAGGAAAGAAGACAATTGATTTGTGAAATGTTTTATGTCTTTTGGTTTCGGGGGGATCGGCCAGCATGGCGAACCGATTGTCCCCCAGGTTGGCTTGCCCGTTGGGCATATTAGGCGCTTTATTGGACACGTGCAAGAGCTTGCTTTTTTTTTCACAAAAGAAAAGAAAAACAATAGGTGAGCGAAAAGCAAGAGAGATAACAAAGTGTTCGTTTCACAAGATAAGAAAGGCGAAGAGAACGTCTGCACTGTTCAAGTGATAGCCGAAGACTGGACCAAGATATTTGCAAAGTTGCAAGGCTCCAGCATTAAAGGTGCCTAAAAAGGTTGCGTTCATACGGACAGACGGACGGTAACCATGACGGACATTGCACAAAACCAACATAATACTGATACACTTGGTATCAGAGTATTAAATAACAAATAAAATATGTTAGTCATTAAGAATTGTATGTACTCTCTGTACCCGATTTCGATTTAATTTCCATCTCTCACCACATTCAGTCATATTCACTGTTAATGGCAATGTTAATGTTAATGGCAACGTGTATGATATCTATCGATCAAACAAGTATGATCAAACGTATGCAACTCTGTTCGCTCTGAATAGAACAGAGAGCAAGCTACCTACGTGCAGTTATGTAGAATAGTCACAATTTACGCACCACACGAAGTGAACCTTTATTTAAGCAAAACCAACAAATAAACTTATCATTCACTTTCAATTCAATAAAGAAAATATAAATTCAAACCCAGTATAAATGAACATTTTAATTCATAAGCAGCGCTGCCGCCGGAGAAGGATCTAGCATATGTTTATAATTATTTCATTTTGTTCCCTTCGACACAATGAATATCTTATTAGGTTAACTCAATTAAATTGCGGTAATTATGCAGTTTGGTTACTTTTCCGAAAAGTGGCGGAATTTTTTTTTTTTTTACATGAATCTGTTGATTGCATCATAGTAAGTAATATTCCATGGGGGAGGCTGAAATTTCCCTAAACTCTATGAGTTATGGGGTTTTGAAATTATCATGAATATTCGTGATTTTGGAGAACGCTAGGGAGAGGGGGGGTGACACAACACACACACACACACACACACACACACAGAGTGTTTTCGCGGAGTAAAGGTACGAAAATGGGTAAATATTTACTATCGCGGCACCAGCGATTTTCGGGCTGATTTTTTTTTACGAGTTTTTTATCACCTGTGAATGATAGAAAAAGGTTTCTCATGCAGGCGCATGACGTTTTTTTTAAAAAAAAAAAAAAAATTTTTTTGTTTGTGTGATCTGCTCCGGAACATAGCCAACAGTGCCAATAGCAGTGGCGTGAGCCACTGCTTTACGGCGTTTGAAAGTTTAAAATGCCGTAAAAACTTTCAAACGCCGTAAAGCAGTGGCTCACGCCACTGCTATTGGCACTATTGGCTATGTTCCGGAGCAGATCACACTATCGGGCACATTTTTTTCACGCACGCACACACACCTATGCATATATAAACATCAAAATATCGAAAACTATTTATGAGAATTTCAAAACCCCATAACTCATGGAGTTTATGGGAAATTTCAGCCTCCCCCCATGGAATATCATTAGCGGCAACCAATCGAAGGTGCCTATAAAAAAAAAAAAAAAAATTCCGCCATTTTTCGGAAAAGTAACCAAACTGCATAATTACCTAAATTGCAATTGTAATTGCACATAACATAAACGCACTAAAACACCAATATAGCACATTTTATTTATCTAGAAATGGATTTCTAACTCCATTGTCGAGCTTTAAATACACATTTATTGACTATACTTACAAAGAGAAATGTTCCTCCCATATGGGGTTCAGGGTTGACGTTTTTACAGATGAGTTGTAGCGGTGCGAGTTATTGGATTCCAAATATAAAGTTACGAAAGGGTCAGAAAAGCCATTTGAGTCTTTTGACAGCAAATTTTCAGCTTTAATAATTTCAATATTTAGTCTTAAATTGGGTGGTTTTTTCATCTTGGCTATATTAGAAATTTCCAAATGCTCTGCGGTAGGTATTTTAAACACTTCTTGTGCAAACTCTTCCAGGCTGCTTGTGCAAATATCGTTTAACTCACAGCCAATATTATTGTAAATTTCAAATAAAACTTCTTCATACAAGTCCTCAATCTGAAAAAAAACCAAAATTTTATTTTTCTCGTGGGTTAAAAAATGTGCAGACGAATGTAACCGACAGCAAAGTACTCTGATACCATTGTATTGAAGCTTCGATGGCAATATTTGGGAAATACCACCAGCTTACCTATTTAATAATATATTAAGCCAGCTTAAGAGCTTCATATCATATATCCTTCATATCATATACTTATTAAAGTGGGATAAGCTATCCTGTAACGGTTATGAGTTTTATCATAAAAATCAATATTTAATAGTTAATTTAACCTTTTATCTAAAAAATCAATAAGTAACAGTTATTTTGGATTTTTAAATAATTCCTCACTAGATAACAGTTATTTTTAATTTTTTAGTAAAAAAATTAAGAAATAACTATTAAAAATGGATTTTATTTTTTCAATCTATAAATAACTATTTATTTCAGATTTTTATAATAAAAATCAAAAATAACAGTTATCTTATGATGTTTATAATATTAATCAGAAATAAAAAACAAAAAATAACTAATATAAAAAGTCTTTTAAATAAAAATCAGTCATTGACTTTTATTAAAAAAGCAAAATTATAAAAATCAATCAATGATTTTTATTTTCGTTTTTGAAAGTAAAAGTCTTTCTTGCATATCTCAATGATCTTTATAGATAAAAGCACAAAATTTAATATACATAATCTGAACACGCATACAAGGTATACTAAAGTCGGGTTGAACCGAATTTTGCATTTTTCCATGGAATTGGTGCTAACTGATTTACGAACCAACTTGTCTGCAGAAAATTTTCAAAAAATTCTTTTTGTTAAATTAAACCAATAAAAATACACAATAATAATGAAAAAAAAATATTTATAAATTTTCAATAGCTTGCAAGAGCCAGAAAGATAAAAAAAGTTAACATGCTTGCGAGCAAAAATATTTTTTTTTTATGTAAAAAAATAAAGGGTGGTGGGGGCGTGTCTTTTTTTAAATGATTTGTATGCGTGTTCAGATTATGTATATTAAATTTGGTGTTTCTATCTGTAAGATCATTGAGATATGCAAGACAGACTTTTATTTTCAAAAACGAAAATAAAAATCATTGAGTGATTTTTATATTTTTGTTTTTTTAATAAAAGCATCGACAAAATATATAATAGACTTGTCAAAGTGCTCATACTCACGTGAACAAAAACTATCGGAAGCCTGGCGCCACGTCTCTCTCGGGTGTTGAGAGAGGCCAGCCGAACGCAATGCGCCGCTCAATTTGCAGACGTGGCGTGGCGCTAGGGAATTACAAGGCATTGTGTCGCTGGCTTTCGCTGCGAGCACAACAAAAAAACCCACCCCCTTTATGTATGCGCTGCTAGCAGGGCCGTAGCTAGCATGGGGCAGGTGGGGCGGTGCCCCAGGGCCCCCGAAGGGAAGGGGCCCCGCCGGGGCCCCTTCTTATCGGCCACTTTTTTAGTTCTAAAAAAGCCTTACCATGGCTTTTGGACTTTCTGAATGTGCTTTAAATGGATCACAATAGTCTAACAAAATAAAAAAATTCTAAATTTTTTACAGTTTTATTAGATAATGTACAAAACAACATGTTTTCGCTTTATTTCAACATATCTCAGTATCTCATTTGGTAAATACCATTAAAAACGCCGCTTTCTCGCTTTGCAAGCCGCAAATTCGTCGATCGCTTGGCTGAAATCGATCTTTCTTGCTCGCTCATTTTCAATCAATAATAATGCCGATGCAGGCGTGGATGATAACCAATTAACGAATTTCCCGGAAATCTTTTTTACTTCATTCTCTTTCTTTCGTTTTGCCTCTCTTTTTTTCGCTCCGCTGGGATAGATACGTTTCATCGCGCAAGTTAACAATTATATAATTGTACGCAGAATAATTATACAATTGTCTGATACTATTGTTTGTCAATAGCAACTCAATTGAGCAGCTGATTCGCGTCAATCGAGGTATCGAACAGTGTTCGCGACCACTATACGCGCGGGAAATTCAACATTCCACACATAGACAACCCTAAGCGTACTTTAAAATTTGACAAAAGACTTCCGTATAGGGGGCCCCAAATTTACTTGTTGCCCCAGGGCCCCCGAGGCTCTAGCTACGGCCCTGGCTGCTAGGCCAGCGATCCTATGTATACACACATACATATATATGTATATACATATGCACGCTTTTGGCAGTGCGTCTGTTTGTGATCTGCTTCAAGTGGACCTAGCCGAAAATAAGCAAAAACAACACAAGAGCGTTTGTATACATGCATACATATATATGTATGTATGTGTATACGCCAGCATTTGTTTTCATATTGTCGGACTCTGGCTTCGAAGCGATTTTTGATATTTTACTTTTTCTACTCTTCCTAACTTTTTTTTTTCTATGACACTTGTAAGTAACTTTGTCATCGCAGCTACCGTATATATGTTAAAGAATGCACATAAATTCAAAAAGAGTATTTACGAGTGCATTGTGTCAAGATCTATGAATGCTTGTGTGCGTTCACGTAGGTAGAGAAAGGGTTGACATGCGTTTGTCTATATGTGGTAATGAACTGCAGATCAGATGTGAAATCACATAAATAAAAAAATTATAATTAACAATAAAAATTATTTTGTGAGCAAAAAATAAAAATCATAAGATAACTGTTATTTTTGATTTTAATTAAAAAAATCAAAAAAATAACTGTTATTTATGGATCAAAAAAAGTTTAATCATAAATATTTGTTATTTAAATACTTTTTTACTAAAAATTAAAAAATAACCGTTAATAGTACTTTTTATAATAATAATTGAAAAATATAGGTTTTTGGCAGAATCATAGACGGGAAGTAAATACAAGTACTTTTGGTGTTTACAAAAGTATCCTAACACGTCTCCTTATCTATGATTTTTTTGGTTAAAAATATTACGATAACGGTTATTTGCGGTCCCTGGGGATAACAATTTTAATAAAATTTGCTGACTGTTGGAGTAAATAGTAGGCATAGTTATAGTTAACATTCTAGCTTTAATTTGTAGTAGCATAAGTTAGTTAAGAGAAATGTAATGAAGTCTGTAATGCTAAGCGCTCTCTTATGTAAGCCTAAGCCTAAGCCGATCGGCCATCTGCCGACGGCGAATTTGCCTTACATGCAGCCGACTGTGGCTCATGTGTCGAATTGAAAGTTATATTAAGGTCAATTGTCGATCACCAACTGAAGATGTGCGTGCGCTAGCACCAATTCTCTCACTTGTTCGTTTTCATCCCCGCTTTGCTTGCGAGTCAAATTTTACGTGATCATTTGTGTAATTGTTTGTGCGCTCGCGACAAATTCTCTCGCTTGCGCTTTTAACCCCCCGCACCACGCATATTTTACAGCTGTTGCCCACAAAGTGGCTGCAGCAAACGTTTGACTTGCTTATTTTTGTTCGCTTAGACCTTTTCGTTGTTTGTGCACATACCGCATAGAGTGCGTGTGTGTTTTTTCAGTAAGCAAGCTAGACGTTTTCTTGTTCGTTTGCAGTGAGTGCGCGAGGCTCGCTTACAAAGTTTGTCGAACTTTTGTTTGTTGTTCACAAGCAGAGCGGGCAAACAAACGGAACGTTTAACGAACCGTCCGCGAAAGAGAAGAAACTATTCATTTGTTTTGTATCGGTTACTATAGTCAGGGAAAACGAAACCACTAACTTTATATTGCCGAAGAGCGCAAACGAAACGATTGGAATATTGTTCTCCCGACAGCTGCGCTGCCTTGGAACGTTTGGGAATGAAAGATTTACAAACGAATCGTATGCGTTACGATCGGCTTTTAGTTCTACTTTTTCTATATTTTTTAGTTTTTTTTTGCTGAATGCTGAATTTAAGAATTTAAAATAATAGCTAACGAAAACAACAAAGCTGAGAGAAACAAAGAAGTTAAAAAAAAAGTGTATACAAATTGAGCAGCAAACGTATCCGAACTATTCGCCCTCGTTGCATATCGTTTGTTCCCATCACAAGATGAGAGCATTTCGCTTTACGTTAAGTTTGCTTTCACGAACGCAAACTGAACGGAACTCATTTTTTATACTTTGATACCAAAGGTTTCATAGTATATTAGGTTTGTGCAATGTCCGTCATGGTGTCTGTCCGTCTGTCCGTCCGTCTGTCCGTAAGTCTGTCCGTATGAACGCAACTTTTTTCGACACCTTTAAAGCTAGAGCCTTGCAACTTTGCAAATATCTTGGTACATTACTTCGTCAGACAAAGTGTTAAATTTAGTGCTCTACAACCTCAGGGGGCCTGGCAAATCGATAACAAGTCGATACACCTCGATGTGTGAATCGATAAAACACAAATATATCCTACATTTGAGCAGCTAGAGTCACCAAATTTGGGGGCAACATAGCCGATGACATTCCCCAAAAAACTGCATTAAAAGTTTGGATGCCACGCCCACCTATTCCGTCCCCAGCCCCTCTCCAATTATAAACAAAAATGCCTGTATCTTCTACAGTTTTGAAGCTATAACCACCAAAATTGACATGAAGGTAGATACTGACATCTGACAAAGTTATGCATCAAAACATTGGATGCCACGCCCCCAAACAACGGGAAATGCCCCATCGCCCTAATAAAAACCGCAGTGTATGTATCTTCGCCAGTTTTGAAGCTAGAGTCACCAAATTTGGTATGAACATTGTTAGTGACATCCGTAACAGATCTGCATCAATGTTTTGGATGCCACGCCCACTTATACCGCCCACCTCTATATCTTTGTCGGTTTTTGCGCTAGAGTCTCCAAACTTGGTAGGGGGATAGAAAGTGCCATCCACCACAGATAAATGCCATGCCTACCCTTTCTGCCTGATTTTTATACCTAAAACCCTCATATATTTCTATTTGCACTCAGAGTCCTTAACACAGCTACTTAAAGATACCAGATAAGCAAATAAGCAGTTAAGCAAGCTGGCGTGAATACCCTAAGAGTTTTCAATTTTTAGAAGGGGGCGGTATCAGTGCATATCTTTGTAAGACTTCAGCATCTACCTTCCCATCAAATTTCGTGAGTATAGCTTTAAAATTGTGGGAAAAACAGTCAGAGGTGGGCGTGTCATCCAAACTTTCGATGCAGTTTTTGAGGAATGTCATCGGCTATCTTGCCCACAAATTTGGTGACTCTAGCAGCCAAAATGTGATATATATATTTGTGTTTCATCGATTTGCACATCGAGGTATCGATTTGTTATCGATTTCCCAGGCCCCTGAGGTCGTAGAGCCAAATTTAACACTTTGTCTGACGAAGGTATGTACCAAGATATTTGCAAAGTTGCAAAGCTCTAGCTTTAGGGGTGTTTTAAAAAGTTGCGTTCAAACGGACGGGCGGGCGGATGGACGGACAGACACCTTGACGGACATTGCATAAACCCAATATACTATGATACCTTTGGTATCAAAGCAAAATGACGCGTCCGATTCTCAACCTCAATGGTGGCGTGAAAAAGAGAATATTAAATACTTTGCTAATATGTTGTTAAACATCAACTAATTTATTTTGTTTTATATATATATTGCTAAAATTTTGTAAAAACTATTGGCGCAGCGAAGCAAGCGGGGCCCATACTAGTATACATATAAAGTGTTATTGTTAGTATAATTAATGCGTGGGCCATTGCCATTCCATAACCAACTTGTTTGTGATACTTTAAATCGGTTATGTCTTTTAAATTTTCAAAATTTTGTTTTGTAAAGTGTTCAAAGTTTATATTATTTTTTTATGATTGATTTAATAAGTTGGTTGCTTAATATCTATTTTGCAAATGTAAATTTGTTGGTTCATATATAGAATTAAATTGTGGTTATTCTGATCGATTATGTCCAAGTGTTCTATAATGTTTTCTCTGTCCTCATTGTCCATTAAACCAAAAAGCCATTTATACATTGTGCCTACGCCGTTTATTAATCCTCTTTTCTGTTTTCTGCTAGATGGTGCTATTGATTTGATTTTTGCTTTTATTAAGTCTATTTCATTTATGATTAATTCTTTGTCTGCTATTTCGACTTGTTTTATATTATTTTTTATCTTGTTGATAATGTTTGTAAGTTTGTTTAAATCGATAATTTGTAGAATTATTATAGTTTCGTTAACAACTTCTGTTGAGTGAATGTGTATTGGAACGTATCCTGCTTCCTCCTGAATTGGTACGAGATGAAGTCTAGCTTGCACCGTTATATACTGTAAATGGGATTACAGGTTACTAAAAAAAAGTATATATAAATAAAAGTGTGCTTATATGTTTTGATATATATATATATAAAAAACATAAGTAAAAAAAGAGCTATTGCTAAACTCTGTCAAAGATAAAAATCTCATAATTGAATTCTTTTCTTTTTAAATTTTTTTTTTTAAATTTTTTATTTGTTATTTTTGTTTTCAACTTTCTCCCACTTTTAATGATTTTTTGATATTACAAGGATGGACACCTTCTAATTTTGCAATTCTGAAATAGTGTTCGTCTTTGTGTCTAAGGCGTTAATAGTTTTTTATACGACCTTCTGCTCTGTTTTCATCGTAATCTTTTTATTTTTATTTAAATTTTAACGACCCCTACACTACTAAAAAACTTTATACATCCCTAGTGCGTCCCATCCTTCAAAATGCATCTTGTGTGTGGTCTCCGCAATACAGGATTCATCAGGATAGAATCGAATCTGTTCAGAAGAAATTTCTTTTATTTGCACTTAGAAGTATTAGCTGGGTTCGCGGTGTTGATTTGCCTTTGTATTCTAGTAGACTTCTATTAATTAACCTTCCTTCTCTTTTAAACCGTAGAACTATGCATGGAGTTTTATTTGTTGCTAATCTGCTCAACGGTGAAATCGACTCACCCATTTTATGTTTTAATTTTTTATTAATTTTGTGATGAAATGTGTCCGTAGAATTTAGTTTGTACGACCCCATCGAGATATATAATAACTTTAGATCATTTGTCTCGAAACTATACTATATAAGTAGCATTCAAATGCAAGTCCGTTAGCAACAAATTAATGGCTTTAGTTTCGCTTACTTCAAGTACACAAGTATCATCAGGAATCTTGGACAAGAATGGAATTTCGACATCATCAATGAGTTGAACGGTTTTCTTTATAAAATTTATATTTTTTATGTTTCTTTGGATGAAATCCATACCCAATTGAAAATCATATGATTTGTCTAGGGGTAAAGCCATTTTTGGTGAATATTGAAATTCACTTGGTGCTTTGGTCATTACCAAAAAGTTAATAGTTTCAAATTTTGTGTTAATAGTGTGAATAGTCTTTGTATACTTTTCTATTATTTCATATACGTTTTCCAGTACTCATTTAGTATTTACTATGCAAATTGTGGATCCAGTGTCCACTAAAAGCAGAAATCTACGTCCCTCTATAGTTCCTTCTATTAAAATTTTTTTTTATTCGAAGCAACTGGGTAAAGAAATCTTCGGGAATTTCAATAGTACTTTTATTGTCTTTGTCTTCTAAATTAAAGCAATAGAGGAAGCTTTTTTGGGGCTATGTTGTTGAGCATTATAATTTTGCCGTGTATTCTGGCTTTGGTTTTTATTTTGTTGGTTATAATTTGGTCTTTGATTCTGTTGCTGATAGGTATTATTTTTTTTGTTTTATTGCTGATTGTAGGCATTGTTTTGATGCGATTGTTGATTGTTAGTATACTGACGTCTTGTGTTTTGGCTTTTTTGAACGTTGCTGTTTTTGTTACTATTGTTTGAACTTACTTGGTTGTCGTCAACATTTTGGCCATTGCTGTTATTTTGTCCGTTTTTATCAAAGTATTTTCATACTAATAATTTTGTATTTAAATTTCCAATGTTAAGGGCGATATACTTGGCTATCTTATCCCTTACTGCTGAAAGAGTAGTTCAAGCCATTAATGTACTGCCATGGAACCTAAAGCTAATTCTTTAAATCTATCTTAATATATTTACAAGATTTTCATATACAGCAAAGTGTGTTATTTCTTCAACGATATATCTTACTTTAATATCTAGCTTACTCTGAGGTTCCTGATTTTCCGTGTAAGACCCATTTGATCCATCCTTGGTCGATAGTGATATCGTAGTTTTTCCTTGCAATGCTGCCATGTTGTTGGGGTGTTAATGTTAAGAACCGTCCTTGCCTTTCCCTGGATCTTGATGTTAAAAACACGCTGAACACCTGGCTTACATCGTCCCCATATTTTTGCATTATTTGGTCCATCGACGCGATGAACCCATGCAACATACCTTCTTCTCCCGTAAATGTCGGGAGATATACGGTCTCTTTTTCGATGTTGTTTCGTTGTCTTGTTATTGGGTTAACAACGTCAAGATTGTTTTGTTGGTGAGCGATTATCTGCGTAAGTGCTTGAATGCACCTTTGCATTTCAATAATGTCGTTTGCCATAATTATTAAGTTTTAGTTGGGTCACTGAATTATTGTTTTCTTTCGCTCTTTTGATAAAACACCTTTACACTTTGTTGTTTGTGCTTATGCTTTTGGCTGTGATGCACTGAATCACTTATTAGTGTGTGCAATTTTTACCGGCTGCGCCACGAATATGATGAAGATCATATATAAATTAAAATAAATACAACACTCTATAACGTTAGCGATTGAGAAATGGTTTATTTCTGGTTTATTGCTGTACAAACATGTTCTTTTATTCATGTTTCTTAAGATGGTTTGGTTGATCTCTGTTTACAATATTGACTTGTGGCCGAAGGCTTGGTTGATCTCTTGATCTCTGTTTATATTATTGGCTTATGAGAGGGTTTGATTCTCTCTGTACTTACAGTGGGGAGCAAAAGCGAGTACATGTTAAGGAAATTGACTTTCGTCCACAATAAAAAATTAATCACACAAACAATTTTATAGGTAGGATAGGTAATTTTAAATCCGTTTAAATGGTAAAATACTCTCCTTAACCCATTAAGTACCCATTGAAAGTTTTCAATTCTTGTAAAGGTCTATTTTTAACACTTTTTTCCCCGGGCTTAAACAAAAATGTTTTGATGCAAAAATTTGCTTCAAACAATTCTAATAGTGACTGAAATTTGTTCAAAAATCTCTTCGCATGTAATTTTTATGATATTTTGAAAGTTGCTTAAAATGACAAAAAATTAAAAACTTTGATAAAAAGAAAATTTTGAAAATTTTGAAAATTACTTAAAATGACTAAAAATTACAATTGTTGATGAGAAGAGGGTTATTATCAACAAGTTGTAAGCTTTCCGTATGTGCTGACGATGCAGCCATTTATACTTCCAATATTCTATTTGACAACATTAAAAATACCATAAAAAACTATCTTAACAAACTAGAACAGTACTCCCACAAATGGAAAATCAAAATAAATCCTACCAAAACAAACGCCATATTTTTTACAAAAAGAAGAAAATTTTGTTATATTCCAAATGATAACCTCCAAATATGTAACACCCATGGGTGGATACCATCCGGTATTTAGGAATTCGTTTTGACAAAAAACTTGCTTTTAAACATCATATAGGATTTACAATAGATAAAATAAATAAAATTATCCACATCATGTACCCCAATCATAAACCGGAAATCAAAACTATCTTTACAAAACAAATTGTAATTTTTTAAACTATATTCATACCTGTCCTTATGTATGGCTGTTCAATTTGGGGAAAATGTGCTCCCACACATATTAAAAAAGTCCAAATTACACAAAATAAACTATTAAAACTAATGCTAAATCTACCATACTACACAAGTTCCATTTATGTACATAATAAAGCTAAAATTCGAACTGTTCAGCAATATATAAACTGTTAATACCACATATAAACTAGTTTTAAGTCAAATCAAGGTTTCGACCCCACATTTTTCTTTAAAAGAAAGAAAAATTTTAAGGAAAATAATGCAAGAAATAAAATAAAATAAAACAACATTTTTTCGAGTATTTTGTTCGTTCGATGTCTTCGGTGTTTCTTTACCGATTTTAATAAAATTTACGGTTTATGGTTCTTGCTAAAGGTCTTGCATTTGAATGCTACTTATATAGTATAGTTTCGAGACAAATGATCTAAAGTTATATCTCGATGGCTAAAGCACTGTTCTTGTTTGTATAAAAACCGACGGACATGTCTATACAAACTCAGCTCGCGATGCTCTTCAAAAATGTTTACATATATTTCCAGATAATGGGGTCGTACAAACTAAATTCTACGGACACATCACAAAATTAAAAGTGGTTTTTTAATTATATAAAAATTGACATCTTGTGTATACTTACAGTCATTGATTGGCAAACTGCATTAGCATGAGATTCAATTAAATGCTTGTGGACACCACGAAAATGCAAATTTGATATACTTCCATTTCTGTTGAGAATTCGCTTACGTTGCTCTGCTGGTTCACCTAATGACAGCGTGGAACGTACTTTTCTAATTTTGCGAGTCTCATGGCCAGCGGTTCGGTTTAAACTTAAAAATTTAGAACTTATTGCCATTGATATGTTTTAAATTTGTAACTATACACAGCAAGACAAAATTTAATCAAAAAAAAAAAAAAAATAAATTGTATACTATATAAATTAATCTTGCCAAAAGTTAATTTAACTTTTAGAGTTATCTTGGTTAATAAGTAATAAAATACGATTTAATGGAAGGCTTTTTAAAAATGTCAATATCGAAAACTTAAAACAAGCAATTTATTATGCTAGCCATGAGCTGCTGTAAAAATACTGAGGCAAATTTTAAAGTATCTTCCCAGAAAAATGTATACAGCAGTGCTTTGAGCAAATGTTTTATTTTTGGATGAGAGAAAAAGCTCTAAGTAAAAAAAACAATAAGTAAAAAATGTTGCAGTCGGACGCAACCGACTGCGATATACTTTGATACCAGTTTAAATAGCTGTTAAGGATTCTGTGTGCAAATAGTACTCTATGAGGGTTTTGGGTATTAATATGAGACAAAAGGGGTAGGTGTGACATCCATGCATATCTGTGGCGGATGGCACCGTCTATCCCCCTACCAAGCTTAGAGGTGGGCTGTATAAGTGGGCGTGGCATTTTGATGCACATCTTTTCCGGATGTCACTAACAAAATGCTCACTCTAGCTCAAAAACTGGCGAAGATACATGCATTCCGGTTCTTATTAGGGCGGTGGGGCATGGCCTGTTGTTTGGGGGCGTGGCGTCCGAAGTTTTAATGCATTACTGTGTCAGATGTCAGCATCTACTTTAATACCAATTTTGGTAGCTATAGCTTTAAAACTGTAGAAGATACAGACATTTTTGTTTATAATTGAAGGGGCTGGGGGCGTAAAAGGTGGGCGTGGCATCCAAACTTTTGATGCAGTTTTTTGGGAATGCCATCGGCAATATTGCCCCCAAATTTGGTGACCCTAGCTGCTATAATGTGGGATATATATGTGTTTTATCGATTTGCACGTCGAGGTGTATCGACTTGTTATCGATTTCCCAGGCCCCTGAGATCGTAGAGCCCTAAATTTAACACTTTGTCTGACAAAAGCATGTACCAAGATATTTGCAAAGTTGCAAGGCTCTAGCTTTAAAAGTATCGAAAAAAGTTGTGTTCATACAGACAGACGGTCAGACACAATGACGGACATTGCACAAACCCAATATGCTATGATACCTTTGGTATCAAAGTATAAATATTGTATTCTTAGGTATACACGAAAAAAGATTATTCGGCACTATATGCAGGTATAAAATTTATACTATAAATGCTTTTTGTATACATAAATAAAACGTAATATATACAAACTAAGTAGATAAATAGATGTTTCAGCTAACAGCTTTCGTGATAACAAAGATGTGTCTTTGGAATGAGTTAACAAAAGTTTAGTAAAGTACACATGTTTGTGTAATCTGCATGGGGGAAAGCTCACATTGTCATATGAGCACCCAAATTGTGAGAGCTCTAAGAGCGTCATGCGTGCTTATATGTATATTAGTTAGCTAAAATTGTACTGCACTTTGGGGCAAATAACGAAAAAGCTTGATAAGTGGCTCGCAGCGAAAAATTATAATTAATATACAACTAATACCCCTAAATTAATTTTAACATGTAAGAAGGCTTTATTCAAGAAATCCCGAGTAGGTCATACCCTTAACTTGTTGCGTAACGCGTTCAATCAATTGTGAGTTTTCAATGACCAAACTTCCAATTTTTCCTAATGTTCATTATGCATCCATAGTTTCAAGCCATATTTAAGTTTGAGTTTAAAGTTTTTTTTTTTTTTGTTATCGTGCCCATGTATTTTTCAAAAACCGAAAAACATAGCAACAAACAAATAAATGTTATTACGAGTGTCAAGTCAAGAAAACCTGATTGAAAGACACCCTACAAAGACTGTACGCTCTGATGATGATATTCTATATTTTGGGTGTTTTTCAACTGAATTCTACCCAAATTTCACAGGATCTCATATTAGGTCTTATGTTTTGAAAACATTAATTTAAGATTTAAAATTTTTTCGATTATATTTGCATAACGGAATTGAAGCAGAATTTAAAGCAAACTTGTACTGCCTGCGGATTAGAAGAGCTTATGCTTCGAACCTTGAGTCAGTTGCTTTATAGTCCTTTTATAGTTTCTTGACTGGAATTCTTTTAATAGCCGACACAAAAATATTAAATACCATTTAAAATGTTTACCGACATTCAAGATTACGACCGATTAAAATCGGACAATAGTGTATTATAATTGTGTAATGTGTTACGCATAGAAAAATATATACACAATAAGGCTAAATTATAAAGCTATTAGCATTAAACATCTCTATATATATAAAATTCTCGTGTCACAGTTTTCGTGGCGATACTCCTCCAAAACGGCTTGACCGATTTTGATAAAATTTTTTTTGCTTATCCGGTATCAATGAGAATAGTCCCACATCTATTTTTCATCCCCCTAAATGTTAGGTGTAGTTTAAAACAGCCATGCTAGAGTTGAACCAGCCCTAGAGCTGTGTTTTGCTAAATCTTAGTAGGCTACATTTAAAATTCAGTAGGAAAAATAATTCTTTTCAACGTATAAATGAAATTATTTAGTTATCCGGCGCGCGTTTGTACGCAAGCAACTAAAATAAAGTTACGAAAAAAAAATTTAAAAAAAACACTAAATATTGAATTCGTCATATAAATCAAAACAGTTTTTTTTTTTAACTTTTTAAATCGTAAATTTTTAAAATGCCTGCCAGACACAGAGGAGCTTCCATAGGCCGCTGTACAAGAAATGTTCGAAACTTGCGAAATAGCAGATCAGAAAGAACAGAAGAACAAATCCAGCAACAAAATAGTGATGCACGTGTCAGAATGGCGCAATTGCATCAAGAGCCAGAAGATACATCTAGTACTTTATAAAAAATTTGGTATTTATTTGGACGTACTAACGAGCTGTACAATCAAGTGGCCCAACGATACCGGCTTGTTAACGCGCGGACCCAAGCAAAAATGCAACCAATCTCGCCCGACCGACCGAGGGGCACACCGCATAACGTGCGGTTACGTAGATCGCGAAAATGTAGACAAATGACAAAAGACTAGCTCTTTAAGAGAACCAATAGAAGTGGTACCATTCATTATGTGCGATAAATCGTTATAGTTTGAAAATAATGTACGAAAAGGAGCTTGAAGAGCAATGGGTAGAAAATTTTTTGTCCTTCTGATCGGAACAGCAAAACTAATCTGGCAGATTAATTTAGAGGAATCAATTTCACCACTTATTAGTTTATGTAAAAAGATTGTTCTTGTAGCATTGTTCTTCGATCAGCAAGAGAAGGAAGATTTATTAGTAAAAGTCTACTATGGTAGGAAGGTAAGTTAATGTTAGTATCCCAATTAAGTCCTCTATCAATGGATAGGTCATTTAAATTCCGTTTTATATATATATATATATATATATATATATGTACGAAATTAGTAAGTAGGACACTTATGTTGATGACTTTTTTGTCCACAAAAACCAATTTCCGGAATTTTTTTTTCTACAAATTGTTGATTGAACGATGTGTGAGACATAAGCAAAAAGAATCTAAAAAGTACCGTTAGATTTTCCCGTTAGGTTTATTTTTATCAGACGAACTCTGCTTTTGCGAACGAAATAAGTAAGTGGGACAGATCACTTTGTGTTCGTTTCAGCAAAGCCAATGACGCCGAATTTAATTATTTCAATTGCAGTGATTGCTAACAATAACCAAAAAAAAAAAAAAACAAATTAAGTGAGTTTCGTCGAAAAAAAAAAATATATATTTTTTAAGTTTTACATTTTTTGTTCAGATATGTCGACTTTTACTCATTTGAGCGATGTAGAGCGGGCTTGAATTTTGGAACTCCGAGAAATGGGGATGTCAATACGTAAAATTGCTGAAAAATGTAGGAGGAGTAATCGAACGGTGAAAAACCTTTTAAAGGACCCCGAAAATCATTATAAGAAACCCCGTTCTGGGCGCCCCCCCCTTGTTGACGAGCGGGACAAGCGACGAATTAAATTTCTAGCAGTTAATGAAAACATCAGTGTATCCCAAATACGAAGTAAATACTGCCCAGGCACAAAGTAGCCCGATTGCAGTTTGCCAATAAATACAAATTTTGGGATATAGAGTGGAAAAATGTAATATTTAGCGATGAGAAAAAGTTTAATTTAGATGGCCCTGATGGATTTCGCTATTGTTATCGCGATATAAGAAGTCCCAAAAAAGTCCAATTCTCTAGGAACTTCCACGGCGGGTCTCTCATGATATGGGCTGCCATTGGGTATAATAGAAAGTCTCATATATGCTTTATCTATATATATAAAAATAAGACTGAATTTTTACTGACGATATAACTCCAGAACGCAAGAACCGATTTCCACAGTTTTGCATTCGTTGAAAATTTCTCGGGGTCCGTGAGGTTTATGACAAACAAAATTCAGGAAAATGTTCAACAGGAGTGCAGGAAAACCGGGAAAGTTTTTTACACCCTTACCAAAAATCCCTTACCTTTGACAGCTCCTAATTGTTATCTGTTCAGTTTTGAGTTTAAAGTTATTCGTTTGTTAACAGTTTAATTGTAAATACGTTTAATGTGCGAACTTTCATTTCATTAAATTTCAACAGCAACCATTTGTCTTAAGGTGGTAAGTAAATTCACCAGTCTGTCCATAGTCTAAAATGCCTAGAGGACGACGTGGGAACATCGGCCGCCGCACAAGAAATGCAAGCCAGCAACAAGTGTATACCAGAGACCGGCCGCGGTGTATCGCAACTACTAGTACACCGCACAAACACATGGTATTTTGCATACCAAGTAAAAAAACTACGCATCATTTTTTGATGCGGTGGTATTTTTACTGTTCATTTTTTGATGCGGTGGTATTTTTACTCTTCATTTTTTGACGCGGTGGTTTTTTTACTCATCATTTTTATACCCGGTGGTTTTTTTACTCATCATTTTTTGAGCGTCACATATTGCATTGGTATATTTTTGAGTATGTATTCGGCCACTGCGTAAATGCAAAACAACCCCTAAATCTGTGTGTCGTGTGCGCAGCCGACTCATCTTTTCATGTACCTGTTTTTGTTGTCTTCTTCTTACAACAACAAAGCTTGGGCTCGCTCATTGCGTATATTCCTAAACGTTGTAAAAATAACAGAGTAAAAATTTGATGTGTGCGAGGCTGACGCATCAAAAAAGTACCTGGTGTGTGTACCACCGCCAACGGATTTTGTGCGGTGATAATCATACTGCCATCGCACTTTGTGCGGTGGTAATCATACTGCCACCGCACTTTGTGCGTTGGTAATCATACCGCCACCGCACTTTGAACCAGAGAACTGCAAAACTCACTATTTCGTTGAGTCAGCTCAGACGTTAAAATTTTTACTCAATTCGAGTCACTGAGCAAAACACAACGTTGAGTAAAATTCAGCTCATGCTGACGAAGACTTCAATCGTGTACAAAGTGAGAATTCGCTTCAAAATGTTTTCCTCACGTTTGCTCACTCTACGAAGTTAAGCATTGAATAAATTCAGCCTCTGCTTACGATCAGCTCATTCGGCTCGTTTTGCTTTGCAGTCTTCTGATGTGCGTCTAGCTGGCGACAAAACGCATGTATGTTGTTTTTGTATGCTTCGCTTGCGATCAGACTTACTGCATGTGCGTCAGTCTGGCGCCAATTAGCAAAAATCAGTGTGAATTGCACTCAATGTGTGTATTTATTGCGCAATTTTTTAGTATGTTTTTTGCGTCTCATCGATATGGAGCAGGAAAATATTATTGAAAAAATACGCGCAAATACCTACAAATTGTCAGCCCGACATAAGGGAAGGAGCTATGTTTGGAATATTTTATCTGAAATTATTAAGGAGGATGGCACAATTATTGATGGATTCCTATACTGCCAATCCTGCAATAAAATTTTAAAATATACGCCAAAGAATTCATCTAATTTAACCAGACATACGTGCTGCAAAACGCTTAAGGAGACAAAGGTGCTGAAAACCGTGACGACAGACGAAAAAAAAGCATCTATTAACGCTTGTGTAGCCTGGGTTACTGAGGATTGCCAACCTTTCTCTGCAGTCAATGGGGTTGGATTTCGAAATCTTGTGAAATTTTTTATAAATATTGGAGCAAAATATGGAGAAAATGTAGACTTAGATGACATGCTGCCAGATTCAACAACGGTGTCGCGAGCTACGCAAAAGATAGCGGATGAGAAGAAGGCGGAAATTAAAGTTGAAATAGCCAACATTGCTAATAGTGGTGGAGCAAGTGCAACAATAGACCTATGGACGGACAATTATGTGCATAGGAACTTTTTAGGAGTCACTTTGCATTATGAAAAGGACTTACACCTATTCGATTTAATTTTGGGATTGAAATCAATGGATTTCCAACGTTCAACGACTGATAACATTTCAATTAAATTACACACATTGTTTTCCGAATTCGGCATCCATAATTTGGACAAAATAAAGTTTGTTACAGACAGGGGCTCAAACATTCTAAAAGCATTGGGAAAAAACGTGCGAATGAATTGCAGCAGCCATTTGCTTGCCAACGTTTTGGAACACTCTTTCAAAGAATCCTTAGAGATAGTCGAGCTTGTTGAAAAGTGTAAGAAAATTGTTAAATATTTCAAAAAAGCTAATTTACAGCATCAACTACAAACGTCGGTAAAAAATTATTGTCCGACACGCTGGAACTCTAACTTCCCAATGTTCAAGTCAATTGTAGACAATTGGTTTGACATCAATGAGATTCTTAAAGAAAAGCAAGAAAGCCAACGATTGTTGCTAATAAGCATATCAACCCTCCAACAGTTAGTAGACCTATGCAGCAATTTTGAAGTAATATTTGAGAAACTACAGCTCTGCAGTTCACCCTCGCTATGTTTCGTCGTACCATCAATTAATAAAATGCGGCACTTATGTGAGGCTCAAGCAGCAGATGTACCTGCTATAATGCAGTTAAAAGAAAAAATAATTAATAATGTTGATAAGATTTGGATTCCAAACGTCGGTGTATGGCATAAGGCTGCATTCTTTTTATATCCGCCTGCTTTGCACATGCAACAAAATGACGATAACGACGTTAAACAATTTTGTATTTCACAAATGAACGTGGACATCAATCCATCACCATCGGCTTCTGTTGCAGCAAGTCCATGTACACCAATTTCTTCGGATACAGCATCACAATTTTCATTTGAAGGCAGCGGTTCAGTTGACTCTCTGGATGCATCAATCCTCACTGCTAAAAAGCGAAAAGATGCTTTCTTTTTCTTCCCAGAATTATTGGAAAAGTCAACATTAAATAAGACGAAAACACTTTTAGAAGAGATGGAAAGCTACTGCAAGGAAAATGTGGAACTTACAGATGACTTCAACGTATTGCAATGGTGGAAAAATAATGAAAAAACTTATCAAGAACTTGCCAAATTGGCACTGAAAATTTACGCAATACCGGCTAGTAGTGCAGCTGCAGAACGCGAATTTTCTTTAGCTGGAAACATTATTACTGAAAAAAGAAACCGTCTTGGCCCATATTCAATAGATAGCCTCCTTTTTTTAAAATCATATTTAAAAAGTTTTAAAAATTAAAACATGATAATAATAATATAAGTATAAAATCAGTGTGCCTTCTGACTGTGCCATAATTAGATTAATATTCATTAATATTAAGTATGCAGTCAATATAAATGTGTTCTCTGGCTATGCCATACAAATTTTGAATTATTATATTTTAATTTTAAAATTACTTAAAATACATATTTTTATTATGTATATATAAGAGAATATAAATATGAAGTAATATTTCAAAATAAATATATTTGTTGTGAAATTTCGTATTTTGATAATTTTCTGTTCCACCTTTTTCACAGTCATCAGCGCTGCTGACTGCAGGCATGTTCAAACTCAATGAGTTTATTCATACGCCTTGAGTTTACTCATACGCCTTGAGTTTACTCATCCGCATTGAGTTTGTTCTTTTCAGTGTTTTCTTTCGGCTCAACAATGATCGCGTTAAGCCGAAAGAGCGAACGGCCGTGGAGAGCGGTTGAGCACGAGCAGGAATAAACTCAGCGAGCGGAACAAATTCACGACAGTTGAGTGAATTTACCTCAACGATGAACAAATATGCGAAAGTCGGCTTGAGCGCTTGAACCGAATGGGCTCTTTATTCAGCTATTGTTCGTGTATGAATGTTTTTACGCTCAACGGAAGCCGTTTTCTGCTTTGAACGAATACACTAGTAGTGCTGAAATCAGGCACCGCTGCAGGTCACTGGTGTATACACAGATGATAATTGGTTGTATGCGTTAAATCTTTTACTTTGCAAGTCGGCATGAAGCCGCCTTCTCGAATGATATTAGCTCCAAATGATGTCATGCGAAAGCAATTATTGTATTCAAGGATGTGTTGAAGAAAATGGTTGGAATCAGGATCACTTCCATCGAACAATGCTTTCAGTGGGTGTTGTGGTGTAAGTAATGGATCTAGTTTGACTTTTCCACTTGCGCAGCACAATCCAGCCTTTTTTTTTAAAAAACTTTAGCGCATTGCAATATCGACATACAGTCGTCATTGGCCCAATATCTAAATTGTCATCATCACTGTAGTTCGCAGTGGGATCATATTGGAATGCCAAGCGATTGTATGATGCCAATGATCTTCGCGTACTCAATCGGGCATTTTCTCATATTATATTTTGGCTTTCTTCGCTTAAGCTCTGCCTTTACACTTCTTGCTGTTACTTAATGAAATAAAAATGTTGCTTTTCAAAAATTTCATTCTTCATCTTTTAATCCCCAAACGAAATGTTTAAAAAAAACAAGGTGGCGTAACGGAGTTCGCCGGGTTTTCTGGTAGCTTAAAACAAATACTAAACAAGTAAAAACGTTGCAGTCGGACGCAACCGACTGCGATATACTTTGATACAAGTTTACATAACTGTGTTAAGGATTCTGTGTGCAATTAGTAATATATGGGGGTTTTGGGTATAAGTATCAGGCAGAAGTGGTTGGCTTGACATCCAAACTTTAGATGCATATCTGTGGCGGATGACACCTTCTATATCCCTACAAAGTTTTAAGACTCTAGGACAAAAACTAAGAAAAATATAAGTGGGCTTGAATGTCAATAACAATATGCCCACCAAATTTTGTGACTCTAGCCCAAAAACTGGCGAAGATACATGCACTCCGGATTTTATTAGGGCGGTGCATGGGGGCAAGATAGCCGATGGCATTCCCCAAAAAACTGCATAAAAAGTTTGGATGCCACGCCCACCTCTTCCGGCCTTATTTCCCCACTATTTGTATACGAAAATGCCTTTGACTTCCATAGACTTGAAGCTATAGCCACCAAATTTGGTGGGAAGGTAGATGCTGACATCTGCCACAGATGTGCATCAAAGATCGCCCACGCTCTATTTATTACTGCACATCAAATCCTGATCAAAGTTATTTAAACTGGTATAAGATTATATCACAGACGGATGCCTACGGCTGCAAAGTTTTTATTTGTTTTAGTGGCTTTACGATATATATCAGATAGCTGCCATATAAATGTTGGAAGATATTAAGTTAGTAATTAGTATAAAAAATAACAAGTCATCTTTTCAAGGGTTTATAATACTTAATATGCCGCATAGAGCCTTTTTTATTTGTTTTAAGTTTAGTAGGTACATCGTCCGTAACGTAAAAACTTTATTTAAAACAAGAAAAAAGGCTTGTCGACAAGTCCTATTTATACTTTGATACCAAAGGTATCATAGTATATTGGTTTGTGCAATGTCCGTCATGGTGTCTGTCCGTCCGTCCGTGCGTCCATCCGTTCGTCTGTATCAACGCAACTTTTTTCGACACCCTTAAAGCTAGAGCCTTGCAACTTTGCAAACAACTTGGTACATACTTTCGTCAGACGAAGTGTTAAATTTAGGGCTCTACGACCTCAGGGGGCCTGGGAAATCGATAACAAGTCGATACACCTCGATGTGCAAATCGATTAATCAGATATGTATCCCACATCTTAGCAGCTAGAGTCACCAAATTTGATAGAAAGATGACATTTCTCATAAACTGCATCAAAAGTTTGGATGCCACGCCCACCTGTTTCGCCCCCAGCCCCCTTAAACTATAAACAAAAATGCCTGTATCTTCTACAGTTTTGAAGCTATAACCACCAAATTTGGTAGAACGTAGATGCTGACATCTGACACAGATATGCATCACAACTTTGGATACCAAGCCCCCAAACAAAGGGCCTTGCTCCACCGCCCTTAAAAAAAAAACGAAACGCATGTATCTTCGCCAGTTTTTAAGCTAGAGTCACCAAATTTGGGGGGCATATTCTGGGTAGAAACATACCAAATTTGGTGGCAATAGCTTCAAAACAGAAGATACAGTTATTTTTGTCTTTGATTGCAGGGGGGGCTGTGTTTTGCACATCGAGGTGTATGACTTGTTTCGGAGGCGGAAGTCGCCATTCCCCAACGATCTGCATTAAATAAAGAAAGTTAGATGCCACGCCCACTTATACCACCCACCTTCTAAAATCTGAAAACTTTATATCTAGTAGGTCCATTGTTAGTGACATCCGTAACAGATTTGCATCAAAGTTCTGGATGACACGCCCACATTTACCGCCCACTTTCTAAAATCTGAAAACTCTATATCTCTCTCTTAGCTTTTGCACTAGAGTCTCCAAACTTGCTTGGGGGATAGAAGGTGCCATCCGCACCATCGTTGGTGACTTTTTTTTTTTGAGTGCTCCTGCTAAAAATTATTTTTCGAGTGTTTGTGCTGTGCATTAATTGGTTTAATTGTGGTAATCATACTAAATAGTGATCGCAGATATACGTTGTACGGATTTATGTGTTTAAAGCTACTTTGCTTAAACATTTAACTTATTTTATTTTGCAGTCAAGCTGACGCTGCTTTGTCTTGAAAATACAAACATGCATACATACATACGTATATTTGCTCTCGCTTGCTTTCGTTTACTAAGAAAAATAACTGTTTACGTACTCTTGCTCGTATTTTGCACCTACTTTGCTTTGATCAAGCACATTAATTTGCCCATATTTTATTTCATTAGCTTATAATAAAAATGTTTGTCTGCTGCAGTAAGGACTGTAAAATTGTTGGTGGATCCAGCCCTGATTTTATCACTTATAATTGTTTTAAAGCTGTGCATCTTGCTTTTGACAATCTTCATGGCAATTTTAAAGAACTTGAATTAAAATTTTAAAAATGAAATGATGTTTGACGACTCTCCAAAGCGCAAAAAGACTTCGGGCTCCTGCCCTCCTATTGCCTCACTTGTCCTGCCTTCTAAGCTACTTCTGGCTGCCAGCATGAATAGCCCAAATCCAATTGCAGGCCCTTTACTGGTATTTAGCTCACCGGCAAGTAATCCGATGCTGCGCGGTGGTAATATTAGCCGCTTACACTTTTCTGTTCTTGAACCCTCTGGTTCAAATGTTCGATTAACTATTCCTAGTAGCGTAGCTGCAGTTCATAAGCCGCTTGTAGTTGTGCCTTTTAGAAAAAATATTTTTGACTCCCCTTTGATTGTTGAAAAGTTTAAATTTAAACACGCTCGTAACATATATTCGTTCAAGTTGAGTGTGCCGCCAGAACTATTCTCGACAATTTTTTCTGAAAAGTTTTGGCCGCCGAACATCCTCGTGAAGGAGTATGTGAACAGGCGAAATAACAATAATACTAATAGTAATAGAATTGCCTTACTAGGACGAGGGCACAATAGACCCTAGTGGTCGCAGTGCACCACCCTTAGACAACCATTATTATTATTATTAATAGAATTGCCCTCCCTATTAGTAACTCACTTCCTTCTACGTCTGTAACAAAAAACTAACTGAAGTAATTATAGCCTAGCCTATCAAAATTTAAGAGGCCTTAATACAAAGCTTTCAAAATTTTACGTAAATAGCAGGGTACGGAAATTCGATCTTTTCGATGCGTTCGTTAGCGAACCGTTCGCAAGCGAATTGAATATTCTATTCGTTCGCGAGTCAAATGCTTTCTTTTCGCGAATTTAATTTTTTGATTCGCGAGCCTAATTTTAAATTTGACGAACCGTAAATAGGGTTCGCTCGCGAAATAATCCAAAAGGAATGGTTCATCGCAACAAAAACTGGCCCGCGACAAACTCAAGCGCACTTCTCGGAAGTCCGGCGAAGCGATCGACATCGCGGCATTGCCGCCAAAAATTTTACGTAAAAAGCAATAACAATTCTGCGCGCCAGAAACGACGCCGGCAACGAACCAAGCAACAATGACAATTTTTGCCTGCACTGCATTGCACCGTACAGAAAACGATCGGTTCGTTTCGATTCACTTGCGCTCGCTTACTTAAAAATATTTTTAGTTTGTTCGCAACTGAACGAATGAAGCAAAAATAAATTTAAGTTCGTTCGCGAACGAAGCGAAAATAAAGCAACGAAGAAAAAAAATTCTATTTAATAGAATTCGGAGCGCGAACGCAAACAGTGTAGAAGAACTGTATTTTCAATTCGCGAATCGAATTTTTCCGTACCCTGGTAAATAGCCCATCCTTTGATTCACAAATAGTTGCGCTTACTGAAACGTGGTTTCTTCTGCATTTCTTTTTAACAAATTCAATCGAATGATCTTCCAGATACAGAGTTTGTTTGTGTTAAAGTATCTTATGGTAGTCGGTCACTTTTTATTACCTGTTCCTACTTTCCTCTTAATTGTGATACTAACATTTATTCGTCCCATTTAAGTGATTTGCAACACATTTCGTTCATATTAGACATGGTTAGTTAGTTAGACATGGATCATCTTATTGTGGTTGGTATTAAAATTTATATTCAAAAATGGAAAGATGCTTGACGACTCTCCTAAGCGCAAAAAGACTTCGGGCTCTTGCCCTCCTAATGCCCCGCTTATCTTGCCTCCTAAGCCACTTCTAGCGGCCAGCTCGAATAGCCCTAATCCAACTGCTGGCCCTTAAGTGGTATATAACTCACCGGCAAGAAATCCGAAGCTGGCGGTTGGTAATATTACCCCATAACATGTTCCCGTTATTGAGCCCTCTTGTTCAAACGTTCGCTTAGCACAGCGGTCGGGGAACTAGGGTAAATTACCCAATGATTTTCCTTGGGGTAATAAGGAAATTTTTTCTAGTTTGCTATTTCATAAACGGTTGGCCGATAAATTGTTCTGTATATGGCGAAGGAAAGAATATGTAATACTAACAAAGAGGTAACCAGAGACAGCAACTTTAACAGAAAAACCCCTGCTCTAACAGCGGGACATAGCGAGTTAAGTTGCCGTCTGCCTTTTCAAATATTTGCCGCCTTCTTGCAGCCAAATAAGTACACCAAAACGTAAGCAGCAAAAAATCAAAATAACAGCGAAATCAAATGTGGCGGCAAGCACAGAAGTATAAACAAAAGCAGCTGTTCTGTCTTTTCTCTACCTACGACCCGTCGTCTGGTTTGGGCATGGGCGAGTAAAATTTTTTTGACAGCTCTTTTTACATCTCTGGTAGTATTATATACTAGTTAATGGCGAAGTTGGCCGACTTAATGTCAAAAATCATATGTTCTTTGATTTTGGCCTCAAACACATCGCACTTTTGAGTGCGATTTTACTATTTATTTATTTGATGCAGACAATTTATTTATTATATCCGACGCGTCGTTTGACAGTGCGCAAATTATTAACGAGGAAGGCAGTCGGCCGTCAGTCTGTGTAAGGGGACTAAAGTAGGAATGGAGGTCCATGCTCCGTGGTCGACCGCTCCGTTACTGCCAGACTGACGGAAGTGCAACTTATACCCCCTCGTGGTAGCTGCTGGTAACAGGGTCCTGTGTAGGTCACGTCTCTGGTAGGATACCTGGCTAAAATTAGTTGGGCTAAAGAGAGTAAACTCTTTCTAATAAAATCCCCAATCTAATGGTGGAACAGCATATGCCAAGATATGCGTGGCTAGGGGGGCGCCTAGTTAATAGTATGCGGACTTGGGGTACGGTGGCGCGGCCTCATTTTAATCTTGCACACTACGGTACGGCACGGGGTAGTGTTTACCGGTAGCCATCTTACTCATGGGATCAAAAATTATGAACCAAAATACACAAAAAACCCATGTTGAGGAGGAGAGTGGCCCTAAGGGACACAACGCAGAGGTGACAACACCTCAAACCCAACAACACCAACGTGTAGGTGCCTCAGTGGTGGAACCACCACAAAGCACCAGTACACCAACCAACGACAGTGTGGTAAAGAAGAGGCCTACTCCAAGGCTATGTCCCCAATGGGGAAGAGAGGGCAAACAGCTTGCCCCAAACGCCAGGGGTCGACGAGTCAGAGCTCAGAGGCAATCGCTAGCAAAAATATGAGGGATGATAAGCCCTCCACCTCCAAAGCCGCAGGCAAGGTGAATGAAAGGCAGACCTCTGCCTCACATCACCAAGCCAAGGCAATTGTTAATAAGGAGCGTAGCTCTGTGCCGGTGAAGGGAGCAACAAGCACCAATTCCGACAAAAAACAGCAGTATGCAAAACCAAATGATGCTGGTGTTGGAATTAAACTGGCGGTATTGGCAAGGGACTATTCCAAAACGGCCCTAACAACCGCGCAAATGGATTCCATATCCAGCGCAATTGAAGACAAGGTACTGGAGCATATGGATCTGCAGATAAAACCGGCCTTCCTAGGCTCCACCTACAAAGCTGGATATCTCGCGCTTCTCTGTAAAGACTGCGACACAGCTGAGTGGGTAAAGGCGATGGTTGTCAAAATGACGCCGTGGGAGGGCGCTGCACTCTGGTCGACAGAGGAATCAAAGATTCCTCACCCCAGAATTGCAGTCGGCTACTTCCCCAAATCCGCAGGAATGGAAACGGCCAAAGTACTCAACTTCCTTCAGGCTCAAAATAAAGGCCTAAATACCTCGGCCTGGAGGGCCCTGAGGAGAGTAGAGAAGTGCTCCAACGCTATGATAGTGCTGGCTGTGGATCACAAGTCGACAGCTACAATCGACGAATCGAAGGGACGGGTTAATTTCCGCCTTGGAAAAGTCAACCTAAAAGTCAAGGGTGAGGACACCACTGAGGAGGAGCTTATTAACCAAGTCAGCGGAATGGAGATTGAAGAGAGTACTATAAGCTCTCCAAATGCCTCCGATGCTGATCCGCCGCCAAAATAATATGTTTGCAGCCAAACCTTCATCACGCTAAAGCGGCGACGGCGGAACTTAGCAGAAGGTTTGCTAGCAACACCAAGGACATCGGGCTACTACAAGAGCCCTGGTTCTTCAAAGGCCGTATTAGAGGCCTAAATACTAAAAACACACAGGTAATATACGATAGAACAGCGGCCAAACGTAGGGCAGCAATAATCATAAACACTGACATTTAATTTCTACCTCTCACAGAATTCATAGATAATGACACGGTGGCAATACTACTGGAGATGGATATCGAAGGGGGCAAAAAAGAGGCTGTACTGGTCTCGGCTTACTTCCCTGGTGACTCCGAAGCGGTTCCAACGAACACTATCAAGGCCATAGTGGAATACTGCAGAGCACACCGGAAGGTCCTGATAGTTGGATGTGATGCTAATGCCCACCATTTAGCATGGGGAAGTACAGACACGAACAACAGAGGTGAGTCACTTTTAAACTATCTTATATCAACCAATTTATCAGTAGCAAATGAACCAACTTTTGTTAACTCAATAAGAAAGGAGGTATTAGATCTAACACTGGTCTCAGACAGAGCCATAGGCTTGGTTAGAGAATGGAGAGTGTCTGAGGAGGCCTCAATGTCTGATCACAGGCATATTCTCTTTGACCTTAAGGGCCCGGTGAGGAGCGCTGTGCTCTACCACTAAAACCACTAACTGGACGCTGTGCAAAAACCACTAACTGGACGAAATACTCCGACATTCTTACGTTAAGACTATCGGGATATAGACCCCAACTTACAAATACTGAGGAGCTAGAAAGGGCGGTCAATACCCTGACGTATGATCTAGTCTCAACCTTCAATGACTGCTGTCCATAAAGGGTTAAGGCCTCCAGCAAGAGAGTCCCCTGGTGGAACTCGACTTGACAAATTGCGCAGGGAAGCAAGAACAGAATTCAATAGGGCCAAAAGGACCAACAAATGGGAAAACTACAGGACAACCTTAACTAGCTACAATAGGGAGTTAAGGAAATCCAAGAGATCCTCATGGAGAAACTTCTGCGAGGACCTTAGGGACATACCCTGAACTGCAACGGTTCAGAGTCATATCAAAAGCCAGTGGAGGACCAATTGGGACACTTAAAGGCCCGAATGGTGTATACACCAACAATTCTCAAGATACTTTAGAGGTTCTTCTAAGATCTCACTTTCCTGACTGTTCATTCTGCAGCACAGAGGGAGACACTGATACAGAAGAACTAAGGCACACAAGGGCCAATGACCCTATAATCAAAAGCAAAGTTAGCTACGAAAGGGTAGAGTGGGCAATAAACTCCTTCAAACCCTATAAATCCCCTGGTCCAGATGGCATTTTTTCCGGCCATCTAAGGGCAAAGGGGTCATTATTAGGAAAATGGTTCCCATATATCGGGTCAGCCTTCTGCTGGGATATATTTCAAGATCATGGAGAGCAGTTAAGGTAATATTTATTCCTAAGGGCGGGGACAAGCCACCATGCTCTCCCAAATCGTACAGACCAATCAGTCTCTCCTCTTTCATGCTTAAGACCATGGAGAAACTGATAGACTGCTACGTCAGAACTGACATACTAGAAGCTAACCCGCTTCACAAATTGCAATTCGCCTACCAGAAGGGTAAATCAACGGTGACGGCACTGCATTACTTGACAACCGAAATAGAAAAGGCAATTGACACAAAGGGAGTCGCCTTATGCGCCTTCATGGATGTAGAGGGTGCCTTCGACAACGCGAATTTTGATTCAATGAACCGGGCTCTAACGAATAGGGGGGTAAACCCTAAGGTAGTACACTGGGTGAAGGCAATGTTGTGCCGCAGACTGATAAAGGCCGATCTCGGACTTGCCTCGGCAAGCATTAGTGCCATAAAAGGCTGTCCACAAGATGGTGTCTTATCTCCTCTACTGTGGTCACTTCTAGTAGACGACCTAGTGCTGTCTTTCAACGCTAACGGATGCAAAACGTTAGGCTATGCAGATGACATATCCGTAATCATCAAGGGCAAAGATGAAAAGATTCTCGCGGACCCCATGCAACGGGCACTTGATCAAACGGTAAATTGGTGTACCTCAGAGGGGCTCTCTATCAACCCTAGGAAGACTATCATAATCCCGTTCACCAACAAAAGGATTCTTGAGTTTCCAGATTTAGAGGTTAGTGGCACAGTTGTGTCTCTGAGTACAGAGGTCAAATATCTAGGGGTAACTCTGGATAGCAAACTCACTTGGAATGCACACCTGAGAGCGGTAACCACGAAACAACTCAATCTCTCTGGGCTGTCAAGCAGATGCTTGGCAAATCATGGGGGCTTTCTCCACAAATGGCCCACTGGACGTACACCCAGATGGTTAGACCGATGATTCTGTACGGGGCGGCGGTATGGTGGGAAAAAGCCACACAAAGCACCGCTATCAACAAACTTAACAAAGTACAAAGGCTAGCTTGCCTAAGTATTACAGGGGCAACAGGACAGGAAGCAATTCTAGACCTAACTCCCTTACACCTAGCAATAGAGGAAGAGGCTGTTAAGCAGACTTTGGGACTCTATGTTAGCAACAAGTACCAGAAGGGCAATCATAGAGGACACCTGGGTGTATTGAATAGGGTAGTAGAAATCCTCGACAAGACCAAAACGCAAGACCAAAGCCAAACATTCCAAAGGTTTCACTAAAAACTACAATGTCATTTTTCCAACTAGAGAGCAATGGACTTCCAATCCATCTTGGATAAATGACGATGCACAAAACTGGTTCACAGATGGATCCAAGACAGCATCAGGGATGGGAGCATTCATAGTGGGTCCTCGCACACACATCTCCCTCACTGGATGCTGAATGCACCGTTTTTCAGGCAGAGATTTCAGAGGTATACAGACTGAACAGCAGACAGTTGGTAGGAGTTAACATTCGTATACTTTCCGACAGTCAAGCAGCTCTTAAAGCACTTAACAGGTATAGCTATAATTCAAAACTCATATATGAATGTCACTGTGAGCTAAATGTTCTGGCAACCAAAAACAAAAAAAAAAGAGAGACTCTGGTATAGGTCCCATGACATGAAGGCCACTCAGGTAATGAGGCTGCAGATGTAAGGGCTAAATTAGGAGCGGAAGCCCCGTTCATAGGCCCCAGTCCGATGTTTGGTTACTCAAACAACACACTCAGATCTGACATAGATAAATGGTTAGTAAACAAGAAAACAATGCACTGGAACAGTCTAGAGGGTCTCAGACACTCAAAAAGATTTGTGTGCCCTAATGCAACAAGAGCCAAGGAAACTCTATCCTTAAACAGGACACAACTTAGGTCACTTTGTGGGGCGTTGACAGGCCACTTTCCCTGCAACGACCAACTACATAAGCTGGGCCTTGCTAGTAACAGAACTTGTAGATTCTGTGAGGAGGATGTCGAATCTATGGAACATCTAATCACCAAATGCCCTGCCCTGGCACGTAGTAGAGCAACGCTGTTAGGCAAATACATTCTCAGTGAAGAGGACCTGATGCATATCCCGCAGACTGACTCAGTTTCTGAGAACACTAAAACTGAACTAGTGGTAAGGGGGCACAATAGATCCATGTGGGTCGCAGTGCTGAAGGGCGCAAGCCCACCCTCGATCGACATTACATTACATTACAAACGAGGAACATCATTTCATCACCGATTTCAACGATCAAGGTAAGCCGCAAATTGAAAATTTAGTTTTATAATTCAAGTTTATTTTATTATTAAATTTGGATGTGTTTTTTAACCACTGTTTCTGTCACCCTTCAGATGGCAGCAAAAAGGCAAAGAACATACCAGGAAGAATTCCTTAATTATGGTTTTACACAAATAGAAGACAAAGGTATAATGAAACCATAAATGTGTTGTATGTTTGAAAATACTGACTTCAGAATCTTTCAAAAAAGTCAATTGAAGAAACAATTGGATAATTTGCATTCACATCTGTCTTTCAAACCGCGAGAATACTTTGTTAGTTTAGAAATGTCTGTAAAAAGACAAAGATTGGACAGCACTTTGTTAGGTACCTTTGATCAGCGTTCAGCATCGCAGGCTAGCTTTGAAGTAGCCTGGTTTATTGGCCGAAACAAGAAACCATATACTGATGGTGAAGATTTGGTTAAACCAGCAGCTGAATGGCAGAGACCATTTGTGGTCAGAAAGAGGCGAAGAAACTAAATTCAGTGCCCTTGTCTGCAAGAATTGTAAAAGAAAGAATTTCCATCTTAGCAGAAAATGTAAGAGAACAGGTAATTTCCTCAATAAAACAGGCTAAATATTTTGCTATTCAGCTTGATGAGACAACAGATGTTAGTAGCAATTCACAGCTAATGGTATATGATCGCTACAAAGGTAAACATGCAATTGAAGAAGAGTTGTTGTTTTGTTCTCCTTTAGAATTGAGATCTCGTGGAATTGATGTGTATAATAAGGTAAATGAATACTTTAATGCTCAACGTGTTAATTTAAAGTGGGAAAACTGTGTTGCTGTGTCTGTTGATGGAGCTTCTGCTATGTTGGGTCGTATTAATGGTTTTTCAGCTTTTGTGAAAAAAAATAATCCAGATATTAAAATTACTCACTGTATGATCCATCACCAAGCACTTTTTGTGAAACATTTGGAACCTACACTGGAAGTTGTCATGCATGATGTCATCAATATTGTTAATGCTATCAAAGGAATTAGCTGGTTCATATGGGACCCGTCCACAGGTTGCGGATAGTGGAACGGCCTGCAGATTTATAGGTTAGCTGCGAATTAAATAAGCAGTCGCGGACAACTCAGCGGCCTCAAGAGGAGAGTCTCAGAGGGTTTTTTCGGGTTGCGCCGAACTCCCAACAAATTCTGAGTGCCAATGATCCTTAGTGCGACATAGCGAGTTTTTGGCGCCATTACAATAGCCAATTGCTTCTTTCGGCGTCTGTTTTCAAAGTTAGGTGCGGCCGGAGCGGGCGTCTGCTTGCAGCAAGCAGCTCGCTATACAAACGTGATAAAAAGGTTGGACTGGACACCTTAAGAAAATTATTTACCAGCACGTCATCCCGCAAACGTATAAGCTGGTTTCGTTGGGCTAGTATCCCGACCGTAAAACCCCTTTACTCAAGAAACGAAACACAAACGCATCGGATCAAACAACAGCAAAAAGATGACGACCTTTAGCTTTCGAAATATGACACGATTTGGAACATGGAACGTTCGCTCTCTCTCTGAAGCGTCAAAACTGAAGCAAGCATGCAGAGAGATGGATCTCTATAAAATGGAGATCCTTGGGATGTCCAAGATTAGATGGACTGGACAGGGTGAATGTTTAACCCAAACAGGACATCACTTCATTTACAGCGGTAACAACAAAACCCGATCAAACAGTGTTGGTATCCTCATGTCCCGCACAACTAAACAGGCATTAATGGATTTTAAACCTGTGTCTGACCGCATTATAACGGCGAGATTTAAGTGTAAATTCCGAAACATCACGTTTATTCAACGCTATGCGCCAACAGAGCCAGATGAGCTCGACAAGAAGGAGGATTTCTACGAACTACTCGACGGAACGATAACTAATTCGCGCAAAGGGGATATTTTGATTGAGGCTGGCGAATTTAACGCCAAAGTAGGGGACGACAATAACAACTTTGAGAGTGTCATGGGACACCATTGCCGTCAACCAGAACAAATAATGGCGAGCGCCTGGTGGAGTTATGTGCAAATCACAACCTTTTTATAGGAGGCACAAAATTCCCACACCTTGACATTCACAAGTAAACATGGCAATCTCCTGACGGTCGGACTCGCAATCAAGTAGACCATATTATTATATGCAAAAAATATCATAACTGCTTGCTTGACGTACGCACGCGCAGAGGCGCTGATATCTATAGCGACCATAACCTGCTTGTTGGCCAAATACGCCTGAGGCCTGAAGATATTTCAGACCAACAGAAACGCTCAAGAAAGTTTGATACAGAAAAGCTTACTCTACGAAAAAGCACTTAATGATAACATCGCCCGGGAAATAAATGTAACAACGTGGAACCAACTGGAGGACGTGTGTAAAAAAGCTGCAGATGAGACAGTTGGCTTTCAAAACCATCGCCGTAAGCCTTGGCTAAGCGAGGCAACGTGGGAGAGTATTGAGGATAGGCGCAAGCTTAAGTCAACCCTCACGAAAACATGGGAGCCTCAGAAAAGAATCCAAGCTCTCGCAGAATACATTGCAGCTCACAGCCAGGTCAGAAAGCTCGTCAAGAAGGACAAGAAAAGTTTCGCAAACAACATTCCAACGGAAGCGGAAACTGCAGCTTGGCGTAGTAATCTGCGCGGGGTTTATGAAGCAGTAGGCAAACTGACAAAATATAAGCCTAACTTACCTCCGTTAAAATCTGCAGATGACCGAATTCTTACTTCTGATGAAGTCCAGCAGCTTCAACGCTGGAAGGAGTTTTTCGAGACTAGTGCACACTCCGAAACTGGTGAGGTTACTACGCATCCTAGTGACCGGAGACGTAATCCCAATAGGAGTATTGTCACAGGCCCCCCAACCGTGCAGGAACTCTTAAAGGCGATACGTAAGCCCAAAAACAACAAAGCTGCTGGCCCCGACAACATACCGCCAGAGTTATTTAAATATGGCGGGAACACAATTGCAAGAGCGCTGTTCCCAATTATCCTCTCCGCTTGGAGTTCAGGCAACTTTCCGAAACAGTGGAAAGAAGGAACAATTGTGACCATTCCCAAAAAAGTGGATCTCAGCCAATGTTAAAACTGGCGGGGCATTACCCTTCTAAATGCAATTAAAAAAATAATAGGTTTTGTTGTCCTGGAGAGGATTGCGCCCGCACTCAACAGTCAGTTGCGACAGGAGCAAAATGGTTTTTAGACCAATGCGCTCCTGCGTTGACCATATAAACTCTCTGAGAATCATTATTGAGCAATCAGTGGAGTGGAGGTCGCCTCCGTTTCTACTTTTTGTGGACTTCGAGCGTGCTTTCGACACAATAGATAGGAACGCAATATGGACTGCCCTACGCGATTCTGGAATACCAGAGAAGATTATCGGAGTCATCCAAGAGCTCTATACAGACGCCGATTACAGCGTGTGTTTCAAGGGTAAAAACAGGGGCAAATTTTCTATCTCAAGAGGAGTCCGCCAAGGATGCGTCCTTTCGCCCCTACTCTTCATCCTCGTGCTGGATGGAGTTCTGAAGAAAACCAGCCTGGAGGCTCCGGACGGTTTGCAATGGCGCCCCCACCAAAGGCTCAGTGATCTCGACTACGCCGATGACATATGTTTCATGACACACACTCTGCAAGGCGTGAAAAACAAACTCAGCAAACTGGCGGAAAACGCAAAGTCTGTCGGCCTTGAAGTCGATATGAAGAAGACTAAATTGATGAGAGTGGAAACGTCAAATTAACTCCCTCTTACTATCGGAGAAGGTACGGACGCCATAGTTGTAGAGGATGTTGATGAATTTTGTTATCAAATCAGCAGGGATGGAGGCGCTTCAACAGATGTGGCGTCTCGAATTAACAAAGCGAGAGTAGCTTTTCACAAACTGTCCAATGTGTGGCGATCAAGTGAACTCTCGCTTAAAACATGACTACGCATCTTTAATTGCAGCGTCAAACTAGTGCTCCTGTATGTGCCTGAGACGTGGATGACGACTAATTCAATCTGCAGACGACTGCAAACTTTTGCAAACAAATGTCTACGGATCGTTTGCCGCATTTTCTGGACAAATACTATCACAAACGAAAACTTGCTGATACTCTCTAGAAGTGCTCCGATCAACACCGAAATTAAAAGGAGAAAATGGACCTGGATTGGCCACACCCTCAGGAAGCCAGATGAAGACATCGCCAAAAGATCTTTCCAATGGAACCCGCAGGGTACCCGGCGCCGAGGACGCCCTCGACAGACCTGGGTGAGGACGGTGCTTGCAGAAAGTCAGGAGAGAGCGTCGTGGAATGAATTGCGTAGTGTCGCCCAAGATAGAAGGCGTTGGAAGGAGTTTGTATCCGCCCTATGCTCCACATAGGAGCGTCAAATTTAAATAAATTATTGTATTACTTTGTTGTATTATTTTGTAGTATAATTTGACAAGGAATTAAAAAAACATCAAAGGACATGCACTTAACACGCGGCTATTTCGTGAATTATGCCAGCACGGTGAAGCTGAATATACGGACCTACTTTATTACCATATACAGAAATAAGGTGGCTCTCTCGCGTAAATGTTCTTAATCGAATATGGCCTCTCAAAAGTGAACTCAAAATTTTTATGTTGAATCAAAAAAAATATTCTCGCAGATAAGTTTAAAAACCCCTCGTGGGTTGCACATCTTGCATATTTAACTGATATATTTGAGAATGTAAATATATTGAACAAAGAATTGTAAGGAAAAAATGTTAATATCATTACTGCCAGCGAAAAACTGTCAGCGTTTGGATTAAGACTTCAATATGGGAGACAGAAAGCAGAACAGAACAAGATAGCTTCTTTTTCAAAGTTAGCTTTGTTTTTGGAAGACTGTAAAAATACTACTTTTGATGACATTAAGGATACAGTTATAAAACATCTTACCAAACTCAAAGAGCGGTTCTCCGACTACTTTCCAGATCTGGATATACATACTTTAAATTGGGTTGTAGATCCTCTTTAATGTGAAATTGCTAACATACCAGAAGAACCTCCGGGATTGGCAGAAACAATACTTGAACTTCGATCTAATACTGAAGCACGTATTCAATTTGAGAGCAAATCCAATCGGTCGTCTTTTTGGATGTCAAATGCTACGAAGGCTTTTAAAATTGCACATGAGGAGGCGGTAAAAAATTTGCAGCCATTTGCAACAACCTATCTTTGTGAACAAGGCTTTTCCACTTTAATAAACATAAGAACGAAAAACAAAAATCGATTATACGCCGAAGACTGTATTCAAATTGCTCTTAAATCAAAAAGTGCTAATTTTGAAGTAATTGTATCAAGCATGAAGCAACATAATTTCTCCAAAAACTGAAAGGGAAACCTGAAAATCTGAATTTTTATTTGGTCCAATTTGAGAATTTTATTTTGTTTGTCTATTACATACTTACTGTTTTCATGTAACTTTTTATTTTATTTTCCATGTAAATTAATTCAATAAATAATGTTTATTTAAATAAACGTTGATTGTCTTTTTTTCAAAATCGGGGAAGGGGTAATATCAACTTACGCAAAAATATTTTGGGGTAATGGTTAAAAAAGTTTCCCGACCGCTGGCTTAGCAAATCCCCGAAGCGTAGCTGCAGCTCATAAGCCACTTACAGTTGTGCCTATTAGAAAATATATTTTTGTAACAAGGCTAGCTTCTGATACCTCCTCAAAAGATGTTAATTGATTGATTGTTGAAAAGTTTAAATTTAAACACGCTCGTAACATATCTTCGGTCAAGTTGAGAGTGCCGCCTGAACTTTTCTCGACAATTTGTTCTGAAAAGTTTTGGCCGCCGAACATCCTCATGAGAGAGAATGTGAAAAGGCAAAATAGCAATAATACTAATAGTAATAGTAGTGCCCTCCCAATTAGTAACTCACTTCCTTCTACGTCTGTATCAAACAAGTAAAAACGTTGCAGTCGGACGCAACCGACTGCGATATACTTTGATACCAGTTTACATATCTTTGTTAAGGATTCTGTGAGCAAATAGTAATATATAGGGGTTTTGGGTATAAATATCGGGCAGAAGGGGGGTAGGCGTGACATCCAAATTTGTGACGCATATCTGTGGCGGATGGCACCCTGTATCTCCCTACAAAGTATGGAGACTCTACCGCAAAAACTGAGAAAGATATATAGGTGGGCGGTATAAGTGGGCGTGGCATCCAAATTTTGATGCAAATCTGTTACGGACGTCACTAACAATGTTCCCAACAAATATGGTGACTCTAGCGTTTTCAGATTTAAGATAGTGGGCGGTAAAAGTGCGCGTGGCTTTCAAAACTTTGATGCAGTTTTTTGTTGAATGTCATAAGCTATCTTGCCATCAAATTTGGTGACTCTAGCTTCAAAACTGTAGAAGCAACAGACATTTTTGTTTATAATTTGAGGGGGCTGGGGGCGGAACAGGTAGGCGTGTCATCCAAACTTTTGATGCAATTTTTTAAGGAATGTCACCAGTTTTGTTGCCCCCAAATTTGGTGACTCTAGCTGCTCAAATATGGAATATATAAATGTTTTATCGATTTTCACATCGAGGTGTATCGACTTGTTATCGATTTCCCAGGCCCCCTGAGATCGTAGAGCCCTAAATTTAACACTTTGTCTGACGAAGGCATGAACCAAGATAATTGCAAAGTTGCAAGGCTCTAGCTTTAAGGGTGTCGAAAAAAAAATTGCGTTCATACAGACAGACGGACGGACACCATGGCGGACATTGCACAAACCCAATATACTATGATACCTTTGGTATCAAAGTATAAAAACTTACAGAAGTAATTAGTATAGCCTATCAAAATGTAAGAGGCCCTAATACTAAACTTTCAAAACTTTACGTAAATAGCCTTTCCATTGATTCGCAAATAGTTGCGCTTACTAAAACCTGGTTAAAACCTGATATTTCGGATTACTCTATTTTTCCTAATACAAAAAACTTGTACATGTGTGATCGCACAACCCGTAAGAGTGATGGGGTTCTTATCGCTGTTGATTCCTGCATTTCTTCTGAACAAATTCAATCCAATGATCTTCCGGATATATAATTTGTATGTGTTAAAGTATCTTATGGTAGTCGGTCACTTTTTATTACCTGTTCCTACATTCCTTCTAATTGTGATACTAACATTTATTCATCCCAGCCTTGCAATATGTTTCGTCCTTATTGTAAGACATGGATCAGCTAATTGTGGTTGGTGATTTTAATCTGCCATATGTGGAAGGGTCTGCATGTGACTCATCTTACACAATTACCAACCACATCTGATGATTTTATAGATGGTATCCTGGAGTTTGGGCTATCGCAAGTAAGTGGTAGAATGTTAGACTTAGTATTTGTTTCTGATGTTGATTGTTGTAACGTAAGCAGAGTACCCCCCTTAGTGCAGCCGGAAGTTTTTTACCATCCCACTTTAAAACTTTCCCTTGAAATATTAAACCCCTACTCTTATACATATATTTCTGCAAAATCACGTTGTTTCCGTGAAACTAACTTTACTAAATTAAATCAACTTCTGCATGCTACTAATTGGTCTCAGCTTTATTCCTGTAGTGATTAAGAAACTGCCATTGCCATATTTTATGGGACCTTGAATTTGCATTTGGACAGTTGTGTTCCTTCTGTCGCTCATCAAGGGATAACAAACCACCTTGGTTTACAAGGGAATTATCAAAACTGAAGAATGCGAAGACAAGATCTTAGAAAATCAGTAACTACTATTGACTTATCTACTTATATAATAGCAAAGTCTAATTTTCTTTCTGTTAATACATCCTGCTATAATTACAATCTTAATAAATGTAGAATGAATTTCTCCTGAGATCCTAAACAGTTTTTTACATTTGTTAACTCTAAACGTAAATCCTCCTGCCTGCCATCCCAAGTTTTTCTTGATAATACGATAGCAAGTTCGGATCAGGCTGTGGCCGATCTATTTGCTGAATATTTGCAATCAGTATACTCTTTGAGTTCTCATAGCTCTAGTAATACTTATCCCTTCCAAATTCAAACATCAAATTGCATATTTGCCCCAGTCTTAACTAAGTGTTCGCTGCTAAGTGACCTTAACCTGATCAAACCAAGATACTTGCTTGGTCCTGATGGAGTGCCCGGTTGTGTACTTAGATATTGCGCAGCTACACTGTGCAAACCCTTACTAAAATTATTCAAATTGTCCGTTTATTCTTCAGTATTCCCTGATATTTGGAAGCAATCTTTTATTATTCCACTTCATCAAAATTCTTCAAAGTCCAATGTTAAAAATTATAGAGGGATTTCTAAATTGTCTGCAATTCCGAAAGTCTTCGAAAAACTTATTTGCTCTCAATTGCAGCACTCATGTAGTGCAATTATGTCGCCTTATCAACATGGTTTTGTGAAGTGTAGATCTACTACCACCAACCTTCTAGAATTTACATCGCTTGTTATTAAAGGGTTTCAGAGCAAAATGCAAACTGATGTCATTTATACCGATTTTAGTAAGGCATTTGATTCTGTTAGTCATTCACTTTTGCTTCATAAATTAAACATTATTGGGCTCCCAACCTCCTTTCATGGCTTATCGAGTGCTTGTGTGGCCGTACACAAAAAGTTGTCTTTAAATAATCTGTCTCCAAACTTATTTATGTAACGTCATGTGTCCAGGTTGCCATGTTTTACCGTGTCAAAGTCTAGAGGCACGGAAAGCACGGTACAAAAAGAACCAGTCAAGATTTTGAATTTGAACATGGCGGTATCGATAAGTTGGCATAATTTTATAGTTTTTATACTTTGATACCAAAGGTATCATAGTATATTGGGTTTGTGCAATGTCCGTCATGGTGTCTGTCCGTCTGTCCGTCCGTCCGTCCGTCTGTCCGTCCGTCCGTATGAACGCAACTTTTTTCGACACCCTTAAAGCTAGAGCCTTGCAACTTTGCAAATATCTTGGTACATGTCTTCGTCAGACAAAGTGTTAAATGTAGGGCTCTACGACCTCAGGGGCCCGAGAAATCGATAACAAGTCGATACACCTCGATGTGCAAATCGATAAAACGCAAATATATCCCACATTTTAGCAGCTAGAGTCACCAAATTTGATGGCAAGATAGCTGGTAACATTCCTCAAAAAACTGCATTAAAAGTTTGGATGCCACGCCCACCTATTTCGCCTCCAGCCCCCCTCCAATTATAAACAAAAATGCCTGTATCTTCTACAGTTTTGAAGCTATTGCCACCAAAATTGACATGAAGGTAGATACTGACATCTGACAAAGTTATGCATCAAAACATTGGATGCCACGCCCCCAAACAACGGGATATGCCCCACCGCCCTAAAAAAAACCGGAAGGCATGTATCTTCGCCAGTTTTTAAGCTAGAGTCACCAAATTTGGTATGAACATTGGTAGTGACATCCGTAGCAGGTGTACATCAATGTTTTGGATGCCACGCCCACTTATTCCGCCCACCGCTATATCTCTCTCAGTTTTTGAGCTAGGCTCTTCAAATTTGGTATGAACATTGTTAGTGGCATCCGTAACAGATCTGCATCAATGTTTTGGATGCCACGCCCACTTATACCGCCCACCTCTATATCTTTGTCAGTTTTTGAGCTAGAGTCTCCAATTTTATACCCAAAACCCTCATATATTACTATTTGCACTCAGAATCCTTAACACAGCTATGTGAACTGGTATCAAAGTATATCGCAGTCGGTTGCGTCCGACTGCAACGTTTTTACTTGTTTATTTTATCTTTATACATATATAAAATAGTTTGTCCTGACTGACTGATTGTTGAGAGGCCCACAGCCTAAACGATAAGAGCTAGAAGGCTGAAATTTTCACAAAATATTCCATTCTCGGTGAAAGTGAGCACTAAGAAAGGATTTTTAATTTGGACCACTCCTTCGAGTACCTCCTGAACACCTAAGTCCTTTTTTCTCAACTTTTGTACTAGAGCTATGCTTTAAAATTAATCAATTATTACGAAACTTGGTCAGGACATGAAGGCGTGTACAAAAATCTGGATGCAAAATTTGGACCCGATCCGACAACTCCTTCGGGCACGTTCCATACACTTATGACCTGGAGCGTGCTTATCCATATACAGTGGCGAGCAAAAATGAGTTTATGTTTTCGAAACTGATTTTCGTCGCTAATACAAAATTAATCACACAAGCAAATGTATTCGTAGGATAGGTAATTTAAATTCCGTTTTTATGATACAATACTCTTCTTAACCCATTAAGTACCCATTGAAAGTTTTCAACTCTTGTAAATATCTATTTTTACACTTTTTTGCCCGGGCTTGAACAAAAAATGTTTTGATGCAAAAAGATGCATTAAACAATTCTAATAGTGTCTGAAAAAAACATTTTCAAAAATCTCTTCGCATGTATTTTTTATGATTTTTTGAAAATGACAAAAATGACCATTTTAACCCCTTTTTCATGAAAAATGGTCGTTTTTAGCTTTTTAATTTGGACCACTCCTTCGAGTACTTCAAATACAAATCAAGGTCCTGCGTTTATCATTTTACCTCATTCCACCACTCTGGCGCCTCATTGTCGCACAAGCTGTGAGTTTCAACGTTTTGTTTTTTTGTTATTTGTTATTTGTTTTTTATAACGAGCCATTTGCGCGAAAATAATTAATCTTGAACATCTTTGTATAGTGGTTGATTTGCTTACTTGCTGCTTATGTAACTCAGACGTAACGTCGTACCACACAAACATTGTTGATATACAATTTCGAACAATTACGCAAAGCACATATGTAAGTTTGTATGTATTTGTAACGTATGGGGGTTTTGGTTTTTATACCGGGCAGAAGCGGTAGGCGTGACATTCAAATTTGTGATGCATATCTGTGGCGGATGGCACCTTCTATCTCCTAATCAAGTTTGGAGAGTCTAGCGCAAAAACTGAGAAAGATATTTTGGTGGGCGGTATAAGTGGGCGTGGCATCCAATATTGCACATTTGTTACGGATGTCACTAACAATGTTTCCAAGTTTGGTGACTCTAGCGCAAAATCTGGGAAAGATATAGAAATTTCAGATTTTACGAGTTGGGTGGAAAAGGTGGGCGTGGCGTATAAAACTTTGATGTAGATCGGTTACGGATGTCGCTAACAATGTTCATACCAAATTTGAAGAGCCTAGCTCGAAAACTGAGAGAGATATAGCGGTGGGCGGTATAAGTTGGCGTGGCATCCAAAATTTGTATGCACACCAGTTACGGATGTGACTACCAATATTCATACCGAATTTAGTGACTCTAGCTTAAAAACTGGCGAAGATACATGCCTTCCGGTTTTAGGGCGGTGGGGCATGTCCCGTTGTTTGGGAGCGTGGAATCCAAAGTTTTCATGCATATCTGTGTCAAATGTCAGCATCCACCTTCATGTCAATTTTGGTGCCTATAGCTTGAAAACTGTAGAAGATACAGGCATTTTTGTTTATAATTGGAGCGGGACTGGGGGCGGAATAGGTGGCCGTGGCATCCGTGGCTTGGGGCGGAAGAGGTGGGCGTGGCATCCAAACTTTCGATGCAGATTTTGAGGAATGTCATCGGCTATCTTGCCCACAAATTTGGTGACTCTAGCTGCGAAAATGTGAGATATATATATATGTGTTTCATTGATTTGCACATCGAGGTTTCGATTTGTTATCGATTTCCCAGGCCCCTGAGGTCGTAGAGCCAAATTTAACACTTTGTCTGACGAAGGTATGTACCAAGATATTTGCAAAGTTGCAAAGCTCTAGCTTTAGGGGTGTTGAAAAAAGTTGCGTTCAAACGAACGGACGGGCGGACGGACGGACAGACACCTTGACGGGCATTGCATAAACCCAATATAATATGATACCTTTGGTATCAAAGTATAATGACGCGTCTGATTCTCAACCTCAATGGTGGCGTGAAAAAGAAATACTTTGCTATTATATGTTGTTAAACATTTTCTAACTTATTTTTTTTATATGTATTGCTAAAATTTTGTAAAAACTATCGGCGTAGCGAAGCAAGCAGGGCACTTACTAGTAATATATAATTTTGAAATTCAAGATCGACAGCCGAGTCGATCTAGCCATGTCCGTCTGTCCGTCCGTCCGTCCGTCCGTCTGTATGAACGCTTAGATCTCAGAGACTATAAGAGCGAGAGACTTCAAACTGTAGAACTATGCATGGAGTATTATTTCTTACAGAACTACTCAACTGTAAAATCGTCAAACATTTTACTGCGTCGAATATACCTAACTGTCCCTACTAAATCTTCTCGTAACTTTGTACCCATTAATCTTGATCGCTTCTCTAGCATCTATCTAATGTATGAACCGTTTCGTGTAGTGTGCGCAGACTACAATATGATGTTTTCACTTTTTTCCTTTGAGCCCTCTATTCCTGTACTAAAAAGATTCATACTGCTTTAGTTATGTAGTCATAGTCACATATCATTAATCGTATCACTGCACAGTGGTTGCGTTCATAGGCCAAAAATCAAACAAGTAAAAACGTTGCAGTCGGACGCAACCGACTGCGATATACTTTGATACCAGTTCACATAGCTGTGTTAAGAATTCTGAGAGCAAATAGTAATATATGAGGGTTTTGGGTATAAAATTGGAGACTCTAGCGCAAAAACTGACAAAGATATAGAGGTGGGCGGTATAAGTGGGCGTGGCATCCAAAACATTGATGCAGATCTGTTACGGATTCCACTAACAATGTTCATACCAAATTTGAAGAGCCTAGCTCGAAAACTGAGAGAGATATAGCGGTGGGCGGTATAAGTGGGCGTGGCATCTAAAACATTTATGTACACCTGTTACGGATGTCACTACCAATGTTCATACCAAATTTGGTGACTCTAGCTTAAAAACTGGCGAAGATACATGCCTTGAGGTTTTTTTTAGGGCGGTGGGGTATGTCCCGTTGTTTGGGGGCGTGGCATCCAATGTTTTGATGCATAACTTTGTCAGATGTCAGCATCCACCTTCATTTCAATTTAGGTGGCTATAGCTTCAAAACTGTAGAAGATACAGGCATTTTTGTTTATAATTGGAGAGGGGCTGGGGGCGGAATAGGTGGGCGTGGCATCCAAACTTTTGATGCAGTTTTTTGGGGAATGTCACCAGCTATCTTGCCATAAAATTTGGTGACTCTAGCTGCTAAAATGTGGGATATATTTGTGTTTTATCGATTTGCTCATCGAGGTGTATCGACTTGTTATCGATTTCTCGGGCCCCCTGAGGTCGTAGAGCCCTACATTTAACACTTTGTCTGACGAAGACATGTACCAAGATATTTGCAAAGTTGCAAGGCTCTAGCTTTAAGGGTGTGGAAAAAAGTTGCGTTCATACAGACAGACGGACGGACGGACGGACGGACGGACGGACGGACGGACGGACGGACGGACAGACACCATGGCGGACATTGCACAAACCCAATATACTATGATACCTTTGGTATCAAAGTATAAAAAGCTGCAGCAACAACAAGTGAGCTTCAACATCGAGAGAGCCACCAACCATTTCCATTCGTTCTCACCAGAGAGAAACGATACTTCAATAAAACATTGAGAGGGTCTTATCTCTCCCACTCTCTTGTGATTCTGGAACCAGTGAAATGGAATTCGAATTTTGGGCATCAGTAATATGTATCCAAATTTTAGCCCGTATTCCCTTTCTTCATTTATCTGAGAATTTGAAATAATTTTTTATTGGTTGATACGGAGACAACGCTAAAAGCTTTTATCCATCAAAAAGTTGTATGCATCAAAATACAAGGAGTCACTCTCTATGTAATGCGTTCGCTTTTGACGAATCCCCCATGGTACGACATTAAGAAGGCGCTCATCGACAATTTTGACACCAAGAAATTTTATGATGTACTCTACAAACGAGCAAACACCCAAGTTCACAATGATAAGAAAGTTAATTTATCCACCTTCCCAGTATTTGTGGTGAAATTAAAAAAAAAAAAAAGAACAATAATAATTATTAAATGATGGAACTGATTATTTGCCAGCCTTCATAAATTATAGCTGATAATAGAAAAGTAATATTAAACGAAATAAGTACAGAAAGACGCAGACGACTGCGATATACTCTGATATCAGTTAACATATCTGTGTTAACCCTCTAAGACTATTTTCCAAAATAACTGAAGAAAATTCTTTGAATTATTTTTTATAGTGAATTGTGGCTCCTAAACTCAAATATGTAATCAGAAATAGTGTAGGAGTTTTCGTTTACCTGTAAGGTGAGAAAAAGTGGTTAAGTGCCTCAAGGCACTTTTGGGGCTTTGAGTATAAAAAAGTCATTCTCAAAAATCTAAGTTTTACTTTATTTTTTTGTATGATATTGTGAAAAACAATTTTTATTGGCTGCGCAGCACATTTACAGATTGAATTTTAGGCAAAAACATTGCGTTTGCGAAGTTTTGCAGTGCTTACACCATCTTTTTCCACTATTTCGATCCAACCATTCCGGAAAATGGTTTACTTGGGCAAACCGCAGGTCTAATATTGAATGCCTAGTTACAGCAACTGTTCATCAGTCAAGTCGGATAACTTAAAACCATAGCTTGCAAATAACTGTTGACCGTTTTTCTTTTTGCGCTCTCGTTGCGAGCACAACCGAAAAAGTTCATACTCTCTAGCTCTCGCTCTGAGCAAGAGACTCTTGCTGCTTCATTTATGTTTTCTGTTGAGCCCTTTCGCTCTTTCAATGAGCAGTGCGTAAAGAGCGGAACGAGAAACGCTCGCACAATGAGAGTGAGCAAAAGACCGATTGACCGAAAAACTTAACGCAAACGGTCTTCAGATTTATTTTCGTTGTTGTGAAAAAGAAATAATATAATTTGTTTAACAGAACAAATTAAATTTACTTTCAAATATTTATGTTATTTTTTCAAATCTCTATATATATAAAATTCTCGTGTCACAGTTTTCGTGGAGATACTCCTCCAAAACGGCTTAACCGATTTTGATACAATTTTTTTGCTTATCCGGTATCAATGAGAATAGTCCCACATCTATTTTTCATCCCCCTTAATGTTAGGTGTAGTTTAAAACAGCCATGCTAGAGTTGAACCAGCCCAAGAGCTGTGATTTGCTAAATCTTAGTAGGCTACATTTTAAATTCAGTAGGAAAAATAATTCTTTTCAACGTATAAATGAAATTTTTTAGTTATTCGGCGCGCGTTTGTACGCAAGCAACTAAAATAAAGTTACGAAAAAAAATTTAAAAAAAAAAACTAAATATTGAATTCGTCATATAAATCAAAACAGTTTTTTTTTAACTTTTTAAATCGTAAATTTTTAAAATGCCTGCGAGACACAGAGGAGGAAGCATAGGCCGCAGTATAAGAAATGCTCCATACTTGCAAAATAGCAGATCAGATCAGATCAGATCAGCAGAAGAACAAATCCAGCAACAAAATAGTGATGCACGTGTCAATTGCATCAAGAAGAGCCAGAAGATACACGAGCTGAACGCAATGAAGTCAGAAAATTAGAATAACGACAATCACGCCGTTTTACAGTCAAAAGACGAAGAACAAATGACCAACAACGTCAACAGGTACATCGAGCATTTATATCTGATTCATTCCTGCGTCTAGCATTCCAGTATGAGCCCGATATTGATTATTATGCTCATTCAAAGGTGGTAATGCTATGGACAAGAAATGTCGGTATTGTCATGCTCTGAAATTCAAAAATGAGCCAGCTGGGATGTGTTGCGCGTCAGGAAAAGTGCAACTACCTGAAATCGAAACACCACCTGAACCATTGAACGGCTTATTTATTGGCACGGATCCAGATTCTAACGTGTTCCTGAAGTCAATTCGAAGATTCAATTCATGCTTTCAAATGACATCGTTCGAAGCAACAGAAATAGTTCGAAATACTTATGCAAATGGTCAACAATTCAATACTACATTCAAAATCAGAGGCCAAGTTCATCATAAAATGGGCTCACTGCTGCCAATGCCAAACGAACCACATAAATTCTTACAAATCTACTTTATGGGCGGCGAGGATTCCGGAAGCGCACTTGCCAATCGCGTCAATGCACGTTGTGATTATAATAGCCTTGATTCACTTTATGCCAGGCGCATCGTCAGCGAGCTAGATGCTCTTTTGAACGAGCACATCGAGTTGTTGAAAATATTCAAATCACATATGCACCAATTACAAAGCGATAATTACGCTATCATCATTAATCGTGATAAAACACCAGCGAAAACGAGCGAGGAAGAAGAGCATCGGAACCGTCAACGTCGACAGCACAAATGGTGGGTCAACCCATATCGATAAGAAGTTTAGTGTTTTTGCTACGTTACTTGACACCTAGAAAACACGCAGCCAAAAAAAACCATTCCCGCTACGACGATTTTGTATGGGAAATTTTTTTTTTTTGCTATACTGGATACCCACCTATAGCATTAAGAGATTGATATTGTTTAATAGTGTTACTGTCGTAATAGTTTAATTAATGACATAATTTTAAGGAATAAATTATAATAACTTAAAAATAATGTTTGCCTTTTGTTATTTTTATACTTTGATACCAAAGGTATCATAGTATATTGGGTTTGTGCAATGTCCGTCATGGTGTCTGTCCGTCCGTCCGTCCGTCCGTCCGTCTGTCTGTATGAACGCAACTTTTTTTGACACCCTTAAAGCTAGAGCCTTGCAACTTTGCAAATATCTTGGTACATGTCTTCGTCAGACAAAGTGTTAAATGTAGGGCTCTACGACCTCAGGGGGCCCGAGAAATCGATAACAAGTCGATACACCTCGATGAGCAAATCGATAAAACACAAATATATCCCACATTTTAGCAGCTAGAGTCACCAAATTTTATGGCAAGATAGCTGGTGACATTCCCCAAAAAACTGCATCAAAAGTTTGGATGCCACGCCCACCTATTCCGCCCCCAGCCCCTCTACAATTATAAACAAAAATGCCTGTATCTTCTACAGTTTTGAAGCTATAGCCACCTAAATTGAAATGAAGGTGGATGCTGACATCTGACAAAGTTATGCATCAAAACATTGGATGCCACGCCCCCAAACAACGGGACATACCCCACCGCCCTAAAAAAAACCTCAAGGCATGTATCTTCGCCAGTTTTTAAGCTAGAGTCACCAAATTTGGTATGAACATTGGTAGTGACATCCGTAACAGGTGTACATAAATGTTTTAGATGCCACGCCCACTTATACCGCCCACCGCTATATCTCTCTCAGTTTTCGAGCTAGGCTCTTCAAATTTGGTATGAACATTGTTAGTGGAATCCGTAACAGATCTGCATCAATGTTTTGGATGCCACGCCCACTTATACCGCCCACCTCTATATCTTTGTCAGTTTTTGCGCTAGAGTCTCCAATTTTATACCCAAAACCCTCATATATTACTATTTGCTCTCAGAATTCTTAACACAGCTATGTGAACTGGTATCAAAGTATATCGCAGTCGGTTGCGTCCGACTGCAACGTTTTTACTTGTTTGATTTTTGGCCTATGAACGCAACCACTGTGCAGTGATACGATTAATGATATGTGACTATGACTACATAACTAAAGCAGTATGAATCTTTTTAGTACAGGAATAGAGGGCTCAAAGGAAAAAAGTGAAAACATCATATTGTAGTCTGCGCACACTACACGAAACGGTTCATACATTAGATAGATGCTAGAGAAGCGATCAAGATTAATGGGTACAAAGTTACGAGAAGATTTAGTAGGGACAGTTAGGTATATTCGACGCAGTAAAATGTTTGACGATTTTACAGTTGAGTAGTTCTGTAAGAAATAATACTCCATGCATAGTTCTACAGTTTGAAGTCTCTCGCTCTTATAGTCTCTGAGATCTAAGCGTTCATACAGACGGACGGACGGACGGACGGACAGACGGACATGGCTAGATCGACTCGGCTGTCGATCTTGAATTTCAAAATTATATATTACTAGTAAGTGCCCTGCTTGCTTCGCTACGCCGATAGTTTTTACAAAATTTTAGCAATACATATAAAAAAAAATAAGTTAGAAAATGTTTAACAACATATAATAGCAAAGTATTTCTTTTTCACGCCACCATTGAGGTTGAGAATCAGACGCGTCATTATACTTTGATACCAAAGGTATCATATTATATTGGGTTTATGCAATGCCCGTCAAGGTGTCTGTCCGTCCGTCCGCCCGTCCGTTCGTTTGAACGCAACTTTTTTCAACACCCCTAAAGCTAGAGCTTTGCAACTTTGCAAATATCTTGGTACATACCTTCGTCAGACAAAGTGTTAAATTTGGCTCTACGACCTCAGGGGCCTGGGAAATCGATAACAAATCGAAACCTCGATGTGCAAATCGATAAAACACAAATATATCTCACATTTTCGCAGCTAGAGTCACCAAATTTGTGGGCAAGATAGCCGATGACATTCCTCAAAATCTGCATCGAAAGTTTGGATGCCACGCCCACCTCTTCCGCCCCAAGCCACGGATGCCACGGCCACCTATTCCGCCCCCAGTCCCGCTCCAATTATAAACAAAAATGCCTGTATCTTCTACAGTTTTCAAGCTATAGGCACCAAAATTGACATGAAGGTGGATGCTGACATTTGACACAGATATGCATGAAAACTTTGGATTCCACGCTCCCAAACAACGGGACATGCCCCACCGCCCTAAAACCGGAAGGCATGTATCTTCGCCAGTTTTTAAGCTAGAGTCACTAAATTCGGTATGAATATTGGTAGTCACATCCGTAACTGGTGTGCATACAAATTTTGGATGCCACGCCAACTTATACCGCCCACCGCTATATCTCTCTCAGTTTTCGAGCTAGGCTCTTCAAATTTGGTATGAACATTGTTAGCGACATCCGTAACCGATCTACATCAAAGTTTTATACGCCACGCCCACCTTTTCCACCCAACTCGTAAAATCTGAAATTTCTATATCTTTCCCAGATTTTGCGCTAGAGTCACCAAACTTGGAAACATTGTTAGTGACATCCGTAACAAATGTGCAATATTGGATGCCACGCCCACTTATACCGCCCACCAAAATATCTTTCTCAGTTTTTGCGCTAGACTCTCCAAACTTGATTAGGAGATAGAAGGTGCCATCCGCCACAGATATGCATCACAAATTTGAATGTCACGCCTACCGCTTCTGCCCGGTATAAAAACCAAAACCCCCATACGTTACAAATACATACAAACTTACATATGTGCTTTGCGTAATTGTTCGAAATTGTATATCAACAATGTTTGTGTGGTACGACGTTACGTCTGAGTTACATAAGCAGCAAGTAAGCAAATCAACCACTATACAAAGATGTTCAAGATTAATTATTTTCGCGCAAATGGCTCGTTATAAAAAACAAATAACAAATAACAAAAAAACAAAACGTTGAAACTCACAGCTTGTGCGACAATGAGGCGCCAGAGTGGTGGAATGAGGTAAAATGATAAACGCAGGACCTTGATTTGTATTTGAAGTACTCGAAGGAGTGGTCCAAATTAAAAAGCTAAAAACGACCATTTTTCATGAAAAAGGGGTTAAAATGGTCATTTTTGTCATTTTCAAAAAATCATAAAAAATACATGCGAAGAGATTTTTGAAAATGTTTTTTTTCAGACACTATTAGAATTGTTTAATGCATCTTTTTGCATCAAAACATTTTTTGTTCAAGCCCGGGCAAAAAAGTGTAAAAATAGATATTTACAAGAGTTGAAAACTTTCAATGGGTACTTAATGGGTTAAGAAGAGTATTGTATCATAAAAACGGAATTTAAATTACCTATCCTACGAATACATTTGCTTGTGTGATTAATTTTGTATTAGCGACGAAAATCAGTTTCGAAAACATAAACTCATTTTTGCTCGCCACTGTATATGGATAAGCACGCTCCAGGTCATAAGTGTATGGAACGTGCCCGAAGGAGTTGTCGGATCGGGTCCAAATTTTGCATCCAGATTTTTGTACACGCCTTCATGTCCTGACCAAGCTTCGTAATAATTGATTAATTTTAAAGCATAGCTCTAGTACAAAAGTTGAGAAAAAAGGACTTAGGTGTTCAGGAGGTACTCGAAGGAGTGGTCCAAATTAAAAATCCTTTCTTAGTGCTCACTTTCACCGAGAATGGAATATTTTGTGAAAATTTCAGCCTTCTAGCTCTTATCGTTTAGGCTGTGGGCCTCTCAACAATCAGTCAGTCAGGACAAACTATTTTATATATGTATAAAGATAAAATAAACAAGTAAAAACGTTGCAGTCGGACGCAACCGACTGCGATATACTTTGATACCAGTTCACATAGCTGTGTTAAGGATTCTGAGTGCAAATAGTAATATATGAGGGTTTTGGGTATAAAATTGGAGACTCTAGCTCAAAAACTGACAAAGATATAGAGGTGGGCGGTATAAGTGGGCGTGGCATCCAAAACATTGATGCAGATCTGTTACGGATGCCACTAACAATGTTCATACCAAATTTGAAGAGCCTAGCTCAAAAACTGAGAGAGATATAGCGGTGGGCGGAATAAGTGGGCGTGGCATCCAAAACATTGATGTACACCTGCTACGGATGTCACTACCAATGTTCATACCAAATTTGGTGACTCTAGCTTAAAAACTGGCAAAGATACATGCCTTCCGGTTTTTTTTAGGGCGGTGGGGCATATCCCGTTGTTTGGGGGCGTGGCATCCAATGTTTTGATGCATAACTTTGTCAGATGTCAGTATCTACCTTCATGTCAATTTTGGTGGCAATAGCTTCAAAACTGTAGAAGATACAGGCATTTTTGTTTATAATTGGAGGGGGGCTGGAGGCGAAATAGGTGGGCGTGGCATCCAAACTTTTAATGCAGTTTTTTGAGGAATGTTACCAGCTATCTTGCCATAAAATTTGGTGACTCTAGCTGCTAAAATGTGGGATATATTTGTGTTTTATCGATTTGCTCATCGAGGTGTATCGACTTGTTATCGATTTCTCGGGCCCCCTGAGGTCGTAGAGCCCTACATTTAACACTTTGTCTGACGAAGACATGTACCAAGATATTTGCAAAGTTGCAAGGCTCTAGCTTTAAGGGTGTCAAAAAAAGTTGCGTTCATACAGACAGACGGACGGACGGACGGACGGACGGACGGACGGACGGACAGACACCATGACGGACATTGCACAAACCCAATATACTATGATACCTTTGGTATCAAAGTTTAAAAATCGATCACGAAATATTCGGACACAATATATACAAATTGTCTCTTAAATGTTCAAACTTATTGATGGCAAACCGGTTTTGTCTGGAAATCTAACGGGTCTTTCTAAAAATAGAATACAAAGCGCGAACACGTGGTTATTTTTGCAGCGCTGCAGCGTTTAGTAATAATTTTTACAAAACAAAATTGCAGTTCAAAGTGGTCAAACTATTGCGATAGTGCTCATAATTTGAATAAAATAATTAATTTAAATAAAATTAAAAACTTTAAGATGCATTTTGAGGTTGAAGGTATTTACTTTAAATATAGATATTGGTACTTAAATTAATTGTCATATTTTTCATGAGAAATTAACATAATCGATTTAATATTTTTTTGTATATTTTCTGAACGTCTTTTTCATGTTTAGTTTGAGTTTTAGTTGTGTTACCCCCCGATTCCCGCATAGATATTATATTCATTGTATTGATCAGAGTTTTTATATTTTGATACCAAAGGTATCCTTAACACAGCTATGAAAACTGGTATCAAAGTATATCGCAGTCGGTTGCGTCCGACTGCAACGTTTTTACTTGTTACTTAATAAAAGTGCTTAAGCCAGCTGCAGAACCTTGCAGAAGTGTGAAAAACAATCAATAATCTAACGCATCTTTTTATACCCTTAAATGGGTAAATAAGGGTATAATGGTTTTGTGCAAATGTATGTAACAGACAGAAGGAAGCATTTCCGACCCTATAAAGTATATATATTCTTGATCAGCATCAACAGCCGAGTCGATCTAGCCATGTCCGTCTGTCTGTCAGTCTGTCTGTCTGTATGAACGCGTAGATCTCAGAGACTATAAGAGCTAGAGTCTACAAACTTGGAACTTAAGATCTCCTATACCATGATAAGAAGAAATTATCGACAACATTTATGGTTCTCGATATACACATGTAATCGATAACAAAAAAAGCTTGAATTTCAAAATTGTGAAAATGAGGTTCCAAACTATGAACAAAATAATGAAATTAAAAAAAATTGGATCAAAATCGGTTAAGAAACACCGGAGATATCGTAGTTTGAAATTTTGTCATTTTGGTCATATTGATCGCTGGAAAAATACACACTGACTGTACGAGTTACGTATGGGGTTAAGGGTATGTCCTAGTCGGGATTTCTCGAGTAGAGCCTTCATACTTGTTATTTCTTCAAGGTCAAACTTGCCTGTGTTTGCTTTGTTTGTTAGTCTTCGTCTTTACTTGTAGTTTATATTTTGAACCGCCAGCTTAAGCCTCAGGATATTCTATTAATGCTACAAAATTCGAATTCTATGCATTAGATACGACTAAGCAGCTAATCAAAATGGTACTATCTTCCAGCAACAGTGCATAAAATTTTAATTCATGGACCGAAAGAGCACGCGTTGCTGTCGATTGGAGAGCTCTCAAAGTCCAACAATAAGGAAATAAAAAAGTGCCGGCTGCAACATACTCGGATGATGTCTCGCATGTTGACAAATACAGATTTGATTAAAACACTTTTGAGATCAGACACTTTTATAACAGGTCAAAAAAAACTGTCGAAAAAAGATAAATCGAAATTTTTATCATCTACATTTGATTTATTGGAAGATACTTATTAAACTATAAATTTTATTCGTTTTTATTTTTAATAATTAAAATACATTTATTCTTATTAGTCTTGTAAAAACGAGAGTAAGTCCCTTTTTTTATATTTTTAATCGCTAGTGGGGAGGGGGGGGGCGGTGTTGCACTTCCACAAATTTTTATAGGATATAATCTAAATATATTTCGAATTTTTAGCAAATTTTAGCACTGTAACTCTACTGGAAGAGTTTTTGCTCACCACCGCCAGATAAGCGCAACTATCGTGCTATGGGACCTATAGGATATAGTAGTGCGTTGTGGCTAATTTTTTTACAATATATTTAAAATATTTTTCTAGATTTTTGTTAAAAATTTTTATCGATATCTCAACGAGAAATATTTATGGCCGCGACTCCATACAAGCCCAACCACTTTGCACTGATCTGATTGGGTTTTTTTTTTGATTGATGGATCACTAATTTTTTGTAGAATTTCCCAGAAGAACAAGTGACACTCGTCGCATGCAGACGTGTTTTCTTTGTGCTCCGGCTATAAACGCTAAAACAGTAAATTAATAAATAAAAAAATTAAAATTAACGCGGAAAGACGCTGTGTGCAGTGAAAATAAAAAAAATATATATATATTTACATATATATACATATATCTAATTATTTTTAGTTAAAACTCAAACCAATCACTCATAAATAAAATCAAAGAAATAAAAAACCATAAACGTTACCCCGCTCAATAAAATGAGCCAAAGTAGCATTCGCGCTCTGGCGCAGCGCAAGCAAGACGAACGCCGGCTCTCTGTACAACGGAACAACAAGAACCTCGCTGTGGTCTCCCAAGATATGGAGAGCGAGCGACCAAGGGAAGTCTCACCCTCACTGGGCGACTCTAAACATTCGTGCTCCCCGTCACCGTCCGTACTATCAACGAAATCTGACCGCGCGCGGTCAATAACTCCAAACGCGAACAACGAACTCTTGCACGTAGAACGCGAAAGAGTACGATCATGCTCTCCGTCTCTTCTGTCCACGACATCTGACGTAACTGTCACTGAACCAGCAACTGCACCTGTGCCGACCGCCCGCTCAGTAAACGCAACAACTGCTGCACCGTCAGCAGAACAATCCGCAGACAACGCAAATGAGAAGCCGGCTATACAGACAGGTATGGATCGCTACATACAGATCAAGCGTAAATTAAGCCCCCACCAAGCTAGAAACAAACCAAAAATTACTCGCGCTAATATAGGCGAAGCACCAAACAATACCAATAGATTTGAAATCTTGGCAGATAACGCTGACGATTTGCCCCCTGAAGATAATGTTGACAAAAAAAGGAAAAGCCTCCCCCGATATTCATACGTGAAAAAAGCTCTAGCGCTTTTGTTGACAATGTTGTAAAGCTCGTTGGCAATGAAAATTTCCACATCATCCCCCTAATGAGGGGTAGCATCCATGAGATTAAAATGCAGACAAAAACTGAAGACAGTTTTAGAAAGTTGTCGGCCTACTTAACAGAAAACAAAAAAAAACTTTTACACGTACCAGCTTAAAAGCAGCAAGGGCCTGCAAGTTGTATTGAAAGGCATCGAGCCTGATGTTACGACGGATGAAATTAAACAAGCGCTACATGAGAAAGGATTCTCCGTTAAATCAGTTTTAAATATTCAAAACAAAACCAGGCGGCTTGAGCCTCAGGCTTTGATTATGAAAAAAAATGAGGTGCACCCCATTTACAAGCTTCAGTTCCTATTGCACCGCAGAATCACCGTTAAAGAGCCACACAAACGTAACGGCCCGGTACAATGCATGAACTGCCAAGAATATGGTCACACAAGGTCTTACTGCAAGCTGCGCCCTGTATGTGTGGTTTGCGGCGATCTTCATGACTCGTCGAGCTGCCCAGCAAGCAAAGATGACTCCAGCAAAAAAAAGTGCAGCAACTGCGGAGGCAATCACATAGCTAACTACAGAGGCTGCCCAATTTACAAGGAGCTTAAGTCTCGCATCCATCATCGCGTGAACACAGCACGCTCTCAAAACGCACCGCCATCATACATTCCATCGAAGTCCAACCCTGACGTCTTCTTTTCGACTGCAGCCAGGTCATCTTTTGGTCCCGCACCTGTTATTAAAAACGCGACCTACGCAAGCGCCTTAAGATCTGGACTGATGCCTACTGCTTTTTATCCAGGCTCACAAGCAAAACATGTAGAACTCAACGACGAACGAGACAACAAGCCGCAGGAACCGCCACTAAGCAACTTTGAATCAATGATATGTAATATGCAGCAGAGTTTATCACAGTTTATGTCATTTATGCAAGAAACTATGCAAAATTTACTACAAAATCAAAATACTTTGGTACAGTTGCTTGTATCACTACAATCGAAATAATCAATGGCCTCGCTTCGTATATTAACGTGGAATGCCAATGGCGTTTCACAGCATAAACTTGAATTAGCTCAATTTCTACTCGACAACCACATTGACATTATGCTACTTTCCGAAACACACCTTACAAATAAGTATAATTTTACCATAACCGGATACTCATTCTACGGAACCAATCATCCTGATGGCAAGGTGCACGGCCGAACTGGTATCTTGATTAGAAAACGGCTGAAGCACCACTTCCACAAAGAGTTCGCCAAAAACTATCTACGTGCCACATCCTTAAAAATACATCTGGATAGTGGTAACCAACTGGCACTTTCTGCCATCTACTGCCCACCGCGATACTTCATATCTGAAGACCAATTCATGGAATTTTTCAACTCATTAGGAGAACACTTTATAGCAGCAGGGGACTATAATGCCAAGCACACTCACTGGGGATCTCGTCTTGTGACTCCAAGAGGAAAGCAGCTGTACAACGCAATTATAAGACCAAAGAACAGGCTCAGCCACGTCTCTCCTGGCACACCAACATATTGGCCCACGGACCCCAAGAAACTGCCCGACTTAATTGATTTTGCAGTCTACAAAAATATTCCGCGCAACCTGATAAGCGCCGAATGTCTTTCGGAGTTATCGTCTGACCACTCGCCTGTACTAATTCAACTTCAACGACACCCAGAGTTTGAAAATCGCCCGGATAAGCTGACATCACAAAAAACTAACTGGCTAAGATACAAGAAATATGTTAGCTCACACATCGAACTTAATCCGCATCTGAAAGTGGAAGCTGATATTGATTCTATTGCAAACAAACTTGAGTCAGTCTTCGTCGAAGCAGCTCGTATGTCAACACCGAAAGCGAAAACTGCAGCACCCACCCAAAAGAAAACCAATCACCAAATTGAACAGCTCGTTCTTGATAAGCGGCGACTAAGACGGGAGTGGCAATGTCTAAGATCGCCGTCAGCTAAGCAAAAGCTAAAATTCGCTACACGTAAACTAACCAAAGCGTTAACACTTGAAGAAGAACATGCCCAGCGCCGATACATTGAGCAATTATCAACATCCAGCTCGAAAATCTCACTGTGGAAAGCACACCCAACTCTCAGCCAACCGACAAAAGCAGAGATGCCCCTAAGAAACCAAGCTGGCGGCTGGGCCCGAAGCGATGAAGAAAGAGCCAACACGTTTGCTGTTCACCTGCAAAAAGTTTTCCAACCGAACCCTGCTACAAACTCGTTCGCTCTACCGACTGTATTAAGCGACACCCACTCAAAACATGAGACCATTGAATTTTGCCCGAACGAAGTCGCAAGAGTTATTAATCAGGAACTAAACCCCAAAAAATCTCCGGGTCTAGACCTAATAACACCAAAGATAATTATTGAGCTTCCCTATTGTGCCGTCTGTGTTATCTGCCAGTTATTCAATGCGATCAAACGACTCTGGCATTTCCCAGAAAGATGGAAAAAGTCTATCATCATAATGATACCAAAGCTGGGAAAGGTTCAAACAGTCCCCTCGTCGTATAGACCTATAAGCCTTTTATCGTGTCTATCAAAACTCTTCGAAAAATGCTTGATGACTCGGATTAATCAATTTCTGAACCTTCACAACATAATCCCGTCGCACCAATTCGGCTTTCGCCAAAACCACGGAACTATTGAACAGGTCAATCGCATAACTTCAGAAATTCGAGGCGCGTTTGAAAATCGAGAATACTGTACTGCAATTTTTCTGGATGTGGCTCAGGCGTTTGACAGGGTCTGGTTGGAAAGGCTGATGTATAAGATCAAATCAATGCTTCCAGCAAACACACATAAACTGTTAAAGTCGTACCTCTACGACAGGAAGTTTGCAGTAAGATGCAACACTGCAATATAAAGCGAACACCGTATTGAAGCCGGCGTTCCTCAGGGAAGCGTACTTGGGCCAACACTCTACGTTCTCTACACAGCAGACATTCCTACATGCGGGGGACTTACAACTTCAACCTTTGCTGACGATACAGCTATTCTTAGCCGATCTAGATGTCCAGTGCAAGCCACATCGCAACTCGCTCGTCATCTGGTTAACGTGGAAAAATGGCTATCCGACTGGCGAATTAAAGTTAACGAACAAAAATGTATTCATGTAACGTTCACCCTTAACAAGAAAGATTGTCCACCACTTACGCTAAATAATACCCCACTCCCGAAAGCAAACGAAGTAACGTACCTAGGAGTACACCTGGACAAAAGGCTTACTTGGCGCAGGCACATTGAAGCCAAGAGAACACAACTAAAACTAAAAGCCAATAGCCTCCACTCGCTTATCAACGCTCGCTCCCCGCTAAGCCTTGACTACAAGGTCCTGCTCTACAACTCTGTTCTTAAACCAATCTGGACCTATGGATGCCAACTATGGGGTAGTGCGTGCAGCAGTTACATCGACATCGTCCAAAGAGCCCAGTCTAAGATCCTAAGAACTATCACCGGGGCACCGTGGTACGTTCGCAACGAAAACATTCAAAACGACTTAAACGTCCCACCAATCAAGAAAGTAATTGCGGACTACAAGAAAAATTACCTTGCCAAGCTGTCATCGCACCCAAACTATCTTGCTAGAGGACTCTCAAACTCAAGCAGCCGATCCCGTCTTCGTCGTAATGACTTTCCGCCAGCGATGATTTGAGGTACGCGGCCACCAACTATTTGTACAACAACAAATAGTTAACTAAGTAATACTTGTAAGATTTGTAAACTTTTTGTTAGTTTCCCTATTATAAGGAAAGATTCAAAAAATAGGACCAGCAATAAAAAAAAAAAAAAAGAATTTCCCAGAATATTTTAACTTTTCAAACTTTTTCATTTAATTTCATTTTGCATACAGTTTTAAATTTACATATTTTACTTTACTCTTGACGTTTTTTTGCTAAAGTTCTATTTTTTATAATTTTAATTAATTTTGTTTATATGCTGTTAGATGACAATATTTCAATAAAAACAAGTAAGAAGGCTCCAGTCGAGAAATCCCGACTAGAACATACTCTTAACCCGATACGTAACGCGTACAGTCATTTGTGTGTATTTTTCTAGAGACCACAATGACCAAACTCAAACTGCGATATTTTCGGTGTTTCTTAACCGATTTTGATCAAATTTTTTTTAAAGTTCATTATTGTCCATAGCTAAAGCCTTGTTTTCACAATTTTGAAATTCAAGATTTTTTTGTTATCGATCACATGTGTATATCGGAAACCAGACGTGTTATCGAAAATTTAAAGAAAACTTGTACTTGTGGTTTAGGAGAGGTTAAGTTTGAAGTCTCTAGCTCTTATAGTCTCTGAGATCGGCGCGTTCATTCAGACGGACAGACGGACAGATAGACATGGCTAGATCGACGGCTGTTGATGCTGATCAAATATTTTATATGGTTGAAGATGGTTCCTTCTGTCTGTTACATACATTTGCACAAAACCATTATACCCTTTGTTCAAAAATGAGCACGATGCTATAGAGCCGATTCTCGCCTTCCGCGGCTATCGGCCAAAATCCAAACAAACACAAATAATGATGAAAATAAGACGTGACAAAAATAGCCACAGCGCTTGTCCGTCATGCTATTATCCTAGAGTAAATACATATATGTGGAAGATAAAATAATAAACAAATAATATTGCGGATCCGTTGCCTGCATTGTAAACGATCCCGACGAGCCTGCCTGCGCGCAGGTCAGTAAAAAGCAGGTATTGAAAGTACCCTAATGATAAAAGAGTTTATTATCTTTCAGGAGATAATAAACGCATAGAATTAAGACACTTTGTTACGTATATAAGGCCTAGGACTTTAAGAATAAAATCAGTACATAAATTAGACTTAACTGAACACCCTTATTTACCCATTTTATGGGTTAAGGGTATAAAAAATTTAAGAATCTGCGACCTGCAGGTTCAGAACTAAACTAAATTAAATTAAATTTTGAGTGAACGCTCACATTGACATCGCATAGGTTTGATTGAGTCAGCTGACTGTTTAATTAAATTAAATTAAATTAAATCTGGAGGAAACAGCTTTTTAAGGGTATAAAAACAGCATGTCAATTTTAATTTTAGTATGACCTCCTGTGCATTACTCATTTTGTTTGCAACATGTATGTCATTTAAACATGCGCAAGTAAGCTTTACTATTTATTTTTTTTTATTTCTTAACTAACAAATTGAATGTTGCAACATGTGCTTTGTAAAAAAAAAATAATTTTTCTATAAAAAGTTATAAATTTCATAATTTCCTCATATTTTGTGAACAAACAATGTGTAGACAAACGCCACCATACTTACATTCATGCAAATCGATGTATCAAAAACCGACTCCGTTATGTTGTTAGTGGTTAATACATCTTGCACGCTTTCAACAATGGGCGCTTCAACACCATTATTAATGTCATTTATTGGTTTTACTCCGCTGTCTGTAAAACATCCACCCACATCTTCAAGACCAACATTCTCGTTCTCTTGTTGAAATGAAGAAAGTGAATTTTTAAAAACATTTTCATCCAATTGTGATTTCTGACGCAACAAGAAACCAAATTTTTCAAAGAATCCATCATCAGCGTCTTGAAGCCTGCAAAAATTTAATTGTTTATTTAATGGATTGTTTATTTACTCTATCCACACTTTTATATGATTAGCTCCAGAAGGAATTGATGATGAAAAAAATTCAAGAATATTTTGTTAACGATCACATGTGTATATCGGAAACCAGAAGTGTTATCGAAAATTTAAAGCAAACTTGATCTGCTTATGGTATTTAGTTGCAGTTACTGTTGTTGGCATAAGTCACAAAATAAACGCAACAATGTTTAAGCGCAAGTAATCCGATCTTCTGCCAACGCATAGGTGGGAACCTTAGCGTCAGAATATAAAGCATAAGACAACAGCGCACTTGAGTAAAACATTATATGCACATATAACGCTCTTTTAGCCGCTGCAGCCAGCGTTGAAATGACCAAACATCTATACATATATGGTACATAAGCCGCTCTGCTGGGACAGGGCTTTATACAGAAGCAATTAAATTATGTTTTTAGGCTAAGAATTCATTTGGTTTTAAATAAATATCAACATCAAAATTTAAAACAAAAGGGACAGTGCGTGTGTAAAATATAATCTATATAATACGATACAATATAGTTAACTGTAAAATTCTCTTAGAATTCTTGGTAGAGTTTGAATCCTACGTTTTCTCAGCATATCAACGAGAATTTGACCAGAATTAATATAAAAGACTAGCTAACCCAGCCACGCGTTGCAGCGGCGGACCCGACAGACTTCTTCCTGTCAAAAAGATTTGTAATGTTGAATTGTTTTGTTTCTACGTATTTTATAGTCGGGGCAAAAAATTCTCGTGAACAGAACCGTCACCCGTGATAGGGTGTTGTAAATTAAAATTAAATAAAACATTATATAAGTACATATAATATTTAAAAGTAGACTTTAGACATGCATTGAGTTCATCTGCTGGCGTTGATCGTGGAATCACTGGCAATGTTTGACGAAAATCTCCTGCTAATAAAATCAATGCACCAACAAATCGGTTATAATTTCTCCGTAGATCTTGTAAGGTTCTGTCTAATTTTTTACATGCTTTATTTGAACTTGTCTGTCTGTTTTTATTATTATTACAAGCTGTTATTGAACTTGACTTGTCTGTCTGTACCGGAATCTTGTAATCAAATTTTTACCAAGATCCCGACTAGCTAGAGCTTTGCAATTTTCATCAAGATGTGTTTCAGATGACAATACATGTTTTTAAAGTTTTCGGCGTGATAAAATGTGTAATATCATGTAAAAACCACGAAAAACAGTTTTCCCTTTTCCTTAAGTTACTAATATGACTGCCAGAATTCACAAGCTCTGGTGGCATGGAGGGAAGACTGCCGCTTAACAGGCCAAAGGACGTGGGTTCAAACATCGAACAAGACATACTTTTTTACATGCTTTTATTTTATTAAATTTTTTTTGATTTACTTGTTTCTGTATTTCAATGACTCACAATATGAGCAAACCGAGTTCATAGAACCAATAACAACACATTGGAATTTACTGTAGTCAAGTGACACATCGTAACTGAAAGCAGCTCGATTCAAACTTGCGCGAATATTTGTTGAATGTCGCGCTCGCGCTTCACGCGTTTGTGATATCCAAATTCTTTTACGATTATTTCGGTCCTCAAGTTCTTGAGCAGTACGATTAGATTGGTAATAAGTTTGACTTGTAGTATTCCGTGTTCTTCTGCCTAAATTGCTTGTTTGACGGCGTATGGTAGCTCCTCTGCGTATTGCAGGCATTTTAAAAATGTACGATTTTAAATAGTAAAAAAAAACTGTTTTGAATCAGAAGCTGAATTTTCTGTTTTGTAAAAAAATTTTTTTTTTAATTTATTTTAGTTGTTGGCGAAACAACGCGCGCCGGATAACTAAATAATTTCATTTATACGTTGAATAGAATTATTTTTCCTACTGAATTTTAAATGTAGCCTACTAAGATTTTGCAAAACACAGCTCTAGGACTGTCAGACAAATAATTAGCAATAAATGAAAATTGCGACTATAATTTGAGATTTAAACTATCCTATCTCTCAAGTTGGATCGAACTGCACATAGTGTGCGAATTTTATTATAATCGGTTAAGTGGTTTAAGAGTCCATTGAGGACAAACATTGTGACACGAGATTTATCTATATATATAAAATAGTTTGTCCTGACTGACTGACTGATTGTTGAGAGGCCCACAGCATAAACGATAAGAGCTAGAAGGCTGAAATTTTTACATAATATTCCATTCAGGTTGAAAGTGAGCACTAAGAAAGGATTTTTAATTTGGACCACTCCTTCGAGTACCTCCCATACAAATCAGAATTTTGCATTAATCACTTTACCTTATTCCACCACTCTGGTGCCTCGTTGTCGCACAAGCTCTGAGTTTGAACGACACCGAGTTTACAAAAACAAAACACATGACCCATTCCACTACTGCCGTCTGCGCACAAGCTATTGCGGCCGAGCTTAAAAAAACAAAACACATGACTCATTTCACTTCTGCCGTCTGTACAAGCGATCGCCAGCGAGTTAACAAAAACAAAACACATGCGCTGTGTATGTGTCTCCGTTATTCTCTTTTCTTCTTTGTGCCTTTGACAATTGATTTACGACCCCAGAACCGTTTGTTGTTGTTGTAAGTGTTGTTGTTGGGCTCACAATGCTTCGTTTTGTTGGTATCATTGATTTAAAACAAATCAATTAAAACATAACTTGGTTTTGTACACCAGAATGTGTTACGGGGGTGGTTTTACCTACATACTTGCTAATTATCAAACAAAACTTAACACACAAATACCTATTGCCATTGTTGTTTTGATATAATTTTTAAACTGACATTTGTAACTTTGGTTGGTGTTGCAAATGCACGCGTGTACATATGTACATTTAACATTCTTTTGTACATACATATATATAACAAAAAATGCAAGTGCAAATACATATATGTATATACAGTGCAAAAACAAACGCACTAACAAATAGAAACTTTACAAAATGTAATCCGCATACATATGTATATATAAAGCAAAATAGTTGTATAGATATGTACATATGTACAAACATTCAATTGGTATTCGTTTTTCATATCGAGCCATTTGCGCGAAAATAATTAATCTTGAACATCTTTGTATAGTGGTTGATTTGCTTACTTGCTGCTTATCTAAATCAGACGTAACGTCGTACCACACAAACATTGTTGATATACAATTTCGAACAAGCAAGCAAAGCACATATGTAAGTTTGTAAAGTATGGGGGTTTTGGGTATAAAAAGGCAGGCAGAAGGCGTGACATTCAAATTTGTGATGCATATCTGTGGCGGATGGCACTTTCTATCTCCCTATCAAGTTCGGAGACTCTAGCGCTAAAAATGAGAAAGATATTGAGGTGGGCGATATAAGTGGGCGTGGCATCCAATATTGCACATTTGTTACGGATGTCACTAACAATGTTACTACCAAATTTGGTGACTCTAGCGTAAAAGCTGGGAAAGAAATAGAAATTTCAGATTTTACGAGGTGGGTGGAAAAGGTGGGCGTGCCATATAAAACTTTGATGTAGATCGGTTACGGATGTCACTAACAAGGTTTCTACCAAATTTGGTGACTCTAGCCCAAAAACTGAAAAAGATAGAGTTTTCAGATTTTAGGAGGTGGGCGGTATACGTGGGGCGTGGCATCCAAAATTTTAATGCATATCTTTGTAAGATCTACCTTCCCATCAAATTTCGTGAGTATTGCTTTAAAACTGTGGGAAATACAGTCATTTTTGATTATAACTGAAAGGGGGGCTGGGGGCGGAAGAGGTGGGAGTGGCATCCAAACTTTCGATGCAGTTTTTGAGGAATGTCATCAGCTATCTTGCTATCAAATTTGGTGACTATATGCTAAGATGTGGGATATATATGTGTTTTATCGATTTGCACATCGAGGTGTATCGATTTTTATCGATTTCCCAGGCCCCTGAGGTCGTAGAGCCAAATTTAACACTTTGTCTGACGAAGGTATGTACCAAGATATTTGCAAAGTTGCAAAGCTCTAGCTTTAAGGGTGTTGAAAAAAGTTGCGTCCAAACGGACGAACGGACAGACATCTTGACGGACATTGCATAAGCCCAATTTAATATGATACCTTTGGTATTAAAGTAAAATGACGCGTCTGATTCTTAACCTCAATGGTGGCGTGGAAAAGAGAATATTAAATATTTTGCTAATATGTTTTAAACATTAACTAATTTATTTTATATATATTGCTAAAATTTTGTAAAAACTATTTGCGCAGCGAAGCAAGCGAGGGCCTTACTAATTTTATATATATTTCTAAAATTTTGTAAAAACTATTGGCGCAGCGAAGCAAGCGAGGGCCTTACTAGTATATATATAATAACTAGTCGCCCAGTACGTGCTTCGCTACGTGATATGTATTACCACCGACATAATATATAATAGACTCGCCAAAGTGCTCATACTCACGCGAAAAAAATATATCGATTCTCTGGCGCCACCTCTCTCTCGGGTGTTGAGAGAGGCCAACCGAACGCGAAGCGCTGCTTAATTTGCAGGCGCAGCGTGACGCTAGGGAATTACAAGGCATTATGTCGCTGGCTTTCGCTGCGAGCACAACAAAAAAAAACCCACCCCCTTTATGTATGCGCTGCTATGCCAGCGATCGTATGTATACACACATACATATATATGTATATACATATGCACGCTTTACCACATGTAGACAAATGCGTGCCAACCCTTTCTCTACATACATGAGCGCACCCAAGCATTCTTAGATCTTGACACAAATGCACTCGTAAATACTCTTTTTGAATTTATGTGCATTCTTTAACATATATTCGTTAGCTGCGTTGACAAAGTTACTTACAAGTGTCATAAAAAAAAAATTAGGAGTAGAAAAAGTAAAATATTAAAAATCGCTTCGAAGCCAGAGTCCGACAATATGAAAACAAATGCTGACGTATACCCACACATACATATATATGTATGCATGTAGGTATACATACGCTCTTGTGTTGTTTTTGCTGATTTTCGGCTAGGTCCACTTAAAGCAGATCACAAACAGACGCCCTGGCAAAAGCGTGTATATGTATATACATATACTAGCTAACCCAGCCACGCGTTGCAGCGGCGGACCCGACAGACTTCTTCCTGTCAAAAAGATTTGTAATGTTGAATTGTTTTGTTTCTACGTATTTTATAGTCGGGGCAAAAAATTCTCGTGAACAGAACCGTCACCCGTGATAGGGTGTTGTCCTGGCAAGTCCGGTTAGTTTAAAAATTCCGGCGGATAGTTGACTACATCATCTTGGTTAGTAACCGAATCAACTGATTTATATATCGTCGATTCGCCTGTAATTTGTTCTTAAATTTTGAAATTTAATTCATTTGCATCAATGTTTTTTGCAGCTAATATAGCTCGTTCGCTCAACCAATCATGGTTTCTGTAATTTTAAGAAACATCTGAAAAAACCTTCTGAATGAGTTCAGCTTTTGATCGACTTAACTGACAAAAACTTTGAGGAAAGTTAATGCAGCCAGTCATCGTGTCTATAGGGAATTTGCCATTACCAATGTCAATGAGTTGTTTAGAGAATATGTTTCCAGATTGGTAATTTTGCAACTCGACACGCATATTCTTGCTTAAATGAAGTATTTTGACATGTTTCCACAAATTGGAGGACTTTAGACATGCATTGAGTTCATCTGCTGGTTGATCGAGGAATCACTGGCAATGTTTGAAGAAAATCTCGTGCTAATAAAATCAATGCACCACCAAATCATTTATAATTTCTCCGTAGATCTTGTAAGGTTCTGTCTAATTTTTTTCTGTATTTCAATGCCTCACAATATGAGCAAACCGAGTTCATAGAACCAATAACAACACATTGGAAGTTACTGTAGTCAAGTGACACATCGTAACTGAAAGCAGCTCGATTCAAACTTGCGCGAATATTTGTTGAATGTCGCGCTCGCGCTTCACGCGTTTGTGATATCCAAATTCTTTTACGATTATTTCGGTCCTCAAGTTCTTGAGCAGTACGATTAGATTGGTAATAAGCTTGGCTTGTAGTATTCCGTGTTCTTCTGCCTAAATTGCTTGTTGAACGGCGTATGGTAGCTCCTCTGCGTATTGCAGGCATTTTAAAAATGTACGATTTTAAATAGTAAAAAAAACTGTTTTGAATCAGAAGCTGAATTTTCTGTTTTGTAAAAAATTTTTTTTTTAATTTATTTTAGTTGTTGGCGAAACAACGCGCGCCGGATAACTAAATAATTTCATTTATACGTTGAATAGAATTATTTTTCCAACTGAAATTTAAATGTTGCCTACTAAGATTTTGCAAAACACAGCTCTAGGACTGTCAGACAAATAATTAGCAATAAATTAAAATTGCGACTATAATTTGAGATTTAAACTATCCTATCTCTCAAGTTGGATCGAACTGCACATGGTGTGCGAATTTTATAATAATCGGTTAAGTAGTTTAGGAGGAGTTTGAGGACAAACATCGTGACACGAGATTTATATATATTAAGATATTAAGATGTAAAAATATAAATATTTAAAATACTCCTGTAATGAACAAATGACAAGGTTGTGAACTAAATTGGCTTACGACCAAACACCGAACCTAACAGTAATTCTAAGCTTCTCAGCAACTGGCACTTATCAATCAGCAACAACAGAAAGATCTCAACATAACCATAGGGAGGTAACCTTTTCATAAAGCTACATAACGTTATGGACGTTCTTGAACTTATTTAAAATTGGAAATGTTCTAATATGACAAATCATTGAATTTTAATAGAAAAGATTTGTTTGTATATAGGCAATGGTGGTGAGTTCAATACACATTTACTTAGTTAGGTTAGGTAAGGTTAGAGCGGTTACCAAGGAGTGATACCTCCTCAGCGCACTTAGGCCGCATTCGGCCCGTTGTGATACCGCGAAAGGTTCTAAGACCCCTCTACTACTCTTAGTATGACTCCGCATCAAGAGTCCATCCTGTGACTTGGATGTACCTTGCTACATCTTTGGGTATTTTGCTCGCAAGTTCGGATTGATCTTTAAAGAAAAAGCCACCAAGGATTCCTTGCCTAGTTTTGCATAAGGCCGGACATGTGCAAAGAAGGTGAAAAACTGTTTCTTCTTCCTCCACATCTCGACAACTTCTGCGGAAGTCATTATGTGGGACCAGAAATCCGGCCGCATGTGCCCCCACAAGCAAATGCCCAGTCATCTCTCTGGTAACGATAAAGCAATTTTTCCGGCTTTGAAGGCAGAGCTCATTTGATCTTTTCCGGCATCTGGTTGGCCAGGTTTGATAAACAATACGCGAGCTGTGAGTGGAGACCTGCCATACTCTATTGGCCTCCGTCTCAAAGAAATCTCTTAATCTGAGCTTACAAGATGCCGTAGATATACCAATGCTCTTTTTATCTGGAAGGAGTTCCATGGTAGTTCCTAATCTGGCCAATTGATCAGCGATGGAGTTGCATTCTATGTCCCTATGTCCTGGGACCTATACTGGGCATATGTTAAACTGCTCTGCCATCTCGCATTGAGAATTGCGACAGTTATGAACAGCCTTAGAGTTCGATATGTTCGACCCCAGCGATCTAACTGCTGCCTGGCTGTCTGTGAAGATGTAGATTTTACTAACATTCCACCTATGTGGAATACAATTTAGCGATTCCTGAATTGCTAGCACTTCGGCCTGAAAGACGCTGCAGTGGTCTGACGGAAAGACTTGCGTAGGTTAAACTTGGCGCAGAAAATCCCGCCTTCTATTCTACTATCCAACTTTGAGCAGTCTGTGAAGATTTCTACGGCTTCCGCAGGTCTTGCGGGCAAGCCCTCTTCCCAGTTCTCTCTCGTTGGAATTAGGATGTTAAAGAGATAGTCTAAGTACACCTGTGGGATCTGATAGTCCGTGTTATCTGGTGTGAGTGGATTTTCTTTCAAGATAATTGAATGCCCAAATCCCTGTCCACTGTTTGGCCTTCCTCATTCGAAGCGCTGACATATTTGCTATTTTCCGCCCCATCATTTCGACAGGCAGGAGATGCAGTATGGCGTCGAGAGCGTCACCCGGGGTCGTACGTAAAGCTCCTGTAATGCAGAGTGCAGCAGTACGCTGCATCCATCCTAGTTTCTTGGTGACGGTTTTCTTCTGAAGTGCAGGCCACCAGACAGAAACTCCATAGAATAGAATCGGTCATTTATGGGATGGAAAATTTCAAAACGAAAATCATGGCACTTCCTCATCCCGGTACGAGCCATGATTCTTTCATTTGGAGTCAAAATTGTGCAAGCGAATATATGAAAAGAAAATAGTTGAATATTACCGGACTCTGGCTATGACCCCGTACAATGAAGCATATGTATAAAAAAAAAAGTTAAAACGTTGCAGTCGGACGCAACCGACTGCGATATACTTTAATACCAGTTTACATAGCTGTGTTAAGGATTCTGTGTGCAAATAGTAATATATGGGGGTTTTGGGTATAAATATCAGGCAGGGGAATAGGCGTGACATCCAAATTTGTGATCTGTTACGGATGTCACAATATGCCCACCAAATTTGGTGACTCTAGCTTAAAAACTGACGAAATTACAGGAATTTGGGTTTTTTTTTTAGGGCGGTGGAGCATGTTCCGTTGTTTGAGGGCGTGGCATCCAAAGTTTTAATGCATATCTGTGTCAGATGTCAGCATCTACCTTCCCACCAAATTTGGTGGCTATAGCTTCAAAGCTGTACAAAATACAGCCATTTTTGTTTATAATTTGAGGGGGCTGGGGGCGGAAGAGGTGGGTGTGGCATATAAACTTTTGATGCAATTTTTTAGGGAATGTCACCAGCTATCTTGCCATTAAATTTGGTGACTCTAGCTCCTAAATGTGGGATATATAAGAAGTGGTGTTCACAAAGTGTTGTATCATTGCACATGTGTATCGACATACCACTGCTATCGTGAACACCCAATTGCACAGCACGAGTCTTGAAACCTTGCTATCTCTGAGTTTGCTATTGTGTATTTATTGACTAATAAATAAGAAAGAAATTGAAAAATGCCTTTTAAAGGCATACAATCAGCTATTTTAGAATTCTTGCAATTAAAGGAATATAGGTTAAAATGCATTTTGTGGTAATTTAAGTACGTTAGTTAATTATTATTGCAGATATTATTCAACATTCAAAAGGCCGATTCTGCATCGGTCGAATTTGGGATGGTTTTGTCCATGATGTAAATTCCATTTATAAGTGCCGCAGAGGTGACATAGTTAATGTACCTTTTTAAACCCTTAACCCATAAAATGGGTAAATAAGGTTATAATGGTTTTGTGCAAATGTATGTAACAGACAGAAGGAAGCATCTCCGACCCTATAAAGTATATATATTCTTGATCAGCATCAACAGTCGAGTCGATCTAGCCATGTCCGTCTGTCTGTTTGTCCGTCTGTCCGTCCGTATGAACGCCTAGATCTCAGAGACTATAGGAGCTAGAGACTTCAAACTTGAAACTTAAACTGCTTATACCATAAGCAGATCAAGTTTGCTTCAAAATACACATGTGATCAATAACAAAAAATTCTTGAATTCCAAAATTGTGAAAACAAAAATTATTGATAAAATAATGAACATTTGAAAAATTTGATTAAAATCGGTTAAAAAACACAGGAGATATCGCAGTTTGAAATTTGGTCATTTTGGTCATATTGGTCACTGGGTAAATAAACTCAAATGACTGTACGCGTTACGTATGGGGTTAAGGGTATGTCCAAGCCGGGATTTCTCGATGTCTTGTTCTTTATGGAGTGGCAACTTTTGCAGTGTTTGTAAAGTGTGTCAACAGTAAGTAGAAGAAATTAATTTATGGAAGCGCCAAAATGTAAGTAAAATAAAAATGCAATACAATTTTTATTAATTCTATAATTGTTTCATAGGGGAACGCATCGTTCAGCCCAGCAGGACGAATTATTCGTTAAATTAATGACAAATCATGCTCAGGGGTATAGCCGTGGCAATTGAGTAGCCGTAACGGCGGCTTGGATAGAGTTTGCCAACGAGCTCAACGCCAACGGACCAACGTGCAAGTCAGTTGGCGATTGGAAAAGATTGAGTTTTATATTACCGTTTACATAACACAAATCAACTTAATAGTTTCAGGTGTGGAAAAATTGGAAACAATCAATAAAAACAAAAACATGTGCAACAGCAGAATAGAACAGCGAGCAACTTGTAGTGGCCCTTATAAACAGCATGTGCTAACGCCAACGGAGCTTGCCCTTGCTGCTGTGATCCATCTGGAACATGCGGTGGCTGGCGTTGCGGCATGTGGTCTCTCTTCAGAGGAGGAAATTTTCGAATTAATCGAGGCCAAAGAAAGACGGTAATATACACAATCAACATGTATAACTTTGTTTTATAAATTTAATAATTATAGCGGCAATAAGTGTGCCTGGTAGAACGCCAGCCAAACCAGGCGCCAATGCACAGTGGTTGCGTTCATAGGTCGAGAAATCCCGACAAGGACATACCCTTAACGCGTACAGTCATTTTTGTGTATTTACCCAGTCACCAATATGACCAAACTTCAAAGTGCGATATCTCCGGTGTTTGTAAAATGTTCATTATTTTATCCATAGTTTCAAACCTAATTTTCACAATATTAAATTTTAAGCTTTTTTTGTTATTGATCACATGTGCTGATCGAAAAGCAGAAGTACAATCGTTTGTCTTTCGTTGGTGACAGTTGTATTTTTGAGTGCTCCTGCTAAAAATTATTTTTCGAGTGTTTGTGCTGTGCATTAAATGGTTTAATTGTGGTTATCATACTAAATAGTGATCGCAGATATACGTTGTACGGATTTATGTGTTTAAAGTTACTTTGCTTAGGCCCAATTTCTCAATGTCCGGTTAAATTTTCGTTTAGATAAACGAAAATTTAATATAATGGTAGAGTTAAACGGTTTGGTTTTCTTAAAGCCAAAATAACCCTTCATCGCTAAGTAACTATCGCCTTAACAGCGTTGCCACATACATGCACATTTTGCCAAATATAGCGAGCGGTTCAGCTGACTTTTGCTGTTTTCCGGCAACATTGAATGATTTCTGTTTAAATCCCACATAAGATTAATTCGAGCGCAAAAGAACTTAATTGTTTGCCTATTATTATGGAAATGCAATTGATCTACAATCCTTGCAAGAATATTTTTGCACGTAGATTTTGTAAACCTGAGCCGCTGTATAAATTTGGCATTATACAGTTCAGTGAAATGCATGGACATAAAACACTTTTTATCTGATGCCATTTTGATTTAATAACAAAATAAATAAACAATTCAAAGGACAGCTGTTTGCCTTAACGATAGTTCTTAACGATATATCGTGACAAAAAATCAGCTTTTATTTTAAACGCGACCCAGCCTTTCGGTTAGTTTGTTTTTCATTTACTCCTAACCGGACATTGAGAAACTCAAATTTGACTAAACGTCAGTTAGTTTACCTAACCGGGCATTGAGAAATTGGGCCTTAAACATTTAACTTATTTCATTTTGCAGTCAAGCTGACGCTGCTTTGTCTTGAAAATATTTATTTATTAATTTATTTATTTAATTATGAAACATAAAAATTATAATATAATAACTAAATATTAATGGTTTAAGTGCTAGCAACGACGGCCATCGACTCGACAGAAGTGATATGTCTTATAGTTCTTTTAAGAATTTAACTATAATTTTAGTGTTTTGTAGAGAGGGCTTTGCTAGGAGTTGTAGGGGAGGAATTGGACCAAAAATGTCCATTCTCGTATTTATAGTTTGTGTGCATTCTTCAAAGATGTGCTGAACCGTTAACTCACCTCCACATTTGGGGCGATAAGACTTGGGTTCATTTTTCAGAATGTAGGTGTGAGTTAGGGAAGTGTGCCCAATTCTTAAACGAGTAAGAATATTACACAACGATCTGTGATATGCAGGCGGGTACCGTATGACTTCTTTATTGGGATTGAAATTTTTGTACATGTGGTTGAAAGAATTCCAATCAGTCAACTCCATTTCTTTTAGAATGTCTTTTATTTTGCGCCACATATCTAGTCGCACACCGGGTATAACTGTCACACATGGCGATCGTGCTGTGAGTTTGTCAGCCGCATCTGCGAAGTCGTTTCTTTTTATCCCCATGTGCCCAGAGACCCATAGAAGTTTTATTTTGTTGTAGTACCGTATGCAGAGATGTCAGATTTCCGTTACTAAGCTGTTTTGGTTAAAGGATTTGTTGATGCCGAGTAAGGTTGAAAGACGGTCACTTCAGATGACGAATTGAACTTAGCTTTAGAGGCATGTTTAATAGCTTTCAGTATGGCGACGGCTTCCGCTGTAAATATTGAGAAGTGTGGGGGGAGTAGTCCGCAGGAAATTGTCGCCCCCTTGCCATCGACAACTGCAAAACTCGTTGCGAAATCTACTTAGGATCAGTCGGTATATAGTTGGTTCCAATTTGGATAATTACCAAGCTCGGAGGCAAAAAGTTTTTGAAAAACTGTCTTGTTCGTCATATCCTTTTTAATTGAATGTAGGGTTATATTGACGGAGTCTTCAGGCAGTATCCATGGAGGGGAAGGGATGACCTTGTTCCAATGATAGGGAGTTTCCAGGCGATGTTTTTTATAAAAACAAACAATTCTACGAATGGTTGACATGACGTTAAATCTTTTACAGTGTTTTGTAGCTGTCTGGAAATTCTTAAGTAGTATTGGATTGGTGCCGCAAAGTATCTTTGGTATGAGTTTGTAGGTCATCTGAGAAACTCTCGTTTGCACGAAGAAGAAGACCCACCTCGCCGAGTAGACATTATGTTGGTGTTGTTGGGAAGGCTCCAATGCTTCGCCTTATAGCTGCGTGATACGGTGCAGAGAATATATTTATGTTTGACTGGGCACACCACCCGTATATTGGTAGTCCGTAGTCTATATGGGATCTTTGGGATGTTAATAATTGTATCATGTTAAGACGTTTATCTAGATTACTAAGTCGCTTGTCGAAAGTAAGGCCGAGTATTTTTAATGTTGTTGCACGTTTAATTTCTATATTGTTTATAGTAAGAGCTGGATATGTACATAATTTTTTACGGCAGATATGAAATAATTTACGGGGACCCTTGTGGGATGCCGTTATGTAGCTTATGGAAATTTGTCAGAGTGTTATTAACTCTAAACCAAATGGAACGCTTTGTCATGAATGCCTTCACCAGATTGAAGGTCCTCTGACATACCCTCCACCGGGATAGTTGATCAAGAACCGTATGCACTCCAACGCGATCGAACGCCTTTTCAAAATCTGTTGCCAAAATGGAAACATGATTTTTGGTTGAAAGGGCATCGGACGCGAAGTGGTGGATATGCAATAGTGAGTCCATAGTACTATGCAGTGGTTTAAAGGCCTTTTGGTGCGGGCTAATGAGTTTGTTTTTAGTAACAAACCACAAAAGACGTTTCGCTAGAATTTTTTCTAAGGTTTTGCTTACACAAGACAGAAGCGATATGGGGCGATAGGATGATAATTCATTGGATGGTTTGTTGGGCTTTAAGATTGGTATTATGGTAGCAGTTTTCCAAACATGAGGATAGTTCCCAGTAGCGAGCATTAAATTAAACATATCTAGTAGCATACCTGTTGAATTGCGATTACAATTACTAATTAATTAAATAACTTTTGAAAAGTAATCGTAGTGACTATATAGTTCGCTGGTAGAAATTTATGATTATATAATGATTACGATTACAAAAAATCAAAAATAGTCGAAAACTATCATAAATTATCAAAATAATCAAAAATAATCAGAAATAATCATAAATAATCAGATTGATTAAATAATCATTGATTAATAATCAGGGGGCTAAGCTTGTTAAGCACAAGGCTAAAGGTGCCTTTCGCCTACAGCCTAGTGTTAACTGATCAGCACTGCTTGTGACATCCCTGTCCATCAGTGAATGACCGACCATACGTGGTGAAGAGCCACACCATGCTCGAGGTGCCCCTGCTCTAGACAAAATATGGCGGATCTAGAGAGGACAACTCAAAAAACCCGTAATCTCGGGTGTCAATCGTACCGTGCCCATGGGATGAATGGCACTACGTTAGTGTGTCTTATAACGGCGACCTCCGGATACCTGGCACCTCCGGTTGTATAAGTGCCCAAACCAAGGTATGGGGCTCTGCCTTAGAGGATACGTCGTTCCCCGTTACTCGTGGGATCATCTATGGAACCAATTCTAACACAAATTTCAATTCTCGGGGACATCCCTGCCCCCTCACCGACTACGGTCGGACCAGTTTCTTTGCAGGAAACTAAAGTTGCAGCTGAGCAGATGAAGACGGATGCCCAGGCTATGGATGTCAATCCAGAAAGCCTAGCCTCCAACTCCATCTCCGAGGAGCAGGAAGAGGCTCTGTTAGCCTCACCACCACCAGCGGCAAACACAAATCCCGCCAAACCTAAACTTGGCGGCGCAGCCAGGAGAAGACTCCGCGTACTCCTCGACAAGGGTATGCCATTTGAGGAAGCAAGGCGGCTATCCCAAAAGCCCCTGGAGGCTTCACTTAGGCAAACACTGAAGTTGAAGGCTGCACCCACTCCGGCGACCAAACGGATGCGGTCGACGCAAGCGACCCCCGAGGAAGCCACGCCGAGGAAGATCTTGGCCACTGCCAAAGGTGCGGGTTCGGTATCGGTGGTAAAGCATCATGCTGCAGTTGCAGCTGATGTAAATGCTCCAACATATGCCGCAACCACAACGCCCGCTAGCAGTGCCAAACCTTCCTACAGAGAAGTAGCAGCATCTCACAAGATGGCCATACTGCTACATGGCTATCCGGAGGTGCTGTTAACCACCGACCAGCTTAGCAGAGTGCAGATGGAGGTGCTGAGCACGATAGTAGCACAAAGAAAAGGGACTTTTAAGCCCCTATTCAGCGGCTGCACCTTCCGCCCTGGGTGGATGGTAATGACTTGTGGTGACGCCCCAACCGCAGAATGGCTAAAGGTAACAGTGCCTAAGCTGAATCTGTGGAAGGATGCGAAGCTGGAGGTCTTACCTGAAACCGACGTTCGACCTTCGGGAAGGACAGCAAAGCCGAAAATATCCTAGGTCTGATAGAGGGACAGAACGCGGGTATGCGAGTAGGGGATTGAAGTGTGCTCCATAAGGAGCAAAAGGGTCCTATGGTCGGTCTGACCATTGCACTGGACCCCCACTCCGCAAACCAACTTCGCAGCCAGCAGGGGCAACTAAATTTCGCATTTGGAAAGGTCTGCCTCAAAGCCAAGGGTAAGCAATCCCGTGCCCAGGCCGATGACGCGGCCCTATCAACTTTACTATCAACGGAAGAGGCACCCTGTTGCTCCAAGGATGCGCAGCCGGCAGTCGCAGAGACAACGCCTATGCTAACCCCTACCCAGGGCGTGAGAAACTCTCGTTTATGTCTCCAGGCGAACCTCCACCATGCCAGAGCTGCCTCGGATATGCTCAGCATGAGGTTCGCAACCGAGAACATGGACGTCGCTTTTATCCAAGAGCCATGGATTGGCTCAGGACAGGTCCGTGGACTCCATTCAGTGTCTGGTAAGTTACTTTATAAACATAGCTCACCACGTCTAAGGACAGCACTGCTTATTAACAAGCAATTAACTTTCGTTCCCCTCACACAGTTCATTACTGATGACCTGGTGGCGGTCTGGGTAAAGATGCCCACAGCGCAGGGTGCTATAGAGATAGTGCTGGCCTCTGCATACCTGCCGGAAGACACCGACAATGTCCCAACAGTGGAAGTCCGTTCCCTGGTTGAGCATTGTCGTCGGAAAAATCTCCGATGGATCATCGCCTGTGACGCATACGCCCACCATGAGGTATGGGGAAGTACGAACAATAATAAGAGAGGTGAGTACCTTCTTGAATACATTATTAGTAGCAATATAAATATACTAAACAGGGGTAACGAACCTACATTTATAAATACCATTAGAGGCGAAGTCCTTGACCTAACGCTCTGTAGCACCAATATGTTGTCCGCTGTCTCCAACTGGCATGTATCAGGGGCGGTCTCAATGTCGGATCATCAACACATAAGATTCGACATAACCAGCACCGAGATACAAAACCCAGTTACCAGAAAACCTAGAAGAACAAGTAAGAAGGCTCTAGTCGAGAAATCCCGACTAGGACATACTCTTAACCCCATACGTAACGCGTACAGTCATTTGTGTGAATTTTTCCAGTGACTAATTTGACCAAATTTCCAACTGCGATATCTCCGGTGTTTCTCAGCCGATTTGGAAAATGTTCATTATTTTATCAATAGTTTGAAACCTCGTTTTCACAATTTTGAAGTTTAAGAATTTTTTGTTATCGATCACATGTGTATATCGGAAACCAGAAGTGTTATCGAAAATTTAAAGCAAACTTGATCTTCTCATGGTATAGGAGAGCTTAAGTTTTAAGTTTCAAGTCTCTAGCTCTTATAGCGCGTTCATACAGACGGACAGACAGACGGACAGACAGACATGGCTAGATCGACTCGGCTGTTGATGCTGATCAAGAATATATATACTTTATGGGATCGGAGATGTTTCCTTCTGTCTGTTACATACATTTGCACAAAACCATTATACCCTTATTTACCCATTTTATGGGTTAAGGGTATAACCAGCTGGGATATCTTTCACCTTGAACTTGAGCATCGTGTAAACCGCTCCACTCGTCCAATTTAAACATCTTTCGAGTTGGAAGCAGAAGCAAATGAGCTTCACCAACACATTGAAGATGCATTCCACATAGGATGCCCTGAAAAAGTCCACAGAGCTAAACGTGACGTCCCATGGTGGAACGACACTCTTGAAAAGCTCAGAAGGACTGCCAGGATAAGGATAAGGCCAAAGATGGGAAAGCCACATGGCTCTCCTACAAAAGTAGCCTAACGCTCTATAATAAAGAGGTGAGAAGGTCTAAGAGAGCTACATGGAGAGATCACTGTGAGAAGATCACAAAACTTCCCGAAGCGATTCGCCTTCAAAAAGCAATCAGTAAAAAAAAAAAAAATCCCGGGCTGTGTGTTCCTACCAGAAGTGGAGAAGGGACCAATGGCCACAACCATGAATCCCACCAACACTTCTGGTACAGGCATTATTCCAGTGGCGGACGATGACCATGTAGATGAGGTATCTCAAACCCCACCATCTACACTGCGCCTTAAGCCCCCACATGGAATATTCCATCACAAAAGTGTACAATGGGCTATAAACAACTTCAGCCCATACAAATCCCCTGGACCGGATGGTATCCAACCATGTCATCTGCAACATGGGGCGGACATGGTGGTGTCACCTTTAGTCCGGCTTTTCAGAGCTAGTCTAGCTCTTGGACATATTCCAAACAAATGGGCTACGGTTCGGGTCGTGTTCTTGCCCAAGGCAGGAAAGAAAGATTCCCAAATGCCAAAAGCATACAGACCGGTCAACCTTAGCTCATTTTTCTTAAAAACAATTGAAAAACTCCTTGACCACCACATTCGGGCTACTAACCTCAAGGAAAAGCCCCTACATCGTTTTCAATATGCATATCAAACAGGAAAGTCTACTGAGACGGCTGTACATTGCCTTACAACCAAAATTGAAAAGGTACTAAGCTCTCAGCGGATTGGCCTAGGTGCCTTTATAGACATCTCAGGGGCGTTTGATAATACCTCATATGTAGCCATAAAGAATGCTCTCAATCAGAAAGGAGTCTCTCCCATAATTATTGAATGGATTCTGGAAATGTTAAAATCCAGAATAATCTCAATTGACCTTAATGGCAAACTCACATCTATAGCAGCCACAAGGGGCTGCCCTCAAGGGGGTGTACTCTCTCCTCCACTCTGGTTATAGATGAACTTCTTTACACACTCAATAAAGCTGGCTTCACCACCCAGGGTTACGCAGACGACCTTGTTATCTACATCGAGGGCTGGCATGCTCCAACAATCTCAGATCGCATGCAACAGGCACTCAATATAGCCAACAAGTGGTGTCAAGATAAGGGTTTATCGATAAACCCATCTAAGACAGTCCTAGTCCCTTTCACTCGACAAAGGACTCAGACACTACAAAACCCAATCCTTAATGGTACGAAAATTGAATTTTCTAGTGAAGCGAAATACCTTGGTGTGATCCTTGATTCTAAGCTCAACTGGACGCCTCACCTAAACAGCACTGTCACTAAAGCCACTAGGGCATTCTTTGCCTGTAACAGGCTCTTTGGCAGAACATGGGGACTCAGTCCAAAAATAATCTACTGGTCCTTCGATACTGTTATACGACCCATTCTTACCTATGCTGCCCTAGCATGGTGGACCAAGGTCGAGCAAAGAACTGCAATGAAAACACTATCGAAAATACAACGCTTAGTCTGCATGGGCATCACGGGAGCGATGCGCACTTGCCCAACTGAAGCACTAGGAGTCATAACTGACATCTTATTAAGAAGAAGGCTAGTCTGGGTGCCCTAATACTAACTAACATCAGTGAACTAAAGCTAGGGGACCTTACGGGTCACTTAAAGGCTCTCACGCTTATATTCAATGACCCTATCATTCGTCTTTCGGACTATAGTTTATCGGGCCCTTTCTTTGAAAGAAACTTCCTTGTATCAATACAAAACAGAAGCACTTGGAATGCTGATCTATCTTGCATACCCAATGGAGCTCAAATCTGGTATACGGATGGCTCTAAATTAGAGAATGGTGACACCGGAGCGGGCATTACTGGACCACGGTTCAGAAAAGCCATAGCCATGGGTAAAACACCTACCATTTTTCAAGCAGAAATACACGCGATTGAGATCTGCGCCCGAGAATGCCTTCGTAGGTGCAAATGGTGCTACGATCTATATTTTCTCCGACAGCCAGGCATCTCTAAATGCCCTGAGATCATTTCGATTCTCGTCGAGGCTAGTCGAAGAATGTTTCCATCTATTGAACTCTCTGGGAAAAAATAACACTCTAACCGTGGGATGGGTTCCTGGACATGAAGGACATGATGGTAACGAACTAGCCGATGCTCTAGCTAAGCAAGGAGCAGGTAGGCCACTAAAAGGACCTGAGCCATTCTGTGGACTCACCAAGGGACACAGGAAAGCTGTACTCAGAACATGGGAAGAAAGGGAAATAAAGAAAAGTTGGTCCGACAGCTTGGGGCTACGCCAAGCCAAAAATTTCCTAACCCCAGATAAGAATATATCCAAACGTCTTATCAACCTAAACAAGAATGACATTCGTACGCTTACCGGTTTTCTCACTGGCCATTGCTGCCTGAGATATCACCTCAAGAAACTGAACTTATCGGACACTGACGTCTGTCGGTTTTGTAACTCAGACCAGGAGACGTCATCTCACATACTGTGCGAATGCCCAGTACTCTGCAGGCGCAGAGCACAACAACTTGGGGAGGTCACCGTGCCACCCCACAGGATATGGAGTCTCTATCCGAATAAAGTTCTAAGCTTTATTCGCAGCCTAGCGCTACAGGAGAGTCCATAATCCTACTGGCCAGCACAAAAGATCAATCTGGTCAAGGTGCACCAACTATGGCCTTGTTATAATAATAAAATAATCAGATATAATCAAATTGATTATTTTTGACTATTTATGACTATTTGTGACCAATTGTGACTATGTTTCACTAAAAAAATATACAAATTATTCCAATATAGTTAAATACTTAAACAACAACAAATACACATGATCGAATCGTGATTTCTAAAATGTATCCTTTAAGGCCCCAATTCACGTGGTTTATGAATCGCACGCATTATGAATACATTCATAGAATTGATCGAATCGATGCAATTTAATACACCAATTTATAACGATTTTCTAATGTGGAAACACCAAGAACACACACGTGGGATAAGAATTTGTATGCGATTAAGCAAACAGACCGAGAAGGTAGCGAAAGAAGAGACCGATTTTACTACGCTGATAAGAGATTTTACGTCAGCTCTCAACGAAAACTAGTCGAAGACTGTGTCTTGAAAATACATACATACGTATATTTGCTCTCGCTTGCTTTCGTTTGTTTTCGTTCACAAACAAAAAATTACCTATTAACGCACTCTTGCTCGACAGCATCAGTTCTTTCTCGCTCTATTTCACCGTACTTGCGGTTTTATCTACCTACGCGCTCACGCCTTTTCACTCAAGTGCTTTTATACTCAAGCCCTCTCCCACTATTGTCCGTTATAAACCACTTCTGCGGTCAGCACGAAATGCCCAAATCCAATTATGGGCCCGTTAATGGTATTTAACTCACCGGCAAGTAACCCGATGCTGCCCGGTGGTAATATTACACCGTTACACGTTCCTGGTTCAAATGTTCGATTAACTAATCCCAGTAGCGTAGCTGCAGCTCATAAGCCGCTTGTAGTTGTGCCAATTAGAAAATATATTTTTGTATCTAGGCTAGCTTCTGATACCTCCTCAGAAGATGTTAATGCCTATATTAAAAGTAATATCGACTCCCCTTTGATTGTTGTTGAAAAGTTTAAATTTAAACACGCTCGTAACATATATTCGTTCAAGTTGAGTGTGCCGCCTGAACTATTCCCGACAATTTGTTCTGAAAAGTTTTGGCCGCCGAACATCCTCGTGAAAGAGTATGTGAACAGGCGAAATAGCAATAATACTAATAGTTTATTACGTGTTCCTACATTCCTCCTAATTATGCTACTAACATTTATTCAACAACATGTTTCGTCCTTATTGTTAGAAATGGATCATCTTATTGTGGTTGGTGATTTCAATCTGCCAAATGTGGGATGGTCTGCATGTGACTCATCTTCCACACAATTACCAACCACATCTGATGATTTTATAGATGGTATCCTGGAGTTTGGGCTATCGCAAGTAAGTGGTAGAATGTTAGACTTAGTATTTTTTTCTGATGTTGATTGTTTTCACGGAAATACAGTATCCCCTTGCAGCCGGAAGACTTTTACCATCCCACTTTAAAACTTTCCCTTGAAACATTAAACCCTTACTCTTATACATATATTTCTGCAAAATCACGTTGTTTCCGTGAGACTAACTTTACTAAATTAAATCAACTTCCGCATGCTACTAATTGGTCTCAGCTTTATTCCTGTAGTGATTAAGAAACTGCCATTGCCATATTTTATGGGACCTTGAATTTGCATTTGGACAGTTGTGTTCCTTCTGTCGCTCATCAAGGGATAACAAACCACCTTGGTTTACAAGGGAATTATCAAAACTGAAGAATGCGAAGACAAGATCTTAGAAAAGATTCAGAAAATCAGTAACTACTATTGACTTATCTACTTATATAATAGCAAAGTCTAATTTTCTTTCTGTTAATACATCCTGCTATAATTATGTCGCCTTATCTACATGGTTACATTGCTTGTTATTAAAGGGTTTCAGAGCAAAATTCAAACAGATGTCATTTATACCGATTTTAGTAAGGCATTTGATTCTGTTAGTCATTCACTTTTGCTTCATAAATTAAACATTATTGGGCTCCCAACCTCCTTTCATGGCTTATCGAGTGATTGTGTGGCCGTACACAAAAAGTTGTCTTTAAATCATCTGTCTCTTAACCTTTTTATGTAACATCAGGTGTCCCACAAGGTAGTTACCTTGGGACTTTATTATTTAATCTCTTTATTAATGATCTTCCTGCAGTAATATCTAACTCGCATGTGTACATGTTTACTGATGACGTTAAATTATGTTTATCCTATAATGAACCATCTTTCAGTAACTTACTACAGTCTGATCTTAGTGCACTTAAATTGTTCTAAATGTAAAGTTAGTATGTCGTTCTGTAGAAGTACTCCTCAAACTGCTCAGTACTTGCTTGATGGCTAGATCGCGTATTGTAAATAAGGGATTGAGCATTATTCTCGACCCAAATTTAAAATTTGATTCTCATATATCGTGCATGGTTAATAAAGCCATCAGTGTCGTTGGTTTCATCAAGCGGTGGTCGAAAGAGTTTAACGATCCCTACACTACTAAAACACTTTTTTACATCCCTAGTGCGTCCCATCCTTGAATATGGATCTTGTGTGTGGTCTCCGCAATACAGGATTCATCAGGATAGAATCGAATCTGTTCAGAAAAAATTTCTTTTATTTGCACTTAGAAGTTTTAACTGGGTTCGCGGTGTTGATTTGCTTTCGTATTCAAATAGACTTCTATTAAATAACCTTCCTTCTCTTTTAAACCGTAGAACTATGCATGGAGTTTTATTTGTTACTAATCTGCTCAATGGTGAAATCGACTCACCCATTTTATTAAGTCTTATAAACTTAACTGTCCCTATTAGATATTCTCGTAACTTTGTACCCATTAACCTTGATCGTTGCTCTACCAACTATCTAATGCATGAACCGTTTCGAGTAGTGTGCGCAGACTACAATAAGATGTTTTCAATTGTTTCCCTTGAGGCTTCCATTCCCATACTAAAAAGATCCATACTGCTTTTCTTATCTAGTCATAGTCACTAATCACTAATCTTATGATCTGATTGGTTTTTTCTGGGTTTTTCCCAAAGGTATCATAGTATATTGGGTTTGAGCAATGTCCGTCTTGGTGTCTGTCTGTTCGTCCGCCTGTCCGTATGAACGCAACTTTTTTCGAAGCCCTTCAAGCTAAAGCCTTGTAAATTTGCAAATATCTTGGTACATGCCATCTTCAGAGAAAGTTTTAAATTTAGGGCTCTACAACCTTAGGGGGCCTGAGAAATCGATAACAAGTCGATACACCTCGATATGAAAATCTCACATATTAGCAGCTAGAGTGAAATATGATGGCAAGATAGATGGTGACATTTCTCAAAAGTCATCGAAAGTTTAGATGCCACGCCCACCTCTTCCGCCCCCAGCACCCTTCAATTATAAACAAAAATGCCTGAATATTCTACATTTTTGAAGCTATAGCCAGAAAATTTGGTAGGAAGGTAGATGCTGACATCTGACACAGATATGCATCAAAATTTTGGATGCCACCTTTACCGCGCACCTTTATATCTTTGTCAGTTTTTTGCGCTAGAGTCTCCAAACTTGTTAGGGGAATAGAAGGTGCCATCCGCCACAGATATGATCACAAATTTGGATGTCACGCCTTCCCCTTCTGCCTGATATTTGTACTCAAAACCCCCTTATATAACTATTTGCGCACAGAATCCTTAACATAGCTATGTAAACTGGTATCAAAGTATTTCGCAGTCAGTTGCGTCTGACTGCAACGTTTTTACTAGTTTATGGATGCGCCGGTATGCCAGCGATCGTATGTATACACATACATATATATATAAATATACACATATACACATTTAATAGCCTTTTTTATTCCCTTTTGTAATTATTTATAACTAGTTCTAAGTCTAACTCTTTGTAATGGTGCGCGTAGTCACTTGTCGAACGTTTTTTCACATTCTTTATGCATTTCGTGCTCCTCTCTCTTTGCTGATACCATTTGAGAGAGCAGTTGAGAAAGATGAAAAGAATAAGCGGAAGTATTTGCAAGCAGCAACTTGCGACGAATAGTATGGTGAAAAATAAAACCAAAAACAAATTATGTGCAGTAACTGTTTGTTATCCCTATGTCTTCTTAATTATTTACCGGTTGACTTTTCTGTTCAGTGTTAAGCGTTTTATGCTAGACAAATTTTAGTAAGTTTAAGTGCAATTGTGAGCAAGCTGCTGTGCGTTTGTGGAAATCGTAAATTGTGTTATAAAATATATATTTATTAAAAACAAAAGTGTTTAAAAAAATAAAATAAAGCGAAGCAAATAACAAAAGAGTTGTGTACCAACAAAGTGAGATGAAATCTGTAGAATTCAATTTTTCTGATGACGGATGAGCATTTAGATGATCTGGAAAAGGCGATACCCGATGATTCAAGGGACTACTTTTTGAGTATGCTTATATTCTCTAGAAATGTCTATTACAATTACTAATACATTTCTGGTAAAAGCTTTAAAAAAAAAATAACTGTGCCACTTGAAAAAGGGACTGCAGCGGGTGCTATCAGATGAGCTCATACAGGCTAATAACATCTGTGGCACCCACGGTCCCTGAAAGTGCACAATAGCCTTTATCATGTGCTAATAGGTAATATTTTTTAAACACCTTTATTGTTTATTTAATAACTAACAAAAATATATATTTTTCAGCTGCGATCGCAGAGGGCGATACAAGAACAGAAGATGAGCTGCGAATCGCTATCGATACCAAAGGTATCATAGTATATTGGGTTTGTGCAATGTCCGTCATGGTGTCTGTCCGTCCGTCCGTCCGTCCGTCCGTCCGTCTGTCCGTCTGTCTGTATGAACGCAACTTTTTTTGACACCCTTAAAGCTAGAGCCTTGCAACTTTGCAAATATCTTGGTACATGTCTTCGTCAGACAAAGTGTTAAATGTAGGGCTCTACGACCTCAGGGGGCCCGAGAAATCGATAACAAGTCGATACACCTCGATGAGCAAATCGATAAAACACAAATATATCCCACATTTTAGCAGCTAGAGTCACCAAATTTTATGGCAAGATAGCTGGTGACATTCCCCAAAAAACTGCATCAAAAGTTTGGATGCCACGCCCACCTATTCCGCCCCCAGCCCCTCTCCAATTATAAACAAAAATGCCTGTATCTTCTACAGTTTTGAAGCTATAGCCACCTAAATTGAAATGAAGGTAGATGCTGACATCTGACAAAGTTATGCATCAAAACATTGGATGCCACGCCCCCAAACAACGGGACATACCCCACCGCCCTAAAAAAAACCTCAAGGCATGTATCTTCGCCAGTTTTTAAGCTAGAGTCACCAAATTTGGTATGAACATTGGTAGTGACATCCGTAACAAGTGTACATAAATGTTTTAGATGCCACGCCCACTTATACCGCCCACCGCTATATCTCTCTCAGTTTTCGAGCTAGGCTCTTCAAATTTGGTATGAACATTGTTAGTGGAATCCGTAACAGATCTGCATCAATGTTTTGGATGCCACGCCCACTTATACCGCCCACCTCTATATCTTTGTCAGTTTTTGCGCTAGAGTCTCCAATTTTATACCCAAAACCCTCATATATTACTATTTGCTCTCAGAATTCTTAACACAGCTATGTGAACTGGTATCAAAGTATATCGCAGTCGGTTGCGTCCGACTGCAACGTTTTTACTTGTTTTTTTTTAATATTTGCATTGCAAAAATAAACAAATTTAAATCAAATAAATTTAATAAGTAGAGTTAAATTAATTTTTTATTTTAACAATAACTAGATATCTATTTACTTTTTCAGCCCAAAATTAATAGTGCAAAACTAGTTGGAACTAGTTACAATACTGGGGTTTTTTTTTATCCCAGAATGGCAACTAGTTGCAATTCTGACTCCAAGTAGTCACTTTTGCAATAGTTTCTAATTTTGACGCTATATAACTAGTTGTAAAATCGTGCAAGGAAATGCTGAGCAGAACTAGGTGCCGACCATACGTGGTGAAGAGCCACATCCTGCTCGAGGTGCCCCTGCTCTAGACAAAATATGGCGCATCAAGAGAGGACAACTCGAAAAAACCCGTAATCACCGGTGTTACCGTACCGTGCCCCTGTGATGAATGGCACTACGTCAGTGTGTCTTTAAACGGTGGCTTCCGGATATCTGGCACCTCCGGTCCTCCAACATATGGATACACAAACTGAACAACAACAACAAGCAGGGTGCTCAAGCAGCCCCAAGTCGATTGATATCGAACCTATACGGGAACCCGATGTAGCTATGGACATCTGTTCACAAAGCTCTGGGACCGAAACGTTGACCAAGGAAGAGGAAGAAACCCTTCTCGCCTCTCCCAAGGTTGAGAAACCCAAGAGGGTCGCGCTTTCGGGCGCTGCAAAGAAGAGGTTGCGCAGACACCTGGCGAACGGCATCCCTATGGATGAGGCCAAAAGGCTCGCTCAGAAGCCTATGGACCCTCCAAGGGCAGTGCCCAGCATGAGTGGTGCAACCAACAAGAGAGGTAGATCGGCCAACACGACCCCAGAAGAGGCGTCGAGAGGGCCATGATCAAAACCGCAGCACCTACCTAGTGCCCTGACGAAGGGTGTACCCGCAAGCGTATTGCTTGCCACGGGGGCTCCAGCAGCCTCCACAGCCACAGTTGCAGCTGGGCAAGTGATGCAGGAGCAGGCACTCCAAGTCGGTATCATGGCCTCCTACAGGGATGTTGCTAGCTCGGCGAAGATGGCAATACTCCTTGCCAACTACCCCAATAGCCTATTGACAACGGTGCAGCTCAACGAGATCCGGACTGCCATCTTGTCGAGGGTGATGGCTTTGAGACACGGCTCTGTGAAGCCGGACGCAGGATGGATGGCCATTACGTGCGGCAACAATGAAACGGTCGAGTGGCTGATCTCAGAGGTGCCCAAGCTCCGGCTGTGGAAGGACGCCCACATCAAGGTGGTCCCTGAAGCAGAGGCTCCACGTGCCGCTGTCTTCATCGGCTACTTTCCGCTCCCCAATGCGGACATGAAGACGGGCGAGATCTTGAAGCTCGTTGAAGGTCAGAACAGCGGCCTGCGAGTGGGAGACTGGCGCGTCTTCCATCGAGAGATGAGGCAGACTATGCCAATCAAGCCCAAGGCCAGTGCGCAGCCAAAAGAAAAGGCAGTGGCTCCTGCTCCCGCAGCGGAGAAGCCCACCTGCTCCAAGGCCATCAACCCGGACACGGCTGCAACGACGTAACAGGGTGCCGCTGAGGAGACTCATGCGACCCCTGGGCTGCCTGCGGCAAACAGCACCGTCCAAACACCGTGCGACAATGGAGTTCGTGGCACCGCAGCTGCCCAAGAGCCCGCGGCACCTCGAAAAATCCGGCGCCCTCCCCTCTACGGGCGCATCACGCGCTGAACTGGGCGCATAAGGGTGTGAGGCGCACACCGGAGGAAGAGACTCTTCTGCGCACCAACCGAGGCCGGAAGATGGCGGCTAGGGGCCGCAAGAGGGCGGACTAATGTCCTGTCCCCCTCCCCTCACTCTCCCCAACACTCGGAGACACCTAAGATGTCTCCAAGCAAACCTCCACCACGCAAAGGCTGCATCTGACGTCCTATGCGAGAGGTTTGCTTCAATGGACATAGCATTTATCCAGGAGCCTTGGATAAATGCCGGACGTGTCCTGGGGTTAAGCACCCCATCCGGTAAGCTGCTATATGCAAACAACCAACCTCGCCCTAGAGCGGCATTGTTAATAAACAAACTTCTAACATATGTTCCCCTATCACAGTTCTTAACTGAAGACCTCGTAGCAGTTTGGCATAAAATACCCACTGCCCATGGCCAACAGGAGGTAGTGCTGGCTTCCGCCTATCTGCCCGGCGACTCAGACGTTGTGCCTACGGTGGCTACCTGTGCCCTGATAGAACACTGCCAGAGGAACTAGCTCCGATGGTTAATCGCTTGTGATGCCAATGCACATCACACGGTCTGGGGGAGCAGTGACATCAACAAAAAAGGTGAGTACCATTTTGAGTACATTATATAAGAGGCAGCGAGCCCACATTCATCAATGCGATAAGAGAGGAAGTCCTTGACTTAACTATCTGTAGTTTGAATATGTTGTCCGTTGGCTCAAACTGGCATGTTGCGAGTGAGATCATCATGTCAGATCACCAGCACATTAGATTTGATATATGGTGCTCCCCGCAATGTAGCCAAGTTACTAGAAATCCCAAAAACTCCAAGTGGGATCTTTTCTGTTTTGAACTTGAGCAATCCAGATCCCGTCCGATAACATCCATAGACGAGTTAGAGCGTAAAGCTATTGTGCTTCATTCGAACATTGAATCGGCATATCACGCTAGCTACGATCAAAAAGTTCGCAAGATCAGAAGGGCTGTTCCATGGTGGAACAAGAGCCACGACGATCTTAAAAAGGCTGCACGAAGGCTCTTCAATAAAGCGAAAAGTGGGAAAACTACATGGGATTCCTACAAAGATGCTTTAACGCTCTACAATAATGAGCTGAGAAGGTCAAAACGGGCTACGTGGCGTCAACACTGCGGGCAGATTTCAACTCTCCCAGAAGCTGTCAGGCTACAAAAAGCCCTCTCAAAGGACCACTCGGCATCTGTACGCTAAAGAAGCCAGATGGAACACACACAAACAACCCAAAGGAAACGAATAGCTTACTCCTAGCTACTCATTTTCCTGGGTGCGTAGCTGTGGAGCAACCCACCTCAGAGAGCGAGGCACCAACCTACATCTCTGGGATTGGAGAGTGCCCGCACCTGCGCGTGGCTATGGTGGCAGACACCAATGGGACTGAGAGAGGGGAGCCCCCCTTTCTCTCAGACCGTGTTGGAAACATGCCCTATAGACTGTTTCATCAAAATAGTGTACAATGGGCTATACAAAGCTTCAGTCCATACAAATCCCCTTGACCAGATGGAATATATCCATGCCTGTTTCAGCGGGGACTGCACCAACTTGCACTCCCCATGGTCCGCTTATTTCGAGCAAGTCTCGTGCTTGGACACATACCAAGCAAATGGGCTTAAGTAAAAGTCGTGTTTATTCCTTAGGTAGGCAAGAAACATTCCCAATTGCCTGAGTCCTATAGACCGATTGGCCTCAGCTCCTTCTTCCTTAAAACAATGGAGAAGATAACTGACCAGCACATCAGGGAGGTGAATCTCAAGCACTATCCCCTACACAAGTACCAGTATGCGTACCAAGCTGGTAAGTCAACTGAGACTGCACATTTATTGCCTCACAACAACCATTGAAAAGGCCATTGGCGCTCAACAAATAGCACTAGGTGCCTTTTTAGACATCTCAGGAGCTTTTGACAATACGTCATATAAGGCTATCCGTGCCTCCCTCGAACGAAAAAATGTCTCCACACCCATCATTAGGTGGATTCTGGAAATGCTTAAATCCAGAATATTAACTGTAGACCTTGGAGGAACCATGACCTCAATCGTAGCCACAAGGGGTTGCCCTCAAAGGGGGAGTACTCTCTCCTCTCCTGTGGACTCTGGTCATCGACGAGCTACTCCATAAGCTCAACAACCTAGGGTTCTCCAATCAAGGCTACGCAGATAATCTAGTCATCTATATAGTGGGCTAGCATGAGCAAACCATTTCGGATCGCATGCAGCAAGCCCTCAATATAGCCAATAGATGGTGCCAGGACAAAGGATTGTCTATAAACTCTTCAAAAACTGTCTTAGTTCCATTTACCAGGAAAAGGTCTCTTTCTCTAACAAGGAGGAGGCTGAAGCTAACTACCAAAGAGTTACACTCGACTCCAAGCTCAACTGGAATGCACACTTTGAAAGACCATAAAGAAAGCCACTCGAGCATACTTCGCTTGCAACAGGCTTTTCGGTAGAACATGGGGCTTAAGTCCCAAAATGATCTACTGGTCTTTCAACACTGTGCTAAAACCGATCTTAACCTATGCATCTCTTGCTTGGTGGACGAATTCTACCCAGAAGACAGCTGCGGCTGCACTTACCAAAGTACAACAACTTGTCTGCATGGGCATTACTGGAGCCATCCGGACATGTCCCACTGCAGCACTTGGAGTCATAACCGGCACACCCCCTTTACCCATCACCCTAAAAAAGGGGGCCTGCCTGGGGGCACTTCGCCTTCAAAACATCACTAACATAAAAAGTGGTGATCTTATCGGGCATCTTCGGGTTCTCGAAGACCTAATAAACGAGCCCATTCTGCGCGTAACGAACAAACAGAAACCTAAACTTATCTTCCACAGAAACTTTTCGGTAGTCTTGCACACCAGACATGAGTGGAAAACTAAATCAATATCTCTGCCCAGTGGATTACAAACGTGGTACACTGACGGGTCAAAATTGGAAAATGGTGACACCGGGGCTGGTATTTGCGCACCAAGGTTTAATAAATCCATAGCCATGGGAAAGTCTCCAACCATTTTCCAAGCAGAGATATACGCCATAAAAATCTGTGCTCGTGAATACCTTCGCAGAAAAATGCAAGGTGCACGGATTTACATCTTCTCTGACAGTCAGGCAGCGCTCATAGCGCTGAGATCCTTCGTAATCTCCTCCAAACTTGTAGAGAACTGTTTCCATCAGCTGAACGCCCTTGCCTCCAAAAACATCTTAACGGTGGGCTGGGTGCCGGGGCACGAAAGCCATATAGGAAACGAGGTGGCTAGCTAAACGCGGGGCGTCGACACCACTAATCGGCACTGAACCGATCTGTGGACTCTCGAAAGGACACAAAAGAGAACTGCTCAGGAAATGGGAGGAAACGGAAATAAGTCGTCACTGAACCGACAGTGCAGGGCTGAGACAAGCCAAACAATTTCTCGTCCCCCAGATGATGCGATCAAAACGCATCATCAATCTAAAAAAGAGCGAAATTCGCACTCTAACAGGCTACCTAACAGATCACTGCAACCTAAGGTATCACCTAAAGAAATTAAAACATTCAGAGATCGACACATGCAGATTCTGTGAGCTGGAGCCAGAAACATCACAACATGTTCTATGTGAATGCCCCTCGCTAAGCAGACGTCGACTTTTACAACTAGGAGGTGAACTTATCCCCCCTACAGGATTTGGGAACATATAGACCCTACCAAAGTGCTCTCCTTTATCAAAAGCCTCGGTATAGAGACTCTACCCTAATCCTACAGGCCGGCACAAAAGACCAAACATCTGGTCGCAGTGTAATAAGGCCCTTGTAATAATAATAATAATAATAATACATTGCAAAGCAATCTATTGTGGTGTTCACCAGATCCGTTTCATCGTTTCATGTTTCATGCTTGAAACGCTTAGCTCGTGAACAGAATTGATCGTTTCATGACGTTTCATCATTGAAAAGTCAGCTGTTGTGTACTTTACTTTACTTACATTTTTTGTCACTGTTACTGTTTACTGCGCTTATACTGCCTAGATTATTAAAAAATGGCAATTGAAAGTGTTAGGGAAATAGAGGATATTGAAAGTGAGAAGGGCTCGTTGTTTAAATAAGTTTCTCAATACATGCTTCAAACACTTGAAATTTACTTTTGTTTGCGGCGGCCATCAATCATATGTGTTCACACTTTTTTGCACAAAATTATACCAATTAATACTGAAAAATACTGAGCATCGATAGCAAATACCGATTAAAATTCGTGCTCTTCCCATCTCTACTTTCTTGAAACATGAAACACTTTTTGTATACATAGGCTGAGGTGTTTCAAACGTTTCAAGAAATTTTGTATGTGAGTTGTTGTTGCACGACGTTTTAAATATGAAACATGAAACGATGAAACTAGCTGGTGAACACCCCATATGAAGAACAAGTTGCTGTCATTTTGCAACTAGTTCTATTCTAGTTCTCAGCTAGTTACCGAAACTGGCGGGTATATACATGCATATATACGAATGTGTAGGTGTATGTGTCAGCATTTGTTTTCATACGTGAAAAACCACATCAATAAGTATGCGCGCTGCACTTGTCAGCAATTACAAATAAATGCAATATCATAACCCATATTTTATTATATATAATAATCATGTTCTTTTTTTTATATAGCCTAAAAAAAATTTAAGCAATTACATATGTATATACAACTTACATAATCTCATAAACATATGTACATTTAAGAAGTCAAATGCAAATATTTAATATTTAATTATTCGCCAATCAGTATCTGCCTACAAAAACCCAGATAAGCACAAAATTCCTAGCCAGCCAAATTGCAGTTTTACAATTTCTGATCATGCATACTCCTAATAACATTGTTATTCTATGACACTAGTACGTAACTATGCTAACGCAGCTACCGTATATACATATATGTTAAAAAATTCACATAAATTTAAAAAGAGTATTTACCAGTGCATTTGTGTCAAGATCTAAAGGCAGAACCAAACGATGCTTATGTGCTTCAAGCATCGCAGCAAGTCTGAACGAAAAGCATGCTTACGCATGTAAAGCAGAACCAAAAGAACCCCATTACGAGTCTAATTCAAGTCATTTTCATGCTTTAAAAACGGTTAATCGCTTATGCGATTAAAGCGCGACTCGAAAACGACTCGCATGTATGCCTTAAATATAATGAATCGCGCAAAAAGACCCGCTTTTGATTCGAAATACGAATAGAAAATGAGTCAAAACTGCGGGCACAAGCGACACCTCAAGAAGAGTCGCGTTCGGGAACCGTTTTCTCCCGAAGAGAGTATCTTTTTCGATCAGAACAGAACTCTTAAATGTTTACTTTCAATCAGATGACGACTCGAAACAGACTCGCCTGTGATTCAAAATGCTTGCTGCAATAAGCATGCTTTTGACATCACTGGTTTAACATATACTACTTCGTATATCTGCCCAAACGATGCTTACGCACGGTTTCGTTCAGCTATTGTTTTTAACGAATGCTTCTGCTTAAATGCTTAGTGCTATAGAGTTGTTGTCGCTGTTTTTTTTATTATATGGAAAAAATGGTTAACTTCATTTTATTTTTTATAAACACATTGATATAATACACTAAATCTATAAAAAATGTGTTATATTTATTTTAAACTTAACATAAAATTAAATATTAAAATTTATTTTAAATCGAATAAAAAAACAGCACATGGCAACAATGTACCACTGCTACTATCATATGGTTTTTTTGGTATTCTTTTTTTTTACAATTTTACTACCCAGCTGATTTTGTTATTGGGTTGCCAAAAAGAATGAAGAATGGCAATGAAATATTGCTTGCTGCGCTGCTTTAAGCACGTAAGCATCGTTTGGTTCTGCCTTAAGAACGCTTGCGTGCGTTCATGTAGGTAGAGAAAGGGTTGGCCAACTTTCGTTTAGCAAAAAAAGCTGTTACTAGTGGGAAGATCCAACAAAAAAAAGCTGAATTTTTTTGAAAAAAATCTGAAAAAAAAATCTTATATTTTTTGCCTAGTCTAAAGAGCTTTAACTTTAAAAAAAAAATGTATTTCTTATAATTCGTGATAATTATTATCTTTGTCATTTGCTTGCACGGTGGCAGTCATTTTTGTAATATTTTTTGGCAAATCATAGTCATGGCAGCATTTCTTCAATAAGCTAAGCAGTTATACTGCATTTGCAATAACTGCAATTAGTCTTGTTGTTTTAACAATGTCTTTGCGCAGCCAGGGGCTGAATTCCTTGCTGCTAAGTCACACATCCCGGCATTTTTGTTTGTATTCTTTACGCATTGTCACTTTCAATTATACACACAAATGATAAATTTAACAAGTAAAGGCCCATTCCCAGCAAATAAAAATTTCATTTATGAAAAGTGCTTATTATTTCGTTAGGTTCCACATAAAGTTAGGGTGACCAGATGTTCTAAATATTTTTATGGAAAATGTAAATATTTGGTGGTCACCTTACTTGAATACTTACAAAATAAATCGGTCATTATGACAACAAATTGTGAAAAATTAAATAAAAACAAATGAAAAACGGTGAATTCATGATGGCAATAGCTGCTTTTATGATTCTAAGGAGAAGGAGAAAGGCCAATGAGCTGAAAAGCATCATGCCGCGCCGTAGATGTTGGGTCAACTCATTTAAGAAAACGGGGTGCAAAGGACGCTTCATAAGCGATTTTCGCAACATGATTTACACCCCAACGGTGTTTTATCAAAATTTTCCTAAGTCCATTTTCAATCTTGTTCACTTGCTGCCCGAATTAATAGTAAACTTCTAATTCCATTTTTAAGAACAGCTGATTATGGAATCCACACTGGTTCCACTATCGGAACTATCGATTAACTTTGCTGATGCTTGCTGGGAATTGAATAAAATTTAACAGGCAGGAAAATTTATGACAACTGTTTTTTTTATATAGAGTTGAACATAAAAATTCCATTCCGGGCGTGCTGGGAATGGGCCTTAAGAAGGAACTAGTCGTGAAATCTCGACTAGGACATACCCTTTGCCCGATACGTAACGTGTACACTCATTTGTGCGTATTCTTCCAATGACCAAAATAACCAGATTCAAACTGCAACTTCTCCGGTTTTTCTAAGGGTTGAAGTCTTTAGCATTTATAGTCTATAAGATTAGCGCGTTCATACAGACAGACAGATGGACAGTCAGACATGGCTAGATCGACTCGGCTGTTGATGCTGATCAAGAATATATATACTTTATAGGGTCGGAGATGCTTCCTTCTGTCTGTTACATACATTTGCACAAAACCATTATACCCTAATTTACCCATTTTATGGGTTAAGGGTATAAAAATAAGGGAAGGGAATTAGAGTTCTATCAAATTGTTCGCAATAAGATCAATTTAACTATTTGAAATAACTTAGTTCTACATACGAATAATTGCTGAAAAATTATTGCTCAGTAGAAAAATGCGGAAAAAAGCAAATTTTTTTTAAAAAAGCCAGAATACCCGCTGCCCGCTGTTTGGAAAATTTTCCCGCAATCAGACTTCCAAAAAAGCCAGGTTTGACGGGAAAAAAGCGGAATTGGCAACACTGGTTGGCACGCGTGTCTATGTATGTGTTAATGAACTACGAATACCCTTTTAAAACATGAAAGAAAATATTATATACATATATGGATACATAAATGCGTCATTGAAATTTAGAGCTGCATAATTCAAAATCAATTGGTACGTTCACATGTGTGAGTTTTACTATTCTACTCTTTATAAATATGCTGTTTTAGGCGCAATATGTAAACATTTTTTGTACATGTCAAATATTGATATTATCATTTAAATGTAATCACCTAAAAACATATGTACATTTTAAGAAATATTTCAGTTTAGTCATTTTTATATGTAAAAATATGTCTATGTATATTTATTATTTAGGTATGAATGTACTTACTGATGCTCGTGCTCTGTGGGTGGGTTCATTTTAACTTGCAATACATTCAAAAACCCTATCATATGATCTGCATCCATTTTCAAACAATTCAACGCGCGTAGACAATTTATGAACAACTAATTGAAACCTGGCTCTGCTTAGATGTTCTCATTTTTTGATTTAAAACACAAACAGTGTCTCCTCCATTACTTGAAGAAAGAAACACTTTAAATTGGGTGCCCTAAACTTATTACAATTATTTTAAACTCCAATGCCCGAGGGTAAATTCACATATTTTACACCAATATTAATCTGCGGCACAATAAACGGATATTCCCACTCCAATTTTTATGTTGCTATCTTATGGCGTACATAAACCCAAATGTAAAATATATCTGATGATTATATTTCTTTTTGTGTATGAAAATTCTCAATGGGCCAATTAAAGTACTTTTTAATAAACATACGCATAAGCAGCTCAAATGGGCAATTTGGGTGCATAGACACTTTATTTAATAGTTGGCCAGAGAACTAAGAATTAATTAATTATTAATGATTTACAAAATATAAACTTCCTTATTACGTAAGTGACTTTTTCGGTATAACTTTTAAAGTTACTAATGAATTTTTTTTTTTTACATGCTTTTCATTAGCTTCGCCTGCATGTTTGCTTATAACCGTCCCCTTAGAACACAATTTTGACCCACTTTGGCCGATCAGATTTTCAGGTGCCAATGACATTTTTGATAAAAGTTTCATATTATCCTGACTTGGATACCGATGATTTACATTTTTTTTAAGAGGAACTAAGTAAGAACATTGTTAGTGACATCCGCCAGAGATTTGCTTCTAATCTTTGAATGCCATGCCACCCCACACTTTTCTCAAATTAATTTTTAAATTTGTTGTTCATATCTTTGTTGGAATGCTGACATTTATTTTACAAATCCAATTTGTCAAAACTCGTTGTTTCATTGTTATTGCTTTTTTCTTTTAAATGCTTTGGGTCAGGCAACTTATTAAAAAAGTGCTATTAAGGAGAGTTTTGTCCGCTACTGTGTAAGTTTTCCTCGTAATGTTTAGGAAAAAGAAAAACTACGACTCCTTTTTTTTAATAAAACCCGATCCATAGCACTTAAATAAAAGGTTTGATGCAGTTTTGTTTAAAATTTAATAATAAAACATATAAAAGAATGATTTGCATCTTTAAAAGTTATGGACGAAATATCGAAAAAAAGGCACTGACAAAAGTGTACGTAGTACGTAGTTATAGCGGCGAAAAATCATTTACACTGACAAAAGTCTTGGTAAATGTCTAGTTTCCATAGCATTGTCAAATATAAACCAAAAAAAAAAACGAAAAGCACTATAATTCATGGTTTTTTATTTAAAAATTATTGGCGATGCCGCAAAAATACTATATTTAACAAATAATTGTTTAAACAATAAAACAAGTTTCTAGAAGTCACACAGAAAAAATCATAAGACACTGTATATGTGTAGTTTTCATTACATTGTCAAATATTGACCAAAAAAAAAAACGTAAATCACTATAATTCATGGTTTTTTTTAAATTATTGCCGATGTCGCAAAAATACTGTTTTTACATGATTCGTTGCAAGTTGGGCAATATTTCTCCGTCAATATTGCGCCATGTAGTTGTAGGAAATTGTAAACGTCGTCATCTGACATTTTTAGCAGACTGCGAACTGTGAAGTCACAACCATCGCAGAAAAAATCACAAGACATCATATACGGCGTGTGTGTGATCGATAGTACCGATAGTGTGATCTGCTCCAGAACATAGCCTATAGTGCCAATAGCAGTTTAAAATGCCGTAGAAACTTTCAAACGCCGTAAAGCAGTGGCTCACGCCACTGCTATTGGCACTATAGGCTATGTTCTGGAGCAGATCACACTATCGGTTACTATCGATCACACACACATGCCGTATACAATGTCTTATGATTCTTTCTGCAATGTATGTGACTTCACAGGTTAGAAACTTGTTTTATTGTTTAAACAATTATTTGTTAAATATAGTATTTTTGCGGCATCGGCAATAATTTTTTCAAAAAAAAAAACCATGAATTATAGTGCTTTTCTTTTTTTTTTTATCAATATTAAGCAATGCTATGCAAACTAGACATTTACCAAAGTCTTTTAGTGTTCAGCTGTTTTTTTTTTTTTTTTTTACTTTTGGTTGTGATTGTTGAAGATAAATCAATAAACATTCTCTCCAATTCACTCGGCCACCGCCTTCTTTTCTGACCGACATCCACTTCAAATTAAATTGTTAAATTAGAATAAAATAAACAATACTTCCTAATACAAATTATAGTTTACTTACTTGCACATTTATTTTGGTTTAAGGTCAGCTGTTCAAAGTTGCCAAAGTTCGAGCCGAAAATATCGATACATCGTCAAAAAAGTCTTTATTTTAGCCGGTAGCATAGCGGCGCTCTTGCAGCGCGAGGAAAATTCGCTATTTTCAAATATAACGGCCTCATTTTATATGCTTAAGGCTAAATTTTTCGAAGGCCTTAACGCTAAATGCTAGCGGGGCGCCTTACGGCCTCATTGTAAATGCACTATTCGTTCACTCTTTTTGCTCTTCTATTCTTCTTAAACTTAGCTGTAAAGTCCGGTTTGTTTTATTCGGTGTATATACTTTGTATTTCTCTTTGAGTTTATGGCATTTTGTCATTTGAAAAAAAGTATAATGTCGCCCCGCAATGAAATTTCTACTGATTTGCGACAATTGGTTATAATTTATAGAAATAATAACAAATCGTTCAGCGAAATCGCAAAATTATTAAATTTAGCAAAATCAACTGTGCAAACTATATTTAATAACTTGAAGACTTCAAGTTCTATTGAGAGTAATCTGTAGCCACTGGTAAACAAACTAGGACTAGGTGCGAGCAGAATCTTCCTGGAAGACAACGATCCAAAGCATACGGCTCAAACTGTCAAGGACTGGCTTCTATACTCTGCTCCACGGCAACTTTATTCGCCTCCACAAAGCCCTGAATTAAACATTATTGAGCAGGTTTGGGAAATTTTGGAGCGAAAGATTCGCCAGCACACTAGCTACAGGAGGAATTTCAAAAAATAACGGAGTTGGAGCTTGAAAATTTAGCAGCTTCTATGCCCCAACGTTTGCAAGTCGTCATCGATGCTGGTGGTAGATCAACAAAATATTAACTTTGTTATTTGTAATTAATATTACTTATTATTTCTTATATTAAAAGATCGTACGTACACATTTGACTGTGATTTTTTGGGTTTTTGTCTATAACTTTTAAAGTTGCAAATGAATTCACATAATTTTTATACATTTTATAATTAAATTTAAAACAAATCTGCATTAATTCCTTTAATTAATTTGTTCTGGTTCGGGCTTAATTAAAAAAAAAAAGGTTTGTACGGAGAGTTACTGTTAGTACCTCAATATGCTAAAGAATACTTGCACAAAAGCGCCGGAAAGCTGGAAAGTCGATAATTTTTCTGGTTCCACTTAGATAATGACCGTTTCTTATACTTTGATACCAAAGGTATCATAGTATATTGAGTTTGTGCAATGTTCGTCATGGTGTCTGTCCGTCTGTCTGTATGAACGCAACTTTTATCGACACCCTTAAAGCTAGAGACTTGAAACTTAGCAAATATTCTTAGGGGGTTTACGGGCTGTAGCTCAAACTATTTCCTATGAAGTAAGATTAGCTTTGATTTTGTTATCTTTTGTTTTTTACGTACATGGCTTGGTCAGACAAAGGGCTCTACGACCTCAGGGGGCCTGGGAAATCTATAACAAGTCGATACACCTCGATGTGCCAATCGATAAAACACATATATATCCCATATTTTAGCAGCTAGGTCATCAAAATTGGGGGCAAGATAGCTGGTGACATTCCCCAAAAAATTGCATAAAAAGTTTGGATGCCACGCAACCCTCTTCCGCCCCCAGCCCCCTTAAATTATAAACAAAAATGGCTGTATCTTCGACAGTTTTGAAGCTATTGCCACTAAATTTGGTATAAAAGTGGATGCTGACATCTGACACAGATACGCATCAAAACTTTGGATGCCACGCCCCCAAACAACGGGACATGCTCCACCGCCCTAAAAAAAAACCCTAAATTCCTGTTATTTCGTCAGTTTTTAAGCTAGTCACCAAACTTGGTGGGCATATTGTGACATCCGTAACAGATCACAAATTTGGATGTCACGCCTACTCCTTCTGCCTGATATTTATACCCAAAACCCCCATATATTATTATTTGCACACAGAATCCTTAACACAGCTATGTAAACTGGTAACAAAATATATCGCAGTCGGTTGCGTCCGACTGCAACGTTTTTACTTGCTTGATTTCGCAGTGCGTGTGCAACATAAAAAGTTTTAAAAATGTGACATCGTAAGGCAATTTAGCTCATGAACGTTTTTAATGGTAAATGTCTAGTTTCCATAGCATTGTCAAATATTAACCAAAAAAAAAAAACGAAAAGCACTATAATTCATGGTTTTTTATTTAAAAATTATTGGCGATGCCGCAAAAATACCATATTTAACAAATAATTGTTTAAACAATAAAACAAGTTTCTAGAAGTCACACCGAAAAAATCATAAGACACTGTATATGTGTAGTTTTCATTACATTGTCAAATATTGACCAAAAAAAAAAAAACGAAAAGCACTATAATTCATGGTTTTGTTTGAAAAAATTATTGCCGATGCCGCAAAAATACTATATTTAACAAATAATTGTTAAAACAATAAAACAAGGGTAAATGTCTAGTTTGCATAGCATTGCTTAATATTGATAAAAAAAAAAAAACGAAAAGCACTATAATTCATGGTTTTTTTTGAAAAAATTATTGCCGATGCCGCAAAAATACTATATTTAACAAATAATTGTTTAAACAATAAAACAAGTTTCTAACCTGTGAAGTCACATACATTGCAGAAAGAATCATAAGACATTGTATACGGCATGTGTGTGTGATCGATAGTAACCGATAGTGTGATCTGCTCCAGAACATAGCCTATAGTGCCAATAGCAGTTTAAAATGCCGTAGAAACTTTCAAACGCCGTAAAGCAGTGGCTCACGCCACTGCTATTGGCACTATAGGCTATGTTCTGGAGCAGATCACACTATCGGTTACTATCGATCACACACACATGCCGTATACAATCGGCAATAATTTTTTCAAAAAAAACCATGAATTATAATGCTTTTCGTTTTTTTTTTTTATCAATATTAAGCAATGCTATGGAAACGAGACATTTACCTTTTTAATTTTAATACATAGTTCTGCTAATCTTAATATTTTTGAAGACGCCACAGCAAATATTGTTAGCTTCTGTATAAATATGAGGAGGTTCAAGATGAACTCTCAGATCAACTTATTTTTGACAGCTTATTCGATTTAAGGTACCAACAAGCACAGTCGGAGTTTGAAATTCAATGACGCAGTGCAGAATGACGCCGCTATTAGCGCTTTGGAAAAAATCTGTGTTTTACACTCGAAAAATTTGAGTACAAAGTTGTTATCTAGGGATGTATACAACTTCGTTTACCTTACGGCTTTTGTAGGCCTATAACCGCAACTCATTTAAACTTGATATTATTACAACAGTTTTTTTTTAACATACCCCAAGACATCATAAATATCGTTGCGTTGCACAATTTTGGATTTATGTATTTATGTATAAGTTGCCGAAAGATTTTAAGATTTGGTAAATATTCGATATCGTGGCACCAGCGATTTTCGGGCTGATTTTTTTTTTCATGCTCCCTTATGACTTGGAAACATCATTGCTCACGCCACTGCTAAGGCACTGTTGGCTATGTTCCGGAGCAGATCACACAAACTCGCTGTCTTTAAAACGACATAATGTCACGCGATATGCGAAACATACCAAAAAAAAAATTTTTTTTTTTTTTTGTACCAAAAAAAACGTCAAAACAAAAAAAACGCCAAAAATACATGAAAAACCTTTTTCTATCATTCACAGGTGATAAAAAAAACTCGTAAAAAAAAATCAGCCCGAAAATCGCTGGTGCCGCGGTATCGAATATTTACCGATTTTAAAGTATTTTTTTTTTGACCCAAACGCCGCTTGCGCCTTTGCAAAATTTATATTGCAAAAATTGTAACTTCTAAACTAATAAAGCGATTTAAAAAATTAAAAAAAAAAACACTTTAGAAAACTTATCATTCTTTAAGGTAAATGTTCGACAAGAGTGTCAGGTATATTTGGTGTATTAATATTCAAGGTCAAAGTAAAGAAATATTTTCGATCATACTTTATCTGTAAAATTCAAATTATAAACGTTTTGTTCTAATCATAACCAAAAACTTTTATAATTTCAATTCAATTTTAATCTATTTGCTTCATTTTTATTAATATAATTATGTACTTAAGCTACTAACATTTATGTATAAGAGTTCAGGCGATATTAACTTTTCAACTTTAATATTATTAAATGTATTTGTTATTTGAATAGAAATTGATAATAATAATGATGTGGGGAAAATTTTCAAAACCCACCTGGGATTATATTTTTATACTTAAAACTAGAGCTTAGGGCTAATATTACCGACTTAATTGTTGAATATGAGAATATTGAGAGTAACTACACCTCTCATTAAAGTTATTGGCAAGACGAAGTAATCTGTCTAGTACCAGTTCGATTCCTGCTTGATTATGCAAATCTACTGTAGAGAAGTACCAAGGCAGGTTAAAAATCATTTTTAAAAGTTTGTTCTGCGCAACTTGAATTTTTTTGAGGTGGCTGTGTGCTATGTCTGCCCACACTGGCGCACCGTAGAAAATAATGGATTGAAAAATCGATCTAAACAGATAAATTTTGTTATCTAAACTTAGACGCGAATTTCTGTTTATAAAGGGGTAGAGAATTCGTGTAACAGTGTTCACTTTATAAAGGATGAAACCGACGTGATCCTTAAAGGTAATTTTTGAGTCGCGAATAATACCCAGGTATCTCACATTTTTTTCCCAGGGAATATCCGCATTGTGTAAACTAATATGGCTAGGTGGCAGAAAAGAAGATTTACGCTTTCTAGTAAGGAAGATTGCTTGGGTTTTATTGAAGTTTACTTCGATTTTCCATTTGTGAAAATATTCCTGTAAAGCCATGAAGGCATCTTGTAGCTTTGGGGAGATCTCAGAGGCAAGATGACCTGAACATATGATAGCTGTGTCACCAGCAAATATAGAGGCTGTGCAACCTACAAGGTTCGGAAAATTTGCTGTGTATATGTTATACAGAATGGGAGACAGACAAGACCCCTGGAGACAGCCCGCTGCGATATTTTTAGTAGTAGATTTTGCAAGGCCAATGTGAACGGAAAATGATCTGTTGCAAAAAACCTGTAAGCAATTTTGATCAGCTCGGGTGGAAAGCTAAGATTTGACATTTTGTAAACTAGACCATTATGCCACACGGAATCAAAAGCAGCTTTAATGTCTAAGAGTTCCATTCCTGTGGAGCGAGAATTATAAAAATTGTCCATTACTATTTTTTTATACGGATTAATGGTTGTACTGAGTTGTGCTCTTTGCGAAAACCAAACTGCTGGTTGGGCAAAATTCCTTGTCTTCTACAAATGTGGTAAGCTTGACTTTAATGACTTTTTCCAAGACTTTACTCACAGAGGATAAGAGACTTATTGGCCTATATGAAGAAGGGCACTCTGCAGGTTTTTGTGGCTCTTTTAAAGGAATCACTTTTGAAATCTTCCAGACATGAGGAAAGTAACAAAAAAAAGGCATGCATTTATAATGACAGTGATATAACGAATGCCTTTGCGTGGGAGCGCTTTGAGCGCATATATTATCAATATTGTCCAATCCGGGTGCTTTTCTTCGCTTCATTTCTTTAATTATATTCCCAACTGTGGCAGAATTGATAAGGTAGCTATTTTGAGGTCTTATATGCGCGGAATTTAGTTCCCGGATGCAGTCGTGTACGTCTTCCTCCGTGGTTTGGTCGCTTGTGCTGATTGAACTAGAATGGTTTTCAAGAAATGTTTGTGCAAGGGCCTCGCACTTAAGCTCGGCAGTAGTTGCTTGGGTTGTTCCTGTAGTTAGGGAAGGAATGCAAGAAGATTTGTTTTTAATTATTTTTGTCAACTTCCAAAAGGGAAAGGAATATTCCAGGAAGTGTTTCGAAACATTTCTATTTCTTTTTTGATGCAACTGTTTAACTGTCGGACTAATGCGATATCAAAGTTATTTCTAAGCCGTTGCCACGAGCGGCGTAAGTTGTTTCTCTGCCTTATTAAAGCTTTAATGTGTGGTGGTAGCGGTTTGGAAGTGTAAAATGTTCTAATTTTTGGTATGCTAGCTTCCTTGGCTGCTGTCAGCACTCTGTTGAAATCTACAATCATATTGTCAATTTGGCTAATATCTCTTATATCAGTGCTAATCGGCCGTTTGTTCAAAACAACTTGAACAGGCATGTGATCGGAACTTAGATCGTTTAAAACACGGGCTTGCGACAATAGATTTCCACAGTTAGAAAGAAAAACATCTAATGTGGATCCATTACTATTTCTGCTCGCCGGGACAAAAGAGTGGCTAGCAGGGAAGGACATATGAATATTGTAGGGGGCCATTTTTTCGCGCAAGATATTGCCCTAGCAGTTAGCTCGACTGCAACCCCAGTCTCGATGCCTGCAATTAAAGTCTCCTCCTAGGATGTAAGTTTCGTTTGTATTTGTTAGTTTGCGAATGTCATCAGTAAACTGCTGCCTTGTTGTGGTATCAGATCGTCCGCCTGGAAAGTAACACAAAAATATATTTGTTGGAACACTAATTCCTGAAAGTTGTACGCCAAGGACAGATTTTTGTGGGAGGGGTAGTAGGGTGTGGCGTAGATTCTTTTTTATTAATAAAGCTACCCCTCCCCCTTCTATTAGTTCTATCACGTCTATAGCAATTATAAAAAGGATTTTTAAGTGATATAGTTGAGTTTAACCAAGTTTCTGAAACAAGGCAAATGTCAACGTTTTCTTCGGCTAGGAAACTAAACAGTTCTTCTTTTTTATTTCTAATGCCTCTGGCATTCCACGTAACTATATTGAATTTATCTGTCACTACGTTAGGAATTTACAAGCTAAGGAAGTAATGACTTCAAATTGGTCAGCTTTAGATTTACAATTTTTTAAATTCTTGATTAACTCAATTGTAAGATTTTTTATTTCCTCCATGGAAAAAAGATCATAGTTTGTCGACATAGGTCTGGAAGAATGACCCCATTGAGGCTGCTCCCTCTGTTGAGGATGGTTTGAGAGTCTTGGAAAAGCCTCAAGGTTGTATGGCGGTTGAGCTCCTCTAGTTTGCCCTCTAGGTTGGTTATTTTTGCGGTTTGTCTGAGAACGTGCTTTGATGTTAATATAGCTTTACCTGCTAGGGCATTCAGGAGAGGAAGCTTTGTGCGCCCCTCTGCAGTTGGCACACTTAATAGTCGTCTGTAGGCAATCAGCGGTTTTGTGGTTACCTGCACAGTTAGCACAGTAAGTTTTGACGCCACACTTGCTGGAGCCATGACCAAACATTTGGCAGTTATAGCATTGCGTTATCTTGTTGGAGTTTTGCTTTTGGTAGTCCCATTTAACTTTCGCGTACTCGATGACTGAAAAGTTCTTCTTAAGATTGCTTAGCGTAGTACTTTTATTTTTAAAGTATACCACACATAATATGAAGTCACTGTTATTAAGTCGTTTCTTTTCGACCAATTTGACGTCTATACAATGAAGGCCCATGTGGATGAGATTTGCTTTTAATGCAGCTGGCTTCACCTTATCTAACCCTGTGAGGAGAGTTTGTAAGGTTTTTCGGTTTTGGACGCATAGGTGAAAAATTCATGTTTGTGTTCTAAGTAGGCACATACAGTCACATAGTTTGCTTTGTGGGTGCAGAAAAGTTTAATTCCAATTGAGATTTTTCGAATTGAATATTCGGTAATTTTCAAAGATTTGCAAATGGCATGTAGGGACTCCATAGAGCACTTAAGAATTGTGATTGGTGGGATATACTCCTTTGTTGTCGACTGTTCCTCCTATCCTAACAATTTGTATTTGTTTTTGATTCTTCCTGCCGAACAAGTGCGTAGGCGGAGTCGTTAAAAATCATCGATAAGGCAAACAGCTGTCCCTTGAGTTGCAATTTGACGAAACAAAGCCAAGAGTAAATAACTAGGGATAGGGTGAACTATTTTACTGAACTGGCTGATGCCAAATTTGTACAGCGGTTCAGGCTTACAAAATATACATGCAAAAACATTCTTGCAAGGATTGTAGATTAATTGGCTGGCCGTAGTAATAGGTAAACAATAAAGTTCTTTTGCGCTCAAATTAATCATACATATGTGGGACTTTATACAGGTATCATGAAATGTTGCCGGGAAGAAATCAAACTTAACCGTGATTGTTATTTCACTCTTGGTTTAAGAAACAGATGGTTTTAGTTGGCTAAATTGAATTTGTAAGTCGCTTACAGTTGATTTAATCAATTTAGAGGACTCCTTCGCATATTTGAAGAAATTAGGGCGACAATAATGAATCGGTGATGGTCAAAAACTTCCCCAATGTTAAGAAGTTTTATTCCTTGGCAAATCCAAATATTTTATTTCTTGCAGGAACGTGGACGTTATTTTTTCTTAACAAGCTGCATAATATATCATAGTTCTCCCTAGTCAATCCCAAGTCCAAAAATTGTAAAAACGCTTTTTCATTAGTTTACTTAATGGCGACTGAGTTTGGTGGTGTTTGAATACTTTCCTTAATTGTTTTCAGCCGCTTTTGTCCTCTCTAGTTCCTTCACATTCTTGATTGATAGTACTTATGATTAACCAATCCGTAGCATCCGCACGCTTAAGTTTCCTTGTAAAAGCTGAAAACTCTTCCATAGTTTTTTGCGGCCTTCCCCTTTCGCGGCTAGTTGATGGGTAAACTTTGTCCTCTTATGAAAATCCAAATGTTGTATGTATTCCCCAAACAATTTTCATGCTTTTTTATTAAACTTAGTTCTATGGACCGAGTTAAATTTTCGCTTCAAATTAGCATAAATGAAATTAATTTGTGTCGTAAGCTCCGCACTAGCGTTTTCGAGTACCCTTTAAGCAATGCCATTTTACTTTTTACTTTCAATGGGTACTTAATGGGTTAAGGCCCAATTTCTCAATGTCCGGTTAAATTTTTGTTTAGCTAAACGCAAATTTAATTTAATGGTAGAGTTAAACGATTTGGTTTTCTCAAAGCCAAATTTACCCTTCATCGATAAGTAACTATCGCCTTAACAGTGTTGCCACATATATACACATTGTGCCAAATATAGCGAGCAGTTCAGCTGACTTTTGCTGTTTTCCGGCAACATTGCATGGTTTCTGTTTAAAATCCCACATATGATTAATTTGAGCAAAAAAAACTTAACTGTTTACTTATAACTATGGCAAGCCAATTGATCTACAATCCTTGCAAGAATGATTTTGCACGTAGATTTTGTAAGCCTAAACCGCTGTACAAATTAGACATCGTCCAGTTCAGTGAAATAGCTCACCCTATCCCTATAAATTCTCGTGTTATTTATGCGTGGCTCTGATTCATCAGATTGCGTCTCCGTTGCATGGACAAAAAACACTCTTTTATGTGATGACATATTAATTTAATAACAAAATACATAAACAATTTAAGGGACAGCTGTTTGCCTCATCGATAACTCTTAACGATATATCGTGACAAAAAATCAGCATAAATTTTAAACGCGCCCTAGCCTTCCGGTTAGTTTGTTTTTCATTTACTCCTAACCGGACATTGAGAAACTCAAATTTGACTAAACATCAGTTAGTTTACCTAACCGGACATTGAGAAATCGGGCATAAGAAGAGTATTGTATCCTTTAAATGGAATTTAAATGATCTATCCATTGATACCAAACTTTTTATAAAGTAAGTATAAATTATGCTTAGATTTAACTTTAAATGTTGTCAAAATACATATGCCGATCAGTGCAATTAATTCCTCAATTCCTTGAATCTCACATAATCTTATGTATTTTTTTTATTTCTCCTACGTAAGAGGGAATAATAGTTTCGTGCCTTTCTGATTGTATTTTATGGTGAGCAATCAATTATTTATCTTCTGTTTTAGCTGTACAGTCAGATCTAATAGATAATATTACTTGTTCTGGCAAGTTTACTATTTCTGGGGATATTTTTTCATATTGTATCTAAGCCGTCGTATTAGGCAAGTTCTTAAAAAGCCAAGTGCTCCTGCTTTCTAATTCTACCCAGTAAGTTTTGGATCTTACAATAGATTTCAAAATACAAGTTGATGGGCTGTATGGTTTGAAAGGTGAGGTTTCGCAGGTGTTATCACTGGCACTGTTCCAAGGCCAATTACCTTCACACATCCGTTTGTTTGTTTGCCATTTTTGGCATTTAATTATTTCAAAGTTATATACTAAAAGAGTTGAAATGGATGCCTGCTGAACAATGGTATTTTGGCATATATGACAAGTTTATTAAACTTTGATACCAAAGGTATCATAGTATATTGGGTTTGTGCAATGTCCGTCATGGTGTCTGTCCGTCCGACTGTCTGTATGAATGCAACTTTTTTCGACGCCCTTAAAGCTAGAGCCTTGCAACTTTGCAAATATCTTGGTACATGCCTTCGTCAGACAAAGTGTTAAATTTAGGGCTCTACGACCTCAGCGGCCTGGGAAATCGATAACAAGTCGATACACCTCGATGTGCAAATCGATAAAACAAATATATATCCCAAATTTTAGCAGCTAGAGTCACCAAATTTGATGGCATGATAGCTGATGACATTCCCATCGTGGTTGGATACCACACCCACCTCTTCCGCCCCCAGCCGCCCTCAAATTATAAACAAAAATGGCTGTATCTTCTACAGTTTTGAAGCTATAGCATCAGTATCAGCATCATCATTAATCCAAGATTTGAGATTTTAAGTATTCTAGAGCTTCTCTTTTCATCCTTATTATTTGTCTCTTTATTCTCATTTCTGTCGTGTGTCTGTATGCCAATAAGCGGACACACTTCGGTTATTGGTCTTGTGGAGAAACTATCCTGTTACTTTACTTTTACTACCCTAGGAGCCGATTTACAAAAGGATTTTTTTAATGAAGTTTTTTTTCATACAATTTAAGCTTGCAGGAATGTAGAGGGGTAACAACTGCACGCCAAACTGCATGACTCGTGAAGTCGAAAAGTTTTTTTTTACCTGATACCAAAGATATCATAGTATATTGGGTTTATGCAATGTCCGTCATGGTGTCTGTCCGTCCGTCTGTCTGTATGAACGCAACTTTTTTCAACACCCTTAAATCGATAAATGTTTGCATTGTGTTCATCGATAAAAGCCCTTCAGCGTCTTATCTAAGCATTTGGATTTTTATCTGATACAGCATATGTTAGAGGCTAATGGTCTGTAAAGATGTTGAGATTTCTTACACAATACAAATAATTTCTAAGATTTTTTAAGGCCCAAACAATGGCTAAGAGCTCTCGCTCATTTGTTGCAATTTTTTGCTCATAATCTCGCAGTGCTCGTGAAGTAAAGGTAATGGGACGACTTTCTTGGGATAGCACTGCTCCGATGCCACCCTGACCCTGAGGCATCAGTTGTCAGGTCAAATGCCTTTTTTAAGTCAGGATATCTCAAGATGACATCTTCAGAAGCCAATATTTCTATCAATTTATAGAATGATTCAATTTGCTTCTGTGTGAGTTCAATAGCTTTCTTCCTCGAATGATTGGCACTTATTTTATCACTGTCCCCCTTCAAGACCCCTAACGGACAGGGGTCTGGCGATATCTGCGAATCCCTTGATAAAACGCTTATAATAGCTGGATACCCCTAAAAATTATCAAAGGGCAAAAGTGTTTTCGGGTCCTCTTTGTTTGTAGAAAAGATTATCACATCATCAACGTAGACGTGACAAGTTTTCTCTATTTCGTCACGTAGGACGTCGTCAATAGCTCTCTGAAATATGCTTGGTCAATTTATCAAACCAAAGGACAGCCTACAAAACTCTTACTTGTCTTTCTGCCAGTTCTATGTCGTGAAAGCCTGGCTTCAGGTACAGTGTTGTAAAATGCTAAGCCTTATCCATGTTTTCTAATATTGCCGAAATATTAGGTATTGGGTACTTATCGCTCACCGTTATTTTCATTCGGTTTCCTGAAGTCGATGACCATTCTTTTTTTGTATGTCCGAGCTCATCAACACACTTTTTGTCAACAACCCAGATGGGGTGGTTTTAAAGCGATCTTGATGGTCGGATAATGCCGTTCTCGAGAAGTTGTTTAACCTCTGAATTGACAAAATCAGCTACGCCCATTGGGTATGGGTACAGCTTTGAGTACACTGGCTGATCATTTGTTCGGATTGTAGCCACAGTGTTGATATTATAAGGTAGAGACTTGTTTGGGCCTGCAATCGCATTTAATTAGCTTTTAATTATTGTGTCAAAAGCCTCTTTCACATATAAGGGAACACCTGAATCATTGATTTGAGTAAAATTTACTTGAGGGCATGTTTTAAAACCGACCGACTTTGTGCCGCCTTTAAACCTAATGATACCGTTGCTTAAATCGAGCTGTGCATTTACTTGTATAAGTAGATCAAGTCCCACTATACCATCGAAATCATTTAAAGAGGGTAATATGAAAAAAAGGATGTTTCATTGAACAATTTGATCGGACATTTTTTTTTTTAATTTTTGTTGCTCCATGCATAGAATTAGCTTGGAAAGGTTTCTCAACTGGTGTGACGTTTTTTAAAGCGGGCAAAAGTTTAATATAATTGAAGCCCCGGTATCAATTAGTAGTTTGAGAACTAATTCTCCTTCTACATCATGTTTGATGTACACAAATCGTTAGTCAATTCATCGGCAAATGTCTGAACATTTTCCTCGTCATGAGACTTGTAATCATTATAACCAGATAATTGTTCCTGAGCTGAAAAATTTTCATTTAGATTTTGTTCTGGTTCTGTGTTGAATTTGCCTCTTTTTAAATTGGTTTGTTGGCGAAAACCCGAAGTAGTCGGGTCAACCTCCATTGGTTCGGGAGCTCGTGACTGTTGTCTGTCTTCACCCTAAAACCGTTGTTTTGAGGAATTCGACAGTGGATTTCCCTGCTGGTTACAATGTGTTTGCCAGTTAGTCTTATTGTGACCACCCTGAGGGTTATTTTGAAATTTTTTGCTTGTTGGCTATTATTGTCATTAGTCTGGTAACGCGGATGTTGGCGTGCAATTAAATGTACATATATATCGTGCAAAAAACAAACACACTAACTAATAGAAACTTAAGAAAATTTAATCTTCATACATGTATAATGCAAAAAAGTTGTATAGATATGTACATATGTACATACATGTCATTTGTAATTGTTTTTGTATATCGAGCCCTTTGCGCGAAAATAATTAATCTTGAACATCTTTGTATAGTGGTAGATTTGCTAACTTGCTGCCTATCTACTTCAGACAAAACGTTAAACTCATACATTATTGATATAAAATTTCGAAGAAGCAAAACAAAGCACATATGTTTGTAAGTTTGTAGGTATTTTTTATATATTGGGTCTTCGGGTATAAAAAGGCTGGCTGGCGTGATATTTAAATTTGTGATGCATATTTGTGGCGGATGGCACCTTCAAAAGATATTGAGTTTTTAGATTTTAGAAGGTGGGTGGTGTAAGTGGAGGCGTGGCATCCAAAGTTTTAATGCATATCTTTGTAAGATTTCAGCATCTACTTTTCCACCAAATTTTTTCATACGGACGGATGGACAGACACCACAACGGATATTGCACAAACCCAATATATTGTACTATAGGTGGGTTCGATAGCAGCACTAGGTTGCCCTAGTGCATACCTGTTAAGTTGCCATTAGAATTACTAATCAATTAAATTATTTTTGATTATATAGTTAGCTGGTGAAAAATTTATGATTATTTAATGATTACGATTAAAAATAATCAAAAATAATGGAAAATTACCATAAATTATTAAAAATAATGGAAAATAATCGTTTTAATATTTTCCAATATTTTCAATTATTTCGACTATTTGGAGAGAAACAAAAACAATTTTCAATATCATAAAGTGCGCGGGTGGCTGCAAAAGCTTTGCACTTTAGTAAAGAAACATTGTGGTTATTAAGGTGATGTTGAAAATAATTTATTTCTCTCAAAATAGTCGAAATAATGGAAAATAATGAAAATTAACATTTTAATATTTTCCATTATTTTCAATAATTTATGGTAATTTTACATTATTTTTGATTATTTTTAATCGTAATCATTAAATAATTGTGTGTTACCGAAAATAATCGTGATTTAATCATTAGTTCAACTTTTAAACAAAACTAATCTTATTAATAATGACTACAATTAATAATCATTACTTAACAGGTATGCCCTAGTGTACACTGGTTCACAAAAAAGTGTTCGTTAGCTGCACTTTTTTACACTAAACGGTTCTGCCCTGTGTTTTTTTGTGTGCCCTGACTTACACTTTTCTACACCTCCAAAAATCAAGAGCAGAAAAGTGTAGAACAACAAAACAGCTGTTTTGTGTCAGTTTTGTTCTGTATGTGACTAAGCAGCTGCTTTTTTGTCAGTTAAATTTTTACTAATTGAATTACAAACGTTGCATTTAATAATTAAAAAAATGTCTGATGAAACCATAGATAATTACTACATTAAAGAGAAGTATTTGCATGCATTTGACAATAGCAGATTTTCTTAATATTTATTTTTATCTGTTACAGTCAGCTGATTTTGGCTAAATTTGCTCGAACTCACGCCTACTTTGTTCGCACTTTTTTGCACTGAAAATATTCAGGGCTGTATTTTTCGTGTTCTGTACTGCACTATACTACCTTACACTTTTTACTAACGAACAAACCTTATGATTCCTTTGGTATCAGAGTATAAAAATAATGTCCAACATTGAGCCTCCGTTACTTCTCAGCATCTTGCAAAACCTGTGATAAGAAACACTGGCTATTTCATATTTCCCGCAGCTACCGCTTTGACTACGCAGTATGTTAATGAACATTACATTCCAGTTCTGTTTTCCAGTCTTTATACATACATAGTCTCTTAATGTACCATCTGTTTTATCAAGTGATGATTGGCATGCTGATGATTTTAAGAACCTATAAGAGGTCGCAAAAGGTATCTGCAAAACAGCCGCATAATCATTTATTTATGTTATAGTCATGAGTTTTACACGTATGTCATAAAGAAGAATAAATCTCTAATTATTTTAATTTTTGAATGTTTGTGCACAAGTTATTCAATGAGTTTTTTGGCTTTGAAATATCTGCGCAGGTACAGAACTTGCCAGGTTGCCAGACCAAGCAAGCAACACATGCTGAAAATGCTAAAAAACAGTACTCTGCTGTTCGTTTTCTCTGTAATAAACAAAAGAAGGGATATAGCATTATTTTTTTATGTTGTCTATAGCAATACCATTTGTATCCCGCATTTCCTCCTCTCGTTTTCGCATTAGAGCAAAATCACGCACGATAGAATCCGAGAGATCCTCTAAGCGTTTAAGATCCACTTCAAGCGGCTTAAGCTTAGCCGCCTCTCCGATCTAAAGCATTAACAAAGATATAGTTCGAAATTAAATTTAAGTTGTTTCTTTTACTTACGCCTTCATAGCTTTTAGTTTCAACACCTTTTTTGGTAACTAAGGAAACTTCCTGACTAATTCCACGTTGGTCTATTATAAAAATAATTGAAACATTTTTAATAATTGTTATTAATTTGTTTACAATAGTGCTAGGTTTAATCTTACGTGGTGGTACTTTTGATATAAAACATATTTCGTACGCGTCATACACTTCTGACATAAAGCTAAACTTTCCTTTGGTAATGTGTTCCTTTTGTGACAGTATGTGACCTTTTGTGTCGCGAGCCTATAATATTAATTAAGTTCGTAACAAATAGACAATAAAAACACCGTGACTTACAATATAATCTATAATTTGACCAGGCACGTCGGAGACCTCGTACTCGCCCATTACCAATTGATTCGCTTGTATGTCTTCCTTGAGGCATTTTTGAGTGTTTGGTGTCAAGTGAAACATAACACAATCGATATGCCAACCACAACCTAAGATGGCATAAATAGCTAAGAATGATTTTAGCATATTTTTGCAGTGTGACACAAAAACAGCAAATTTGACTATCACGAAAGAGATGAGTTGGCTTCGAGAAGGGCTAATGGTGAAGTCAAAACATCGGAACACTGTAAATACTATCGACTGGCTTAACTTAACTTTACTTGCTTAAAACATCGATTGTTTTCTAACCATCGATGCTTTGAGAAAAACGTTAATATCTACAGCAGTGCTGCCAACTATCGATTACCAAAACAGGATAAATCGACCAAAAAAAAATGGACAAAAATGGGATAAACATAATTTAAAAAGGACAGAAAAAAAGGACACAATATTACACTATTTAAAGTTGTATATTTCATATTATATACATGAATACTATAATAATTTTATGGCTGCGTAAATTATGCAATCATTTTCTCCGTTATTGGCCTCTTCTGTATAGGCAGAGCTTGTGCCAATCATTTTCAAAAAATTTTTTTTCTTGATTATTTCCGTATACTTTGTACGGTGCAACTTTACCGGTGCAGTAGTTTTGGCGCCAAAGTGGCTGTTGCACAATTCACTCACATGGTCGATCGGTGAAATGGCAACATGTTAAGCAACAAACATAGCTAACGCCACTGGTCAGTAGTATCCTGTCACAGCCAATTTTTAAAGTCAGCATGGTTCAACCACGATATTCGAAACTGGAAAAAGGCTGCTTTGGCAGCACTGATCTACAGTGTAGATTCTACACTTTTTGCAAGTTGCTGATTTTGGGAATCGAGAAGGCTTGTAATAGAGTGAAAAAATAAAGCAATGCTTATATCTTTCTCATTTGCTTAAAATTTTTGCGACACAACTCACAGCATTTATTTCTAAATAAAATTATCTGGATCAACAAAAACAAGCTAAACGACTGCGATATACATTGATACCAGTTTACAAAGCTGTGTTAGGGCAACGAGAATGAATATAATAGAGTGCACATTCTGAGCAATCGATTTCGGGTCTTCATGCTTTTGAATTTGCTGCGGGAGAACCCACAGCACACTTCGGCAGAACCCACAGCACTTCGGGTGACCGCTCTCTCATTCTTGTTGAGTACAATTATTTTAAGCCAGCTATGTCCAAGCTGAGAGAGCTGTCAGTGCATTGGTGTGCGTAACACTGAACAAATAATAACTTCGGCTGTTGTTCGGCTGTTGCTTGACTTGCTTCGGCTTGTGTCTGTGTGAAACGAAGTGCCAAAAGTGCCCAAAATGGGCATTCTGTGGACATAGCTGTTTTAAGCCAGCTATGTCCAAGCTGAGAGAGCTGTCAGTGCATTGGTGTGCGTAACACTGAACAAATAATAACTTCGGCTGTTGCTTGACTTGCTTCGGCTTGTGTCTGTGTGAAACGAAGTGCCAAAAGTGCCCAAAATGGGCATTCTGTGGACATAGCTGTTTTAAGCGATTAGTTGCAGAGAGGCAGCCGACATGGACGGTTAGTCCACGTCGCTGCGCTATCTGTATATATATGCGCTCTTTGGTGTATGGGTTTTCAAACAATGTGATCGGCGCATCGTGAATAGGATCAAGTGCAAGTTCACTTGACCTTTCTAACATGTACCTATGAGATGATATTATTATTTTTTTAAACAGGTGCTCTGGTTTTTCCTTTTTTATAATTTTTATTTTTATTTATTCTGTTATTATATATCAACAACTTACATTAAACGTGTAGGAAAAATTTACAAAACAACTTAATTTAAATAATTAAGTCTTGTAAAACAGGTGCATATGCATACAACTTTATTTATTTTTACTTATTAACATTTGTTTACACATTTTTAATTTAATTTAATTAAATTATGAAAATGATATCATTTATAAAACAATCAAACAAATCATGTCATAGACGTTGAGGCGTTACGATCGCCACCTGCTCAATCAAAAAACGCATTGCATATGCATACATAAATGCTTATGAGCACATACACACAACGCTTTTGTTCGCAGCAAAATGCCCAAACATTGATAGACACATACACACACTTATAACCTAGCTTATTGGTCTTCACTTGTGAGAGAGTGAATGCTGTATACCCTTTGAAAATATAAGTGAATATATCGATATGTACTTTAATAATTTTTTTATTTTATTTTTTTCTCTTTAATAACGTTAAAAAAATCAGTTAAAATAGTTTAAAAATATGACATTATTATATCACCTATTACAAGTCGAGTGCTAAACTTGTTAGTGTAGCAAATAGGCTGCTTGTCAAAATAGTAACTGATGCCTGATGCAAAACAAAATTTTCTTGTCTTGCTGTTTGCAGGCATAAAATATGTATGTATGTATGTATGCATGCGTTGACGCACAAGCATTTATATGTGTATGTTTATATGTTCATATATCTCGAAGGTGATATATTATTACTGCTGCTGGACCAATTAAAAGTTTTTAAAAAATATGCAAAATTATTAAAATGAAATGTATATTTAAGAATTTATTGTTTGTTTATAATATCAAAAATAAGTACACTTGATTGTTTTATACATTATATCATTTTCATAATTTAATTAAATTAAATTAAAAATGTGTAAACAAATGTTAATAAGTAAAAATAAATAAAGTTGTATGCATATGCACCTGTTTTACAAGACTTAATTATTTAAATTAAGTTGTTTTGTAAATTTTTCCTACACGTTTAATGTAAGTTGTTGATATATAATAACAGAATAAATAAAAATAAAAATTATAAAAAAGGAAAAACCAGAGCACCTGTTTAAAAAATAATAATAAAAAATATCATCTCATAGGTACATGTTAGAAAGGTCAAGTGAACTTGCACTTGATCCTATTCACGATGCGCCGATCACATTGTTTGAAAACCCATACACCAAAGAGCGCATACAGTATATACAGAAATGCGTCAGTCGCAAGCGAAGTAAAAAGGTCTGATTCTTTGCGTCGCATGTTTCAGCTGCCTCATTCTGTCAAAAAACTATGATCAGCTGTTTCATAAAAAAAATTGTGCCACTCAACAAGAATGTTACCAAAACCGAAAATTTATCGGTCATTTGATACCGACATAATTGAGTGTTTTAATTGATGTATATCAAACGAAGTCTCACCCTTATAGTCTCTGATAAACCCGTTCTTAATTTATAATGCTTTCATTCTCCTAACAACGCCAACTTTCGTTCTGCGCAGGTAAAACAATTCAAAAGCACTGAAGCTAATGGTGAAAAATAATTACCAACAAAAGCAGTACCAAGGTGGGTTCTCCAAGTGTGCTGTGGGTTTCCCGCAATAAATTCAAAAGACATCCAGCTTATTGTAATGACTTAGGCCCAAAAGAATCACTTATTGTATGCTGAAAGTGAAAGGAACATAGTTAATAATGTCGTATTGAGTGTGAGTGAGGCGGCAATGTGTTTGTTGATTAACCCTTCGCATACGTGCACTTAAATAAGTGGATACTTCGTAAAACTTCGGCTCCGAAGAGACCACCTTATGTTATTTCACCATGGCATGAAGACCCGAAAGCGATTGCTCAGAATGTGCACTCTATTATATCACCGACCTATTAATTATAGACACGCTGCGGGGAACAAAGTTGCCTGGCGCATCGTATTTTTTTTCTCTGGCGCCACCTCTCTCAACACACGAGAGAGAGAGACGTGGCGCCAGAGCCTGGTACGCTTTTTGCACGCCCCGGTGCGTCTATTAGTATGATGTCGGTGATTATATTCATTCTCGTTGGTTAGGGGTTCCGTGTGGAAATGGTGATATATGGTGGTTTTGCGAATAAATATCAGTCACAAGGTGTAGGTGTGATATCAGAATCTGTGATGCATATCTGTGGCGGATATCCCTCTACAAAGTTCGAGACTCTAGCGCAAAAACTGGGAAAGATATAGATGTTGTTATGAACCGGCCTTTCACTCCCAACACTGTATCGATAGCCAGCTAGCAAATCGGTGACCCAGGGATGGATACGACCTCGATACGGTGTGGGCTGGGTAACAAAATTTATATTTTTATTCAAAAACAAACATCTAACGGACAAGCGGCTAATCTTCACAGAATCGGACAATTTTTGGACATACAAGGTAAAAAGATGTAAACATTTACCCCCAATGCGCCCTCCCTACCTATGAGCCGGATTTGCAATATATTGCCGACTCCCTACACTAACAACAACAACTACAAATTACCCCTACATCACCACATCTTCATCCCACCCACACATAAACGATTACTCACACATATTGATATATAGACAATACAAAATTATATTTATTCATATTAAATTATACATTGTTTTCCTTAAATTAAATTTACTTTATATAAATAAAAAAAACTAAATAAATAAATAAACAAAAATAAACATATACTACTAAACGCAAAACATATAAACAATAAACAAAAACGTAGAAAGAATAAATAAATAATAAATTAAATAAATAATATAAATAGAGAATAAATTAAATTATAATAAATAAATAAATATATAGGGGCAAAGAAAATGTTACCGCCTCAGAACCATGAAACATGGTTCACATTTAACATAGAAAATGTAACCGCCTCAGAACCATGAAACATGGTTCACATTTTACATATTTATTGTCCCGTTGAAGTCGCTGTTAACATTAGCAGAGCTTCAACAGTTGGTTCTGAGCGCTTTTACATTTATTCTATTTTTTCTACTCAAGCACGCATGTTCGCTTTATGCTTACTCCTAATATATTATACAATTATACAATTACAATTATAACGTATACATTAAACAATAATTCTACACGCCAATCCAAGCGCAACTAAGTGAATTACAACACAAAAATACAACTGAATAAACATCACACTGAACTCCAAAAATCCACCACCATCAGACTTATCTTTTTGGAGCCTCCGCCACAAATAAACTGAATAAATAAACTAAATCTAATGCGCCACTTCAAAACGACTGCGAGCCACTGTGCCTGTAGCGGCGGCTGACTGAGCGTGTGTGTGAGTGCGTTTGCACACAGCTGGCGCAGAGGCAGTTAAAACAGCTGCTGGGATTATTTTAAACTGGGACAATATGATTAGGACACAAACTTGTTGACCACCCAGACGGGTTGGCCGATCCTCGTCCGGTGGTCTTCTTCTCCTGTCCTGGCCACTCTTTTTGTTCTGCTCGAGTACTTGTTGTTCGCCTGCACAATCTGTTAAAAATTGTTGAAGCACTGCTATCACTCTTTAATCAGTTTTTGCCTCATACCTGATTGTCCAGCGTTCATATATGTATATAAATCCTTGTATTTCTCTTCTATTTTTCTTCTTTTTTAATAACCTCTAACTGCTGCCACTTGTCAAACTCCTTTTTTTTTGCTTTATCATGCCTATCCTCTTCTTATAGTCCTAAGCCATTCACGCCCACTCGCAGGTGCCAATCGAGTATCTTTGCCAGCACGACTATCCAACCCTCGTTCGACAGCCACAAACATCGATAGTACCCCGCCGACCATAACACCACACTCCGATTCGCGCTAAATGTGTAGCGTCCGGGACAGGAGTGCAAACAGGAGGCGTCTGCTCGCTAAGCTGCCCAACGTAGGCCACCCGTAGGCGTGGGCCCTGAGATTAAGCGTCTCATGCTCTACCGACTAAGCTAGCCGGGCATAGATCCAACGCTCGTGGGTCACTGCTTTAGATCTTTTGCGTGGAACACCCCGAGCGGATTGCCCTGAAGTGATTCCAGTTCATATAGGCACTGTCCTACTGGCCTCATCACTCGGCAACTGGTGTAGCGGCGACAGAATTTTGCATTGAGGTTTTTCGCTAAATCACTCAGTACGAAATTGCGCTTGTACACCTCTGCCCTGCCGTGTATTGTACGTCCCGTGCCTTCAGGTCGTACTGCCTCGCTGCCTTCTCATACGCCCTGTGCAGAGTTTCTTGAATGCGAGCGCGGTATATCTGCTGTTTTGCCGTCCTCTCGAGTGTTTGAATCGCCGCACCGCTGACGTCGCCCTGCCTCCTGGCTAGTTCATACTCGCTGCCGTGACTCAACATGTGTTGTCCGAACAAGGCGAAGTATGGGGAGGTTCCGGTCGCAGAATGCACTGCACCTCGCAACGCCATTGCGATCTCGGGCAACTTCTCATCCCATACCGTCTGGTCTGTTCCAGTATGCACCCGAATCGCTGCTAACACCGACTGGTTGACACGTTCGGACGCGTTCGCTTGTGGAGCATAGTTTCCGGTGCGCAAGTGTTTAATACTGTGGTGCTCCAGCAACGCTTCAAACTCCTGCGACACGAACTGCTTTCCGTTGTCGGTGTGTACGGTTTCGGGGACTCCAAACGCCGAGAACACATCCTCTCTTAAGAAACGGATGACCGCTGCCGCCGTTGCCTTTGGTATCGCCTTCAACCACACAAACTTGCTGAAATGATCCAGCGCTACGATGATGTAGGCGTTGCCTTGTCGCGAACGTGGGGAACGTGGGAACTTGCCCAAAAAGTCCAAGAACAGTTTTTGTATGGAGCGCCTGTCACTACCTTGCCCATCATCGGCCTGCCAATCCGCGTGCTATGCTTGGTCTCTTTGCAGACTTCGCAATCGAGCACATGCGTCCGCACTTGCGCTGCCATCCTCGGCCAGAAGTAAAATTGGCGCAGCCTTGCCAACGTCCGGGCTATGCCTCCGTGCATTCCCTGCTCGCTATCGTGCGCCTGCCGAATCAGTGTGTTGGTTAGGGCTTCCGGAATCCACAGCTTCCACAAGAACTCCTCGCTATCCTCTCGGGCGAACTGTGACCTCTTAAAGAGTAGGCCGTCCTCGATCCGGAGATCAGGGAAACGGTGAGCCTCTGCTCGCACCAACTCCAACCGACCCAGGTACTCCTCGCTCTCGAAGGCTGTTGTCTCGAACTCGAACAAGTTGAGCTCTTCCACCTCAAACGGTCGAGGGAGCATGTCTGTTACGACGTTGTCCTTGCCTTTCCGGTGTTCTATTTTAAAGTCAAATGCCTGCAGCGCTAGTGACCACCTCGCCAGTCTCCCACTCAGATCTTTAAGTGACATTAGCCACTGCAAGCTTGAGTGATTCGTAATGACAGTAAACGGCATCAGCTCCACATATGGCCTAAAACGCTCTATCGCCTTAACCGCTGCCAGGCACTCCTTCTCCGTCAAGCTATAATTCAGCTGAGCCCCACGCAGCTTTGCTGAAAAGAACGCAATCTGCACCCTCGTCATCACGCTGGAAAAGAACGGCCACAATCCCCAGGTGACTTGCGTCGCACTGGATGAAATATGGCCGGCGAAAATCTGGGTGCACGAGGACAGGCGCGCATGTTAGCGCCTTCTTCAGTGCATGGAATGCTTCGACTGCTTTCTTTGACATCTCGAACTTCTTGCCGATCTTCAAGCAGTCGGTCAGTGGCGCGGACAGGCTCGAAAAGCCTCAGATGAAGCGTCTGTACCAGCCTGCAGTTCCCAAAAAACTCCTCAGCTGCTTGGTGGTCTTTGGGACGGGAATCTGGACTATCGCCTCAACCTTGCTCGGATCCGTTCGGAGAGTTCCGTCACCCACAATGTACCCCAAGTACTTTAGAAATTTGAAGCAAAACTTGGATTTCTGCAGACCGATAGTGAGATTTGCTTCCTTCAGACATTGCGCTACTTCCTCTAACAATTCTACGTTATCCTCAAAGGTGCGGGAGATAATCAGTAGATCGTCCAGGTACACGAACACGCGATTCCGCAGACGTTGTGGTATCACCCGGTCCAACAACCGACACAACCTTTGAGCGGCATTACACAGGCAGAACGGCATCATCCGGAATTGATAGAGTGGACGGCCAGGAATGGTGAAGGCTGTGTACGCTCTGCTTTTGGGCTCCAACTCGATCTGCCAGAATGCGTGTTTCAGGTCGACGCTGCTTATGAAGATGGTGTCATCCACACGGCTTAGGATCGATTCGATGTTCTGTAGCGGGTAAGCATCCTTCACGGTCACATCGTTTTCGAACCAACGTCATCCTGTTGCTCCATGGACTCTCGCTTGGCTCGATGACTCCGAGTCTCAACATTTCGTCCACCTCTGTAAACAAAAGCTGTTGAACAGCTGGTGATACTGGGTAAAATCGTTCCTTGACCGGTACTGTGCCCTCGACAAGCTCGATTGTATGCCGTTCCAGGTGATTCCTGCCTAACCTCGCTTCTCGTACGCTAAGAACTTAGCCTGTACCGCTTTCAGCTGCTCTTGCTGTACCGCATTCAACCGGTGCGGTTCAATCGGCTCTCCCTTGGTGATAAACTCCGAGTCCATCTGCTCCACTGCCTCTACTCCAACCACCTCGGGTGCCAGGCGAAACTTCTTCCAGAAATCAATGCCTAAGTATAAATTCTGGACCAGGGCGGGGCAAACATACAGCGTCATCTTGTGCGTCTCGTTCTTGTATTGTATCGGGACAAGAATCTTCCCCAATACAGAGTAGCTCGCACCACCTGCGGCTCGCACTTTCGAAATCTGAGGGTTAGATCCACTACTCCCGCGCCTAACAACGCCTAACGGTCGCTCCAGTGTCTAAAAGACCTTTAACGGCGTGTCCTTGAATCTGGACTTCGGCGAAGGCTTGATCGTCGTTCTTGAGCTCCGAACTAAGTGCTTCGCAAACGCTCTTGCGTTCCCTACGGCGTAATGCGGGCTTTGTCCGCTTCCGTGGAACTGTTAAGCTTAGGTTCCGCTTTGAGTCATCCCCTTCGGCAAAGATCCGGGCTCTTGCATCTTCGTACGCGGCTTGGCGCGCTTCCAACGGCGGTCGTGTCGACCACTTTGGAGTCGGTAAGTGCTCGCTGTTGGTTCTTCTTAACTAACATCACTAAGCTAAGAATATTATAGAGACTTCAAAAGGCCTCGAAAGTTCATCATTGACATTAGATCCAGAGCGCGAGCTTTGCAAAGCTCTGGATTTAATCGCAGCTTGTGTAAGTATGGGAGCGTATGTGAGCAAGCACACTTTCATACTTTACTCGCTGTATGCGATAGCAGTTTATATGTATGCGTGTGTATGTGAGACAGTACACACAGTCTGTGTGACCACACATTTACTGGATCTTATTGTGATGTATATGTATGTGATAAAGCACACAGTCAGTCTGAGCACACATTTACTGGATCTTATAGCGATTCATATATATGTAGAAAGCTCGCTCAGTCTGTGTGAGCTCTGTTTATATGTATTGAGTGCATCGCCGGCCTCACTTCTTGAAAAAAAAAAAAACAAAGTACACATGCACCGCGCTGGGCTCTTGCTGGCCTAGCTTTGTCCAAATTTCAGTTTTGCATTTTCTTTATACTCTTTCTTATTTTCGCTCGATGACACTAGCAAACAATGTTGCCATTGCAATCACCATGCAGATGTTCACGCATGCATATTAATTCTGAAAGAGTATTCAGAAAATTAATGTCCAGATCTTTAAATGCTTTGCTTTTTTGTTGAGATTTTGTATAGTCCTTTTTTTCTGTGGCCTGCGTTTACATGTGTATGTACATATGCATACACATCACATTTAATTGTATTAGTGGCAATTGTTTCACCATTTATTGGCCTGCCTCAACTTTGACATTTGATGAGGAAGTCTCTATAATATTCTTTGCTTAGTGCTAACATGCAGTCCTTACCTCTAGTGCTTAAATCTAACATGCATTGTGGAGAGGATTTTAGTGGCTTCTCGGCAATGGTGTTGAGCGTGACTCCGACTCCGCCTCTCGTTTCCCGAACGATATTTTAGACATTTCGGCAATACCACTCCTGGAAGTCCACATTTATAACAAAATATGTTACGCACGGTGGCCTCGCATTCCCAGAATGTGTGTCCTCTATGCGCGCAGTTCCAGCACGTAAGCGCGTTGCTGTCGCCGCTACTGCCTCTGGGCCTGTAGATTGCCTCAACTGCCTCATCCGGTGGTGTTTCCGCAGTGGCTTCATCCTCCTCGTGGAACGCCTCGTTCACGTGGTAACGGTCCCTAGGCCGGCTGACTGGTTCCGCTGTGGTCTGACTCCTGGACCAACGTGAGGACAGCATTCTCTCTGCGTCATGGCATTCTTCTCGCAGTCTCTCCAGGTCGGTAATCCACATCGGGTAAATGATCCGTGAAATTCCATCCCTGATATTTACCTTCACGATCTTTATTATGTCGTGGTCGCTGACGGGCACCTCCAACCTAGACCTGAGAGCAAACATAGCCTGTAGGTAGTCGTCGGTGCTTTCTCCTGCCTTCTGTCGCCGCTCACGAAGCTCTTGCTCGCGTTCAAAGTTCGATCTGCGCGTCTGGAACCGTTGCTTCAGTGCGTATCGCAGATTCGGCCAGTCTATTGCTCCACTCGTCCTGAGGAACATCCAGTACCAGTTCTTTGCGCGTCCCTCAACCAGTGTGTGAAAGTCTCGCAGGATATCCGGCCACGGCACTTGATACGTCTGTCTCAGATGGTCTAATCTAAATATAAACTCTCCGACGGGCATTCCAGATGGGCTAGCATCGAAAACAAGACCCTGCACTACGATCGGGCGGTGGTGCTGTGTGCTGTTCGGGCGGTGGGCGAAGAGTTGGCTGAGCTTCCTTGGGCCCTGATAGCTGCGTATATAGGCTGCTCTCCCGGATTGCCTGCATATATTCCAGCATCTCGCGCCTGTTTTGGTCTTGAAGCTCGGCCATCCCTGTCGCCATAACAGTCCGAAATGTTTTCCGCGCCTCCGTTAGAGCTGAATTGATTGCGGCTCTTAACTCGCTTTGTCGGTCCAATGGAGCTGGCTGTTGTTGTGCTGTCCTAGAGGAGATGCGTTTTGGCACTGCTCCTGGGCTGTTGAGATCTACATCCCCGCTTACTGCTCCTGCCTTCGAGATATCCATATCCTCTGGTGGCGACGTTTCGTTGGAGTGGATGTCGGGTTGTATTGCTTGTGCTTGGGATGCCGAAAGAGTGGTAGGAGCCATTAATTCAGCACCTCTACTACGATTAAAAGCTGCGCTACGCCTATCTTTCCTTTGCTCTTGTAAGTATTCTTTTTCCCTACGCATTTTCTTTTTCTCTACTATAATACTAACTTCTCTCTTTTTTTTATAGACAATAACGCACGACATATAAGTACGGGGTGAGACGAACATGGAACATGATACGGGTACGGTAAGTGTTGTGTAAAATTGTCCTAATCCTATATCACAGTTTGGGCTTTTTCAACTACATTGTACACGGTACATGGCCTGGCGGGAAACGCAATGCCGGTCCTGAAGAACATGGCACGGACTATAGCCTCGACACATGAATCGTTCACTAGAAAGCAAATGTAATATGTATTGAAATTTACAAAAAAAAAACGAAATTAATACTGCCAATGATTTTCTTATAGAACGTTGAGCTACGCTGCAGCAGGATACGGTGATCCACGCTGGGATTTGCTCAGCCTCTGTATGTGGCGCAACCATGTGGTCGGTTAGCTGCTTTCTACTCCATCTTCCAGTTGCTTCCACTTCAGCTCAGGCATTAAACCTCGCTGCGGTCTAGCAGCTTTTAGACAACAGTAAACAAACAAGCATTCCAACACAACATGTAACAAAAACAATAAATTTAAACATATACTGTGACCTTCTTGTATCCTTTCATTTGGTTTTTGTTTCCATTGGGCGCCTTTGTTATGAACCGGCAAAACAAAATTTATATTTTTATTCAAAAACAAACATCTAACGGACAAGCGGCTAATCTTCACAGAATCGGACAATTTTTGGACATACAAGGTAAAAAGATGTAAACATTTACCCCCAATGCGCCCTCCCTACCTATGAGCCGGATTTGCAATATATTGCCGACTCCCTACACTAAAAACAACAACTACAAATTACCCCTACATCACCACATCTTCATCCCACCCACACATAAACGATTACTCACACATATTGATATATAGACAATACAAACTTATATTTATTCATATTAAATTATACATTGTTTTCCCTAAATTAAATTTACTTTATATAAATAAAAAAAAAAAATAAATAAATAAACAAAAATAAACATATACTACTAAACGCAAAACATATAAACAATAAACAAAAACGTAGAAAGAATAAATAAATAATAAATTAAATAAATAATATAAATAGAGAATAAATTAAATTATAATAAATAAATAAATATATAGGGGCAAAGTAAATAAATAAACTGCATAAATAAACTAAATCTAATGCGCCACTTCAAAACGACTGCGAGCCACTGTGCCTGTAGCGGCGGCTGACTGAGCGTGTGTGTGAGTGCGTTTGCGCACAGCTGGCGCAGAGGCAGTTAAAACAGCTGCTGGGATTATTTTAAACTGGGACAATAAGATTAGGACACAAACTTGTTGACCACCCAGACGGGTTGGCCGATCCTCGTCCGGTGGTCTTCTTCTCCTGTCCTGGCCACTCTTTTTGTTCTGCTCGAGTACTTGTTGTTCGCCTGCACAATCTGTTAAAAATTGTTGAAGCACTGCTATCACTCTTTAATCAGTTTTTGCCTCATACCTGATTGTCCAGCGTTCATATATGTAATTAATCCTTGTATTTCTCTTCTATTTTTTTTCTTTTTAAATAACCTCTAACTGCTGCCACTTGTCAAACTCCTTTTTTTTGCTTTATCATGCCTATCCTCTTCTTATAGTCCTAAGCCATTCACGCTCACTCGCAGGTGCCAATCGAGTATATTTGCCAGCACAACTATCCAACCCTCGTTCGACAGCCACAACCATAACAATGTGGGCGGTATAAGTGGCCGTAGCATCCAAAATTTGCATGCACATTAGTTACGGATGTTACTAACAATGTTCCCACCAAATTTGGTAGCTAGCGCAAAAACTAAGAGAGAGATATAAGTGGTGTTTACAAAGTGTAGTCAGTGTTGCCAACTTTTGTTGAGCAAAAAAAAGCTGTTTTTAGTGGGAAGATCCAACAAAAAAAAGCTGCAATTTTTTGAAAAAAAAATCTGAAAATAAATCTGATATTTTTTGCCTAGTTTTAAGAGCTTTAATTTTATAAAAAAAATTGTATTTCTTATTATTCGTGATAATTATTATCTTTGTCATTTGCTTGCACGGTGGCAGTCATTTTTGTAATATTTTTTGGCAACTCATAGTCATGTCAGTATTTCTTCAATTAGCTAAGCAGTTGCACTGCATTTGCAATAACTGCAATTAGTCATGTCTTTGCGCAGTCAGGGGCTGAATTCCTTGCTGCTTAGTCACACATCCCGTCATTTTTGTTTGTATTCTTTACGCATTGTCACTTTCAATTCTACACACAAATGATAAATTTAACAAGTAAAGCCTAGTACCGTAACGTAAAAACTTCATATAAAAAAAACGTTTCTGTACTGTTGACAGACGAAACGTAAAAACTTAACATTGATTTGGTACGCTTGACAAATAAGTTTCTAACGGACAGTTGAAATTTTAACAGCTGTTAACTTTTCACCACGTAGCCGTAACATAAGTGTCAACAACTTAATTTACGGTTGTGACAAACGAAAATGACTTTGCGAAAAAGCCGGTTCGAGAATTTTGCAACTGCATTGCAAAAAAATTAATTTGATTGCTGCTGTATGGTAAGGAGCAAACCCGTGCTGTGGGTTCTTTCTGACGCAAATTATTAAAATGTAATGTAATTATTATTAATGTTGTTTCAAAATATCAAATCTTCCGTTGCGCGATCTGGGCATTAAATATGGAATCACCCACGGACGCCCCTGACAACGTTTCCTTTTCTCTATTTTCTGAATACATGCTATTGTAATGACACTACTTAGCAAATAAAGGCAAAGTTTAGATTTTTTGTACATCCATATTACAGTTTATAACGTTTGCTTCCAATAAAAACACAAGTGTGACAGTTTGCGTTAACGCTAATAATAGATAAAAAACGCGAATAAGCGATACAAACGATTATAATTACTAAAAAATAACATACATTTCGTTACTCTGGGCACACACTTTTACGTTCTGTTAACAATGTGCATTTACGTTACGGTTGTCTCTGGTTGTCAAGCGTACTAGGCTTAAGAAGGCTCTAGTCGAGAAATCCCGACTAGGACATACCCTTTACCCGATACGTAACGTGTACACTCATTGCGTATTCTTCCAATGACCAAAATAACCAGATTCAAACTGCGACATCTCCGGTGCTTCTAAAGTTTGAAGTTTTTAGCTTTTATAGTCTTTAAGATCGGCGCGATCATACAGACAGACAGATGGACAGACAGACATGGCTATATCTGGCTGTTGATGCTGATCAAGAATATACTTACTTTATAGGGTCGGAGAAGCTTCCTTCTGTCTGTTACATACATTTGCACAAAATTATCATACCCATATTTACCCATTTTATGGTTTAGGTTAGGTTAGGTTAGGTTAGGTTAGGCTAGACCGGCTGACCCATCCCAGAGGTAGTGTCACACATAGACCACTGAGGGTCCTTAGTGAAGCCAGCGGTTGGATATGTTGGGACTATCTAGTTGTGTTGTCCTGCGGCGTTAGTATGATTCGGGCAAGCGCTAGAAGCTTGTTTGGTTCCAGCTTGCTGGCCTCCTCTAGGGATGCCAGGAAGGGAGCCTGGATGTGTTGTAAGGGTTTTGCTGCTAGGGCAGCTGCAAAGTAGGTGTTCTAGTGTTTCCTCGACCCGAGTCCCTATTCCAATTGTACTATGCCCGTAGCTATGTATTGTCATGTTGCCTATCGTGCAAAGACGTTGATTAGTCTTTTTTGCTACTAGGTGGGCCTGTATGTCCACTGGGTTGACATTCAATATGGCTTGTAGTGCTTTCGTAGGAGTGGTCCTCAGCGCCCCTGTGATGCACATGAGAGCATGTTGCTGGGTTTTTTCCAATCATTTTAGGTACGTAGATTTCTCTGTGGCTTTCCACCATACCAGTATTCCGTAGATTAGTATGGGGCGCACAATTGAGACCAGAATCCAATGTGTTAGTCTTGACGAGAGGCCCCAAGTGCTACCCAACATCTTTTGTGATGTGTAGAGTGCATTGGTGGCTTTCTTCACCCTTTCTTCTACATTGAGCTTCCAGCTCAGCTTGCTGTCTAATAATATTCCCAGATATTTGATACTCTCCTTTGGTATCAGCGGTTTATTCCAGCGTTGTACCTTGTATCTCTTGGTAAAGAGAATGAGGTCCGTCTTGTCCGCGTTGATACTTAGACCGGCTTCCGTTGTATCTCTTTTAGTGTGTTTTCCATGACACGGCTGATTGTCGGTGGACATTTGCCCGTAATAATTATGCTTATGTCGTCCGCCTTTAGTCCTTTCCGTTGAAATTTCTTTAGTAGGTCGATAACCACCAAGTTCCACAGTAGGAGAGATATCACTCCTTCTTGGGGAGTGCCGCATTTAGCTTCCCTGATAGTGGTTGTGGTTCCCCATTCCGCTTGTATTTTCCTGTTGCTCAGAAGATTATGAACCCAGGATTGTACTGCTTCTGTTGGGTCCACAGCTCTGAGGCTGTGCATAATTGATTCCGTCGACACGTTATTAAATGCGCCTGAGATGTCTAGAAATGCACCTACGGCGTATTCTTTGTGGTGAAGTGCCTTCTCTATGGTTGCTACAAGGAAGTGTAGCGCTGTTTCCACCGATTTACCCTTTGTGTACGCGTGTTGATTGCGTTCTAGAGACATCTCTGTATTCTCTCTGATATGGAGATCTATCAGCTTCTCTAGCGTTTTTAGAAGGAATGAGGTCAGGCTAATGGGTCTGTAGTCTTTAGGCATTTCCCGCGTTGTCCTCCAGGCCACTGTCACATAGCTATGATTTAGACACCCCCTAAATATTTCTTTCAGCCATGGAGTGATCGTACGTTTGACCCTCTGCAGCATGGCTGGAAATATACCGCCTGAGCCTGGCGATTTGTAGCTCTCAAAGGAGTCTATGGCCCTCCTCTGTGTTGTTATGATATCTTCGGGAATTTCCACTCTAGTGGCTAAAAATATCATTTGTGCGCTTGTGTGAACTTCTGTGCAGTTTGGGAAATGGGCCTCTAGGAGCACATTTGCCGCATCTTCACTGCTTTCTGTCCATCGGCCGTCTTCAGTTTTTAGTTGGCTTTGTACTGTCTGCTGGCGATCTAGCAGCTTTCTTAACCTTGCGGTGTCAGATGTCTTTTCTATGCCTGAACAGAAGTTTTTCCATGCGTGTCTTTTGGTAACTCGGACTTTTTTCTTAAAGTCACGAAGCCGTACTTTGTATTCGTTCCATACTAGCTCTTCTGCTTGTTTCGCTAGTTTAAAGAGTTCTAGTACATCTTCCCTTTGTCCTTTGAGTTCTGGAGTCCACCATGGGGGCTTGTGTCTCTTTTCACGTCTTATGGTATAGGAGAGTTTAAGTTTCAAGTTTGAAGTCTCTAGCTCTTATAGTCTCTGAGATCTACGCGTTCATACAGACAGACAGACAGGCGGACAGACAGACGGACGTGGCTAGATCGACTCGGCTGTTGATGCTGATCAAGAGTATATATACTTTATGGGATCGGAGTTGCTTCCTTCTGTCTGTTTCATACATTTGCACAAATGGGTTAAGGGTATAAAAACAAAAACAGGCAGAAACAACCGTTTTTTAAAATTGAGCTTGAGCCTGAGACTCTGATTATAAGAAAACGAAGGTGCAACCCATTTACAAGCTTCAGTTCATATTTTAATATTAATTTAATTTAATGTAAGTTTTATTTAAATATTCCAAGTGCTACAAGTTTTACACTTTTAAATTAATGCACCAGTCACTATCGGATTTGGCATGAAACAGATAAACTAAACTTAAAATACTCAACAAATCACATAAAAAGGCAAACAATTTAAAACATTTAAAACATTCAGGCCTAATTTCTCAATGTCCGGTTAGGTAAACTAACTCACGTTTCGTCAAATTTGAGTTTCCTAATGTTTGGTTAGGAGTATATAAAAAAATAAATAAAAAACAAACTAAACGGAAGGCGGGGTTTCGTTAAAAATTTAAGCGGATTTTTTGTCACGATATATCGTTAAGAATTATCGATAAGGCAAACAGCTGTTCTTTAATTGTTTATTTATTTTGTTATTAAATCAAAATGTTTTCACATAAAAGAGTGTTTTATATCCATGCAACGGAGTCGCAATTTGCTGAAACAGAGCCAAGAGTAAATAACTTAAGAAGTTATAGGGATAGGGTGAACTATTTCACTGAACTGGATGATGCCAAATTTGTACAGCGGTTCAGGCTTACAAAATCTACGTGCAAAATCATTCTTGCAAGGATTGTAAATCCATTGGCTTGCCATAGTAATAGGTAAACAATTAAGTTCTTTTGCGCTCGAATAAATCATATGTGGGATTTTAAATGGAAAACAAAAAATGTCGGAAAACAGCAAAAATCAGCTAAACCGCACACTTTATATGGAATGATTTGGATATATGTGGCAACACTGTTAGGGCGATCGCTACTTATTATTAAGGTTATTTTGGCTTTGAGAAAACCAAACCGTTTAACTCGACTAGTAAATTAATTTTGCGTTTAGCTAAACGAAAATTTAACTGGACATTGAGAAACTTGGCCTTAATAAATTATTTTTTATAAATAAAACTTAAAAATTTTGGTAATACATGCCTATTAAAGTTTATAAAGTGTTATTGTGATTTTTTAAATAGTTCTTCAATTTATTGTTAAATAGAGGTGCGCTACTAATAGTTTTCAAGAAAGGTGGTAACTTATTTGAAAGTCGAACAGCCCAGATAAAGTAGTATATACTAGAACAATAAAGTTTGATTCTAAAGCAAGCAATATTATTGGTCCTCTGCGACAAATTTAAACGCAACTTCTCAAAAAGATAATCTGGAGTTTGTGAAGCTGTGTTAAAATTTTATAATTCGTCCAGTTATGTTAGTCCAAGTTAAATATTCTATTATCAAAACTAGTAACGTGATCTGTACGACCTAGTAAAAACACAAATCTAGCTATGCTATTATAGGCTTCTTTAATCTTTTGCTGGCTGGCGGCGTCACACTTACAAAGTATTTCTATACCATACATTAAAACTGTAATAATTAATGCTTTTGCAACCGTCATTCTAATATTGATTGCAAGAATGGTTGCGCCAAAGACAATTGGCGTAGGACACCGTATGTCTTACTTACTTTGTTAGTATGGTCTCTCCAGGAGAGAGTATTGTTAATAGTAATGCCTAAGTTATGTGCCTTATGTACATAGCTGATTTCTGCGTTGTCAACTACAAGCTTGCTGAAATTGTCCGTATTCAGGTAATTTTTTATAAATAACTTAACATTTAGACTTAGACGGATTTAGAAGTTAACCATTGTTACTTGCCCACTTGGACATACATATGGACATCACACATAGATAGGACGTTACGCAGATCATCAACATACATTGTAAACGTTGTGTGCTGTTTGTGGGTTGTTCCGACCGTTGTTATTCATCGTAATATTAAAGGGGTTATTTTTTTTTTTTAATATTTGATTATTCTCCTACTTTTTTTTTTGGCGTCTATGCCGCCTTTTATTAGGGAGCCTGATTTTTTTGAAAATTGTGACTGAATTTTTGGCTGGCCAGATAGCGCTATTTCGAATGCTGCCAACAAAGCGAGCCTAGAACTGATCCCTGAGGAACACCACGTGAATCAACTAGAGCATTAGATCTCGACTTATTTGAAATTACTGCTTGTTTTCTATTAGTCAAGTAGGAGGACATCAATTTACTAGCAGTAGAGGAAAAATTATATAATTTTATTAACTTAGTTAGGAGAATCTCATGGTTAACCGTCTCAAAAGCCTTACTAAAGTCAAGTAGCGTTAAAAAGGTTAATGTCCTCAACTATTTTAATTATTGCTGTAGTGCAGCTTCTACCTTTTCTGAATCCAGACTGCTTATTATTCAAAAGTTTATTTGTTTTGAGAAATATTGTTATTTGTTTCGCCATTATATTTTCGAAAAAAATGGGAATATAGAAATTGGTCTATTCTCATTATTCAACTTTGGTACTGGAACTATTTTTCGTCTTTCCACTGATTTGGAAAGGTCAAAGAGGTTACAGGAGTGTTGATGACATGTGTAATGTGCTGAATTATATTGGGTGGCAAGAATTTTGTGAATTTTGGGTCGATTTCATTAACCCCGATGGCGTTAGATTAAATTTTTAACATGGCTTCTAAGACATCACAATCACTTCCACAAGTAAATTCAAACATATTAAGATTCATAGACGGGACAGAACTAATATACGGATTGAACGAGTTAACAGAAATACTTAGGTTTAAAAATCACTGATTTTATCACAGATTTAGTTTTGCCTATCCCTAAGGTATTTAAAGTTTTCCAAGTTTGTCTAATGTTTATTACACTTCTGAATTTATTACCGTATTAACTCTACTTCGGCTTGCTATAAAAATAATATTACAACTCAATCAGTTTCATATCGTTTCCACTTGTCGTAAGCCTCATTTCTCTTTTTAATTACACTTCTGATTTGACTATTAAACCAAGTCGTGATGACCGGCTTTACAGAGCTAGTTTTTAATGGCACAAATTTTTTGTACAGATAGCTAATATTAGAGTTAATTAAAAACAGTTGGGTGTTAACCATCGGGACGGAATATACAGAGGTAGTCAAAAGTAGGAGGGATACCCCCTCAGCGCACTTAGGCTGCATTCGACCCGTTACTCCTGATATGATTCGCATCAAAAGTCCATCCAGTGCCTAGGATGTACCTTTCTACATCTTTGGGTATTTTGCTCGCGAGTTCTGATAGATTCTCGAAGAAAAAGTCACAAAGGATTCTTTGCCTAGTTTTGCATAAGGCCGGACATGTGCAAAGAAGGAGTAGAACTGTTTCTTCTTCCTCCACATCTCGACAACTTCTGCAGAAGTCATTATGTGGGACCAATAATCTGGCCGCAGGTGCACAAGCCAATGTCCAGTCATCACTCTAGTGACGATAGAGCACTTATTTCGGCTAGAAGGCAGAGCTCATTTGATCATTTTCGGCATCTGGTTGGCCAGGTTTGATAAACAATACGCGAGCTGTGAGTGGAAACCTGCCATACTCTATTGGCCTCCGTCTCAAAGAAATCTCTTAATCTGAGCTTACAAGATGCCATAGATATACCAATGCTCTTTTTATCTGGAAGGAGTTCCATGGTAGTTCCTAATCTGGCCAATTGATCAGCGATGGAGTTGCCTTCTATGTCCCTATGTCCTAGGACCCATACTAGGCATATGTTAAACTGCTCTGCCAGCTCGCATAGAAATTTGCGACAGTTATGAACAGCCTTAGAGTTCGATGTGTTCGACTCCAGCGATCTAATTGCTGCCTGGCTGTCTGTGAAGATGTAGATCTTACTGGCATTGCTGTGCCTATGTGCCTATGTGGAATGCAATTTAGCGATTCCTGAATTTCTAGCCATCAGCCTGGAAGACGCTGCAGTGGTCAGGGAGTCGGAAAGCCTTGCGTAGGTTAAACTTGTCGCGGAAAATGCCGCCTTCTATTCTACTATCCAACTTTGAGCAGTCGGTGAAGATTTCTACGGCTTCCGCAGGTCTTGCGGGCAAGCCCTCTTCCCAGTTCTCTCTCGTTGGAATTAGGATGTTAAAGAGATAGTCTAAGTACACCTGTGGGATCTGATAGTCCGTGTTATCTGGTGTGAATGGATTTTCTTTCAAGACAATTGAATGCCCAAGTCCCTGTCCACTGTTTGGCCTTCCTCATTCGAAGCGCTGACATATGTATTTGCTATTTTCCGCCCCATCATTTCGACAGGCAGGAGATGCAGTATGGCGTCGAGAGCGTCACCCGGGGTCGTACGTAAAGCTCCTGTAATGCAGAGTGCAGCAGTACGCTGCACCCTTCCTAGTTTCTTGGTGACAGTTTTCTTCTGAAGTGCAGACCACCAGACATAGAATAGAATCAGTCATTTATGGGATGGAAAATTTCAAAACGAAAATCATAGCACTTCCTCATCCCGGTACGAGCCATGATTCTTTCATTTGGAATCAAAATTGTGCAAGCGAATATATGAAAAGAAAATAGTTGAATATTACCGGACTCTGGCTATGACCCCGTACAATGAAGCATATGTATAAAAAAAAAGTTAAAACGTTGCAGTTGGACGCAACCGACTGCGATATACTTTGATACCAGTTTACATAGCTGTGTTAAGGATTATGAGTGCAAATAGTAATATATGGGGGTTTTGGGTATAAATATCAGGCAGGGGAATAGGCGTGACATCCAAATTTGTGATCTGTTACGGATGTCACAATATGCCCACCAAATTTGGTGACTCTAGCTTAAAAACTGACGAAATTACAGGAATTTGGGTTTTTTTTAGGGCGGTGGAGCATGTTCCGTTGTTTGAGGGCGTGGCATCCAAAGTTTAAATGCATATCTGTGTCAGATGTCAGCATCTACCTTCCCACCAAATTTGGTGGCTATAGCTTCAAAGCTGTACAAAATACAGCCATTTTTGTTAATAATTTGAGGGGGCTGGGGGCGGAAGAGGTGTGTGTGGCATATAAACTTTTGATGCAATTTTTTGGGGAATGTCACCAGCTATCTTGCCATTAAATTTGGTGACTCTAGCTCCTAAATGTGGGATATATAAGAAGTGGTGTTCAAAAAGTGTTGTATCATTGCACATGTGTATCGACATACCACTGCTATGAAACCTTGCTATCTCTGAGTTTGCTATTGTGTATTTATTGAGTAACTAGAAAACCCGGCGAACTCCGTTACGCCACCTCGTTTTTTCAACATTTCGTTTGGGGATTAAAAGATGAAGAATGAAATTTTTGAAAAGCAATATTTTTACTTCATTAAGTAACAGCAAGAAGTGTAAAGACAGAACTTAAGCGAAGAAGGTCAAAATATAATATGAGAAAATGCCCAATTGAGTACGCGAAGATCATTGGCACCATACAATCGCTTGGCATTCCAATATGATCCCACTGCGAACTACAGTGATGATGACATTTTAGATATTGGACCAATGACGACTGTATGTCGATATTGCAATGCGCTAAAGTTTAAAAGAGAAATGGCTGGATTGTGCTGCGCAAGTGAAAAGTCAAACTGGATCCATTACTTTCACCACAACACCCACTGAAAGCATTGTTCGATGGAAGTGTTCCCGATTCCAACTATTTTCTTCAACACATCCTTGAATACAATAACTGTAACGACCAACTTGATAGCGTGAAATTTTATCGTTGGTGTTCGAGGATTGCAATCCTAAAACCGCCATATCACTGCCTTTCGTGACATATTTGCAAATATATTTTATGGACTTAACTGAATTGCAGTATTCATTCTTGAACGTTTTAGAAATAAGTGGCGAATATGGAACAATCCAACTGTTGTCGACAACGAAATCCATTCTTTTCACTTTCGTTATGACAGTTCGACCGTTGTCATCTGGTGATCTACGCCGATACAGCTGATAACCATCGTTGCCAGTGACAGTCTTCGCCGTTAATTTCCGTGGATATCGTTTAGAGCACTTTCCATCGACCATGCAAGGTGATTGGGGATTGATGGCACCACACGGTAGATGAATCATATTAGTAGTAACATCATGTAGGTCTGGATCGACTTCATGATCAGGAATCTCGGCACATATGATATCATCTATTTGGTCAGGCTGAATTCTTTCCACTAACCAAATAAGAATGTGTGCGTGCGGCAGGCCTCGCTTTTGACATTCGATTCAATACATACCACTTGATGTTTGTCCGGGAAGCAGCAATTTATTTATTTCTATCCATTTTTGATTACACGTAAAAGTAATAAAGAGATCTGGCCGACCGTAATGACGAACATAAGTCATTGCATCCTGTGCATATTCATGCATATGACGTGGACTACCAATGTACGTCGCCGGCACACAGTGTGAGAAATGACTGATTTAGCAGCGATTAATTCAAATTTCAACTTAAATATTGGCGCCAAAAATGTTCTGTAATCGAAAACTAATATATCCGATAGGCCAAAAAAACTTTTCATTTCGCTTTTCTCTCAATATTCGCACAGCTGTTAAGCTTCAAACACAACATATGCGTTTCATCAGCTGACTCTAACCGCTCTCCCGCCAATTTTGACCACTTGCTGAAATTTTCAAATAATTTGTTTTTATTCACTGTAATTCAACTTTTTGTTATTAAATATGGAAAAAGGTATGTAATTAACTAAAAAATAAGTGTTTGTGACCTGTGATTGTGTTCGTCCCAATATTGTATAGATGTAGTGCACGTAAGAGATAAATTGTTTACTAACAAACTAAACTTTCGTAGACTAGAACTTTTAAGGTTCGACTGGGTTCGGTATCAATGTTTTTTCTAAAAATTAGTCAATGTTTAGCGCTGTGAAAATGTCCAACATGAGCTGCATATTTCCGCATATTGCATTTCAATTTATTTTTTTATCCTTAATGACAGTGTCCAAGCGCGTGCTTTTTTTTAGTATGGCTCATGGAAAATGATGCTTCAAACAAATGTTTTGCTGTGCAGACATACGTCTACAATAATTTTATTAATAGAAATATGTATAATGATAGTGACTGCGCCAAAATAAATGAGAAAAAAAAAATTTTACAAAAAAATTGGCATCGAAATGGCAGGAGAACCATCGTATACGGAAAAATTTTGAAGTACGCAACAAAGAATGGTTAGATGGTGATCTTATATTGGTGCACCTAAGATCAAATGCTGGACGACCCGAACTGACTTTCACTGACAGCCAGGAGAAAACAAAAAAAAAAAGTTTCGGACATCGGATGGATGGAAAAGTTTTCAGTGTTCTAGCAGAATCATCATCCCTAGTATGTGGAATATGTGGAACAACACCAAAGAAAATGAACGATCTTAATGATTTACAAAATTTACCGTGCAAGGAAAACCTGTATGAGTATGGCTTATCAAGTCTACACGCTTGGATTCGTTTTCTTGATTGCATTCTACATATTAGCTATAGAATTATTCTTAAGAAATGGCAAGTTCGCAGTGCGGATAAATCAGCTGTAGATGTTAAAAAAAAGAAAATACAAGATAATTTGCGAAAGGAAATGGGCATATTGGTTGATGTTCCCAAGCCTGGTTCTGGGAATTAATAACGGCAACACAGCCAGAAGATTTTTCCAAGAACCAGAAAAGGCCGCCAAAATTACCGGAGTAAGCTCTTTATTAATTTATCGATTCAGCGTAATCTTACGCAGATTAGCATGTGGATATGAAATTGATACAGAAGCCTTTCAACATTATGCATTGCAAACCGCAATAGTATTTGTGGACTTGTATCCCTGGTTTTACATGCCTACATCTGTCCATAAAATTTTAGTGCATGGTGCAGAAATAGTAAAACATGTTGCCCTTCCGATTGGTATGATGTCAGAAGAAGCTCTCGAGGCCAGAAATAAAGATTTGCGGAAATATCGTTTACATCACACTCGAAAAAATTCGCGAAAAAACACTATGGAAGACTTGGCCAATACACTTTTTATTTCATCGGATCCATTAATTACCATGCTATCAAAAGGCTCAGTTTCCTCTTCCAAAAGCAATGAAATAGTAGACAATGATGTTATCAGTCTTATTTTAAATAAAGATGTAGAGGAAGACTTATCTTGTGATTCTTTATCAGATACCGATTAGACCAGTTAAATATTAAAAACGAAAAAAAAAAAAAAAAAAAAACTTTCAGCAAAAAAATTTTTTGTACATTAATTTTGATTTGTGGTTCGAATCTCTACCAATATCCGGACAAAAATATCATCATTATTGCAGAAGATATTAATAAATCGCCGCTAAATCAACCGTTTCTCCCACTGTGCGGCAGAATAGTTAATCGACCAATATTAGCTGCATTTCGTTCAGTACTAACTGCATCACGTAAATGGATGTACTCCTCAGAACGCAGTTTGGTTTGGTACAATACTCACAAACAACATCCATTTGCCCAATGCAATCGCTACGATGCAAGCTGTAATCATCGCGGCAATCGTATCGAAAAGCTGCTCGATTCAAATCAGCTCTTGATAAATATCTTCTGCGTCGCAAATCATCTATTTGTTGACCTCTGTTGTTCGCTCGACGATTCCGCATTGCCAACCGAGCTGTTTCACGGGCTGCTTCCCTTTGCTCTTGAGAAGCACGAAGTCGAGCCATACTATCGCGGCGCTGTTCACGTGCAATTTCTTGTTCTTCTTCAGTTCTTTAATTTGCAGTATTTCGTTGCTGGCTTGTATGTCTTGTGCGGCGGCCGATGTTCCCACGTCGTCCTCTAGGCATTTTAGACTATGGACAGACTGGTGAATTTAATCTCAAATGCACAATCCACATAGTTTACACAGATCAACTTACCACCTTCAAGACAAATGGTTGCTGTTGAAATTTGATAAAAGTTTGCACAATAAACGTGTTTCCAATTGAACTGTTAAAAAACGAATAACTTTTACCTCAAAACTGAACAGATTACATGTAATCGAATGGTTACTTGATTAGGGATTTTTGTTAAGGGTGTAAAAAACTTTCCCGGTTTTCCTGCATTCCTGTTGAACATTTTCCTGAATTTTGTTTGTGGTAAACCTTCCCCTGGCTCTAATCAACCTCCCTACCAATTTACACCCAAGTCTATTTTGCCGTTCTTGAGATCTTAGCGCTGTAACTAACACGACTTTCTTTTATATATATATAGATAAATAAGAAAGAAATTGAAAAATGCCTTTTAAAGGCATACAATCAGCTATTTTAGAATGGAAAGCATCACAAGCACTTGAGAAAATTCTTGCAATTAAAGGAATATAGGTTAAAATGCATTTTGTGGTTATTTAAGTACGTTAGTTAATTATTATTGCAGATATTATTCAACATTCAAAAGGCCGATTCTGCATCGGTCGAATTTGGGATGGTTTTGTCCATGATGTAAATTCCATTTATAAGTGCCGCAGAGGTGACATAGTTAATGTACCTTTTTATACCCTTAACCCATAAAATGGGTAAATAAGGTTATAATGGTTTTGTGCAAATGTATGTAACAGACAGAAGGAAGCATCTCCGACCCTATAAAGTATATATTCTTGGCTAGATCGACTCGGCTGTTGATGCTGATCATGTCCGTCTGTCCGTTTGTCCGTCTGTCTGTCTGTCCGTCTATCCGTCCGTATGAACGCCTAGATCTCAGAGACTATAGGAGCTAGAGACTTCAAACTTGAAACTTAAACTGCTTATACCACAAGCAGATCAAGTTTGCTTCAAAATACACATGTGATCAATAACAAAAAATTCTTGAATTCCAAAATTGTGAAAACAAAAATTATTGATAAAATAATGAACATTTGAAAAATTTGATTAAAATCGGTTAAGAAACACCGGAGATATCGCAGTTTGAAATTTGGTCATATTGGTCACTGGGTAAATAAACTCATATGACTGTACGCGTAACGTATGGGGTGAAGGGTATGTCCAAGCCGGGATTTCTCGATGTCTTGTTTTTTATGGAGTGGCAACTTTTGCAGTGTTTGTAAATTGTGTGAATGTCAACAGTAAGTAGAAGAAATTAATTTATGGAAGCGCCAAAATGTAAGTAAAATAAAAATGCAATACAATTTTTATTAATTCTATAATTGTTTCATAGGGGAACGCATCGTTCAGCCCAGCAGGACGAAATATTCGTTAAATTAATGACAAATCATGCTCAGGGGTATAGCCGTGGCAATTGAGTAGCCGTAACGGCGGCTTGGATAGAGTTTGCTAACGAGCTCAACGCCAACGGACCAACGTGCAAGTCAGTTGGCGAGTGGAAAAGATTGAGTTTTATATTACCGTTTACATAACACAAATCAACTTAATAGTTTCAGGTGTGGAAAAATTGGAAACAATCAATAAAAACAAAAACATGTGCAACAGCAGAATAGAACAGCGAGCAACTTGTAGTGGCCCTTATAAACAGCATGTGCTAACGCCAACGGAGCTTGCCCTTGCTGCTGTGATCCATCTGGAACATGCGGAGGCTGGCGTTGCGGCATGTGGGCTCTCTCCAGAGGAGGAAATTTTCAAATTAATAGATGCCAAGGAAGATGGTTATATACACAATTAACATGTATAACTTTGTTTTATAAATTTAATAATTATAGCGGCAATAAGTGTGTCTGGTAGAACGCCAGCCAAACCAGGCGCCAATGCACAGTGGTTGCGTTCATAGGCCAAAAATCAAAAAATCGATCACGAAATATTCGGACACAATGTATACAAATTGTCTCTTAAATGTTCAAACTTATTGATGGCAAACCGGTGTTGTCTGGAAATCTAACGGGTTGTTCTAAAAATAGAATACAAAGGGCGAACGCGTGGTTATTTTTGCAGCGCTGCAGCGTTTAGTAATCATTTTTACAAAACAAAATTGCAGTTCAAAGTGGTCAAACTATTGCGATAGTGCTCATAATTTAAATAAAATAATTAATTTAAATAAAATTAAAAACTTTAAGATGCATTTTGAGGTTGAAGGTATTTACTTTAAATATAGATATTGATACTTAAATTAATTGTCATATTTTTCATGAGAAATTAACATAATCGATTTAATATTTTTTGTGTATTTTCTGAACGTCTTTTTCATGTTTGGTTTGAGTTTTAGTTATGTTACCCCACGTTTCCCTATAGATATTATATTCATAGTTTTAATCAATGTTTTTACTTAATAAAAGTGTTTAAGCCAGCTGCCAGAACTTGCAGGAGTGTGCGAAACAATCATTAATCTAACGCAATAAATGGTAAAAAAATTAAGTACCACGCCCACTATTACCGCCCACTTCTTGAAATCAGATATCTATATACCTTTCTCAGTTTTTGTGCTAAAGGAACGGTGACATCATTAACAGATCTGTATCAACAATTTACCAATTTACCAATAACCCATCTTACTACCAGAGTATATTGCAGTCAGTTGCGTCTGACTGTTTTTAATGTCCCGCTTCGGGTCTGCTGGAAATGGCGAGATGCTAACGCAAATTTTAAATGCGCTGTGGTTATTTTTATTATATATTTTTTTTTTGCTGTACATTAATTATTCGTTGATTTCGGTGCTGTTAAAATTGAGGCAACAATGCGTATAATGAAATTGGTACCTTTTAATTTAATTTCACATACTCAGTTTCCACAGAGATGAAAATAAATTGTATTTAAATTAGCAGTGCGACTACAAGGAATGAAACAACAAACCCTTGACTTTAATTAATGGTTAAGTCTATTGATTGATATTCGAATGAACTGTTAAAAAAGAGTCAATCGATATAGTATAAACATAATATTACATACAAATGTTATATTTTAAATGTTGTTTATCCTAATTACCGCCTGTTAGCTTTATTTTCCACTTAACTATATCATCCTAAATTTCTTCTTGTACGCACTTGATTTTTATTCATAAAATCTGTTAAATGATGAACTCAGGCAGGAGAATTTGAAGTGACGCTTACATTTAGACGTCCATTTAGTTTAACAAAACAGCTCAGTCAGTAGTTATCGTTACGAATTTCATTTTTTTCATTTGTCTGCAAAACAATAAAGGTTAGCATGTCAAATAAGAATTTGTATACACAGTACCAAACAAAACATATGAGCCGCTTAGGCCATTATTTCCATAAAATTGATATGTTTATGATAACAAATCTTTTTATATATTCTTTAAAAGGGTCCACTTTTGACCATCGAATTCTATGTGTAGCTTTCCACTAGGAGGGTCACCCGGCCAACTTTCTGCAACAGCCAAATATGGCTGGTGCTCTACGTTTAAAAGTTAAATAGTTGTTGGATTTAAATTTTTCGCTTGTCAAATTAATTCAGCCAATTTCAAAATGAATATATACAATAAAAACACTCAATATACAAATAGTTTTGTTTTCATAGTTTTGTCCGATACTGTACATAGCCATTCGTACTTTTACAAGTTCTTACTTTTATTGAATCCTTTGATGATGAAATTTCATTTCTAAGTCTTACATCACTTTTATTTTGATCAGCTATTAAATCCCTGTTGTTTAGTTTTCCCTTATTAGAATAGCTGTGTGGTAGTTCTTCCCTTCGATAATTGGACCCATGACGTGAATGATTTTCCCGATCACTCTGCACCGTTTCTCTGGCGCTCGTTACATAGGCTCCGCTCATTGTTCGCTGACAATCAAAGCCCCGGCGATAGTCGTTGTGATGGGGTCCAGTGCCAACTTTATAAATTAATTTTTGCTCACGAAAATTTTTTCCACTGCCATACAAATTTTTTTGAGTCATATTGACAGTTATACTACGGCTGTCACGAACATCACGTTCCCGTTCTCTATCATCATTTACACGCACATAATGCCTGCTCATTGATGCAAGGGTTTGACAAGGGGCATCTGTTGTTTGCGATGAAGGTCGTTTTGACGAGACTTCTTCTTCTTGTTTTTTTTCGTAATGGGAGAAATCATCAAAAATAGATGTTGAATGCCTAAAGGAGTGTAAAATCTGTAAGACTTCAATGCCTTTTGCGTTAGGTATCTCCTGAGTATCTCTTGAATTCGTAACTGATTTATTGTCATTGTTTTCCAGTCGAATATGACGGAGTTTTCCATTAGGCACATCTTTGACATAGATCCACTTTACTTTAAACTTTCCTTTCCACTTGTCTTGTGACCACACGGTAGATGTCGAGTTATAATCCACTGAAGTCATCATTTGAGCCATACCACAAAAATGGCCTGAGCTATTTACGGAAAAGAAAAGCAAAATATTACCGCCCTCTTTGTGTCGTTCCTTAAAAGCATCATCCAACCGTTTATTGCCATGATCTGTTGAGCACCAGATCTCGTATTTTATACTTCGATGAATATCATCTTCAGAATAAGACTTTATGACAAAAAAACTAAAAAAAAAAATATACAAAAAAAAAAAATAAAAGATAATGAGTCGTATTTACATTTTAAGTGAAAATAATATTACCGTGCGTTCGCTGCCTTATGTAAATCAATTTCTGTAGGATTATAATTGTTTTTGTCCTTTAATTCGTGTAATAAAATTTGCGGATCACCTGTCACCTCTTTAGTTATGGATGCACTTGATGCAACAATTTGATTATCTTCATACCTCACAATCGTGCCGAAGATGTTGCGATTTCCAGCAATATTTGCCCTACGGTCGTTAGGCCTACTTTGGGAACCGACAGGAGTTCGCCCATGTTGGCCAGCAATTGCGCTTACTTGGGCTTGCCGTTCTTCTTGATGATGACCATATTTTTGAGCAGACAAGTTTTTTCGTAATTGTCCATTCGAGGGTTTATCGAGTCCAAAATTACTGTCATCGAGCAACCTAAGACATTCCTCTTCTTTTTCAGAGCTCGTTGCAGGTAACTGTCCTTCATAAGTCGTTACAGGGAAAGTAACTTCCGAACGGGATAAATCAACTGGTGAAGGCGGGAATGGTATTACCGGTGGAAAATTACTTGGCGTGTCCCAAACGTTGACATCTAAATTATGCTTTCCTGGAACCATAGGTGGTGGTGGCATTCCAGGACCTTTTTTCTTATGACTGGAAGCGGTAAATGTAGTCTGTGTAAAAACATAAATGTCAAAAAAATAGTATGTATAAATGAATATTTTAAAAATAAAATCTTTTTAAACCCACTTTTGAATTAACTTTAGCTGGTTGCGAAGCGATTGAAGCCCATGTTGTCTTCTTTGGTACACTGTTAGTGCGATTGTCCAACGTTGATAACTTGCCATTCTCGTTTTGATTTATCTAACATGCATAAGATAAAATTTCTTAATTTGAATAATTTGTTATATTTGGCGAATATGGAACAAGCTGGCAACAATGAAAAATAATAGATAAGAACATAACTCTTTCAAATACAACTTAAAGATTAAGTGACTTAGGCCCAATTTCTCAATGGCCGGTTAAATTTTCGTTTAGCTAAACGCAAATTTAATTTAATGGTAGAGTTAAACGATTTGGTTTTCTCAAAGCCAAATTTACCCTTCATCGGTAAGTAACTATCGCCTTAACAGCGTTGCCACATATATACACATTGTACCAAATATAGCGAGCGGTTCAGCTGACTTTTGCTGTTTTCCGGCAACATTGAATGATTTCTGTTTAAAATCCCACATATGATTAATTCGAGCGCAAAAGAACTTAATTGTTAACCTATTACTATGGCAAGCCAATTGATCTACAACCCTTGCACGAATGATTTTGCGCCTAGATTTTGTAAGCTTGAGCCGCTGTACAAATTTGGCATCTTCCAGTTCTGTGAAATGGACATAAAACACTCTTTTATGTGAGGCCATTTTAATTCAATAACAAAATAAGTAAACAATTCAAGGGACAGATGTTTGCCTTACGTTAATTTTTAACGATATATCGTGATAAAAAATAACCTTAAATTTTAAACGGGTCCCAGCCTTCCGGTTAGTTTGTTTTTCATTTACTCCAAATCGAACATTGAGAAACTCAAATTTGACTAAACGTCAGTTAGTTTACCTAACCGGACATTAAGAAATTGGGCCTTAGTCATTTAACTGGAAGGAAAATTACCATAATTTTGCATCAAAACATTTTTTGTTTAAGCCCTGGGAAAAAAGTTTTAAAAATAGACCATTGGGAGAATTTGGGAGAATTGAAAACTTTCAATGGGTACTTAATGGGTTAAGAAGAAGATTGGATCATTAAAACGGAATTTAAATGACCTATCCATTGACACAAACTTTTCATAAAGTAAGTGTAAATTATGCGTAGATTTAACTATAAATTTTGTCAAAATACTTTTGCCGACTTGGGTATGTGTTTTATCGATTTGCACATCGAGGTGTATCGACTGTTATCGATTTCTCAGGCCCCCTGAGGTCGTAGAGCCAAATTTAACACTTTGTCTGACGAAGGCATGATACCTTTGGTATCAAAGTATAAAAAGGGTTGGTTGCCTGTTGTGGTCGCAGCAAACAGAATACCGTTTTTTTCTAGCGCAACGCTACGCCTGCAAATTGAGCTGCGTATTGCGTTTGGCAGCCCTCGTTCAACACCCAAGAGAGAGTTAGCGCCAGAGACACCAACAACAACGGTGACAGCCAAATTTGGCACTTTAGTGAATTTATTACTACGTTTATGCTTGCTGTATCATGATTTTTTAAAATCACGCTTTTAAAAATACGCCTGCTTATGCTATTTAATAAATATCAAGATGTTTCTGAAGGGGGGAGCCACCTTAGAAAATTAAAATATGTGGCCAGCTTTAATTAAAATAGGTGGCAACATAGCAGCACAAACATGGACCAAAAGCAAAAACATTAAACGGTTTAAATCTTCAAAATGGAAAAAAATGCAAAGATTTTCCGTCTAGGTGCGATAGCATATTATCATCTTTAATAATGTTGAGAAGCTCATTTGTCTCCTCAGTCATCCAGTGCCTTCTATTGCTTTCAATTTTAAACGTACTCAATCCATTGTTTAAATTAGCTTCAGTGCAGGACAGCTGACAGTAGCCTTGCCAGACTTTTTCTACAAAAAATCATGATTTTTCCAAAATATCATATTCAAAATACGTGTGAAGAAAAAATCATGATATTGTGTTTATGCTTGTACTTTTTTAGAAATCATGATCTGAAATCATAATTTTTTGCAAGCATAAACGTAGTATATTTATAGGAGATCGGTTCCAAAACCCAAATATATTACTACTAGTAAGTGTACCGATTGCTTCGCTGCGCCGAAAGTTTTTACAAAATTTTAGCAATAGATATAAAATAAATAAGTTAGAAAATGTTAAACAACATATTACAGCAAAGTATTTAATATTATATTTTCCACGCCTCCATTAAGGTAGAGAATCAGTCGCGTAGTTATACTTTAATACCAAAGGTATCATAGTATATTGGATTTGTGCAATGTCCGTCATGGTGTCTGTCCGTCAGTCCATATGAACGCAACTTTAATCGACACCCTTAAAGCTAGAGCCTTGTAATTTTGCAAATATCTTGGTACATGTCTTCGTCAGACAAAGTGTTATATTTAGGGCTTTACGACCTCAGGGTGCGTCCGACAGCAACGTTTTTACTTTATTAAATTGCTTAAGGGGGTATTCTGGTTTAGAAGCCTGAATTTTAGAGATTTTTTTGGACGCTATAAAAAAAAAAAAAATTATTTTTATTATCCATTTTTTTTATAAACTTTTATTGATATTTTTAGAATACAAAACAATTATAATATAAAAAAAAATAAATAAAAAAAAAACTGCAGGTCGACGAAGTGGGGACTGATGGAAAAATGGCTTGTCCTGGTGTGCAGGATATAAATCCTTTCCGTGACCTGATATGGAAATCAATTAATGATTCGTAAAGATAAAGGATGTAGTTATCGCACTACGAAACGTTTTTGAAAAATAAAATTTTTTTTACAAAATGGCGGCGGTTTGAAAAAAAAGTTTCATATTTCTCCTATTTTTTTGTCTTTCGGAATTTTTTAAAAATACAAAAAAAAAAAATTTTCGTTAAAACTCTTCGTAGTGCGATACTATAATGTATAAAGAAGCTCTGTATAAAATTTCAAGTGAATCGGTTGAGTAGAACTTGAGATATCATGCACACCGTTCCTAGTAGTTACGAGAAAAACGAGCTCAAAGTTTGAGGACTAGTCGCGCGCAGTCGGAGTCGTTTACACAAAATGAGCTCTAACTCCGAAAATAATTCGAATTTCGAAAAATCCTTTAAGGGGCATTTTCTTGAAGGGTAACACAATGAAAATATGCAAAAAAAAAAAAATCTATTTTTTCCAATTTCTAAACCCCTTAAGCCATTTCAGAAGAGTTTAGCTACAAATACTGAGACACGAGATTTTTATGTACTAGATTCATTGTTTTGCTACTAGAGCAATGTCGTGATGATTCTGTGTAATCTCTATATATATATAAAATTCTCGTGTCACTGTTTTCGTGGCGATACTCCTCCAAAACGGCTTGACCGATTTTGATAAAAAATTTTGTGCTTATCCGGTATCAATGAGAATAGTCCCACATCTATTTTTCATCCCCCTAAATGTTAGGTGTAGTTTAAAACAGCCATGCTAGAGTTGAACTAGCCTTAGAGCTGTTAAATCTTAGTAGGCTACAATTAAAATTCAGTAGGATAAATAATTATATTCAACGTATAAATGAAATTATTTAGTTATCCGGCGCGCGTTTGTACGCAAGCAACTAAAATAAAGTTAAAAAAAAATTTAAAAAAAAAAAAAAATAAAAAATTTAATTCGCTTTTTAAATCGTAAATTTTTAAAATGCCTGCAAGACGCAGAGGAGCTTCCATAGGCCGCAGTACAAGAAATGCTCGAAACTTGCGAAATAGCAGATCAGAAAGAACAGAAGAACAAATCCAGCAACAAAATAGTGATGCACATGTCAGACCAACAAAACGAAGCATTGTGAGCCCAACAACAACACTTACAACAACAACAAACGGTTCTGGGGTCGTAAATCAATTGTCAAAGGCACAAAGAAGAAAAGAGAATAACGGAGACACATACACAGCGCATGTGTTTTGTTTTTGTAAACTCGCTGGCGATCGCTTGTACAGACGGCAGAAGTGAAATGAGTCATGTGTTTTGTTTTTTTAAGCTCGGCCGCAATAGCTTGTGCGCAGACGGCAGTAGTGGAATGGGTCATGTGTTTTGTTTTTGTAAACTCGGTGGCGTTGAAACTCACAGCTTGTGCGACAATGAGGCGCCAGAGTGGTGGAATGAGGTAAAATGATAAACCCAGGACCTTGATTTGTATGGAGGTACTCGAAGGAGTGGTCCAAATTAAAAATCGTTTCTTAGTGCTCACTTTCACCGAGAATGGAATATTTTGTGAAAATTTCAGCCTTCTAGCTCTTATCGTTTAGACTGTGGGCCTCTCAACAATCAGTCAGTCAGTCAGGGCCTGGGAAATTGATAACAAGTCGATACACCTCGATGTGCAAATCGATAAAACACATATGTATCCCACATTTAAGCAGCTAGAGTCACCAAATTTGGGGGCAAGATAGCCGATGGCATTCCCAAAAAAAACTACATCAAAAGTTTGGATACCACGCCCACCACCATCCGCCAAAGCCCCCCCCCCCAATTACAAACGAAAATGCCTGTATCTCTGACAATTTTGAAGCTATAGCCACCATTTTTGCATAAAGATATATGCTGACATTTGACAAAATGATGCATCAACATTTTAGATGCCAAGCCCCCAAACAACGGGACATGCCCCATCGCCCTAATTAAAGCATGTATCTTCGCCAGTTTTTTTTTCCCAAAGATCTGCATTAAATGAACGAAGTTGGATGCCATGCCCACTTATACCGCCTACCTCTATATCTTTCTTATCATTTGCGCTAGAGTCTCCAAACTTGGTAGGGGGATAGAAGGTGCCATCCACCACAGATATACATCACAAATTTGGATGTCACGCCTTCCCCTTCTGCCTGATATTTATACCCAGAACACCCAAATATTACTATTTGCACACAAAATCCTTAACACAGATATGTAAACTTGTATCAAAGTATATCGCAGTCGGTTGCGTCCGACGTTAACGTTTTTACTTGTTTTTAAATTTCAATAAAATCATGGTATAACAGGAAATGATGTCAAAAAAAACGTACATGCGAGATTTGTTTAAAATGTACTGGCGAACTTAAGACTTTATGAAGCCTTCTCGAGAGTGCAGTCTGGGCCATGGGCAATATGCTAATTCGAAACAATCATAGGATAATTTGTGCCACTTGCGAACTGGCGAACTGCAATTCAATGAAAGATGTAGGCCAGTGAAGTTAAAACTATGCTTATGGAAGAGTACCCATCAATACAAATAAAGAAAACACACTAACACAAGCAAAGCCAACTTTTATTTTTCCTCTTGTGACAAGAGTCTTGTCTATCACAGAAAAAAAAAGTATATACATTTGAATGACAAGAATGACCTGTACTTTGTGTTGTGCGTAAACTAATTGCCATACAAACATTTTCTTTTAGTGCAGTCTCTTAAACATAACAAAACTAACTTTCGTTGGTGACGGTTGTATTTTTGAGTGCTCCTGCTAAATAATTATTTTTCGAGTGTTTGTGCTGTGCATTAATTGGTTTAATTGTGGTAATCATACTAAATAGTGATCGCAGATATACGTTGTACGGATTTATGTGTTTAAAGTTACTTTGCTTAAACATTTAACTTATTTTATTTTGCAGTCAAGCGGACGCTGCTTTGTCTTGAAAATACATACATACATACATACGTATATTTGCTCTCGCTTGCTTTCGTTTGTTTTCGTTTACTAACAAAAATTACCTATTAACGCACTCTTGCTCTCCAGAATCAGTTCTCTCTCGCTCTATTTCACCGTTCTTGCGGTCTTATCTGCCTACGCGCTCCCGCCTTTTCACTCAAGTGCTATTACACTCAAGCGCTCTCCCACTATTGTCCGTTATATTGCGCTCTTTGCTACTCTTACATTCTCTCACCTACTTTGCTTTGATCAAGCACATTAATTTGCCCATATTTTATTTTATTAACTTTTAATAAAAATGTTTGTCTGCTGCAGTAAGAACTGTAAAATCGTTGCTGCTTCCAGCGCTGATTTCATCGTATGTAGGATGTGCGATAACACGAACCACTTAAAATGTGCAGGTTTTTCTGCCAAAATCAAAGACTGTTTAGGAATTGACTCTGGCCTTAAATGGTTTTGTGACGCCTGCAATGTGGTTGAGAAGGAGATGTCAAAATACATGAGGCAGACCTATAATTGTGATGCTAGACGACTCTCCAAAGCGCAAAAAGACTTCGGGCTCTTGCCCTCCTATTGCCCCTCTTGTCCTGCCTAAGTCACTACTGGCTGCCAGCATGAATAGCCCAAATCCAATTGCGGGCCCGTTAATGGTATTTAACTCACCGGCAAATAATCCGATACTGCCCGGTGGTAATATTACCCCGTTACACGTTCCTGTTGTTGAACCGACTTGTTCAAATGTTCGATTAGCCATTCCTAGTAGCGTAGCTGCAGCACATAAGCCGCTTGTAGTTGTCCCTACTAAAAAATATATTTTTGTATCTAGGCTAGCTTCTGATACCTCCTCAGAAGATGTTAGTGCCTATATTAAAAATAATATCGACTCCCCTTTGATTGTTGTTGAAAAGTTTAAATTTAAACACGCTCGCAACATATCTTCGTTCAAGTTGAGTGTGCCGCCTGAACTTTTCTCGACAATTAGTTCTGAAAAGTTTGGGCCGCCGAACATCCTCGTGAAAGAGTATGTGAACAGGCGAAATAGCAATAATACTAATAGTAATACTAGTAGTGCCATCCCTATTAGTAACTCACTTCCTTCTACGTCTGTATCAAAAAACTAACTGAAGTAATTAGTCTATCCTATCAAAATGTAAGAGGCCTTAATACTAAACTTTCAAAACTTTACGTTAATAGCCTATCCTTTGATTCTCAAATAGTTGCGCTTACTGAAACCTGGTTAAAACCTGATATTTCTGATTACTCTGTTTTTCCAAATAAATATAACTTATACCGATGTGATCGCACAACCCGTAAGGGTGGTGGGGTTCTTATCGCTGTTGATTCCTGCATTTCTTCTGAACAAATTCAATCCAATGATCTTCCGGATACAGAGTTTGTATGTGTTAAAGTATCTTATGGTAGTCGTTCACTTTTTATTACCTGTTCATACATTCCTCCTAATTGTGACACTAACATTTATTCGTCCCATTTAAGTGCTTTGCAACATGTTTCGTCCTTATTGTTAGACATGGATCATCTAATTGTGGTTGGTGATTTCAATCTGCCAAATGTGGGATGGTCTGCATGTGACTCATCTTCCACAAAATTACCAACCACATCTGATGATTTTATAGATGGTATCCTGGAGTTGGGGCTATCGCAAGTAAGCTATATACTTAATTGTAGTGGTAGAATGTTAGACTTGGTATTTGTTTCTGATGTTGATTGTTGTAACGTAAACAGAGTACCCCCCTTAGTGCAGCCGGAAGACTCTTACCATCCCACTTTAGAACTTTCCCTTGAAATACTAAACCCTAACTCAAATACTTATATTTCTGCAAAATCACGTTGTTTCCGTAAGACTAACTTCACTAAATTAAATCAACTTTTGAATGCAACTAATTGGTCTCAGCTTTATTCCTGTAGTGATTTAGAAACTGCCATTGCCATATTTTATGGGACCTTGAATTCACATTTGGACAGATGTGTTCCCCTCTGTCACTCCTCAAGTGATAACAAACCACCTTGGTTTACAAGGGAATTATCAAAACTGAAAAATGCAAAGACAAGATCTTATAAAAAATTCAGAAAATCGGGAAATACTATTGACTTATCAACTTATACTGCAGTGACACTCGTCGCATGCAGACGTGTTTTCTTTGTGCTCCGGCTATAAACGCTAAAACAGTAAATTAATAAATAAAAAAATTAAAATTAACGCGGAAAGACGCTTTGTGCAGTGAAAATGCACACATCTATAAAAACAAATATATATATTTACATATATATACATATATCTAATCATTTTTAGTTAAAACTCAAACCAATTACTTACAAATAAATTCAAACAAAAATTAAACCATATACGTAACCCCGCTCAATAAAATGAGCCTACGTAGCCAAATTCGCGCTCTGGCGCAGCGCAAGCAAGACGAACGCCGGCTCTCTGTACAACGGAACAACAAGTACATCGCTGTGGTCTCCCAAGATATGGAGAGCGAGCGACCAAGGAAAGTCTTACCCTCACTGGGCGACCCTGAACATTCGTGCTCCCCGTCACCGTCCGTACTATCAACGTAGAACGCGAAAGAGTACGATCATGCTCTCCGTCTCTTCTGACATGTGACGTAACTGTCACTGAACCAACAACTGCACCTGTGCCGACCGCCCGCTTAGTAAACGCAACAACTGCTGCGCCGTCAGCAGAACAATCCGCAGACAACGCAAATGAGAAGCCGGCTATACAGACAGGTATGGATCGCTACATACAGATCAAGCGTAAATTAAGCCCCCACCAAGCTACAAATAAACCAAAAATTACTCGCGCTAATATAGGCGAAGCACCAAACAATACCAATAGATTTGAAATTTTGGCAGATAACGCTGATGATTTGCCCCCTGAAGATAATGTTGACAAAAAAACGCAAAAGCCTCCCCCGATATTTATACGTGAAAAAAGCTCTAGCGCTTTTGTTAACAATGTTGTAAAGCTCGTTGGCAATGACAATTTCCACATCATCCCCCTAATGAGGGGTAGTATTCATGAGATTAAAGTGCAGACAAAAACTGAAGACAGTTTTAGAAAGTTGACGGCCTACTTAACAGAAAACGAAAAAAACTTTTACACGTACCAGCTTAAAAGCAGCAAGGGCCTGCAAGTTGTATTGAAAGGCATCGAGCCTGATGTTACGACGGATGAAATTAAACAAGCGCTACATGAGAAAGGATTCTCCGTTAAATCAGTTCTAAATATTCAAAACAAAACCAGGCAGCCACAACCACTCTTTAAAATTGAGCTTGAGCCTCAGGCTCTGATTATGAAAAAAAATGAGGTGCACCCCATTTACAAGCTTCAGTTCCTATTGCACCGCAGAATCACCGTTGAAGAGCCACACAAACGTAACGGCCCGGTACAATGCATGAATTGCCAAGAATATGGTCACACAAGGTCTTACTGCAAGCTGCGCCCTGTATGTGTGGTTTGCGGCGATCTTCATGACTCGTCGAGCTGCCCAGCAAGCAAAGATGACCCCAGCAAAAAAAAAGTGCAGCAACTGCGGAGGCAACCACATAGCTAACTACAGAGGCTGCCCAATTTACAAGGAGCTTAAGTCTCGCATCCATCATCGCGTAAACACAGCACGCTCTCAAAACGCACCGCCATCATACATTCCATCGAAGTCCAACCCTGACGTCTTCTTTTCGATTGCTGCCAGGTCATCTTTTGGTCCCGCACCTGTTATAAAAAACGCGACCTATGCAAGCGCCTTAAGATCTGGACTGATGCCTACTGCTATTTATCCAGGCTCACAAGCAAAACATGTAGAACTCAACGACGAACGAGACAACAAGCCGCAGGAACCGCCACTAAGCAACTTTGAATCAATGATATGTAATATGCAGCAGAGTTTATCACAGTTTATGTCATTTATGCAAGAAACTATGCAAAATTTACTACAAAATCAAAATACTTTGGTACAGTTGCTTGTATCACTACAATCGAAATAATCAATGGCCTCGCTTCGTATATTAACGTGGAATGCCAATGGCGTTTCACAGCATAAACTTGAATTAGCTCAATTTCTACTCGACAACCACATTGACATTATGCTACTTTCCGAAACACACCTTACAAATAAGTATAATTTTACCATAACCGGATACTCATTCTACGGAACCAACCATCCCGATGGCAAGGCGCACGGCGGGACTGGTATCTTGATAAGAAGCCGGCTGAAGCACCACTTCCACAAAGAGTTTGCTAAAAACTATCTACAGGCCACATCCTTAAAAATACATCTGGATAGTGGTAACCAACTTGCACTTTCTGCCATCTACTGCCCACCGCGATACTCCATATCTGAAGACCAATTCATGGAATTTTTCAACTCATTAGGAGAACACTTTATAGCAGCAGGGGACTATAATGCCAAGCACACTCACTGGGGATCTCGTCTTGTGACTCCAAGAGGAAAGCAGCTGTACAACGCAATTATAAAACCAAAGAACAGGCTCAGCCACGTCTCTCCTGGCACACCAACATACTGGCCCACGGACCCCAAGAAACTGCCCGACTTAATTGATTTTGCAGTCTCCAAAAATATTCCGCGCAACCTGATAAGCGCCGAATGTCTTTCGGAGTTATCATCTGACCACTCGCCTGTACTAATTCAACTTCAACGACACCCAGAGTTTGCAAATCGCCCGGGTAAGCTGACATCACAAAAAACTAACTGGCTAAGATACAAGAAATATGTTAGCTCACACATCGAACTTAATCCGCATCTGAAAGTGGAAGCTGATATTGATTCTATTGCAAACAAACTTGAGTCAGTCTTCGTCGAAGCAACTCGTATGTCAACACCGAAAGCAAAAACTGCAGCACCCACCCAAAAGAAAAAACAAATCACCAAATTGAACAGCTCGTTCTGGATAAGCGGCGACTAAGACGGGAGTGGCAATGCCTAAGATCGCCGTCAGCTAAGCAAAAGCTAAAAAACGCTACACGTAAACTTACCAAAGCGTTAGCACTTGAAGAAGAACATGCCCAGCGCCGATACACTGAGCAATTATCAACATCCAGCTCGAAAATCTCACTGTGGAAAGCTCACCCAACTCTCAGCCAACCGACAAAAGCAGAGATGCCCCTAAGAAACCAAGCTGGCGGCTGGGCCCGAAGCGATGAAGAAAGAGCCAACACGTTTGCTGTTCACCTGCAAAAAGTTTTCCAACCGAACCCTGCTACAAACTCGTTCGCTCTACCGACTGTATTAAACGACACCCACTTACAACATGAGCCCATTGAATTTCGCCCGAACGAAGTCGCAAGAGTTATTAATCAGGAACTAAACCCCAAAAAATCTCCGGGTCTAGACCTAATAACACCAAAGATGATTATTGAGCTTCCCTATTGTGCCGTCTGTGTTATCTGCCAGTTATTCAATGCGATCACACGACTCGGGCATTTTCCAGAAAGATGGAAAAAGTCTATCATCATAATGATACCAAAGCTGGGAAAGGATCAAACAGTACCCTCGTCGTATAGACCTATAAGCCTTTTATCGTGTCTATCAAAACTGTTCGAAAAATGCTTGATGACTCGGATTAATCAATTTCTGAACCTTCACAACATAATCCCGTTGCACCAATTCGGCTTTCGCCAAAACCACGGAACTATTGAACAGGTCAATCGCATAACTTCAGAAATTCGAGGCGCGTTTGAAAATCGAGAATACTGTACTGCAATTTTTCTGGATGTGGCTCAGGCGTTTGACAGAGTCTGGTTGGAAGGGTTGATGTATAAGATCAAATCAACGCTTCCAGCAAACACACATAAACTGTTAAAGTCGTACCTTTACGACAGGAAGTTTGCAGTAAGATGCAACACTGCAAAATCAAGCGAACACCGTATTGAAGCCGGCGTTCCTCAGGGAAGCGTACTTGGGCCAACACTCTTCGTTCTCTACACAGCAGACATTCCTACATGCAGGGGACTTACAACTTCAACCTTTGCTGACGATACAGCTATTCTTAGCCGATCTAGATGTCCACTGCAAGCCACATCGCAACTCGCTCGTCATCTGGTTAACGTGGAAAAATGGCTATCCGACTGGCGAATTAAAGTTAACGAACAAAAATGTAAACATGTAACGTTCACCCTTAACAAGAAAGATTGTCCACCACTTACGCTAAATAATATCCCACTCCCGAAAGCAAACGAAGTAACGTACCTAGGAGTACACCTGGACAGAAGGCTTACATGGCGCAGGCACATTGAAGCCAAGAGAACACAACTAAAACTAAAAGCCAATAGCCTCCACTGGCTTATCAACGCTCGCTCCCCGCTAAGCCTTGACTACAAGGTCCTGCTCTACAACTCTGTTCTTAAACCAATCTGGACCTATGGATGCCAGCTATGGGGTAATGCGTGCAGCAGTAACATCGACATCGTCCAAAGAGCCCAGTCAAAGATCCTGAGAACTATCACCGGGGCACCGTGGTACGTTCGCAACGAAAACATTCAAAACGACTTAAACGTCCCACCAATCAAGAAAGTAATTGCGGACTACAAGAAAAATAACCTTGGCAAGCTGTCATCGCACCCAAACTATCTTGCTAGAGGACTCTCAAACTCAAGCAGCCGATCCCGTCTTCGTCGTAATGACTTTCCGACCCAGCGATGAGTTGAGGTACGCGGCCACCATCTATTTGTACAACAACAAATAGTTAACTAAGTAATACTTGTAAGATTTGTAAACTTTTTGTTAGTTTCCCTATTATAAGGAAAGATTCAAAAAATAAAACCAGCAATAAAAAAAAAAAAAAAAAAAAAACTTATATTATAGCAAAGTCTAATTTTCTTTCTGTTAACTCATCCTGCTATAATAACTATCTTAATAAATGTAGAATAAATTTCTCTCGAGATCCTAAACAGTTTTATAAATTTGTTAACTCTAAACGTAAATCCTCCTGCCTGCCATCCTCAGTTTTTCTTGATAATACGAAAGCAAGTACGGATCAGGCTGTGGCCGATCTATTTGCTGAATATTTTCAATCAGTATACTCTTTGAGTTCTCATAGTTCTAGTAATACTTATCCCTTCCAAATTCAAACATCAAATTGCATATTTGCCCCTGTCTTAACTGAGTGTTCGCTGCTAAGTGACCTAAACCTGATCAAACCAGGCTTCTCGCCTGGTCCTGATGGAGTGCCCGGTTGTGTACTTAGATATTGCGCTGATACACTGTGCAAACCTTTACTAAAATTATTAAAATTGTCTGTTGAATCTTCAGTATTCCCTGATATGTGGAAGCAATCTTTTATTATTCCACTTCATAAAAATTCTTCAAAGTCCAATGTTAAAAATTATAGAGGGATTTCGAAATTGTCTGCCATTCCGAAAGTCTTCGAAAAACTTATTTGCTCTCAATTGCAACACTCATGTAGTGCGATTATGTCGCCTTATCAACATGGTTTCGTAAAGCGTAGATCTACTACCACCAACCTTCTAGAATTTACATCGCTTGTTATTAAAGGATTTCAGAGCAAAATGCAAACTGATGTCATTTATACCGATTTTAGTAAGGCATTTGATTCTGTTAGTCACTCACTTTTGCTTCATAAATTAAACATTATTGGGCTCCCAACTAACCTCCTTTCATGGCTTTCCGAGTACTTGTGTGGCCGTACACAAAAAGTTGTCTTCAAATCATCTGTCTCTAAACCAATTTATGTAACATCAGGTGTCCCCCAAGGTAGTCACCTTGGGCCTTTATTATGTAATATCTTCATTAATGATCTTCCTGCAGTAATATCTAACTCGCACGTGTACATGTTTGCGGATGACGTTAAATTATGTTTATCCTATAATGAACCTTCTTTCAGTAACTTACTACAGTCTGATCTTATTGTACTATCTGATTGGTGCAACTTTAACCAACTTAATTTAAATTCTTCTAAATGTAAAGTAATGTCTTTCTGTAGAAGTACTCCTCATACTGCTCAGTACTTGCTTGATGGCTCACCACTCGATCGCGTATTAGAAATGAAGGATTTGGGTATTATTCTTGACCCAAAATTAAAGTTTGATTCTCATATATCGTGCATGGTTAATAAAGCCATCAGTGTCGTTGGTTTCATCAAGCGGTGGTCGAAAGAGTTTAACGATCTCTACACTACTAAAACACTTTATACATCCCTAGTGCGTCCCATCCTCGAATATGGATCTTGTGTGTGGTCTCCGCAATACAAGATTCATCAGGATAGTATCGAATCTGTTCAGAAGAAATTTCTTTTATTTGCACTTAGAAGATTTAACTGGGTTCCCGGTGTTGATTTGCCTTCGTATTCAAGTAGACTTCTATTAATTAACCTCCCTTCCCTTTTAAACCGTAGAACTATGCATGGTGTTTTATTTGTTACTAATCTGCTCAATGGTGAAATCGACTCACCCATTTTATTAAGTCGAATAAACTTAACTGTCCCTATTAGATCTTATCGTAACTTTGTACCTATTAACCTTGATCGTTGCTCTACCAACTATCTAATGCATGAACCGTTTCGAGTAGTGTGCGCAGACTACAATAAGATGTTTTCACTTGTTTCCTTTGAGGCCTCCATTCCCATACTAAAAAGATCCATACTGCTTTACTTATCTAGTCATAGTCACTAATCACTAATCTTATGATCTGATTGGGTTTTTCTGGGTTTTTCCCAATCCTTGCAACAAATGTTGGATCGTTAAATTTTTGTTAACTCCCCAGAATATTTTAATTTTTAAACTTTTTCATTTCATTTCAGTTTGCTTACTGATTTAATTTTAAATTTTGTTCATTAATCTTAAACATTTTTGTAGCTTAAGCTTTACTTTTTAATTTGATTTAATTTTAATTTTTATGTCGACTGATATTAGTTGACAATAAATAAATAAATAAATAAATAAACAAAAAAAAAAAAAAAAAAAAAAAAAAAAACATTGAAATTTCGTAGCACAAACAAAAATAGCAAAGATCCGTTACATTCATAAAAAACAAATACGAAAAATTGTTTGTGTAATTTGCTTATGGGAAGAGCATGAGTACTACGTATACGCAAACTGCTCGCCTATGTCTAAGAGCAATTACAAAAACAATGTAGATCTGGGAGCAGTAGCATTTGACATCACTGATGAATGCAATGGTGAGCTGAGGCAACAGGCAACGCTGCAAAACTAAGGGGACCTCTACACCACTCAAAGGCCTCGGCGCTACGGGGGTGTGGAGCACCGGCAGAGGAGAGCTATAAGCCACTAAAAGGCTTTGGCACTGCGAGGCAAACCAAAGCAACGAATGTCGCCCTACCCTTGAACAAACGAAGGTACTACATATCTACTCGCCTGAAGCGGTAGTATAATATCTAACGCATCGGCACTGCGAGAGCAAAGAGCAAACTATGGCTCGAGATCCATGGCGGTAAGGTTAAAATGCTTTGGTGGACTCCATTCTTAGACATTAAAATCAAATGGAGATGACGGACGGCCAAACACGGATTGGGATGTCAACCCAAACGTCGCACAGTGGGGCCTCTGCCGGAAAAGCGTTGCAAAAATCATTTTTTTTTCATGAAGTAAAGTAAAACATGTAATCGACAGAGAATACTTCAAAAATAATGGATCCAAAAGATTTTTGAAATCGGTTAAAAATTATGGCTGCTAGAGCTTATCAAAGTTGAGAAATATTTCGCGAGTACGAATAAATGACAATTTTTACGAAAATTCGCCACTTTCAAAGTGAATATTGGGCGATATAAACAACCGATCTTCGATCTTTTTTTATATATGAAAAGTATATTCAATGCAAGTATTTTGTTGTTTAAAGTTTGAATATAACTGAAATACATATTAAACTAGAAACGTTTAAAAAATACACTAAATTTTCCTTATTTTTGAACTTTCGTGTAATAAAACTCACAGGGATGATACGGGATAATTGTGGGACCACTTGCATGTGATAGATGAAATATATACCTTTCATATGTTTTTGTCTAAATCTGCGGAAATCGAAATAAATCCAAAAAACTAGGTGTACCTCGCGTTAAAAACACGCGGCAGGTATAAGGATGAAGAGGAGCGCATGCAAATTTGGCTGTAGCGGGTGTGTTGTTTATTTATAACATTGCTATATGTTGTATTATAAGTACTACCTGACTATATGTACCCCCCCACCCTTTAATAAATGTTGAGTTTATAATTACCGGCTTGAAAAGGGTGTGAAAGGCAGGTAAATATAGTTTTAGTTGATGAAAAATTGCGCAAATACAGTTGTTTTTTTTTTTTTTTTTTTTTGGAATTTCTCCGTTTACCTATTTCGAATTAAAATCAATACCTCATGTTTTTTTTTTTTTTTTTTACCAAAAGCATTGGAAAAGGCTTATACCAATTTTGCTTTTTTACCTAGCTAACCCAAAATATACGGTATATAGTGCAAAAAATTGCACTTGATTGCGACAGTTGTTTTTTAACTTCATAAGAGAAAACAATCACGATTAACTTTAAATTTTTCCTGACAATGATTGATGGAAAAGTCTTAAATGAAATTACAACATCAAGATGTCCTATTTGTAAAAAACTGAAAAGGACTTTCACAATTTAGACGACTCATCGAGTGACGAGAACTGCTACGAATATGGAATTTCTCCTTTGAATTGCAGAATAAAGTGTATGGAATTTATTCTGAAGCATGCCTACACACTTCCTCGGCCAGGAGAAACAGCAACGGATAATACACAGATATACAGAGTAGATAAGAAATTATTCAAGCTGAGTTCTCTCGGAAGTTGGGATTGAAAATTGACTGCCCAAAGCATGGATACGGAAATACGAATGACAGAAATACTTTAAGGCGATTTTTGAAAATTATAAAATGACATCTTTGATAACAGGTGTTAATCATGAGATCGTCAAAAGGTTGGCTGGAATCCTAAATGTTATAAACTGCAAGGAAATGATAAATGATGCAAAATTTGGCGAATACACATCGCAAACAGCTCAACTTTTGACTGATTTGTATCTTCAGAAAAAACTTACCCTTACGGTACATAGGATTTTCTTTCATGGAAAGGACTTAATAGAGTATCAATGCTTACCAATTAGAGAGCTGTCTGAAGAAGCACAGGAATGTAAAAACAAGGACTGGGGGCTAAGGCTTTGTTAGTGTAGCGTGTGTGCCTGTCGCCGCGCCATACTGACCCAGCCAGTGGTAATTGGCTGTCACATGCCGACTACCGAAGACCGACCATACGTGGTGAAGAGCCACATCCTGCTCGAGGTGACCCTGCTCTAGACAAAATATGGCGGATCTAGAGAGGACAACTCGAAAAAACCCGTAATCACCGGTGTTACCGAACCGTGCCCCTGTGATGAATGGCACTACGTCAGTGTGTCTTTTAACGGTGGCTTCCGGATACCTGGCACCTCCGGTCGTATAAGTGCCCGATCCGGGGTATGAGGCTCTGCCCCGGGGGATACTTCCTTCCTCATCACTCGTGGGACCTACTTATGGAAACTAACAATGAACAACAAGAACAACAGGGTGCTCAAGCAGCCCCAAATCGATTGATATCGAACCAACACGGCAACCCGATGTAGCTATGGACATCTGTTCACAAAGCTCTGGGACCGAAACTTTGACCAAGGAAGAGGAAGAAGCCCTTCTCGCCTCTCCTAAGGCCGAGAGACCCAAGAGGGTCGCGCTTTCGGGCGCTGCAAGGAAGAGGTTGCGCAGACACCTTGCGAACGGCATCCCCATGGATGAGGCCAAAAGGCTCGCTCAGAAGCCTATGTACCCTCCAAGGGCGGTGCCCAGCATGAGTGGTGCAACCCATAAGAGGGTTAGATCGGCCAACACGACCCCAGAAGAGGTGTCGACAAAGAGGGCCATGAAAACCGTGGCACCTAGTGCCCTGACGAAGGGTGTATCTGCAAGCGTATCGCTTGCCACGGGGGCTCCAGTAGCCTCCACAGCCGCAGTAGCAGCTGGGCAAGTGATACAGGAGCAGGTACCCCAAGTCGGTACCATGGCCTCCTACAGGGATGTTGCAAGCTCTACGAAGATGGCAATACTCCCTGCCGATTACCCCAACCGCTTGTTGACTACGCCGCAGCTCAACGAGATACAGACTGCCATCTTGTCGAGGGTGATGGCCTTGAGACACGGCTCTGTGAAGCCGCTGTTCTCTGGCTGCACCTTCCGACCAGGATGGATGGCCATCACGTGTGGCAACAAAGAAACAGTTGAGTGGCTGAGCTCTGAGGTGCCCAAGCTTCGACTGTGGAAGGACGCCCACATCAAGGTGGTCCCTGAAGCGGAGGCTCCTCGTGCCGCTGTCTTTATAGGCTACTTTCCGCTCCCCAATGCGGACATGAAGACGGACGAGATCCTGAAGCTCGTGGAAGGCCAGAACAGCGGCCTGCGAGTGGGAGACTGGCGCGTCTTCCATCGCGAGATGAGGCAATCGATGGCGATTATTACGCTGGCGCTTGATCCTATCTCGGCCAACAGGCTCAAATCACTTGGCAGCCAAGTAAACTTTGCGTGGGGCACGGCTACCATTAAGCCCAAGGCCAGTGCGCAGCCCAAAGAACAGGCAGTGGCTCCTGCTCCCGCAGCGGAGAAGCCCACCTGCTCCAAGGCCATCAACCTGGACGAGACTGCAACGCCGCCACAGGGTGCCGCTGAGGAAACTCCTGCGACCCCTGGGCTGCCCGCGGCAAACAGCACCGTCCACACTCCGTGCGACAATGTGGCCCGTGGCACCTCTGCTGCCCAAGAGCCCGCGGCTCCTCGGAAAATCCTGCGCCCTCCCCTTTACGGGCGCATCACGCGCGGAACGGGGCGCATGAATAAGGGTGCGAGGCGCACACCGAAGGAAGAGGCCCTTCTGCGCACAAACCGAGGCCGGAAGATGGCGGCTAGGGGCCGCAAGAGGGCGGACTAATGTCCTGTCCCCCTCCCCTCACCCCCCCCTAACACTCGAAGACACTTAAGATGTCTCCAAGCAAACCTCCACCACGCAAAGGCTGCTTCTGACGTCCTATGCGAGAGGTTTGCTACAACGGACATAGCATTTATCCAGGAGCCTTGAATAAATACCGGACGTGTCCTGGGGTTAAGCACCCCATCTGGTAAGCTGCTATATGCAAATGACCAACCTCGCCCTAGAGCGGCGTTGTTAATTAACAAACATCTTACATTTGTTCCCCTATCTCAGTTCATCACTGAAGACCTAGTGGCAGTCTGGATTAAAATACCCACTGCCCATGGCGAGCAGGAGGTAGTGCTGGCCTCCGCCTATCTGCCCGGCGACTCAGACGCTGTGCCTACGGTGGCTACCTGTGCCCTTATAGAGCATTGCCAGAGGAACCGGCTCCGGTGGTTAATCGTCTGTGATGCTAACGCACATCACACGGTCTGGGGGAGCAGTGACATCAACAAAAGAGGTGAGTACCTTCTTGAGTACATTATTAGTAATAACGAAGGTATACTAAATCGAGGCAACGAGCCCACATTCATTAACGCGATAAGAGAGGAAGTCCTAGACTTAACCATCTGTAGCTTGAATATGTTGTCCGTTGTTGAGATCACAATGTCAGATCACCAGCACATTAGATTTGATATAGGGTGCGCCCCGCAATGTAGCCTAGTTACTAGAAATCCCAAAAATACCAACTGGGATCTTTTCTGTTTTGAACTTGAGCAATCCAGAAACTGCTCCACCCGTCCGATAATTTCCATAGACGAGTTAGAGTGTGAGGCTACTGTGCTTCATTCAAACATTGAATCAGCATATCACGCTAGCTGCGAACAAAAAGTTCGCAAGATCAGAAGGGCTGTTCCATGGTGGAACAAGAGCCTTGACGATCTTAAAAAGCGAAAAGTGGGAAAACCACATGGGAGTCCTACAAAGATGCTTTAACGCTCTACAATAAAGAGCTGAGAAGGTCTAAACGGGCTACGTGGCGTCAACACTGCGGGCAGATCACAACTCTCCCGGAAGCTGTCAGGCTACAAAAAGCCCTCTCAAAAGACCACTCAAACGGCATCTGTACGCTCAAGAAGCCAGATGGAACACATACAAACAACCCGAAGGAAACGAGTAGCTTACTCCTGGCTACTCACTTTCCTGGGAGCGTGACTGTGGAGCAACCCATCTCAGAGAGCGAGGCACCAACCTACATCTCTGGGATTGGAGAGTGCCCGCACCTGCGCGTGGCTATGGTGGCAGACTCCAATAGGGCTGAGAGAGGGGAACCCCCCTATCTCTCAGACCGGATTGGAAACTTGCCCTATAGACTGTTTCATCAAAATAGTGTACAATGGGCTATACAAAGCATCAGTCCATACAAATCCCCTGGACCAGATGGAATTTATCCATGCTTGTTGCAGCGGGGACTGCACCAATTCGCACTCCCCCTGGTCCGCTCATTTCGAGCAAGTCTCGTGCTTGGACACATACCAAGCAAATGGGCTAAAGTAAAAGTCGTGTTTATTCCAAAGGTAGGGAAGAAAGATTCCCAATTGCCTAAGTCCTATAGACCGATTAGCCTCAGCTCCTTCCTCCTTAAAACTATGGAGAAGATAATTGACCAGCACATCAGGGAGGTGAATCTCAAGCACCATCCCCTACACAAGTACCAGTATGCGTACCAAGCTGGTAAGTCAACTGAGACCGCCATTCATTGCCTCACAACAACCATTGAAAAGGCCATTGGCGCTCAACAAATAGCACTAGGTGCCTTTTTAGACATCTCAGGAGTTTTTGACAATACGTCATATGAGGCTATCCGTGCCTCCCTTGAACGAAAAAATGTCTCCACATCCATCATTAGGTGGATTCTGGAAATGCTTAAATCCAGAACCATAACTGTAGACCTTGGAGGAACCATGACCTCAATCGTAGCCACAAGGGGGTGCCCTCAAGGGGGAGTACTCTCTCCTCTCCTGTGGACTCTGGTCATCGATGAGCTACTCCATAAGCTCAACGACTTAGGGTTCTCCACTCAAGGCTACGCAGATGATCTAGTCATCTATATAGTGGGCTGACATGAGCAAACCATTTCGGATCGCATGCAGCAAGCCCTCAATATAGCCAATAGATGGTGCCAGGACAAAGGATTGTCCATAAACCCGTCAAAAACTGTCTTAGTTCCATTTACAAGGAAAAGGTCTCTTTCTCTAACAAGACCGTCCCTAAATGGATCCCTCATTGACTTTTCGGTTGAAGCTTACTACCTAGGAGTTACACTTGACTCCAAGCTTAACTGGAATGTACACCTTGAAAAGACCATAAACAAAGCCACTCGGGCATACTTCGCCTGCAACAGGCTGTTCGGTAGAACATGGGGCTTAAGTCCCAAAATGATCTACTGGTCTTTCAATACTGTGGTAAAACCGATCTTAACCTATGCATCTCTTGCTTGGTGGACGAAATCTACCCAAAAGACAGCTTCGGCTGCACTTACCAAAATACAACGACTTGTCTGCATTGGCATTACTGGAGCCATCCGTACATGTCCCACTGCAGCACTTGGAGTCATAACCGGCATACCCCCTTTACCCATCACCCTGAAAAAGGAGGCCTGCCTGGGGGCACTTCGCCTTCAAAACATCACCAACATAAAAAGTGGTGATCTTATCGGGCATCTTCGGGTTCTCGAACCCCTAATAAACGAGCCCATTCTGCGCGTAAAGGACGAACAGAAACCTAAGCTTATCCTCCACAGAAACTTTTCGATAGTCTTGCATAACAGACACGAGTGGGAAAGCAAATCAATATCTCTGCCCAGTGGATCACAAACGTGGTACACTGACGGGTCAAAACTGGAAAATGGTAACACCGGGGCTGGTATTTTCGGACCAAGGTTCAATAAATCCATAGCCATGGGAAAGTCTCCAACCATCTTCCAAGCAGAGATATACGCCATAGAAATCTGTGCTCGTGAATGCCTACGCAGAAAAATGCAAGGTGCACGGATTTACATCTTCTCTGACAGTCAGGCAGCGCACATAGCGCTAAGATCCTTTGTAATCTCCTCCAAACTTGTAGAGAACTGTTTCCATCAGCTGAACGCCCTTGCCTCCAAAAACACCCTAACGGTAGGCTGGGTGCCGGGGCACGAAGGCCATATAGGAAACGAGGTGGCTGACTCCTTAGCTAAACGCGGAGCGTCGACACCACTAATCGGCCCTGAACCGTTCTGTGGACTCTCGAAAGGACACAAAAGAGAACTGCTCAGGAAATGGGAGGAAACGGAAATAAGACGTCACTGGACCGACAGTGCAGGGCTGAGACAAGCCAAACAATTTCTTGTCCCCCAGATGATGCGATCAAAACGCATCATCAATCTTAAAAAGAGCTTTTTAAATTTTATTAGTTTAGAAGTTATGATTTTTGAAATGTAAAATGAGCAAAGGCCCCACTGTGCGTCGGTGGAAAAGGTTGCTAACACCGGCGGGCACGGGAGGCGAAATCGTCTCTGCGTGTCGCCAGAAACCCACCCTCATTGCTTGTGGGAGCAGGCCAGGGCGGTTGCCAAACTACCACTAAACAAGCCCAAATGTAATGCAATACCGCAGGCCAAGGAGAATCGGATTTATCCAATGGAGGGTCTCTTACTTCAGAGGCTGAGGTTCCTTGCCCTTCAAACCCAAAAAGCATCAGTATCCTTAGTAGGGACGGGCTCAAAAAGTCAAAGAAAGGCAAGAGGGCCAAAACCCATTACAAGGCCGCCCTTAAGAACTCGGCGCGACTCGCTGACTGCAAGCGAGAACTCACACCAATGAGTTCCGCAGCAAGAAGTGGGCCGACGAAAGGATCGAAGAGAGTAGGACTTACTTCGAGTAAAAGAGGAACATAAGAACGCCAGTTTGCCAACAAGGTGAAGGAGCAACTGGCAGTCAAACGACAGCGCTCCATTGAAACAGCTCAAGCAGAGATGTCAGGTTGTAAGTGGTGCTCATCGACCGGAGCGACCAAAACGGCAAAATGAAGCCCGAACAGTGGAAGAAGGTGGAGGGAGGCGCTGCTGCTTTTTATACGTATGGGCGAACTGGACTCGCTTCCCATCTCTTTTGATGGAGCGGGCTGGCTTTTGGGAGTCAAAGTCCTCATCTGCAAGGATGACCACACTCTGAAGTGGGTCTCCGGGTTCGTGGTTGCCATGGACGTTCCGTGGGAAGGTGCCAGGCTAGAGGTAGTGGACAGAACTTGCATTCCGTCCATGCTAAAAGCAAAATTACTTTTCCCGAGGGAAGTTAACCTTGGAGACAGGGCCCAATGTTTCTGGACTAAAATACTCGAAATACAATATATTCTAACAAAAAACAGTGAGTAGAAAAAGGTCCGTAATCCTAGTAAGGAAGGGTATCTATGCTTGCTTATTGTCTAACAACAGCACTGACGATCTTACTGTGATAGTGCTTGAAGGTGGACGAGACAAGCCAATTTTGATAGCATCCTGTTACATGACGCACGTCATCGACGCATCTCCCAAGAGCTAACTGGACTGGTGATAGAGGCTGAACCCAAAAATTAGTCCCTCACCATTTGAGCGAACGCCAACGCACACCATACGGTATTGTGAAGCCGGAATATCAACGATAGAGCTTACTCACTGCTTTATATTATAATACACACTAATCTAAAGATTGCAAACGTAACGAAAGTACACTTAATAAAAATCTGGTGACGGCCCATCATAAAACGTGTAAGCAGTCATAAGAGAAGAAGAGACACAAACCCCCATGGTGGACTCCCTAACTCAAGGGACAAAGGAAATTTACAGAAGAAGAGCTAGTATGGAACAAATAAAAAGAATGGCTCCTTAACTTCAAGAAAAAAGTAAGAGTAGCCAAAAGACATGCATAGCACAAATTCTGTTCAGGCATAGAAAGGACAGCTGACACTGCAAGGTTAAGAATGCTGCTAGCACGCCAACAGACACAACTAAAAACTAAAGATGCGGCAAATGTGCTCCTAAAGGTACAAACTGCACAAACGCAAAACGAAACCGCTAACCGCTAGAGTGGAAATTCCTATAGAAATCATTACGCTGCAAGAAAAACTGTGGGCTAAACACTATTTTGAGAGCTTTAAATCACCAGGTCCAGACGAAATGTTCCCAGCTATAAAAAGTCAAAAAATGAAAACTCCATGGCTGAAGGAAATATTTAGGGCATGCCTCAGTTATGGGTATTTGCCGGTGGCTTGGAGGACAGCACGGGGTATTTTTCTGCCGAAAGCGGGGAAATGTAGCTATATGCTGCCTGAAGACTACCATCACATTAGTCTAACCTAAATTTCTTTAAAAAACGCTATAAAAAAAAAAAAAAAATAAAAAAAAAAATTTTTAATAAAACTCAAATGGACCTCCAGTGTAAATCAGTTAAAACAGCGCCACATTTCCTTGTAGCAACCATAGATTAGTCACTTCACCATAAGGAATACACCCTAGGAGCATTTCTGGACATCTCAGGTGCATTTACAAATGAGTCGACGACGGCAAAAATGCGCAGCTTAAGAGCTGTGTTCAAAGTCTACTAAGTAGCGGGAAAATACCAGTGGAATGGGAAACTATCAGGGAAGCAATGTGGCACTCCACAAGGAGAATTGTTTAGTGGAACTTGGTGGTGAACGACCCATAAAAGAAATTCAAACGAAAAGCGCCAAAGATAACTGCCTATTCGGATGACATAAGCATAATTATCACGGACAAATGTCCATCGACAAAAAGCCAAGTCACGGACAACACATTTAAGAAATACTAGCATATGGAATGGAAGCCGGCCTAACTATCAACACGAACAAAAAACGTTGATACCAAAAAAAAAGTATCAAATATCTAGGAATAGTATTGGACAGCAAGCTGAGCTGGAAGATCAATTGGAAAAAATTTTGAAGAAGGCCACCAATGCACTCTAGATATCGCAAAAGATGTTGGGTAGCTCTTAGCACTCTCTCTAAGACTGACACATTGGATTCCGATCTCAATTGTTCTCCCCATACTACTCTACGGAATACTGGTATGGTAAAAATAAAAGCATCAAAAGCATGGATGCCACAACCCACCTCTGACTCCATATCCACCATCCAATTATAAATGAAAATGCCTGTATCTTCCACAGATTGGTAGGTATTTAGGAATGTAGATTCTGACATCTGTCGCATATCTGCATCAAAAAATTGGATGGTAGGAAGGCCGATGGCGACATCTCCTAAAGATCTGCATTAAATGGAAAATATTGGTTGCCACCCTATCTTTGTTAGTTGTTGTGCTCAAGCCACTAAAAGTAGAAAGATAGCAAGTGATATTCGCTACCTATCTGAATCATAACTATGGATGCCAAGCGAGCTTACCCCTTCTGGCCGCCTTTTAGACCGAAATCCCCATATCTCTTTATTTGCAAGCAGAATCATAACACAGATTTTCCTACTGGTATCAGAACACAATGAAGTTAATTTGGTACAACTACAACGTGTTTACTTGTGTTGCTTGGATCAAACACTTAACAAATAATGGAATCGGTTCGATTGACGGTTCCGATGCGTTCCTTGGGGTCGGTTTCGAATGAAAAAAAAAAAAAAAGCAGAGATCATTTCCACAGGTTTTGGTTCAGGACTGGTTTGCAGCTCTGTCTTTTTCATTTTATCTTTATTAAAGATACTTAACTAGAATTTTGGAAACACCACATACCCGAACAGGTGGCGCGGAACGTTCTGCAAAATGTCGTCTTGAGTTCCATACACTTAGGTGGTGATCGTCACGATTTTGGTTGCTGTGTGAACCTGAATTTCCATATTTTTTTTTTGGATCTGAAATTGTAAAAATATAAACATATCTATATATATATAAAAATAAGTGGCACTTTTCGTTGATAATTTATAGCGCAAGAACGATCTCACCTCAAATTTTAAGGCATTATTCGGACTATTTAGTAGATGGTTTGTGTGAAGTTCGACCCAAATAGGTATACCGGTTCTTTATTTATCTCATTTTTACATGCTTTATTTGAACTTGTCTGTTTGTCTATTATTATTACATGCTTGACAACTTGACTTGTCTGTTTGTCCCGGAATCTTGTAAACAAATTTTCACAAAGTTCCCGACTAGCTAGAGCTCTGCAATTTTCACCAAAGATGTGTTTCAGATGACAATACATGTTTTTAAAGTTTTCGGCGTGATAAAATGTGTAATATCATGTAAATACGTTATACATATTACGTAGCAAAGCACGTACTGGGCCGCTAGTATCTATATATGTATATATATAGTAGTAGCGTCAGTAGCGTCTCGGTCTGCGCAACACTCGATTTGCGCAACACCATGGTTTTTGCAACTGCGAAATAATTATACTTTGATACCAAAGGTATCATAGTATATTGGGTTTGTGCAATGTCCGTCATGGTGTCTGTCCGTCTGTCCGTCCGTATGAACGCAACTTTTTTCGACACCCTTAAAGCTAGAGCCTTGAAACTTTGCAAATATCTTGGTACATGTCTTCGTCAGACAAAGTGTTAAATGTAGGGCTCTACGACCTCAGGGGGCCCGAGAAATCGATAACAAGTCGATACACCTCGATGTGCAAATCGATAAAACACAAATATATCCCACATTTTAGCAGCTAGAGTCACCAAATTTGATGGCAAGATAGCTGGTAACATTCCTCAAAAAACTGCATTAAAAGTTTGGATGCCACGCCCACCTATTTCGCCCCCAGCCCCCCTCCAATTATAAACAAAAATGGCTGTATCTTCTACAGTTTTGAAGCTATAGCCACCAAAATTGACATGAAGGTAGATACTGACATCTGACAAAGTTATGCATCAAAACATTGGATGCCACGCCCCCAAACAACGGGATATGCCCCACCGCCCAAAAAAAAAACCGTAAGGCATGTATCTTCGCCAGTTTTTAAGCTAGAGTCACCAAATTTGGTATGAACATTGGTAGTGACATCCGTAGCAGGTGTACATCAATGTTTTGGATGCCACGCCCACTTATTCCGCCCACCGCTATATCTCTCTCAGTTTTTGAGCTAGGCTCTTCAAATTTGGTATGAACATTGTAAGTGGCATCCGTAACAGATCTGCATCAATGTTTTGGATGCCACGCCCACTTATACCGCCCACCTCTATATCTTTGTCAGTTTTTGAGCTAGAGTCTCCAATTTTATAACCAAATGAACACTTAAACAATCTAGCTATTGGCCTGCTGGACAAAAGCACAACCACAAGAAGACTTAAAAGAAAAAATTCGATGGACCTCCCAAGAACATACCAATACCAGCTATCTGAAATATAAATGTCAAATACCCCAACAAAAAACTTAATAATTGTCAAAGGAAGACAGATTTTAAATACAGTTAAAAAATATATATGTACCTGGCCGAAATAAATATTGGGACACTCACGTATCATAGTTAGTTTTCACCGTTAATAAAAATTGGTAAGCATTTAAAAGACACAAACAATTTCTTTTAATGTGTGTGCATATCATGTAAGTATCGGCATGTTAAAAGTTTGAATTTTATAATCTGGGGCTTTTTCTTGACCAGTTTTGTGAAATGTGATTTTTTCCTAGTACGAAATTATTATTGGTACACCATCAAGAAAGTTGTACTAATTGACTGTTTACTTAAAATTTTCGTAAGATAAGGTGAGTATTTGATTCTTACTATCTGTGTATAAGAAAATTAAGTTATTTAAAACTAAAGAAATGTTAATTTAATATAGTGCGACAAGTAAAAACAGAAACAATGGGTAATGGAGTAAAGCTGTCGGAGAATATGCAAAATATTATCCTTAATCTGCGCAATGAAGGCAAAAGCATTCGCGAAATAGCCAATATTGTTGAAATTAGCAAGAATACTGTTCAAAAATTTTTAAAAAATACGGAAGCATACAACAAAACAATTAAAAGGGGCCGACCTTCCACAGTGTCAGAACGAACCAAACGACAAATAAAGAATTTGGCTGTAAATACAGCGACTAGTTCACGGGATATAAAGGCTAAACTGTCTCTTAAGATCACCCCCCGTCGTATTCAGCAAATATTAAGTTCTGATAATAACATTAAATATGAAAAAATGATTCGCAAACCTATGCTTTTACAAAGACATAAAACAGCTCGACTGCTTTTTGCAGAAAAGTACAAATTTTGGACAAGTGAATGGGAAAACGTTATCTTCAGTGACGAAAAAAAATTCAACTTGGATGGTCCTGATGGAAAAATGATGTACTGGAGAGATATCCGTCGTGAACGAAAGTCCTGCTATGCTCGCAATTTTGGTGCAGTCGAGCTGTTTTATGTTTGTGAGAAGCACAGAGTTAACAAGTCGACTATAAGTAGCAATGAAGCCATTAACGCCTTAAATATCAGCATCATATAAGCAAAACAAAATTTCGTACCAATGAGCTCAATTTTAGAGATGCAGATGATTAGAGTGTAGCTATACAAAAAAAAAAAGTTGTAATACTCTGTGGTCATTTATTTATTTATTTATTTATTTATTGTCAACTAATATCAGTCGACATACAAATTAAAATTAAATCAAATTAAAAAGTAAAGCTTAAGCTACAAAAATGTTTAAGATTAATGAACAAAATTTAAAATTAAATCAGTAAGCAAACTGAAATGAAATGAAAAAGTTTAAAAATTAAAATATTCTGGGGAGTTAACAAAAATTTAACGATCCAACATTTGTTGCAAGGATTGGGAAAAACCCAGAAAAACCCAATCAGATCATAAGATTAGTGATTAGTGACTATGACTAGATAAGTAAAGCAGTATGGATCTTTTTAGTATGGGAATGGAGGCCTCAAGGGAAACAAGTGAAAACATCTTATTGTAGTCTGCGCACACTACTCGAAACGGTTCATGCATTAGATAGTTGGTAGAGCAACGATCAAGGTTAATAGGTACAAAGTTACGATAAGATCTAATAGGGACAGTTAAGTTTATTCGACTTAATAAAATGGGTGAGTCGATTTCACCATTGAGCAGATTAGTAACAAATAAAACACCATGCATAGTTCTACGGTTTAAAAGGGAAGGGAGGTTAATTAATAGAAGTCTACTTGAATACGAAGGCAAATCAACACCGGGAACCCAGTTAAATCTTCTAAGTGCAAATAAAAGAAATTTCTTCTGAACAGATTCGATACTATCCTGATGAATCTTGTATTGCGGAGACCACACACAAGATCCATATTCGAGGATGGGACGCACTAGGGATGTATAAAGTGTTTTAGTAGTGTAGAGATCGTTAAACTCTTTCGACCACCGCTTGATGAAACCAACGACACTGATGGCTTTATTAACCATGCACGATATATGAGAATCAAACTTTAATTTTGGGTCAAGAATAATACCCAAATCCTTCATTTCTAATACGCGATCGAGTGGTGAGCCATCAAGCAAGTACTGAGCAGTATGAGGAGTACTTCTACAGAAAGACATTACTTTACATTTAGAAGAATTTAAATTAAGTTGGTTAAAGTTGCACCAATCAGATAGTACAATAAGATCAGACTGTAGTAAGTTACTGAAAGAAGGTTCATTATAGGATAAACATAATTTAACGTCATCCGCAAACATGTACACGTGCGAGTTAGATATTACTGCAGGAAGATCATTAATGAAGATATTACATAATAAAGGCCCAAGGTGACTACCTTGGGGGACACCTGATGTTACATAAATTGGTTTACAGACAGATGATTTGAAGACAACTTTTTGTGTACGGCCACACAAGCGCTCGGAAAGCCATGAAAGGAGGTTAGTTGGGAGCCCAATAATGTTTAATTTATGAAGCAAAAGTGAGTGAATAACAGAATCAAATGCCTTACTTAAATCGGTTTAAATGACATCAGTTTGCATTTTGCTTTGAAATCCTTTAATAACAAGCGATGTAAATTCTAGAAGGTTGGTGGTAGTAGATCTACGCTTTACGAAACCATGTTGATAAGGCGACATAATTGCACTACATGAGTGTTGCAATTGAGAGCAAATAAGTTTTTCGAAGACTTTCGGAATGGCAGACAATTTCGAAATCCCTCTATAATTTTTAACATTGGACTTTGAAGAATTTTTATGAAGTGGAATAATAAAAGATTGCTTCCACATATCAGGGAATACTGAAGATTCAACAGACAATTTTAATAATTTTAGTAAAGGTTTGCACAGTGTATCAGCGCAATATCTAAGTACACAACCGGGCACTCCATCAGGACCAGGCGAGAAGCCTGGTTTGATCAGGTTTAGGTCACTTAGCAGCGAACACTCAGTTAAGACAGGGGAAAATATGCAATTTGATGTTTGAATTTGGAAGGGATAAGTATTACTAGAACTATGAGAACTCAAAGAGTATACTGATTGAAAATATTCAGCAAATAGATCGGCCACAGCCTGATCCTTACTTGCTTTCGTATTATCAAGAAAAACTGAGGATGGCAGGCAGGAGGATTTACGTTTAGAGTTAACAAATTTTTAAAACTGTTTAGGATCTCAAGAGAAATTCAAACTTATGTAACCTCCTTCGAATAAAGAGCCTCTCGTCTGGGCGACAACATCTTATGTAAAAACCCAAACGAGCTCTACGAGAATGAAATATCGTTTTTACATACATCCTCTATCCGCTCTGACGATCAGTAGCCAAAAACAGCGGGGCGGGACCCATTAACTACTAGCTATTCCGGGATGGGGTGGGTTGTTGCTGCTGCTACTGTTCGGGGTTACAAAAAGGTTTATTATAGAGTCCCTCCTGAAACTACATCACTTTTGATTCGATACTCAATAAAAAAAACAATCCATACCTACGGTCGGCGACACGACGCGAAGGCGGTCATCCCTCTTAACAAAAAAAAAAACAACAGGTTTGTTGGTCCAACAATTTTGATACCCAGAATCGCGGTGGAGTCTGAGATGACATTTGACCCCCCATTCTGTACCCACCCTACCATGCGATAGTAGGTAATATAAATTATATAAATTGATGTTTTCAATAAGAAGTACTGTTATAAAAATATTAAAATAACTTTTTAGTGTTTTGTAACAAAAAATACCCAGAATCTGGGCTGTGCTAAAAAACTCCAGAGTTTTTGGCTCGAGCAAATTTTAAAATCTCTAAGGCAAAGCCCTCCCGTTCCGCATGTTCGCCAGATTTCATTTTTCGTTAATTTTTTTCAGAGCAAATAAGAGTTGCTATCAAAAACAAAAAAAAAAAAAATTGCCCAAAATGTATTTAATATTTATTTTTATTCTTTCAAGGGCAAACGCTGGACATTTGTGTGATAATTCATAAATAGGAAAATAACAAGTAAGAAGGCTAAATAAAATGTTAAATATTTATTTTGTACAAAAACTACAAGAGACAAGACTTTGCATTTTTTTTATACCCTTAGCCCATAAAATGGCTAAATAAGGGTACAATGGTTTTCTGCAAATATATGTAAAAGACAGAAGGAAGCATCACCGACCCCATAAAGTATCTATATTCTTGATCAGCATTCAACAGCCGAGTCGATCTAGCCATGTCCGTCTGTCTGTCCGTCTGTCTGTCCGTCTGTATGTCTGTCCGTCTGTATGAACGCGCCGATCTCAGAGACTGTAAGAGCTAGAGACTTCAAACTTGAAACCTAAACTCTCCTATACCATAAGCAGATCAAGTTTGCTTCAAATTTTCGATAGCACTTCTGGTTTCCGATATACACATGTGATCGATAACTAAAAATTCTTGAGTTTCAAAACTATTAATAAAATAAAGAACAATTGAAAAGATTTGATTAAAATCGGTTAAGAAACCGGAGATATCGCAATTTGAAATTTGGTCATTTTGGTCACCGGGTAAATACACACAAATGACTGTACGCGTTACGTATGGGGTTAAGGGTATGTCCTAGTCGGGACTTCTCGACTAGAGCCTTCTTACTTTTTTTTTTTCATTTTGCCTACCATATTTCGATTAATTGTAAGCACAGAGTAACACAGGCAGAAACTACGATTTTATGTGAATTAAGCCATCGATAATCATATATCGAATACAAATATGGCTAAACAAGGGAAAGCCAGACGCACAAACTTTATCATGTAAATGCGAGCAGATTATTAAATATGTTTAAAAACGGAATAAATATAAAAGTGAATGAAAAAGACATCACTATGTAAGTTGTCTCTAAGACGTCATTAAACTTTTAAATATATCTGACAAAAAAAAGGTTATATTCGCATGATCAGCATAGCGAGTTGAGTCAATAAATATGTCCGTATGTTCGTCTCTTTCTATGGAAACAAGCCCCACAGTTTTTGAGCTTTGGATCTAAAACTTTAAATAACGTCTTTTGATGGTTGCCGCAAGATCATTTTGCATGCCAAATATAGACATTCTTTCTTGTTATTTTATGCCCCTCTTTTAGGAACATGCGCATGCCGCAATTAATTAAATAGATTCTAACAATTATCAATAAACAAACCAAAAATAAATAATAAACAAGTAAAATGTTGCTGTCGGGCGCCATATACTCTGATACCTGTTTACATAACTGTGTTAAGGATTCTGCGTGCAAAGCGTAATATATGGGGTTTTGGGTATAAAATTCAGGTAAAAGGGATAAATGTGACATCCAATTTTGTGATGCATATCTGTGGCGGATGGCACCTTCTATCTCCCGACGCTAGTCACCATAGCATAAAAACTGAAAAAAGATATAGAGGTGGGCGGTCGAGGTGGGCGTGTCATTCCCACCAAATTTGCGTTGGAGTGCAAAAACTAAGAAAGGTGGGCGGTATAAGTGGGCGTGGCATCCAAACTCCCTTCATTTAATGAAGGCCTTTGAAGAATGGCGACGTCCGCCTCCCTATTAAATTTGGTGAGTCTAGTTTAAAAACTGGCGATGATACATGCATTCCAGTTTTTCTTTTTGGGCGGTGGGGCATGACCCGTTGATGCAAATCTGTGTCAGATGTCAGCATCTACCTTCATACCAAAGTTATAATTGGAGGGGGGCTGGGGCGGAAGAGGTGGGCGTGGCATCCAAACTTTTGAATCAGTTTTTTGGGGGAATGCCATCGGCTATCTTGTTCCCAAATTTGGTGACTCTAGCTGCTAACATGTAGGATATATATGTGTTTTTTGATTTGCGAGATTTATCGACTTGTTACCGATTTTCCAGGCCCCCTGAGGTCGTAGAGCCCTAAATTTAACACTTTGTCTGACGAAGACATGTACCAAGATATTTGTAAAGCTGCAAGGCTATAGCTTTAAGTGTGTCGAAAAAAGTTGCATTCATACAAACGGACGGACGGACGGTCGGACAGATGGACAGACAGCATGACGGACATTGCACAAACCCAATATACTATGATACCTTTGGTATCAAAGTATATATACAGTGGCCAGGGTACATTGGACAACTATATCAGCAAATTGAAGTTTTTCGACGCGCTTAAGCTTATTAAAAATAACGACGGAAATAATTATAAAATTCAAAACTCGGTAAGTAGTACAATTTATTTAACATATCGTAGTAATAACTTATTTTATATATGTTTGTATTGCCATGACACTTAACTATCAGGCGAATTGGTATGCAGTTTCCTTGTAACGTCAGATCGTTCTTTGTCAACTTCATTGTCGAATGTTCCATTTGGAGCATATTTTTGTTTTGACTCTTTCTTGGCCATCAAGCAGTTATGTAATGCGCAAATTGCAGAGACAACATATTTTGTTTTTTCTGGCCCAAGTTCCAATGCCTTTCTCTAAACCCAAAATCCATTAGCCATTATGCCAAAAATATTTTCTACCATTCTTCTTGCTCTGGAAAGTCGGTAGTTAAAAACACGATTTGGAGCAGGTTGATTTCTGAATGGTTATGGATTCATTATGTATATTTTCAATGCAAATGCATCATCCGCAACAAGTACATAGGGCACTTTTAGATCTCGACCTGGAAGTGGCTGCTCCTTAGGAACATTAAGTTGTTTCTTTTTGTAACGCATATGATAGACTATATGCGTTAAAAATACCTCCATCAGAAATTCTTTCTTTGCCTCCTACATCGAAGTAAATTATTTTATAGTTTGCATCTGCTAACACCATTAGCACAACGCTATGCGTGCCCTTATAGTTGAAATAGGTACTACCACTGTTAGACGGAGCTTTCATAACTACGTGTTTTCCGTCTAATGCACCGATACAGTGAGGAAAGCCTCTCGTTTGAAGAATTGGGAACCTTAGAAAATTCAAGTAAATTATTAATATTTTGTTTACATCATTTCATACTTTTTCACATATATTTATGATCTAAGTGAAAATTCCGTTGACACAATATTCCTAGGAGAAGCACCATGTTCAGCTAATTCGTCAAGAACAAAAGATGAAAAAAAGAAAACGTGACGAGATAAAATTTAAGGACGAAGATCTGCTTATTAAAAAGGCAAGCGCTTTACTCGTATAAGCCAGCGGATGACCATCAGGTGTTCGGTGATTTCGTTGCATCTGAGCTCAGATTGCTGACATCACACCAAAATAGACTTATGCTTCGCAGAAAAATTCAAAGAGCTATTTTGGAAGTATCGGAAATTGATAGCGAGTGCACTTTTACTTGTTCCACACCTAATATCGTGTACTCGTCTACCAGTTTTGGCTTTTCAGATGGTAAAAAAGTAAACGTTTTTGGCTCGAGCAAATTTTAAAATCTCTGAGAACAAGCCCTCCCTGTTCCGCATGTTTGGCAGATTTGATTTTTCGGTATTGTTGTTCGGAGTAAATAAGAGTTGCCACAATTAAATAAAAAAATTGCCCGAAATGTATTTAATATTTTTTTGATTGGTTTCAAGGGTAATCGCTGGACATTTATGTGCTATTTCATTAATAAAAAAAATAATAATATGCAAAATCTTGTCTCTTGTAGTTTTTATACAAAATAAATATTTAATATTTTTCCGCCAAGTAACTCGTGCTACTTGACAATTCTGCTATGACATCTTGCTTGAACAGATGTTGTACATTAAATGCAAAATCTCTTAGCCGATTGTTAGAGATTTATATCAATAAAAATTCATGAATTAAAACATTTATTATTTTAAATGTATTTACAATATGCATTGAAGCTAAAAATTACCTTTCTAAAATTATATACTTATTATGCATTAGACGTTTTATTTTGCTTAAACTTAGCAAAACACTGGCCCAACAGCTTGGAGTTTTAAAAGCGTCTCAAACAGCGCTCTGGCACACCTAAAACCACCATCGGGTTGGTTTCGGGTTGAAATTCGGTTGGTTTTCATTCGTAGCACACCCTTGATAATTTACATACTTACTTTAAGATATTCCCTTTTCAGGCATTCATACACAGCTCGACAAGACTCCGGCACAATGCTTGCAACCGTACTCACAAAAAAGAAACATCAGAGAATGATATGAATCACCTGTAAAAAAAATTAATTTACATCAATAAACATAATTATCAAAAGTTCATAAAAGTGTTAAATATATTTAATACATACCCGTGGCTAAAAAATGCAATGTCATGACTTATCGCTCACTTGGTGGAATCGCAGTGTTTTTTTTAGTTATGTAGTTTTTTACTTTTTCTAATAAAAAATTAAAATCACTGACTGACATGCGAAAAAAAAATGTAATAGTTTGTTTCATCGCCATTTTATAGCTCTTTTAAAAGGTTCTGATGCACTTCTTTTTCATCTCTTTTGGAAATCCACTTCTTCACCCAACACCTTTTTTTTGCAGATTTAATCTTCTCACTTTTTTACGTTTTATTATAGTTGCTAATATAGCAATAGCAACAACTCTCGATTTTTGTGCCGATATAATATAATCACGTCGTTATTCCTTGAATTTCACAAAACAACAGAACTTACAAATTAGTGTCACTTGCAAGCACTGCAAACAAAAAACGAAGACACGTGTAGACGTTAACGCAATATATTGCACGAAATAGCCATGCAAAAGTTTCTTGCAATATTTGCATAGGAGTAAACATTAGGTCTTTTAGCTCTTAAAACCAGCTAGACGATAAAGTGTGATAAAGTGCTTCGACTTTTGAGTTGTCCCAAAAATTAACGAATACAATGGTTCGGGTGAAGAGTCTAATAGTGGCAATCACACTTTGCAATTAGCACAACACATGCCAGGCGTCTCGCCTGGAAAATTAGCCGCATCACAATGTGAACATATTGCGTTCTTCCTCCAATGTATCCGGACATACTATAATAATCACTCTGACTATTGTAATTAAAAGCAGCACGCATCATTTCAGCCAAAACTGCAAGACGTACTCGTGATCGCTGTGCAAGATTCAGTGCAGGTACAGGGTCAACAGATCTATTTCGTTCACGCTGCGATATTGCCGAATAATTTTTTCTACGCGCCTATATTTGCTCGTGTGGTTTGTGGCATTTTTCCTTTAAATTGCTACATAATTAGTGGTACACAATATGTTTTTTTCAAATAAAAAAAACTTCAAGAGTTCAAAACTTCCGGGTGTTTTAAACTACATACATAAAACACCGATGCTCGCAAAAAAAAAAATTGAGAAAAGTACACGCACAATAATTATCGAAGCACGTACAAAATAAAATGACAACATAAATTACAAACAAAATTATGTTTACTCCCAACAAACAATGATTCAAGCGCTGGAAAAAAAAACTGTAACTCAAGCGCTGGATTCAAGTGTGAATCAAGCTTGAAAAATCAGGCGCTGGAATTTTTCATCAAAACGCTGGAATTGAACAGTGTTGCTAAAATTTTGTCAAGTACTTGTATTTAACACTTGATGTCCAGCGCTTGAATCAAGTGTGAAGCCTTTTCTCAAGCCACATAGCTTAAGATAAAAAATTTATCTTGCACTTGAATTTACGCTTGAGATTTTGTTAAAATCAATTGTAAATTCTCTATATAGAGTACTGAACTGACATTTACTTTAATTGTGATTTTTAAGTGGTCGAGAATAAGTGAAAATTGTACGAAACGAAAATGAGCTCCAATAAAAGTATCAAAATTAATAATGAGTGCAGTGGCATTGTTAAGTTACTTATGAATCCGGATTTCGGGAAAAAAAGTGCTGATAGAGACAGTGACTCTGAAAAAGTTTATATAAACAGTGATATAAACAAGTAAGAAGGCTCTAGTCGAGAAATCCCGACTAGGACATACCCTTAACCCGATACTTAACCATTACAGTTACTTATGTATATTAAATCAGTGACCAATATGACCAAACTTCAAACTGCGATATCTCCGGTGTTTCTGATCCGATTTTAATCAAATTTTTTTAAATGTTCATTATTTCATCTGTAGTTTCAAGCCTCATATTCACAATTTTGAAATTCAAGATGTTTTTGTTATCGATCACATGTGTATATCGGAAACCAGAAATGTTATCGAAAATTTAAAGCAAACTTGATCTGCTCATGGTATAGGAGAGCTTAAGTTTCAAATTTGAAGTCTCTAGCTCTTATAGTCTCTGAGATCGGCGCGTTCATACAGACGGACAGACAGACGGACAGACGGACGGACGGACAGACAGACATGGCTAGATCGACTCGGCTGTTGATGCTGATCAAGAATATATATACTTTATGGGGTCGGAGATGTTTCCTTCTGTCTGTTACATACATTTGCACAAAACCATTATACCCTTATTTACCCATTTTATGGGTTAAGGGTATAAAAAGCAAGAAGTGCCACCGCCTTTAGTTTTCGCAGAGCCAACACATTTAGAAGAAAACTTAATCAGTGATGATGAAGTGCTTCAGAAAGAGCTCTGTGAATGGGTCGTGAGATTCGGAATCACAAATACCGCAACAAACGAATTGCTTGCGTAAAAAACATACTTTTTTACCAAAAGATGCGCGGACGCTAAGAGGTACACCATTAGAGGAGCCGCTGCAAAAAATGGAAGGTGGTGAATTTTTTTACTACGTTATTGCCGACTGCCTTACGGATTTTTTGGAAAATAATGCTTTTACCGAGAATGTACTTGAGCTCAATTTTAATGTAGATGGACTTCCTTTGGCTAAAAGCTCAAACCAACAAACATGGCCAATTTTAGTAAATAATTTGAACACCAAAAGCGTTTTCACTGTTGCCGTATATTGTGGTCAAAGCAAACTTGGTACCAAGCTGCATCAAATGCAATCAAGTTGGGAGTATTTTGAAAGAAAAGGTATTTTCATTGCGCAAAATAACGAAGCACGTTGCGACCGGGACTTCCGAACTAAGAAAGATGCTAATCATCACAAAATTATGGACAAAATGGCAATTGAGAAAATTCCAATAGATTTAGTGAAATCATTTCCATATGATTATATGCATGTTGTTTGTCTTGAAGTTGTTAGAACACTCCTTACATGTTGGATTAAAGTGCGCATGCAAGACTACTCACTATCTTCGCAGAAAATTAAAAGCTTAGACTGCAGCATCTTATATATAAGCAGCCAAATGCCGAAGGTATTCGCGAGAAAACAGAGGTCTCTTAACGAAATGGAACGGTACAAGGCCACAGAATGCAGAGAGTTTTTACTGTATACAGCACTTGTAGCGTTGAGAAACATACTGCACCCAGATATATACCACCATTTCTTAAAACTATCAATAGCATTGAGAATTTTGCTTCATCCTGTTGACTGCAAGAAAAACAATAAATTTGCGGAATCACTTTTATTTGATTTCGTAAAAGACGTGCCGAAATATTATTCAAAATCATACTTAACATTCAACTTTCACTGCCTGACGCATCTCGGCAATGACGCAAAATTTTTTGGATGTCTAGAAGGGATAAGTGCCTTCCCCTTTGAAAATTACCTTGGGAAACTTAAATTAAAGTGCAAAAAAAAAAAAAAAAAAAAAACAACTATGCGGCTCAAATTTATAACCGATTAGTCGAAGAAAGTTTGCATAAAAATAATAACATAGCAAAGGACCAACCAGTTGGCAGAAAAAAAGATGGCACGGTGTTCTTTGTGCGCACATCAAATTTCTACTTATCTTTAAAAAAAAAAAAAAAAAAAAAAAAAAAAACCAAATAATTGTTATTCGATCAAAAATACAATTTTTAAAATATTTAACTTGAAAGAGGAAAACGGAAAAGTAACAATGGAGAGCAAGGAAATTTTAAATTTAAAAGACTTTTTCGAGGATCCAATAAAGTCTAGTTATATTGGCATTAAATGCGCATCGAACTTAACCTATGCAGCTGACTTTTCTCACCACAAAATCAATGAAATCACCTACAAAATTATAGAATTTAAAACCAATGGGCCTTTAAACGAAGAATATTCAAATGTTTTTATTCCATTAACACATAATGAAGGGGCTGATAGCTGAATTTGAAACCAATGGCCCTTTAAATGAAGAACATTCAAAATTATTTAATTCTTTAACACATAATGAAGGAGGCTGATAGCCGTATATCGATAAGCTCCCGATGAGGATAAGTTGCATTATCGAGTAGTTGCAGGTGCAGCTGGCATCTCCAACATGTCATCGCAGCCAACTTCACTTCAACTTAATAAATAAAAAGGGAACGATCAAAAAACTAGATACAAAATAAAAAAAAAAATGAGCAATCAAGAATATCAACCGTTGTACGAAGAAAACATGGGTGAGAATGTTACAACAACTCGTTAGTTTCAAGTAAAGTAACATAAAAACATAACATAAGTAAACATAAAAAAATACTGTTTTCAGCAACCGAAAGTGTACCGTTAGTAATTGCTTCAAATGAGGGTAAGTAACATTAAAACCACTGTAAAGATAAGTGGTTACGTAACGTGGATTCTGTGCGACATTTGTGGGTCCGAGGAAATTTACCAATAAGCTATGGATGTGCAGAGTGCGGGCATGGGGAGTGTGGCCAATTGGATCTTCACATCCGTAGCTCAGATCCCGGTCTATATGGCTGGCGTTGTGCCTGGTGTCAACGGTGCTACCATGACAGGTGTTACAGAAGCGTTGATACTGAAGCTGTGTGCGATTTTGGCTAGTTTAAAGACATGATATATCCGCCCTACAGCATTGTTGCCGCCAGGACGCGTGAATCTGTGCGTTTGCATCTTGTAGGTATAAATCCGCCAAAAATTGAGAACTGGGAACCGTTAATTGTTATTGCAAACACAAAATCTGGTAGCAGCACTGGTTCAAATGTTTTGTCCTTGCTGCGTGGGTATTTAAACCCAATGCAAGTTATGGAACTTGGCACACGTGGTCCGCAGGATGCGCTGCAGTGAGCTTCAAAAACAATTCCCCGGTCATGTCGCATATTAGTGGCCGGGGGAGACGGTACAATTGGCTGGGTTCTTAACACCATCTACACACTCAACATAAAGCAACAACCGTCAGTGGAAATTTTACCACTGGGCACAGGTAACGATTTGTCACAAGTGCTCGGGTGGGGAGCAGAGCCACCTTCTGTTCTGGATCCACTTCAGATATTGCGAAGAGTTAAGCGAGCTCGATCCGTAAATCTCGACAGATTTGATCTGAAAATTGAAAGACTCTTTTTCCGACTTCCCATACAAAGACACCCCATCAAGACAATACACGTCTACAACTATTTTAGCGTAGGTGTTGATGCGTCCATTGCCTACAACTTTCACAGGACGCGTGAATCCCGGTTCTATTTGCTTAGCAGTCGAATATTTAACAAGATTTTGTACTTTACATTTGGCACACACCAAGTTGTGCAACCGGATTGGGAACGCATCGAGCGAAAACTAGAACTTTATCTTGATAACAAGTTAATCGAACTGCCGGAGCTCCAATCGCTGGTTTTTCTTAACATTGATTCTTGGGGTGCGGGATGCAAGTTGTGCGAATTAAGCAATTCAAATGGCGAGAGACGCATTATAAACTCGATTTCCGACGGTATTAGTGGCAAGGTGTTTGGCATTGTCTCATCCTTTCATATTGCCCAGTTGCAATGCAACATAAGCAAACCAGTGCGCATTGGTCAAGCCAAGCAAATAAAGTTAGGAGTCAAAGAAACGGTCCCAATGCAAGCGGACGGTGAGCCCTGGATGCAGCCACCGGCTGATATACACATGCAGGCACGGAGTCAAGCCCGTGTGCTTAAACTAGATGCAGCGGACACCGAGTAGAACATAATCTACTCTTAAAAACACACCATGTTCTGCCTTGGTGCTCCATAACTTTAATGTATAAGATATATAATTCAAAAGGTAATTTTATAAGGATTGAAGATAAAAAATCATATTTCATTGAAATCGGGCAAGCCGTCTAGGAGGAGTATGCGGACATGATGTTTTGCCACTTATTTTTATATATATATATATATAAAATATAGTAAGCCGTCTAGGAGGAGTATGCGCATATGAAGTTTTGCCACTTATTTTTATACTTTGATACCAAAGGTATCATAGTATATTGGGTTTGTGCAATGTCCGTCATGGTGTCTGTCCGTCCGTCCGTCCGTCTGTCCGTATGAACGCAACTTTTTTCGACACCCTTAAAGCTAGAGCCTTGCAACTTTGCAAATATCTTGGTACATGTCTTCGTCAGACAAAGTGTTAAATGTAGGGCTCTACGACCTCAGGGGGCCCGAGAAATCGATAACAAGTCGATACACCTCGATGTGCAAATCGATAAAACACAAATATATCCCACATTTTAGCAGCTAGAGTCACCAAATTTGATGGCAAGATAGCTGGTAACATTCCTCAAAAAACTGCATTAAAAGTTTGGATGCCACGCCCACCTATTTCGCCTAAACAAAAATGCCTGTATCTTTTACAGTTTTGAAGCTATAGCCACCAAAATTGACATGAAGGTAGATACTGACATCTGACAAAGTTATGCATCAAAACATTGGATGCCACGCCCCAAACAACGGGATATGCCCCACCGCCCAAAAAAAAAAAAACCGGAAGGCATGTATCTTTGCCAGTTTTTTAAGCTAGAGTCACCAAATTTGGTATGAGCATTGGTAGTGACATCCGTAGCAGGTGTACATCAATGTTTTTGATGCCACGCCCACTTATACCGCCCACCTCTATATCTTTGTCAGTTTTTGAGCTAGTCTCCAATTTTATACCCAAAACCCTCATATATTACTATTTGCACTCAGAATCCTTAACACAGCTATGTGAACTGGTATCAAAGTATATCGCAGTCGGTTGCGTCCGACTGCAACGTTTTTACTTGTTATATATACATTTATAGTAATGATAATAATAATATATAATAATACTGTACTCAGTGTCTTTTTTAAACCTTTTAATATCAAGCACATTGTAGCACTTTGCTGCAATGTTTACGTAAACCAAAGTCCCAAACATAATTTAAGTGCAAAAGTAAAATGATCACACAAGTATGCAACGGGCAGCAGAAGTACCGTGTCAGCATGTCTCGCATGCGCGACCGTCCCCTCGTTATATATGTATATGACATTCTTCCTCGCGCTCTCGCTAATATCATATCATGGTAAGTATTACAAAATAAGCCAACGTCTCTGATAGCGTTTACTGGCAGCTTAGGCTAAGAAACAAAAATGTAATAGCTTCAGATAAATTCAATAAAGCACGATTGAACAAAGTACAGCAGATATGAAAGCTAACTTATTAACTATATCCAATAAATGTGATTGAACCTAATACAATTTTAGTGTTTTTGGTAAGAACTTGCCTACTGCATGATAATAATATTAATCCTAACATTACAAACAATGAATATAACAATTCAATATTAAAGTATCCATGAGTTTAAGACAGTACAGTTTAAAATAAATTACAATGATAAACTTTTTAAAACGAGGTGCACTATGAATCTAATATTTTTCTAAGCCTGAAAAATTCTCTACACATTAAGAAAAAAAAAGATTTCGTGAAAAAATAAATACCTCCAACGGGACTCGAACCCCCAATCTTCTGACTGCCGGTCAGCTGTTCTCACCTTTGTGCTACGTAGGGCTTATTCCCATACCGCCAAATAAATCAATATATGATTGTACTAGTAAGGCCCTCGCTTGCTTCGCTGCGCCAATAGTTTTTAAAAAATTTTAGCAATATATATAAAATAAATTAGTTAATGTTTAACAACATATTAGCAAAATATTTAATATTCTCTTTTTCACGCCACCATTGAGGTTAAGAATCAAACGCGTCATTTTACTTTGATACCAAAGGTATCATATTATATTGGGCTTATGCAATGTCCGTCAACGCAACTTTTTTCAACACCCTTAATGCTAGAGCTTTGCAACTTTGCAAACATCTTGGTACATACCTTCGTCAGAAAAAGTGTTAAATTTGGCTCTACGACCTTAAGGGTCTGGGAAATCGATAACAAATCGATACCTCGTTGTTAATAACGATGAAACATATATATATATATATCACATTTTAGTAGCAAGAGTCACCAAATTTGTGGGCAAGATAGCCGATGACATTCCTCAAAAACTGCTTTGAAAGTTTGGATGCCACGCCCACCTCTTCCGCTCCCAGCCCCCCTTCAGTTATAATCGAAAATGACTGTATTTTCCACGGTTTTAAAGCTATACTCACGAAATTTGATGGGAAGGTAGATGCTGAAGTTTTACAAAGATATGCATCAAAACTTTGGATGCCACGCCCCCACTGATACCACCCACCTTCTAAAATCTGAAAACTCTATATCTTTTTCAGTTTTTGGGCTAGAGTCATTAAATTTGGTAGAAACATTGTTAGTGACATCCGTAACCTATATACACCAAAGTTTTCTATGCCACGCCCACCTTTTAAGCCCACCTCGTAAAATCTGAAATTTATATATCTTTCCCAGATTTTGCGCTAGAGTCTCCAAACTTGATAGGGGGGGTAGAAGGTGCCATCCGCCACAAATATGCATCACACATTTAAATGTCACGCCTACCCCTTCTGCCTGCCTTTTTATACCCAAAACCCCCATACTCTACAAATACATACAAACTTACATATGTGCTTTGCTTGCTTGTTCGAAATTGTATATCAACAATGTTTGTGTGGTACGACGTTACGTCTGATTTAGATAAGCAGCAAGTAAGCAAATCAACCACTATACAAAGATGTTTAAGATAAATTATTTTCCCGCAAATGGCTCGATATAAAAAACAAATACCAATTGAATGTATGTACCTATGTACATATCTATACAACTATTTTGCATTATATATACATACATATGTATGCGGATTACATTTTCTAAAGTTTCTATTTGTTAGTGCGTTTGTTTTTTGCATTTTTTGTTATATATATGTATGTACAAAAGAATGTTAAATGTACATATGTACATGCGTGCATTTGCAACACCAACCAAAGTTACAAATGTCAGTTTAAAAATTATATCAAAACAACAATGGCAATAGATATTTGAGTGTTAATTTTTGTTTGATAATTAGCAAGTATGTAGGTAAAACGCAGACGGCAGTAGTGGAATGGGTCATGTGATTTGTTTTTGTAAACTCGGTGGCGTTGAAACTCACACCTTGTGTGACAATGAGGCGCCAGAGTGGTGGAATGAGGTAAAATGATAAACCCAGGACCTTGATTTGTATGGAGGTACTCGAAGGAGTGGTCCAAATTAAAAATTCTTAGTGCTCACTTTCACCGAGAATGGAATATTTTGTGAAAATTTCAGCCTTCTAGCTCTTATCGTTTAGACTGTGGGCCTCTCAACAATCAGTCAGTCAGGACAAACTATTTTATATATATAGATTATTTGTATTCAAAAATTATTTCTTATTAACTTTTTCACTTCAAACGACCAATGTGTTATTTCTGTGGGAAAGGCTTTTTTAAATGCGTAGCACTATGGATATTAATTTTTATAAGCAATAATTATTAATAGACAGAAAAATTCCATACACGTTGAAAATGCATTTCGAGAAAGAATAAATACTGCCGAAGGGACTCGAAGTTACACTTGCCTTTTCTTAAAAAAAAAAAAAAAAAAATAAGTTCAGGTAAAACAAGTAAAATCGTTGCAGTCGGACGCAACCGACTACGATATACTTTAATACCAGTTTAAGGATTCTGTGTGCAAAAAGTAATATATTGGGGTTTTGGGTATAAATATCAGGCAGAAGGGGGCGGGGGCGTGGCATCCAAACTTTTGATGCAGACTCTAGCTGCTAAAATGTGGGATATGTACAGTTTGTCAAGAAAGTGTTTTGACAACATTAAAAGTTAAATCTACGCATAGTTTATACTTACTTTAAAAAAGATTGGTATCAATGGATTGGTTATTTAAATTCCGTTTTAATGATCCAATCCCCTTCTTAGCCCATTAAGTACCCATTGAAAGTTTTTAGTTCTTCCAAAGGTCAATTTTAAAAACTTTTTGCCAGGGCTTAAACAAAAAATGTTTTGATGCAAAAAGTTGCTTCAAACAATTCTAATAGTGACTGAAATATTGTTCAAAAATCTCTTCGCATGTATTTTTTATGATTTTTTGAAAATGCTAAAAATTACCATTTTTACCCTTTTTTCATTAAAAATTGTCATTTTAAGTCCCATAAGAGGAAGCTGGAAAGTCGATGATTTTTCTGAATCCACTTAGACAATGACCGTTTTTTATACTTTGATACCAATGGTATCCTAGTATATTGGGTTTGTGCTATGTGAGTCATGGTGTTTGTTCGTCTGTCTGTATAAACGCAACTTTTTTCGACACCCTTAAAGCTAGAGACTTGAAACTTTGCAAATATCTTGGTACATTTCTTCGTCAGACAAAGGGCTCTACGACTTCAGGGGGCCTGGGAAATCTATAACAAGTCGATACACCTCGATGTGCAAATCGATAAAACACATATATATCCCACATTTTAGCAGATAGAGTCACCAAAGTTGGGGGCAAGATAACCGATGACATTTCCCAAAAAATTGAATAAAATGTTTGGATGCCACGCCCACCTCTTCCGTCCCAAGCCCCCTCCAATAATAAACTCCAAATTTGTTATAAAGGTGGATGCTGACATCTGACACAGATATGCATCAAAACTTTGGATGCCACGCCCCCAAACAACGGGCCATGCTCCACCGCCTTTAAAAAAAAAAACCGAAATGCATGTAACTTCGCCAGTTTTTAAGCAAGAGTTTGATACCTTTGGTATCAAAGTATAAAAACATTGTACAACGTCTCTTGTGGACTCTCAAGTCTAGCAGATAGACCAGCGGAGAATAGTTTATAATTAGTAACCAGAATGCGCGCTGAGCCTTACAGCCTTAGCAATAGGGTTATAAAATTTTTTGACCAGTGACTTTAAACTGAGCACAAACTGACTTACTAGCAAATGCGTGCATATGTATATACATACATATGTATATGTGTATACATCCCGCCAGTTCGCTTGGTTAGCATCTATAAACACAACTAGTTCTCAACTAGTTATTTAGAGACAAAAATGCAACTACATAGTTCTAAGGTAATGCTGCGAGGAGTCAATTTTCTAACTTCTTTTCTATCCCTTTTTCATTATTTTTAGAACTAACTCTAAAAGTGGCCCCAAGTAATGCTGGGAGTAGTCACTTTAGAAACCCTTTTTTATTCCCTTTTGATATTATTTATAACTAGTTCTGAGTCTGACTCTAAGTAATGCGGCGCGTAGTCACTTTTCAAACGTTTTTCCACGTATTTTATGCATTTGTGCTCCTCTCTCTTTGCTGATACCATTTGAGAGAGCAGTTGAGAGAGATGAAAAGAATAAGCGCGAGCATTTGCAAGCAGCAACTTGCGACGAATAGTATGGTGAAAAATAAAAACAAAAACAAATTATGCGCTGTAACTGTTTACTATCCCTATGTCTTCTTTAATATTTACCGGTTGACTTTTCTGTTCTGTGTTAAGCGTTTTATGCTTGACAAATTTAAGCAAGTTTTAGTGCAATTGTGATTGAGCTGCTGTGCGTTTGTAAAATCGTAAATTGTGTTGTAAAATATATATTTATTAAAAACAAAACAAATAACAAAAGGGTTGTGTACCAACAAAGTGAAAGGAGAGCTCTGAAGACTTAATTTCCTCTGATGACGGATGAGCATTTAGAAGATCTGGAAAAGGCGGTACCGCATGATTCAAGGGACCACTTTGTGAGTATGCTGATATTCTCTAAAAATTCCTATTACATTTACTTATACATTTCAGATGAGCTTATACAGTCATACAACATATGTGGCACCCACGGGAAAAAGTCGCTGAATGTGCACAAAAACTTTTACAATGTGCTATTAGGTAATATTTCTTAAACCCCTTTAATGCTTATTTAATAACTAACTAAAATTTATATTTTTCAGCTGCGATACCAGAGGGCGATGGCAGACCAGAGGATGAGCTCCGCCATTCAGGCACAAAAAAACAAAAAAACTTTTTTTTTAAGTATTTGCATTGCAAAAAAAAAAAAAAAAGCCATCACCAGATTTGTCTACTGAACAAATTTTAATTCAATAAATTTAATAAATAAAGTGAAATATTTTTTTTATTTAAACAATAATTAGGTATCTATTTACTTTTTAAGCCCAAAATAAAAAGTGCAGAACTAGTTACATAGAGTCAAAATTGGAACTAGTTACAATACTGGGTTTTTTTTATCCCAGTATTGAACTAGTTGCAATTCTGCCTCTAAGTAGTCACTTTTGCAACTAGTTCTAATTTTGACTCCATATAACTAGTTGTAAACTAGTGCAAGGTAATGCTTCGTAGAACTAGTTGCTGTCGTAGGACATGCCCATGTTAATGTAAACAGTTGTTAACATTGCAAAGCAATCTATGGAGAACTAGTTGTTGTCACTTTGCAACTAGTTCTGCAACTAGTTCTGAACTAGTTGCCGAGACTGGCGGGATACGATCGCTGACATACCAGCGCATACATAAAATAGGGGTGGGTTGCTGGTTGTGGTCGCAGTGAAATACAGCTACACAACGCCTTGTAATTTCCTAGCGCCACGCTATGCCTGCAAATTGAGCGGCGCACTGCGTTCGGCTGGCCTCTCTCAACACCCGAGAGAGAGGTGGCGCCAGAGATTACAAAAAAAAAAGGGTCAGGCGATTTTGGGCACTTTGAGGAGTCTTTATGTATGGGTTCGGTGGTTTAACATACAGTGGCGCTTCTTTCAATAACTTACTATGTACAGCCGGATCTTAGTGCGCTGTCGGATTGGTGCAACTTTAACCTAGTTACTTAAATCTGTTCATAATAAGTCTAAGAGTTCTGTTTGCTTCTAGTCTACTCAAGACTGAAATCAACACATCTATTCAATTAGGTAGAAATTCAAGCGTTGAATTCATCTTACTGTCTCTATTAGATCTTTGATTGTTGCTCAAGCAACTAATTAATATTTACTTGCAAAATTTAATTTACGTTTTATATGTTTATCATCTTAAACATCTTTAGCTTTACCTAAATTTTAATTTGAAGTTAAAACATAATTAAAGAAGTACGTTCTGCAGTGCAGGCCTTCGTAAATGCGTTAAGTATATAAAAATTCAGATGAGAAAGCGTAATTCCAAATTATTATATGCTCGAAATATCGACTGCGATATACTCTGATTCCAGTGTTCAAATCTGTGTTATACTGCATTTAAACTGAAGTCGCTAAAAAAGGCCTTAGTGATAGCCGCGAAAAGTCATTAACACTGACAAAAAGCCTTTAGCAAACAGCTGTTTTTTATTTACTTTTGGTTGTGATTGTTAAAGCAGAAGAAATTTGAAAAATGGAGCAATAATGCTGGCGAAAGAAATAGGTGATTGCGTTGTAAATACGGCAAATGATTGTGTCAACATATTTGGCAATTTTGTTGATTGCGAGAAGTGACCACAGCAGCACTTGTCCATAATGCAATCTCTGGATTTGACTCCATTTGCACATTTGATTTGGTTTAAATTCAGCTGTTCAAATTTACCACCTTTTGTAACTCGAGCCGAAAATATCGATACATCGGCAAAAAAATTCGCTATTTTCAAATATAACGGCAACATTTTGTATGCTTAAGGCTAAATTTTTTCGAATGCCTTAAGGCTAGCGGCGCGTCTTACGGCCTCAGTGTAAATGCACTATAAAGGATTCTGAGTGCAAACAGTTATAAATGGCGATTTTGGGTACAAGATGGCAGGCAAAAGAATTGTGATTCATATCTGTGGCAGATTGGGCGAAAACTAAGAAAGAAATAGAGCCTTAAGATTTTAAGAGGTGAGCGTTTCACTCGAAAATTTGATGCAAATCTGTGGCGGATGTCACTAACAATATTCCCATTAAATTTAGTGAAATAAACGCGATGGGCAGTTAGCACTTTGTCTGACAAAGACATGTACCAAGCTATTATCAAAGTTGCAAGGCTGTATCTTTAAGGGTGTCGAAAAAGTTGCGTTCATAGTATAGTATACTAAGACACCTTTGATATCAGAGTATAAAAAATATTCAAAGCGAAATGCATCCTTGCAGATAAATTCTTAAAAAAAAGAGGAAAAAAAAAAGAAATCTTCCTTCTTAAAGGTTGGTTAATAAAGTTAAATAGATGTACATATTTGATTTGCACATTAAAAAGTAGCATTTTTTTTTATAAATGCCAATTTAAAAATGTCCTGGACACATTGTATGATAAGCACACAAACAATCTTTTGCGCTTAAAGTTCTTGGTATTTAAAAAAAATTACGTTCCTTTTCATAGAGCGACAAACGTCCACCCGTATGAGATCATAAAAAGAGCTTGAAAGGTTCTTTTTAATTTACAAGATATCTGTGCTAATAACGTCAACTGCTGACATTTTGCTAGCTTGAAAGGTTATTTTTAATTTACAAGATATCTGTGCTAATAACGTCAACTACTGACATTTTATTACAATTATATTTGTATCAAATGTATTTTAAGTTTATTCTCAATACTAAATCAGAATTTTGAAAAACGTCTAAATTACAACGCATCGATGGATGAATATTTAAATAAAACCACCTCAATCAAAATTGGCATTATAGGTGAATCTGGACTCGATTCACCCATAGTATTACGCGACAGAAAAGAATGCGCTGTATGCACACCTTTTGGAAAAACATCAGATATTATTATTGAAGGCTGCATTCAAAATGTCAACTGTGCTCTTCTCTCGCGCAATGGACGTCTTCATGATATAATGCCTTCAAATATTAACAATAGAGCCAACGTTTGGGCCATGCGTAAGCTGGGCTGCACACATATATTAGGGGCACACATTGTCAGCTCGCTTCGTGACAATATTCTTTGCGGTGACCTTATAGTTCCACACGATACAATTGACAATACGTCAAGGCGTGATCAAACATTTTACGACGGCGCTGTGGGCAGTCCATTTGGCGTGTGCCATATTCCAATGTATCCGGCATTTTGCGAACGTACACGACATCATCTATTGGCTGCTGCCAATGAATTACAACTAAACGTACATTCTAAGGCAACTGTAATCACACTTGAAGGACCTCGGTATTCCACTATTGCAGAAAACAATATATACCGCAACTGGGGAGCTGATGTTTTAAGCATGACACTGTGTCCTGAAGCAATATTGGCTAAAGAAGCCGGCATCCTTTACGCGACGTTGAGTTTTGTGACTAATAAAGAGTGTTGGTGTGCTAAGCAGCCAATAGCATCTACTACTGAAATAATATATACTTTTAAAAAGCAAGTGGAAAAAGTTCAAAAGGTACTAAATAAAACCATACAATTAATGTCACAGGAGGATTGGACAGAGGACATATTAAAAGCTAAGGTTAAATTAATAACAAAACATAGTTTCATTAAACTTATTTTTCTAAACATTGCAGATTTTGGTGTGCAGTAATTTTTCGAACCGTACCGAATAAAACTGCGAAATCTGATATTTACAAATATTTTGTTAAAAACACCACGGAGAAATAAAAATGACTTAAATGTTACATAATAAAAATTTTTAATGTACATAAATTACTATATACAGCATCCCTATACTACAATACACTTTTGAATTATGTCTTTCTTACTTTTTGACTCTAAATATAGGTAGCAACGCAAGGACAGAGGATTTTTTATACCCTTAACCCATAAAATGGGTAAATAATAAGGGTAAAACGGTTTTGTGCAAATGTATGTAACAGACAGAAGCAAGCATCTCCGACCCTATAAAGTACATATTTTCTTGATCAGCATCAATAGCCGAGACGATCCAGCCATGTCTGTCTGTCCGTCTGTCTGCCTGTCCGTCTGTATGGACGCGTAGATCTCAGAGACTATAAGAGCTAGAAACTTCAAACTTGAAACTTAAACTCTCCTATACCATAAGCAGTTTGTTTCGGATTATCGATAACTATTCTAGTTTCCGAAATACACATGCAATTGATAACAAAAAAGAAACTAGAATTCCAAAATTGTAAAAATTAGGTTTGAAACTATGGATGAAATAATATACATTTACAAAAAATGTGATCAAAATCGGTTAAAAAACACCGGAGATATCGTAGTTTGAAGTTTGATCTTATTGGGCACTATGTAAATACATACAAATGACTGTACGGATTACATACGGGGTTAGGGTATGTCCTAGTCGGGATTTCTCGAATAGAGCCTTCTTTCTTGTTAATGTGAGGTAAATGAAAAAAAAAATTGGTTTTTTTAATATGGCATATACATAAAAATACACCTTCAATTAAAGTTAAGAAATAGTAAGAAACGGATAGTTGGTAAGCAAAATAAATCAGTACTCTCTATTATTCCTTTCTTAATAAATGGATCAATCAAAAGAATCAAAAATCTTGAAAATCCGTTTCTTAGTTTTTCAGATATTGTATCCTAAAACCATAGCTCGCAAATAACTGTTGACCGTTTGTTTTGCTTACGCTCTACTCGCGAAAACAACCGAAAAAAAAGTATGCACCCTCGTTCTCTCTCTGAGCAGCAGACTTCGTTTCTTTTCGTTTCGGTTTTTTGTTGAGCGGTTTACGTCAACTGTTCGTGAGACGGTCTTTTACCGAACATCGCACTGTGAGAGATACAAATGATACGCGCACACTAAAAGACCGATTGACAGAAAAAGTCAACCCAAACGGCCTTTCCAATAATTTGTCTTCTTTTCGATGCACAGTGGTACGTTGTGTAATAACGAGTTTAGGTGTTGTGAATTTATTGAACTCCATGGTTCGCTTCAAATGAAATGCAATGCTGAAAATGTTCCTTTAACGGACACTTGAGTAGCCGGTGTGGCCAAATGGCGTTTCAAATTTGTTGAATGAAAGCCTGCTAATTTTACTTCGCAACATTGCACTGTGATTTTTTGTCAGATGAATTAAATTTAAAACTTGGTGCACTTTTTTGTTGCTCTCAAAACCCATTTTGCTAATACATACGACCACTGTACTATCGACATTCACAAAGCAAAGTAACGCGTAGAGCCTTCGAGACTTCACATACACACACAGAGCGATTTACACGAGGATGTTTGTCAACTAAGATCCAATTTACAGTTTCCGATTTGCAGTTTTTGTTTGTAGGCAAGGGGTAAAGAAGGGTAACAACAGCATGACTCGTAAAGTTGTGAAGTTTTTTTTGGTAAATCTGCACAAGTGTGATCTGCTCCGGAACATAGCAAACAGTGCCTTAGCAGTGGCGTGAGCCACTGCTTCTACGGCGTTTGAAAGTTTGGTAAATATGTCGAACCAGGGCGTCCCCCACCATATTATCCCATGGGCTACCATATATTAGTGATAAAAAACATTTAAAAAAAATTTGGAGCACTTTTGGGCTGCAGCCTCACTTGTGCAGATTTACCGGTTTTTTTTTTACATGGTAAAAACTTCATTACAATCATCATCGTGTAAGTGCGAAAAGATTTGCGAAGATGTTTTAAAACGGAATGAAAAAAACATTAACAAACATCCTCGTGTAAAACGGCTTATACATTCGCAAAAGACTTTTTGAATCGTCGTTCGAGGACAAATGGTTTTGGGATTAGCAGAGAAAAGAGACCGAAAAAAACAACGTAAGTTGAGCACGAGCACAATTTTGGTGCGAACAATGAAAACGGTTGCTCTCGGACTTTTTGCTCAAAGTCTGACTAAAGAACACTTATTTTGCGACCGCACGAGTTCGTCAATAGTTATTTGCGAGCTATGCTAAAAACCGATTGAATTACCTAAAAATTGTGTTTTTCTTCCTTTTTCAACACTGAAAATCATGCACATTTTATTTCATCTTCTTGGGGATAGCAGATTTGACATAGTTGACAAACTCCTTATAAAAAGGGTTCTCTAATATTTTTGACCGGCACATGGAATTTTTATACCTTAACCCATAAAATGGATAAATAAGGGTTTTGTGCAAATGTATGTAACAGACAGAAGGAAGCATCTCCGACCCTATAAAGTACATATTTTCTTGATCAGCATCAATAGCCGAGTCGATCTAGCCATGTCTGTCTGTCCGTCTGTATGGACGCGTAGATCTCAGAGACTATAAGAGCTCGAAACTTCAAACTTGAAACTTAAATTCTCCAATACCATAAGCAGTTTGTTTCGGATTATCGATAACTCTTCTTGGAATGTCACGCCAACCACTTCTCTCTGGATTTTTACACCGCAAATCATTATATCTTACTCTTTGCATGCAAAATCCCTAATACATATTTTCATACAGTGTTGCGTCCGACTGCAAGTTTTTATACCCTTAACCCATAAAATGGGTAAATAAGGGTATAATGGTTTTGTGCAAATGTATGTAACAGACAGAAGGAAGCATCTCCGACCATATAAAGTATATATATTCTTGATCAGCATCAACAGCCAAGTCGATCTAGCCATGTCTGTCTGTCCGTCTGTCTGTCCGTATGAACGCGCCGATCTCAGAGACTATAAGAGCTAGAGACTTCAAACATGAAACTTAAGCTCTCCTATACCATGAGAAGATCAAGTTTTCAAATTTTCGATAACTCTTCTGGTTTTCGATATACACATGTGATCGATAACAAAAACTTCTTGAATTTCAAAATTGTAAAAACGAGGTTTTAAACTATTAGAAAAATAATGAACATTTCAAAAAATTTGATTAAAATCGGTTAAGAAACACCGAAGATGATATCGCAGTTTGAAATTTTGTCATTTTGGCTTTGGTATGGGGTTAAGGGAATGTCCTAGTCGGGATTTCTCGACTAGAGCCTTCTTTCTTGTTACTTGTTGAATAGTCCGGCGTCATCAGCCGATATTTATTGGTAGTCGGTTGCGCCCGAGAAACGGCTGATCAAGCGTTGACTAATTTTAATTTCAATTTAGATCTTGGCTCAAATATCGTTTTGCATTCGACTACTTAATACGTTTGATGGGCCAAAAACATAAATTGATGTTTTGATTTCGATTTTCGCACAGCTGTAAAGTTCTGAAAACAATGTTAGTTTCATCAGCTGTTTCCACATGCTTTCCTGCCAATTTTGACAACGTTTTTAATATAGCATAGCATTTGATTTTTATTTTGTCCTATTTAACTTTTTGTTTTTATTTAAAGATTTACATATTAATAATTCTGTGAAGCTCTTGTAAGTGACATAATATCAACTTATAAATTAAACTCTTATATTAAGATTAAGATTTCAAAAAATTGATGTTTACGCGATGTTTCCAAAAAAAAAAATTGTTCACCGAAAAATTTACGTTTAAATAGAGAGTATCATCGTAGAATTTGGAGATGAGCAACAAAGGAATGGTTATAGGATGTGCTTGTATGGGTCATACCTGATAAATTGCGATTACTATTACTATTCAATTAAATTACTTTTGGAGAGTAGTCGTAGTGACTATGTATATAATTCGCTGGTAGAAACTTATGATTGTATAACGATTACGACTACAAAACATCAAAAAATAATCTAAATTTATCTATCAAAATAATCACAAAAAAACAAAATGATTATTATTATTATTTTTGATTATTTTCGACTATTTTTGACCAATTATGACTGTTATTCACTAAAATAAACAAAAAAAAAAAAAAACATATTAATTCCAACAAAAAACTTTAGGTAAAGAATTGTTTGATTTGGCTTTTACCTTCAGATAAACCAGCTTTGTTTTCAACGTAAGTAAAATAAATAAAGTGTCAAATGTAATTAATCGACGCGCAACGTTTACAATTGGGTCCTTGACGATCTTGGCAAGGTGGAATGCACTCACATCGCATATGTTCTGTGCAGAACTTTCAAGACATTTTACATAAAAGAGAGAGAAATCGTATTGATATATAAATATATTGCATGTGTTCTCTCTTTATTCCTAATGCTATAATAGACGCGATTCATAATGCCGATGCGTGTAGGCTAATTAAGAAAATGAAAGTCCATAAACTGCAGTCTTTTACCTAAGTGTAGCGTTGATTTAGAGCAGAGGTGGGCACAAGTCGAAATTCGTATACACGCGTGCATAGGCCCTCTGCCGCGGCAAGCAGCACAAAATTACACGTACACTATAAGCATCCGCTGCTTCTCGCGCAAATTACGCATACTAATGCGTGTAAAAACTTTGATAGTATGTAAGCTTGCCCACCTCTGATTTAGAGCGTGCGAAGGAGGTAGGGATATTAAGCTTTTCCTTTGACATGCAGAGTGCGCGCACCAATAAGATTGTGAGCGTAAATATGCAACAAAAACACACATGATCGGAACGTGATTTCTAAAAAGTTAGAAATCCAGCACCGATCACAAGAGTTTATCAAGTGTTTAGCCGCCTCTTTGGGTTTGGCACCAAGAGCTCGACTTACACGTATGACGTAGACATGCATACATTCGCTCAATTCTATGAATGGATTCATAATACGCGCGATTCATGAATCACGTCCCAGCAAGCAATTGGAAGATTGTTTTGATCAGAAACCCCATTACGTGTCAAATTCGAGTCATTTTCATGCTTTAACAAGTAAGAAGGCTCTAGTCGAGAAATCCCGACTAGGACATACCCTTAACCCCATACGTAACGCGTACAGTCATTTGTGTGTATCTTTCCAGTGACTAATATGACCAAATTTCAAACTGCGATATCTCCGGTGTTTCTCAACCGATTTGGATCAAATTTTTTCAAATGTTCATTATTTTACCAATAGATTGAAACCTCGTTTTAACAATTTTGAAGTTCAAGAATTGTTTGTTATCGATCACATGTGTACATCGGAAACCAGAAGTGTTATCGAAAATTTAAAGCAAACTTGATCTTCTCATGGTATAGGAGAGCTTAAGTTTCAAGTCTCTAGCTCTTATAGTCTCTGAGATCGGCGCGTTCATACAGACGGACAGACAGACGGACGGACAGACATGGCTAGATCGACTCGGCTGTTGATGCTGATCGAGAATATATATACTTTATGGGGTCGGAGATGTTTCCTTCTGTCTGTTACATACATTTGCACAAAACCATTATAACCTTATTTACCCATTTTATGGGTTAAGGGTATAAAAATTCCTCTGTGCTCGCGTTGCTACCTATATTTAGAGTCAAAAAGTAAGAAAGTCATAATAAAAACAAGTAAGAAGGCTCTAGTCGAGAAATCCCGACTAGGACATACCCTTAACCCGATACTTAACGCTTACAGTTACTTATGTGTATTAAATCAGTGACCAATATGACCAAACTTCAAACTGCGATATCTCCGGTGTTTCTAAACCGATTTTGATCAAATTTTTTTAAATGTTCCTTATTTTATCCGTAGTTTAAAACCCCATTTTCACAATTTCGAAATTCAAGAATTTTTTGTTATCGATTACATGTGTATATCGGAAACCAGACGTGTTATCGAAAATTTAAACCAAACTTGATCTGCTTATGGTATAGAAGAGTTTAAGTTTCAAGTTTGAAGTTTCTAGCTCTTATAGTCTCTAAGATCGGCGCGTTCATACAGACGGACAGACGGACAGACGGACATGGCTAGATCGACTCGGCTGTTGATGCTGATTAAGAATATATATACTTTATGGGGTCGGAGATGCTTCCTTCTGTCTGTTACATACATTTGCACAAAACCATTATACCCATTATTTACCCATTTTATGGGTTAAGGGTATAAAAAACGATTAATCGCTTATGCGATTAAAGCGCGACTCGAAAGCGACTAGCATGTATGCCTTAAATATGATGAATGCTTATTTTAATAAAAAAGCAAGCAATCACATTAACAGTAACTGCTAACATTAGCATTAACACAATTATAATACATCAAAGACCATTTAACATACAGATAGAAAATAGAAAATAGGAAAATGGGCACCTTGCAGGGGAAACAATGACACGCAATTTTATGGGCACCTGTGAGCACGCTCGACCACAATTGCGTTTGAGTGGGAAACTCAAACTGAAACACATGCGGCCGATGTTCAGTGTGCTTTTGATTTTGCGTTTTCTTGGACTTTCTGTACTGTTTGCTTTTTTTCTGGTGCATAAAGGAGGTAATTTTTTACGATTTTGCTTTGATAGTGTGAGACATGCAAGAGACGACAATCTCTTGTTGTTGTCAATGAATTTGAGTTTGCTTGAGTTTGGCAATTTTATACTTTTGATGCAATCGGCTGGTTACAGGAAAAATGAAAGGGTATAACCACTAAGCAAAAAATAGTAAACTTCAAACAATACAACGCACTCTCATTAAATATTATAAATAATATAGTATTCAATACATAATATATTATAATATGCTTAAAATGATTTTTTATTATTGTTAACTAACAAATTTTGCGTTTACTACATGTACATATAATTAAGCTATTAAATTACATTAGAATTTAGTAAACATGCAAATGTGTAGGTACATATTATTACAAGCTTTATTGTTATTTAAAACTAATTTTTATTTTATTCTGTGTATAAAATTAAATGTACATTTTCATTGGTATTTAATAAATAATTTAATTAAATATTATATAAAACAAATATGTATTGTGTTTATAAATTATTTGGATTTATAAAAAAAAAATATTACATATTTGTTTAATATTTTGTAATACTGATTTTTTTCAGCTTTCGTATAAAATGAATTTAAATATCCTTCATTTATGTATGTGTATACCAGAGAGCTGCAACAAGTATGACCGATCACGCTTGATCAGCCTCGCTCAAACTCTTTCCACCTTCACTCAGCGGTTTGAATCAAAATGTTCGATCAAGGTTCGCTCACAACACGAAACGATCTTATTCAGTTGGCTTGATCATTCGGCTTTGTGATCAAGACTGATTTTTGGTTCGCTTATGATGATTTACTGCTCGTACAGAAAAAGACAACCGAACCAAACGATGCATGAAAGCTCAGACTTCGATCATGTTGCGATTGAAATGATCGTGATTGAAACAATCAAATCGAAAATAGCGTTGAGAAGTATGTATGTACATATGTATATGTATATATATAATATGTATGAACTTATTTTTTTAAAGGAAACGAGTTGCGATGAATAAAATTAACAAAAACATAATATTTCATTTATTTCTTATATTAATAGTAGAAAACCCGGCGAACTCTGTTACGCCACCCCGTTTTTTTATACAATACAATAAAGCAATATGTATTTTTATTTCATTAAGTAACAGCAAGAAGTGTAAAGACAGAACTTTAGCGAAGAAAGCCAAAATATAATAAGAGAAAATGCCCAAAATGTTCGATCAGCAAAATTGATTCGAGCTGATTGTCCGCTTCGAGCACGCTCACTAACGATCATATGATTTTTGTTGAAGCAAAGTTTTGCGTCACAAAAAATCTGAGTAAATGATCGGGTATGATCGAAAAAAATGTTGATCGTTGCAGTTCTCTGGTGTATACATATAAACGTGAAGTCCACAGCTGAAAATACCAACAATTCTCGAAAAACAAAGTTAAGCAAATCAAATGTACACATTTTGTTTTTTACTCAATTCAGAAGTCGCAGAAGTAAACAAAATGACACAATCAAAACAAAAACGAGCTAAATTTTGTAGGGGGGGGGCTGTTACGCTTAACAGAAAGGTGCCGATTTTGCCGCGATAATAATCTTTACAGCAAATGTTAACTAGCGCTGCTCATTTCCTATCTTTATGTTAAATGGTCTTTATAATAATACATAAGGGGTACTGTTATACACAATTGTAAGTAATATCAATAAGACTTAAAATAAAATAAAAATATTAATCTGATACTAAACAATACAAAAAAAAAAGTTTTATATTTTTTTACAAGCTGTCAAAAATACGACTCGAAAAAAACTCGCTTTAGATTCGAAATACGAATCGAAAATGAGTCGAAGATATCGACTCAAAAGTAACTCGCTTGATTTAAAATGCTTGCTGGGTCCGATCATGTGTACATATGTGTTGTTGCCTATTTACGGACACTCTCTTATTAATGCGCGCTTTAAAAGTCAATTAAAAAGATTAATATCCCTACCTTCTTCGCACGCACTAAATCAAAGCTACGCCTAGCTAAGAAGCTGCAGTTAAGGTAATTTAATTGCTTAAATTCACACGCGTGAATCTGCATCATAAATCAGCAATTGATATTCAAAAAAGAGATGTGGAGGTGGAAAAGGTTTGAACAACAAATTAATTTATTTGATGAGTTTTTTAATTTTTGGTAAAATTATATTTTATCAAAAATCAGTCTTACTTCTTTTTAAATTAATGTTTTTTTAATGAGTATTTTTTATAAAATGTTTGTTAAATGTTGTATTAATAAGTGAAAAAGTTTGTCATTCGTTCCGAAACGATAATGTATTAAACTATGTTGTTGGAATTAATTTGTTTACTTTTTTAGTGAAAAATAGTCACAATTGGTCAAAAATAGTCACAAATAGTCAAAAATAATCAAAAATAATCAATTTGATTATTTTGATAATTTGCGATTATTTTTGATTTTTTATAATCGTAATCATTACAAAGTTGTGTAAAACCAAAAATTGGTCGTAATGATATAATGTATTGATTAGTTTAACTTTTCAACTAAAATAATTTACCTTCTAATGACTAAAATTAGTAATCACTTCTTAACAGGTATGGTATGGGTAAACCTCATGTTCACAATTCTGGCAAGCGATGTGCTTTATTAAACTCTAATAAAAGTTTTTTCAAAAAATAAAATCAGCTTTTAAATCAGTTTATGACAAACAAATACACACCGGAGTAAGCCTTAGCCTTGTATATTGATTGTGGTTACACAAAGGCTTGTATGGACTTGCAGAGTGTTACGACACGGAAGTAGTGGCCACGCAACTTGTTAAAATTTTAGTGATTTAATTGTTTCTATTATCGATCAGCAAATGCTTTCAGGGTACTTGGTATGAAACCGTTGTCCACTCGTTCTTTCTGGCCATTAAAATAGAAACATCAGATTGATGTCGTGGACAATTTTAAGTCATATGGCGACAATGTAGTCAACAAGCCTTGAAGAATATAAAGTACACCATTAATTTGGATGGAAAAGTTTTTCATGTTATGGCGGAATAATAATCCCATGTATGTGGAATTTGTGGAAAAAAAATGTACGATCTCAATGCTATTGAAAATAACCTGTATGAATATAGCCTCTCTAGACTGTGAAAGCCTATCAAAATATCTGCTATTAACTTAAAAGTTTTAAGGCGTTTGAAAGTTTTTACGGCATTTTAAACTCGCCGTCGGCGATCTTAAGTCGTTTTGTGTGTGTGTCGAGTGCCATGGCACTACTTACTCATCACCTCTACTGTAATATCTACTGTAATGTAATAAAGTAATATTTTTCTTTATGGCGAATTTTTTATTTTTCTTATGGGGTTTTATGGCGTCCCCCACCATAATATCCCATGGGGTACCATATATTAGTGATAAAAACATTTTTAAAAAATTTGGAGCACTTTTGGGCTGCAGCCCCACTTGAGCAGATTTACCATATTTTTCGATGACCTATATCTATGGTTTTATATGAATTCGTCTGTCCATTAAATTGTTATACAGAACACTTTGCCTTTCCGATACAAGAAACACCAGGAAGATTTCGTTTAACTCACAAATTCTCGTAAAAACAGATGGAAGACTTGGCTTTAAATTTCATCAGACCCATTTATTACGTTGCTAGCAAAAGCTAAAGTTTCGTCATTCAAAAAAGATCAAATACTATGTAAAGACATTATCAGTCTTGAAAAACAACTGATCTGAAAACAACTGATCTGTTTGATTCAAAATTCTAAACTATAAAGTCAGTTTTAAGCTTGGTTTTTGTCTACTTTTATATGTCGACACCATACTGCGACCGCGATCGCGAATAAAATCGGTTTTATAGAATAAACGTTTTATGTTGTCTCAAAGTATGCTTTTAATAAAATGCCTAGGCATTACTATGAGAGGAAAAATAAAATTTGTATTCGTTTCATGCTTGAAGCGACAACAACAACAACTCTCCAACATTTGGTTCATAATTTGTTTCTATAAAATTTTATTTTTAATCGCGAGACGTTTACGAAATAATGCCTCCCGAAAAAGCGAATTTGGGCCGCCGTACTCGCTACGCAAAAAGAGTGAGAATCCAGATTTTCAATAGGACTGCGGAAAAGCGGGAATTGGTGAGAGAGACGGATCGGTTAAGGCAAAAGCAGAGGATTATCATGGAACCAGCAGAAAGCCGTGCCGCCAGGGTTGAGGATAGACGAATGTGAGCACGAGAGTCAAGGTCTGCAGCATTAGATTTGCTTCGCTCGCAGAGGAATGAACAAAATAGGATAAGGGTAGCTGAACTTCGGACACAGATTAAAGTAGATAGACATGAGCAATACCATCGTCTTGCATTTCGATATGACCCAGCAGTTGATTCTAGCTCAAACTACCTTAACTTGAAGCACTGAATCGAAACATTTCCTATCAAATATTATGAAATATAATTCTTGCTTCCAAATGACATCATTTGTTGCGGAAATTGTGACTGCCCAATTTATGCCATCTTTCAACGTATTTAAAAATTATGATTTGTTGTGTTCATTTCTTATACGCGGACTCAATATGCCACAGCGAAGGGTGGCACGATACAGCTAGTAATAAAAAATATAAGCAGAGGAACAGTTGTCAGATTGTACATCAGCAGGTACGGATTAAAGCTACAATTGTGGGTAATAAATCAAATAAATTTATGCTTTCAGTAAAGAAATTAGGGTATTCACGCCAGTTTGCTTAACAGGTTATTTGCTTATTTGGTAACTTTAAGCAGAATCTGCCGTGAACGACCGTATTGCATTGTTATCTGCTTGTCTCGTAAAATAAACTGCTGTTTTCTATCGATTATTGTGTATCAGTAATCGTACCATCATTAACTGTTTTTGAACTTACTTTTTACTTTTACAAGAATTGAAAACTTTCAATGGGTACTTAGGCCCAATTTCTCAATGTCCGGTTAGGTAAACTAACTGACGTTTAGTCAAATTTGAGTTTCTCAATGTTCGGTTAGGAGTAAATAAAAAACAAACTAACCGGAAGGCTGGGTCCCGTTTAAAATTTAAGCTGATTTTTTTTCTCACGATATATCGTTAAGAATTATCGTAAGGCAAACATCTGTCCCTTGAACTGTATATTTATTTTGTTATTAAATCAAAATGGTATCACATAAAATCGTTTTATGTCCATGCATTTTACTAAACTGGATAATGCCAAATTTATACAGCGGCTCAGGCTTACAAAATCTACGTGCAAAATCATTCTTTCAAGGATTATAGATCAATTGGCTTGCCATAATAATAGGTAAACAATTAAGTTATCTTGCGCTCCAATTAATCATATGTGGGATTTTAAACAGATATCATTCAATGTTGCCGAACAACAGCAAAAGTCAGCTGAACCGCTCGCTATATTTGGCACAATGTGTATATATGTGGCAACGCTGTTAAGGTAAGATAGTTACTTACCGATGAAGGGTTATTTTGGCTTTAAGAAAACCAAACCGTTTAACTCTACCATTAAATTAAATTTTCGTTTAACTAAACGAAAAAAATTGGCCCTTAATGGGTTAAGACTCTTAACTTAAGAGTATTGTATCATTAAAACGGAATTGAAATTACCTATCCTACCAATACATTTGCTTGTGTAATTAATTTTGTATGGACGACGAAAATCAATTTCGTAAACATAAACTTAATTTTGCTCGCCACTGTAAGTCGACTTAAGCTACTCTTCCATATGAGCACAGATATTTTTTGAATTTGCATGCAAAAACTACGCCTTTGGTTACGTTTTTTCAATATTTTTTAATGCAAAACTATAATATACAATATTTTTAATAAGAATGAGCAAAAACAAAAACAAAACAATGCATTGGCATATTTTTAAGGAACAAAATAAGAGTTTACACATTTTTGACACTGTCAACAAACTCTTTACACAATGTACTTAAGCTACACTTTAATGAATATATATTACAACTTATACTATCTTAAACTAATTTTAATATTTAGTATGTCCCCCCTCAGCCTTAACTACGTGCTTTAAGCGATTTTCCATGGAATTGACCAGCTTTTGGAGGTCATATTCCAACTTAATCTTGTGCCACTCTTCCAGTACTGCCGTTTTCAAGTCGGCGCGGTTTTTGGATTGCCTTTTTGCCACTTTCTTCTTAAGGTGGACCCACAAATTTTCAATTGGGTTCATGTGGGGGCTCTGGGGAGGTGTGTCGAACAACTTTTGGCAATTATAAAGGAGCCATGTGCGTACAGTGAGCTCCTTATGTTTGGGGTCTTTGTCTTGATAAAACTTCGATTTTGGCTTATTATCGACAATGAAGCCAAAATTATCTGCACTCTGCCTCAAAATTGTTTTAAGAATGGTGAGATATTGCTCAGCATTTATAGTATTTTCTATAAACGCAAGTTCTCCCACTCCCTTGCTGCTTATGCATCCCCAAATCATGACCGACAATTAACCAAATTTTACTGTCGGAATGATGTTGCAGCGATCTAAAGCTGTTAACGGCTTGCGCCATACTCTGTTTGGACCATCATTGCAGAACAAAATTATTTTAGTTTCGTCACAGAAAATGACGTCATCCCAATAGTTTTCCGGCATGGTGCTCATGTTAACAGCAAAGGTTAAGCGCTTTTCAATGTTGACAGCTGAAAGCAGCGGTTTCTTGCGCGCAACTCTTGAAGAGTACTTGTGCCGCAGAATTAATTGGCGGACGGTTTCGTGTGAAACCACTGTGCCACACTATTCTTCCAACTCCTTAGCTAGGGTTCTGGTAGAAATTTGGGGGTTTTGACGAATTTTACGCATGATAAAGCGGTCTGCCCGTTCATTGATCTTCTTTTTTCGACCACTTCCACACTTTGCTTCCAGTCTGCCTTCATTTGCGGCTCGATTTATAACATTATAAATTGTTTTTCGCAACACACGAAACATTTTCGATAGATCGGCTGTTTTTCGGCTGACTTTCCCCTTTGGTGATTATAATAAATCAATTGTGTCTCTTCAAAGGTCAATCTGGCTCCAGGCATGTTAATTTATAAAAAAATTCGGTTTTTAACGCACGCTTAGAAAAATTTCGCAACCAAATGAAAAGAAATGCAAACATAGCAAAAGTGCAAAAGCATAGGTAACGGTAAAGCACCGTTTTTTCTTCTAGGAGAACAAAACAGAATCGAAAACAAAAGTGTGTAAAGAGTTTCTTGACAGTGTCAAAAATGTGTAAACTCTTATTTTGTTCCTTAAAAATATGCCGTAATTTCTGCATGCAAAGTCAAAAAATATGTTTAATTTGCAGTGTGTAAAGAGTTTCTTGACAAACTGTACTTCTTTCTGTCCATAGCATACAATGGCAAAAAACTATTATATTTTTTTTTTTTTTTTAAATAACATGAGTTTCGAACTTTTTATCTACTTGATCAGTCTTTAAGTTTAGTTCAACTCACCATGACTGTGAAAAGTTTTTCCTTCTTTGTCCAGGGTACGCAAAGAAATACCTTCATTTTCTTTAACAATAAACGGTGGATATTGAAACTGCATTGAGCCTTGCGCACCTTATATTTTAAAAGTAATTGATTATAATATATTGTCTTAAAACTGTTAATTTAACGCTACCAGAGTTATCATCGATGACTGGGGAAGATAGGTTTTCATAGGACGCCTCATCAACTTGTTGGCTCCATGGTATGTTACGTTCCTCAAAGGAATTTCCTTTAAATGATTTTCCATTAGAATAAATAAATAAGCATGAGGATAAAGGTCGCATTGTATTGATAAACGTATGTTCAAGTTTTCATAAAAAATAATATTGCAATGTTTTTACTTTTATTTATTATAAATAGTTAAAAATTGTGGTATCATGGCTCCTTGATAGCCTTTAGATATATTGCAATTTATTTTTTAAATAGATGAAACATGTATTGGTATCATACGTTTCCTTATACTGAAATCATTTTTAATTTAGTGTGCACTCGCAAACATGGATATACGAATATTTATGTAGTATTTAAATGTCTGCTTTGTGTACTTGCATACTTACTTACATATGTTAAGATTAATGTTCAAATAATAAAGCTTATGTAGAACCAGGATTGTGTAAGATATATGTACCTGCAGTTGCTGATGCTTTCTGAAATAAATATGCATAGATGAGTTTTGCTACCAATACAGAAGTTATATTCAGAACGCTTCAAAACTACACACGTATAAAGTGTGAATTGACATAATGCAAGGTAGAAAGCATAAAATTTAACAAACAACGAAATGTATGTATGTATACCATTATGCGCATTTATGTACATAAGTATATTCATATACAGAATTGCAATTACCTGATCTACGCCTGACATTTGCTGCCAAATTCAGCTTTCCTCGTAAGCTACAAATTTTCGGTATTATCACTCAAGCAGACGTTATGAGTTTAAATGTATCTTACCAAATAATAATAAATAAACACAACAGACTTAAGATCTGCAGTTAAAAACTATTGAGTTGTTCATTAAACAGATTTACGCTCATTTACAAATGTATATGTTAATTATGCATATATACTTATTAAAAGCCAGTATTTTTAATGGCGCCGTTACAACAAGCACGAGATATGAATTATCGATATGAACGTACAAAAAAATAATAATAATATTGCATTTACACTGGAACCGATAATACCATCAAATCAGTGCTGAGAAAAGTTGTGCTATGTTGTGAAATTCGTTTTAATATCATTCCGATTTCTTGCCTGCAGATCATTTCGATAAAAAATTTAGAAAAAAACTTCTATTCGTTGTGAACATTAAAGCAAAAAGACGGTAAATAAAATATTTGGACATCCAACTTTTTATTTTGTTGGCTACATCCCAATGTCGAAAAAAATGTATACAACCAAATGTAATGTGTAAATAATAGGCTTCAACTCACATTGACTTTGAAAATAAACAGGAAAATGCATGCATTAAGTTGCATCGTGTGTTTCCTGTTTTTGCCCAGCAAACCATAAGAGCTCTAAGGCCCAATTTCTTAATGTCCGGTTAAATTTTCGTTTAGCTGAACGCAAATTTAATTTAATGGTAGAGTTAAACGATTTGGTTTTCTCAAAGCCAAATTTACCCTTCATCGATAAGTAACTATCGCCTTAACAGCGTTGCCACATATATACAAATTATGGCATAGAAAGTGAGCAGTTTAGCTGTTTTTTGCTGTTGTCCGGCAACATTTCATGATTCCTGTTTAAAATCCCACATATGATTAATTCGAGCGCAAAAGAACTTAATTGTTTACCTATTATTATGGCAAGCCAATTGATCTACAATCCTTGCAAGAATGATTTTGCACGTAGATTTTGTAAGCCTGAGCCGGCTGTATACATTTGGCATTATACAGTTCAGTGAAATGCGTGGACATAAAACACTTTTTAATGTGATGCCATTTTGATTTAATAACAAAATAAATAAACAATGCAAGGGACAGATGTTTGCCTTACGATAATTCTTTACAATATATCGTGACAAAAAATCAGCTTAAATTTTAAACGCGACCCAGCCTTCCGGTTAGTTTGTTTTTCATTTACTCCTAACCGGACATTGAGAAACTCAAATTTGACTAAACATCAGTTAGTTTACCTGGTAATTATGCAGTTTGGTTACTTTTCCGAAAAATTGCGGAATTTTTTTTTTTTTTTTTAGGCACCTTCGATTGGTTGCCGCTAATGATATGGGGGGAGGCTGAAATTTCCCATAAACTCCATGAGTTATGGGGTTTTGAAATTATCATGAATATTCGTGATTTTGAAGAACGCTAGGGAGAGGGGGGGGGTGAACACACATAAAAAAAATGTGCCCGATAGTGTGTTCTGCTCCGGAACATAGCCAATAAATAAATGGCGTCAGCAACTGCTATTGGCACTGTTGGCTATGTTCCAGAGCAGATCACACAAACAAAAAAAATTTTTTTTTTTTTATTATAAAAAACGTCATGCGCCTGCATGAGAAACCTTTTTCTATCATTCACAGGTGATAAAAAACTCGTAAAAAAAAAATCAGCCCGAAAATCGCTGGTGCCGCGATAGTAAATATTTACCCATTTTCGTACCTTTACTCCGCGAAAACACTCTGTGTGTGTGTGTGTGTGTGTTCACCCCCCCCTCTCCCTAGCGTTCTTCAAAATCACGAATATTCATGATAATTTCAAAACCCCATAACTCATGGAGTTTAATTCTATTCATAAAAGAGTCTTTTCTGAGTTGTTTTCTGCACTCTAATATGCTTTAAATTCTATTCATAAAAGAGTCTTTTCTGAGTTGTTTTCTTGCGGTTGAGTGCTCCCCGTATAGTGGACGTAAAGGCCAAAGACGATATGCGTATCTTCTCCGCAGTTTCTTTCCAAGAGCACTGGACCGCTACTCCATTTAAACATATTGTCTTCCAAATATTTCTCACAAATTTAGAGGGCTCAGATATGCCAATCTGCATCATTTCATTCTCAATAAAATAATAAAAGTTAATATAAGTTCAAGAATGGGTCTTTAAATCTTACAAGTGTGGCAGCCAGATCAGCAGAATTTTAAAATTTTTCCTCAAATAGTATTTCTGCTAGATCTTTTCATTTTTACCTTACTTATTAATTGTTTTGATGTTTTATATTTGTTTGCTCTAAGTTGTTATATTAAAACGCTCGCGTTGACCAGTTATATGCAACTGAAGAGCACTGACGCATAATTTGACCAGAATCTTGGTTGTTTGTTTTCACAAACACCGCTTTAACTTGTACAGTTAGGGGAATTTATTTCGGCGCGTGTCGTCTTAGGCTCAGAAAACACGCATAAATGTTACATATGTATATATGAGCTCATAATTATGAGCGCTTAAAGAACTCATAAATGCGTTTATATATAAGCTCATTGTTATGAGCGCTCAGAATATGGTTTGCTGGGATGTGACTGCGGAGAACTCATTTATGTATATTGGCAAACATAAGATTTTCAGATCAGCACATTCTGTACTAAATTCTGCTGCTAAATTCCACTGCGTATGTATGTGCATATAATAGATTTTAGATAAGCCGACCACTTAATTGCTTGTGTCCAAAACCCATGCCCAATTAAATATGTTATAGCCGTATAACTAAAATTTTTTTATCAAAATAAGTTCGTGTTCGCTAACAATCAGCTTATTTTAGTTGCCATCATATATATATTTTTTTAAATATTTATTCATCACTTTATAAGTGACTATTGACGCTATTAACTTGGTGCGACAGACTGCAGCTGTTAATTTTATATTCCTCATCTATATATATAAAAGAGTTTGTCCTGACTGATTGTTGAGAGACCCACAGCCTAAACGAAAAGAGCTAGAAGGCTGAATATTTCACCAAATATTCTAATCAGGTTGAAAGTGAGCACTAAGAAAGGATTTTGAATTTGGACCACTCCTTCGAGTACCTCCTAAGCACTTAAGTCCTTTTTTTCCCAACTTTTGTACTAGAGCTATGCTTTAAATTTAATCAATTCTTACAAAACTGGGTCACGACATGGAGGCGTGTAAAAAAATTATGGATGCAAAATTTGGACCCGATCCGACAACTCCTTGGGGCACCTCCCATACACTTATGTTATGGAGCGTGTTTATCTATATATATAAAAGAGTTTGTCCTGACTGATTGTTGAGAGACCCACAGCCTAAACGAAAAGAGCTAGAAGGCTGAAATTTTCTCCAAATATTCCATTCAGGTTGAAAGTGAGCACTAAGAAAGGATTTTTAATTTGGACCACTCCTTCGAGTACCTCCTAAGCACCTAAGTCCTTATTTTCCCAACTTTTGTACAAGAGCTATGCCTTAAAATTAATCAATCTGAACGAAGCTTGGTCAGGACATCAGGGCGTCTAAAAAAATTATGGCTGCAAAATTTTGACTCGATCCGACAACTCCTTTGGGCACCTCTTATACACTTATGTCCTGGAGCGTGCTCAGTTTGACTCATTCCACGTTTTAAAACTAGGCGCCAGACTATTGCACACACTGAGGCTTTGATCACGGGCGAGTTTACAAAAACAAAACACATGCGCTGTAACGTCTAGCGTCGCACTTGCAGATAATTGTAAAAACAAAATACACATATTGTGCGCCTGGGATTTTTTCTTTTCTTCTTTGTGCTTTTGACAATTTATTTATGACCCAAGTAGCGTTTGTTGTTGTTGTAAGCGTTGTTGTTGGGCTCGCACTGCAACTTTTTGTTGGTGTTGTTGATTTAAAACTAATCAATTTAAACATAGCTTGGTGCGTCTTGAAAAGTTTTGAACACTAGAATATGTTACGGGGGTGGTTTTACTGCTAAGGCTGAAGCGGCGGCAAAAAATATTGCTGCGGTGGCAAAGGCACTCAGTTATTATAACCATTCATGGTCAGTCACTTTTGGAAATGAAATAAGCCAATATGAAAATGACACACTGAATAAAATATATAATACTAGCGGCCCAGTACGTGCTTCGCTACGTCGGCGATTCTCTAGTGATCAAGGAATGTAATGGATCGGGTGGCGGTTCAAATGCTGGCATTTTCACTTTGCCATTGGAGCAGCACATGCCAGCTGTTTCTCCTCGAAACTTCGCTGCATTGCAATGCGTACAAATAATATTCATTGCTATAATGTCACCATGCACCATGTAGTCGCAGTCAGGATCGTATTGAAAGCCAACATATTCCATTTGATCGCGAAAACGAAGCGGAACTCTGCCTTTACGATAATTTGCGCCTACTCGTGATCGCCATGCAAGATTCTGTGCAGGTACAGTGTTAACCGATCTATTTCGTTCATTTCGCTCACGCTGCGATGCATTTGATTGCGTGCTTTCATATTCAATCTGACTTCGTCTTCGTTTTGCCACATAATTTGCTGTACGCGTTCGGCGCCCTATATTTGCTCGCCGGCTCGTGGCTTTTTCTTTTTCTCAGAAAAAAAAACTTTAAGAGCTCAAAACTAACGTTTTTTTAACTACAATAAATGAAACACCGCAAAAATATTTTTTTAAAAGTACACGCACAATAGTTATCGCAGCACGTACAAAATAAAATGACAACAGAAAAAAATATTGTTTACTTTCAACACTGAAAAAATTTTAAATTTGACAGCAAAATCCCTGTTTGCTATTTTCAAAATTTGTTTCCATTTATTGAACTCATAAAATATGAGATAAATGAAGAACAGGTATACCGATTTGGGTCGAACTTCACACAAACCATCTACTAAATAGTCCGAACAATGCCTAAAAATTGGTTTCAATAGGCGAGCTCGTTCTTGCGCTATAAATGAACAACGAAAACTGCCACTTATCTATATATATAAAATAGTTTATCCTTACTGACTGACTGACTGACTGACTGAGAGGCCCACAGCCTAAACGATAAGAGCTAGAAGGCTGAAATTTTCACAAAATATTCCATTCTCGGTGAAAGTGAGCACTAAGAAAGGATTTTTAATTTGAACCTTTCCTTCGAGTACCTCCATACAAATCAAGGTCCTGCGTTTATCATTTTACCTCATTCCACCACTCTGGCGCCTCATTGTCGCACAAGCTGTGAGTTTCAACGCCACCGAGTTTACAAAAACAAAACACATGACCCATTCCACTACTGCCGTCTGCGCACAAGCTATTGTGGCCGAATTTACATAAACAAAACACATGACCCATTCCACTTCTGCCGTCTGTACAAGCGATTGCCAGCGAGTTAACAAAAAGAAAACACATGCGCTGTGTATGTGTCTCCGTTATTCTCTTTTCTTCTTTGTGCCTTTGACAATTGATTTACGACCCCAGAACCGTTTGTTGTTGTTGTAAGTGTTGTTGGTGGTCTCGCAATGCTTCCTTTTTTGGTATCATTGATTTAAAACAAATCAATTAAAACATAATTTGGTTTTGTACACCAGAATATGTTACGGGGGTGGTTTTACCTACATACTTGCTAATTATCAAACAAAACTTAACACACAAATACCTATTGCCATTGTTGGTTTGATATAATTTTTAAACTGACATTTGTAACTTTGGTTGGTGTTGCAAATGCACGCATGTTCATATGTACATTTAACATTCTTTTGTACATACATATATATAACAAAAAATGCAAAAGTGCAAAAGTGCAAATAATTATATGTATATACAGTGCAAAAACAAACGCACTAACAAATAGAAACTTTAGAAAATGTAATCCGCATACCTATGTATATATAATGCAAAATAGTTGTATAGATATGTACATATGTACATACATTCAATTGGTATTTGTTTTTTATATCGAGCCATTTGCGCGAAAATAATTAATCTTGAACATCTTTGTATAGTGGTTGATTTGCTTACTTGCTGCTTATCTAAATCAGACGTAACGTCGTACCACACAAACATTGTTGATATACAATTTCGAACAAGCAAGCAAAGCACCTATGTAAGTTTGTATGTATTTGTAGAGTATGGGGGTTTTGGGTATAAAAAGGCAGGCAGAAGGGGTAGGCGTGACATTTAAATTTGTGATGCATATCTGTGGCGGATGGCACCTTCTACCCCCCTATCCAGTTTGGAGACTCTATCGCAAAATCTGGGAAAGATATATAAATTTTAGATTTTACGAGGTGGGTGTAAAAGGTGGGCGTGATGTAGATAGGTTACGGATGTCACTAACAATGTTTCTACCAAATTTAATGACTCTAGCCCAAAAACTGAAAAAGATATAGAGTTTTTAGATTTTAGAAGGTGCGTGGTATCAGTGGGGGCGTGGCATCCAAAGTTTTGATGCATATCTTTGTAAGACTTCAGCATCTACCTTCCCATCAAATTTCCTGAGTATAGCTTTAAAACCGTGGGAAATACAGTCATTTTCGATTATAACTGAACGGGGCTGGGAGCGGAAGAGGTGGGCGTGGCATCCAAACTTTCAAAGCAGTTTTTGAGGAATGTCATCGGCTATCTTGCCCACAAATTTGGTGACTCTTGCTACTAAAATGTGATATATATATATATATATATATGTTTCATCGTTATTAACAACGAGGTATCGATTTGTTATCGATTTCCCAGACCCCTGAGGTCGTAGAGCCAAATTTAACACTTTTTCTGACGAAGGTATGTACCAAGATGTTTGCAAAGTTGCAAAGCTCTAGCATTAAGGGTGTTGAAAGAAGTTGAGTTCAAACGGACGGGCGGACGGACAGACACCTTGACGGACATTGCATAAGCCCAATATAATATGATACCTTTGGTATCAAAGTAAAATGACGCGTCTGATTCTTAACCTCAATGGTGGCGTGAAAAAGAGAATATTAAATATTTTGCTAATATGTTGTTAAACATTAACTAATTTATTTTATATATATTGCTAAAATTTTTTAAAAACTATTGGCGCAGCGAAGCAAGCGAGGGCCTTACTTGTTTTTATATATATATAGATTATTTTTAATATAATTTTATAGTGTATAAAATTTTTTTCTGAATATAATGTAAATATTTACAAAGTTTACCCAATAAAAAAATTACAACTGGTTACCGGCAATAAATTGGCCATTCATTACTTGAGTATATTTTTTCATTCCCAATAGGCATTGATTTTGAAATAAAAAGAATTTCAAGGTATTTATACAAAATCTCTATATTGTGAGGTAGCAAACTGCTACCAAATAACATCTGACGGCTTTGGGCAACACTTACGTCATGCGAGAACGAACTGCTACCTCACAAGTAAATTCTTACGGCGTTGGGCAGTAAATACGCCAGAAAAGCGTTTGCGTTACGCAGTAAGGAGAACGACTGCGTGACAGAAAGATCGATAGTGGCGCAAAAACGCAAAGTGACATGCGCGACGCACTTAGCTCGTTGTTGAACACTGTGCCGGCGAGCGAGGTTTTGAAGGACAAGAGGTGCATGACGGGGATTTTTTCGCGAAGTCTGATTTTAAGCAGCAGCACAACAAACGCAGCAGAAATTTCTTTTGAGACTTGGATTTTGGGAAATACAACAGGCGCAACAAGAACAGCTAAGACCACACCAACAACAATAACAACGACAACAACTACCGCCGCAGCTGCTGCAACAACAACAACACCAGCAGCAGTATAGTCGCTCTAACAGTTGCAACAGCTACAACATCAGCAACCAGGGCAGCATAGCAGCCAGTGTAAACAGCAACAACCGCAACAATCTCAACACTTCCCTCTGGCTGAACACCAACATGGCTTCCGAGCAGGTAGGAGTACCACTACTGCCCACTGTGAGCTGACATCCCAAGTAGCAATGGGCCTGAACAGCGCAAGACCGCACCACAGGCCCATTGCCGTGGCCTTGGATCTGTCGAAAGCCTTCGACACGGTCCAACATTCCAGGCTGCTGTAAGATGTCAGCAACACCAGTACGCCCCCTTTACTAGTGCGTTGGCTCGCCAACTACCTGGCGGACAGGCGGGCGTACGTTGAATTCAGAGGTGCCAGATCTGGTATGCGACGTTGCAAGCAAGGGGTGCCCCAAGGGGGGTGCTATCCCCACTCCTCTTCAACTTGTAGGTCGCAGGCATCCCCCAACCGCCACCAGAAATCAGTCTTATCTCTTACGCAGATGACTGCACAATCGCTACCACCGGCAGGGACATTAGCGTTTTAGAGCATAGACTGAACTCCTACCTTCCCACTATACGACAGTTCCTGGGGAACCGTAATCTCGAACTCTCGACGCCGAAATCCATGGCATGCCTCTTCACCACATGGACTAAGGAAGTGACTAGGGAAATCGATATCCACTTAGGTGGCCAGAGAGTACCAACCGTAAAAAATCCCAAAATCTTGGGGGTCACTTTCGATAGTCTATTTGTGTTTTCGAAGCATGCCGAACAACTGGCCAGGAACGTGAGCAAGAGGCTACGGATCCTCAGAGCTCTGGCGGGTAGCACCTTGGGCAAAGACAAGGAGACACTTCTCATCACTTACAAAGCGATGGGACGGTCTCTCCTTGATTACGCTGCTCCAGTCTGGTCCCCCAGCATCAGTGACACCCAATGGAGAAATCTCCAGACGGTGCAGAATGCAGCCCTCCGAACCATCACGGGCTGCCACTCCATGTCATTGGAGAGCCACCTCCACAGTGAGGTGAAAATTCTGCCCGTCCGGGATCACTGCTTGCTGCTTAGCCGACAACACTTGGTCAAATCCCTTTCGCCCGAGCACCCCAAGCAGCAACAACAACAACAGTGACGGCCCGAGCACCTAGTAGCTGTGACGACAGCGGCAACAGCAACAATAGCAACGGCCACAGCCGCCCCAGCGACAACAACAGTGACGAAAGTGTAGTGAAACCGTGACAGTGAAAAGTGCCAACGAATCATATAGGTTCACCCGCCCGTACGCGCCCGCACACACACACCGCGTAGGACGCGTTTCCACTCACACACATCACGCACATACACTAGTTTTACGCGCAGCCACTCACATACACACACACACAGCCGCATACACACGCGCCGGATTGAGATGGAAAGTGTGTGAGCTATACAAGTGCGGCCGCGTTTTTCTATTCGCTCCGTCATCATAGTGTTTTTCGTGGTTTCAAACCTGTAGTAAAACATTTGTTCGAATTATTCTGCTCCGTGGAAGTCTGCGCAACCTACCTACTGTCCCCATTACCGAGGCCAATCGCTTTCATTGGCATATGGTCGTTGAGACACTGAAGAGCCTTTCCGCGGTCAATTTGGGGTGTGCAGTTAGTGTGCGTGCTTATTTTATACGAAAAAAACACACTTACTGCACACTTTCTTCTCCGTGGTGTGCGAGTTGCTACCTGCGTATTGTAGGAGGACCATAGTACCAGCTGATCGCAAAACGTACCAGGGCTGCTCGCTCGGCCTAACAGTGCCAGCTGAGCGACCAGCGGCTATCGGCCTTCGCTTGCCAATCACAGGTGGCGCCTACACTCTGAGCGGAGTCCCACCCGTGTAAGGTTTGGGAATTGGGTGCAAGCGATTTCAAAATTTTTTCGTTGCATACGCGCAAGGGCCTTGCAAAAAGCGCTGCATATCAAACAGGCGCATAACTTAGTGACAACCAAAGGAAACTCCAAACTGAAAAAGCAAAGCCACTGTACAGGCAATTACCAACCCTACCCGCCCCCCCCCCGTCGCGGCGGTGCTTTGTGGGGCTCTGGTGACCGATTCGGGGCGGTATTACCTGCAACGGTTCAACACCTTAGGGAAACCTTTGGTCAACGTGGGCCTGTTTGGATTTTGCCTTTTTGTGGAGAATAGAGGTAACAGTGGAGGCCATTGTACGCCGCTCGGCACTGCCGAGATATCCCCCGAAGGTGACTGCGCCTCCCACTGTGGTAGGTCTGACACCTCTGTGTGTTCTGCCTGCACCTCCGGCAGCTGTTTCACCCCAGGGTAAGGAGCCACAAGAGAGCGATGTGTTCGAGCAACTGGGTCTTTCTATTAACGACCTGAACGCTCGTCTAACCGGGCAGTGGCACGTGACCCAGCTGGTGGAGAGCTAGCAGCCAAGGCTGTCAAGCAGTACAAAGCTGCCGCTGGCAGGAACAACACAGCTGTCACTAGAGCGGATGCGGCCACGCAGACGTGGCCGGCAGCAGACCTGCGGACAGCGACGCCTAAAAGAAGGTGAACAAGAACAAGGGCATCGTGCTACGCCCCCAAAGAAAAATAGACCAGGCAACATCAATCCAGCAGCTCCGGAGGTGTTCCCGCAGAACGAGAACGAGTGGCAAGCAATCAATCGGAAGAAGGCAACCAGACCAGCTGGCAGGACGCCTGGAAAGCAGTCATCCAAAACCAAACCGCTGGTGATAAGCACCGGCAAGCTCTGATACAGCGAAGTATTGTCACTAGTTAAACGCAGGAGTGATGGTAAGCTCAATGGAGTACGCGACAAGGTCTCCAAAGCTCGCCGCACAGCGAAAGGTGACCTTTTATTGAAGCTTAATGGAGTAGGCATGGAGTGCACCAAGCAGCTCAAGGACGAGGTGGAGTTAGTGCTGGGCAAGACCGCGGTAGTTCGTTCGCTCACCGAGCAAACCCATTTTTCCATTCGGGACTTGGACGAGCTAGCCTCCAAGGAAGAGATAGTGACTGCAATATCTGAACAGGCCAAAATGCATGCGGAGCACATCAATCTCAAAAGTGTAAGACCCTGGATACGGCAACACCCAGGTGGCACAATTCTCGGTGCCAACGCACTTGTCGAGCTGCGTTACAGCCCTTCGCTCAGTGCGCATTGGTTGGACCAGCTGCGCCATCCGACTGCAGGAAGTGCGCACTCGGTGCTAGCGCTGCCTGGAGATCGGACACATCGCAAGCAGCTGCCGTAACCCCGTGGATAGGTCAAACTGTTGCATCAGGTGCGGAGAAACTGGCCACAAGGCAGCGAGCTGTAAGAGCGACGTTGCGAAGTGCTTTATCTGCTTCGCTAAGGGCAGCATTACGTACAGCCACCAGGCGGGCAGCAGCAGGTGCCCACTCAGCGGATATGGGTCAAGCCGTGCAAAATGAAGCTTGTACAGCTGAACCTCAAACACTGTGCAGCGGCTCAGGATCTACTGTCGCAAACGGTGCGTGAATGCGCTGCTGACCTAGCGGTACTTAGCGAGCCATACCGGCTGTGTGAGGGTCCTAGATGCGCCATGGACACATCTGGGAGAGCGGCACTATGGTCCTGCAGGAACGACGGGTCTCCGCTGGTCAGAGTCCATCGGGCAGAAAACTACGTGCGCGCTTTGGTGGGCGACATATGGTTCTACGCGGTCTACCTACCCCCCAGTCTGCAGTTTACAGACTTTGCTCAAGCACTGGACTCGCTGGTGTCCGACGCCAGAGGACGGCACCCAATCATCATTGCCGGAGACTTTAACGCGTGGGCAGAGGAGTGGGGCAGCTCATCAACCAACGCCAAGGGACGAGCGGTTTTCGAAGCGCTCTCTCTCCTTGACGTGGCGCTGCTTAATCACGGGACGCAGCACACGTTCAACAGAGCAGGTGCAGGCTCTGTGATTGACATAACATTTGTCAGTAGCTCCCTATTTGGCTCATCTAGTTAGAGCATCGACGATAGTATCAATACCAGCGATCACGTTGCCATATGGTGTACAGTTGGAGTTCGCCCTGAGCGCAGACAAGCCCCAGCTCAACATAGGCCGAGGTATCGCGTCGAGACGCTGGATACGCAGATCTTCAGCGCCCAGTAAGATTCTGCGGGAATCCCAGATTGCGCTGATAGCACCGAAGTTTTGGTGGATAAGACGATGATGATGCTAAGCCGTGCTTGCGATGCCAGCATGAGGAAGAGCGGTAGTTACCAAAGGCACCACGCCCCAGTTTACTGGTAGAACGAGGAGATTGCCGAGGCGCGGAGCGATTGTAACTACGCTAGACGCCGCTACCAGCGCTCTCGCGGACTGCAGGCGTCCCAGAAACGACATGCGGAGTTCATAGTATGCAGGAGACGGTTCCAAAAGCAAGTCAAAGACAGCAAGCGGAGATGCTTCCTGGATCTATGCGATACCGCGGAACATGACCCGTGGGGGAATGCATATAAGCTGGTTGTTAAACGCTTTAACGCCGCACAGTGGGGCCTCTGCCGGAAAAGCGTTGCATAAATCATTTTTTTCATGAACGCGTTTGGCAAAAATAAAACATGTAATCGACAGAGAATACTTCAAAAATAATGGATCCAAAATATTTTTGAAATCTGTTAAAAATTATGGCTGCTGGAGCTTATCAAAGTTGAGAAATATTTCGTGAGTACGAATAAATGACAATTTTTACCAAAATTCGCCACTTTCCAAGTGAATATTGGGCGATATAATCAACCGATCTTCGATCTATTTTTTTTATATGAAAAGTATGTTCAATGTTAGTATTTTGTATTAAAAAGTTTGAATATAACTGAAATACTTATTAAACTAGAAACGTTTAAAAAATACACTAAATTTTCCTTATTTTTGAACTTTAGTGGAATAGAACTCACAGGGATAAGACGGGATAAGTGTGGGACCACTTGCATGTGATAGATGAATGATATACCTTTCATATGTTTTTGGTCGCAATGTGCGGAAATGTGCGGAAATCGAGATAAATCCAAAAAACTAGGTGTACCTCGCGTTAAAAACACGCGGCAGGTATAAGGAAGAAGAAGAGCGCATGCAAATTTGGCTGTAGCGGGTGTGTTGTTTATTTATAACATTGCTATTTGTTGCATTATAAGTACTACCTGACTATATGTACCCCTTTGATAAATGTTGACTTTATAATTACCGGCTTGAAAAGGGTGTGAAAGGCAGGTAAATATAGTTTTAGTTGATGGAAAATTGCGGAAATACAGGTAATTTTTTTTGGGAATTTCCCCGTTTACCTATTTTGAATGAAAATCAATACCTCATGTTTTTTGGTTTTTTTTTTACCAAAAACATTGGAAAAGGGTTATACCAATTTTGCCTTTTTACCTAGCTAACTCAAAATATATGGTATATAGTGCAAAAAATTGCACTTGATTGCGACAGTTGTTTTTTGAATTCATAAGCGAAAACACTACAAGCAATTTCCCGGTTGAATAGTATTTTTCAATATAATTCGCTAACCTTTTATTTAAAAGTGCAATAATGAATTTAAAAAATTCAACGATTTTTGAACTTTTTCGTGCCTCAGAAAATAAAAACGATTTCGAAATGGCATTGCTTAAAGAGATGGGCGTACTCGAAAACGCTAGTACGGAGCTTAAAGCAAAAATTAAATCCATTCACGCTAACTTAAAGCTAAAATGGATCTCGGTCCGTAGACATTTGACTTCTTTCAAAAAAAAGAATGAAAATTGGTTTGAGCAATATACAACATTCGGCTATTCAGAAGAGGAAGAAGTTCAACCATCGACTAGCCGAGGAAGAGGAAGGCCGCATAAAACTATGGAAGAGTGTTCAGCATTTACAAGGAAACGTAAGCTTGAGGATGCAACGGACAGAATTATAACAGAACATCTGTCGGAAGCACTTTCATCGAAGTATGTGAAGGAACAAGAAAGGACAAAAGCGAGAATTACAAAAGCTGTGCAAATCGCCAGTCCTGGACGACTGAGTAGGATGTGGGAAAGTATTCCAACGCCACCGCACTCAGTCGCCACGAAGTACACTGATGAAGAAGCGATTTCCCTATTTATGGACTTGGGATTGACTAAGGAGAAATATAATATTTTATGCGGCTCCTTAAAAAAACATAACGTCGACGTTCTTCCCGGATATAAAAAGATTGGATCTGCAAAAAAGGAAGCAGTGCCACCTAATACAATAATAACAGAGACAACTGTAGAAGTAAAACTCCAGGATTTAATGGACCACACTGCGACGCGTCTGATTAAAAGTATGCCAGATGGAGAAATCGAGCTTCTTCCTGAAAACCTGACCCTACTCAATAAGTGGGGATGCGATGGATCGTCTGGACAAAGCGCATACAAACAAATTATACACACAGATGACGAAACTATTTCCGATGAAAATATGTTTATGGCTTCTGTTGTTCCCTTACGCCTGAGGAGTGAAACTTCTGAACATTGAAAAAATCTTCGACCATCATCGATTCATTATTGTCGCCCTATTTTCTTTAAATATGCGAAGGAGTCCTCTGAGTTGATTAAATCAACTGTAAGCGACATACAGAATCAAATTAGCCAACTGAAACCTACTGTTTTTCAAACCAAAAGCGGAAAAACAATCACGATAAACTTTCAATTTTTCCTGACAATGATTGATGGAAAAGTCTTAAATGAAATTACAAACACCTCCTCAACTTCAAGGTGTCCTATTTGTAAAAAAACTCAAAAGGACTTTCACAATTTAGACGACTCAACGAGTGACGAGAACTGCTACGAATATGGAATTTCTCCTTTGCATTGCAGAATAAAGTGTATGGAATTTATTCTGAAGCTTGCCTACACACTTCCTCGGCCAGGAGAAACAGCAACGGATAATACACCTCGTGAGGATATACAGAGTAGAAAAGAAATTATACAAGCTGAGTTCTCTCGGAAGTTGGGATTGAAAGTTGACTGCCCAAAGCATGGATACGGAAATACGAATGATGGAAATACTTCAAGGCGATTTTTTGAAAATGATAAAATGACATCTTTGATAACAGGTGTTAATCATGAGATCATTAAAAGGTTGGCTGTTATCCTAAATGTTATAAACTGCAAGGAAATGATAAATGGTGCAAAATTTGGCGAATACACATCGCAAACAGCTCAACTTTTGACTGATTTGTATCCTCAGAAAAAACTTACTCCCACGGTACATAGGATTTTGGCTCATGGAAAGGACTTAATAGAGTATCAATGCTTACCAATTGGAGAGCTTTCTGAAGAAGCACAGGAATGTAAAAACAAGGACTACAAAAGGTTCAGATACACAAATACGTGTAAAATTTCTCGGGCTCGACAAAATGAAGACCTTTTTAACATGCTGGCAGCCTCATCGGATCCACTTCTTGCATCGCTTAGACATGTGCGATCACGAAAGGATTTGGAAGGAAGCAACTATAGTTCCGAAATGTTAAGTTTATTAGATATGAACATTAATGTTGATGATCATTTTGTTGAAAATCAGTCATCAATAGCAAATATTCCAAATTAACCTCAAAAAATCGGCAAAAATACCAATTTAAATGTTATGTATTTTAGTTTGAAAATCGAATTAAAACAACTAAAAATGTTAAATAGTTATTGAAATCATTAAAAATGTTCAGTTATAATTGAAAAACAAAACTTTTTATTTGAATTTTACAGGCAAAATATGCTCAAAAATATTTCTTGACTTTGACCTTGAATATTTAAGCAGCACGGATACCTAGAACTCTCAACGAACACTCATTTTGAAGTTTTCTATCAAATGCTTTTTAAATTTTTGAAATCGCTTCATTAGTTTAGAAGTTATGATTTTTGCAATGTAAAATGAGCAAAGGCCCCACTTTGCGCCGCTTCTCGTTGCCACCCGGTGGAGACAGTATCGCTTAGAGCGATCGTCACACATCTTTTTCCCAGCATGGCAGACGACACCTCTGAACGCCCGCCCTTGCCCATCATGCCCCCAGTAACGGAGCCCATCACCCTGGATGAAGAAATAATTTAAATTTTACAATAAGAAAATTGGAAGAACTTAAGCAGACTAACATTTTTATTCTTAGTTTGAACTTTTATACTTTGATACCAAAGGTATCATAGTATATTGGGTTTGTGCAATGTCCGTCATGGTGTCTGTCCGTCCGTCTGTCCGTATGAACGCATTTTTTTTCGACACCCTTAAAGCTAGAGCCTTGCAACTTTGCAAATATCTTGGTACATGCCTTCGTCAGACAATGTGTTAAATGTAGGGCTCTACGACCTCAGGGGGCCTGGGAAATCGATAACAAGTCGATACACCTCGATGTGCGAATCGATAAAACACAAATATATCCCACATTTTATCAGCTAGAGTCACCAAATTTGGGGGCAAGATAGCTGGTGACATTCCCCAAAAAACTGCATTAAAAGTTTGGATGCCACGCCCACCTGTTCCGCCCCCAGCCCCTCTTAACTTATAAACAAAAATGCCTGTATATTCAACAGTTTTAAAGCTATAGCCACCAAATTTGACATGAAGGTAGATGTTGACATCTGACACAGATATGCATCAAAACTTTGGATGCCACGCCCCCAAATAACGGGATATGCCCCACCTCCCTAATAAAAACCGGAATGCATGTATCTTCGCCAGTTTTTAGCAAGAGTCACCAAATTTGATGGCAAGATAGCTGATGACATTCCCCAAAAAATTGCATTAAAAGTTTGGATGCCACGCCCACCTGTTCCGCCCCCAGCCCCCCTCCAATTATAAACAAAAATGCCTGTATCTTCTACAGTTTTGAAGCTATTGCCACCAAAATTGACATGAAGGTAGATGTTGACATCTGACAAAGTTATGCATCAAAACATTGGATTCCACGCCCCCAAACAACGGGAAATGCCCCACCGCCCTAAAAAAAACCGGAAGGCATGTATCTTTGTCAGTTTTTAAGCTAGAGTCACCAAATTTGGTTTGAACATTGGTAGTGACATCCGTATCAGATCTGCATCAATGTTTTGGATGCCACGCCCACTTATACCGCCCACCTCTATATCTTTCTTAGTTTTTGGGCTAGGGTCACCAAATTTGGAATGAACATTGGTTGTAACATCCGAAACAGGTGTGCATAAAATTGTTTATGCCACGCCCACTTATACCGCCCACCTCTATATCTTTGTCGGTTTTTGCGCTAGAGTCTCCAAACTTGGTAGGAGGATAGAAAGTGCCATCCGCCACAGATAAATGTCATGCCTACCCCTTCTGCCTGATTTTTATACCCAAAGCCCTCATATATTACTATTTGCACTAGGAATCCTTAAAACAGCTATGTAAACTGGTATCAAAGTATATCGCAGTCGGTTGCGTCCGACTGCAACGTTTTTACTTGTTTATATATATTAGAATTTTTTATTTTTATTTATTTATCAAAAAGAAGGCTAATAATAAATTCTTAACCTACCGCATAAATTTAAAGAGCGCTAGCTGCAAGGCTTTCGACTCGCTTTTCATGACATGTGTCGGCTATTTTTTATTGGTTAGTCCCAAGTTTTTTATAAGATTTATTATTATTAGAATATTGGCTGAGGTGGGAGTTCGGAGTATTTCCACTGGATGGTGGGGTGAGATGGCTCTCCATCGGCTAGGTGCTGGGCAGTCCATTATGATGTGCTTGACTGTAAGAGGGTAAAAATTACAAAGGTTGCAACCGGTGGAGGCTGACCTAGGAGCAGGTGGCTGTGTGCAAGACTCGTGTGGCCGATTCGAAGACGGGTAAAGGTTTGTGTATCTCTTCCGCTAATGTCTGACGGGTATGAAGGGAATTCTCCGGTGTTGTTGAATATCTTATAGTGGTAGGAGACTTGAAGCCAGTTGATTAGAAGCTTATTTGTTATGAAGTTTGTGATCAAACGATACAAGTCGGTTTTTTCAGCAAATTTGTTTATTGGAGAATCTGCTCTAGCAGCTAACTTTGCAATTTTGTCCGCTTCTTCATTTCAATGTATGCCAGCATGTCCGGGTATCCACATGACTTTTATATTTTTGTGTTGAATAAGGAGGTCACGGATTTGGGAGATTATGTTTTAAGAGTTGTTGGGGTTTCTTAAAGCTGATATGGTGGATCTGCTGTCCGTGCAGATAATATTTTGGTGATGTTGAGCCGGAGCATATTTTGCCGCCAGATATATGGCGTAGGCTTCCGCTGTGAAGATTGAGCAGTATTGGTTGATTCGACGGGAGTCCAGAATTATGGTATCATTTTTGATTACTGCGAATGAAGTATTTGCGGTAGTTTTTGAACCATCGGTGTAAAGAAAAGTAGAGTTTTTGTAGGGCTCACTGTTCTTTAGTGAGTTAAATAGATTGCGATAAAGCTGAGGAGAAGTATTTGCTTTGGTGAAGATTTCAAAATCGGAGATGAATGAAGAGGGTTCCATGTGCCAGGGCGGAACCTTGTTGGTTTGAATGAGCATTGGTGGAAAGTCGATCGTCACATCAGATGACATTTTGAGGCTATGGAATATAGCAGAAAGTTTCTTTGGAAAAGTTTTTCGTTTAACTGCCGCCTTGATGATATGGTTAAGTTTTTTGTTGTTATGTATTAAAAGTCTTGGGATGAGCCTAAGCGTAGATTGAAGAACCCTGTTTTCCAGTGACGGTAGTCCTGCTTCATTTAAAACGATTTTCGTAGGGGATGTTGGGAAAGCTCGAATGCTTCATTTTGCTGCTGTGTGGTACGGTGAAGCAATAAATTTTAAGTTGGTTTTGGTGTCCATAAATAGTTACACCGTAATCAATTTTTGAAAGCATAAGGGCCTGCGTTACATTGATCATTGTGTTTCTGTGTGATACTGTGCGTTGTGAGGTGAGATATTTTATGATATTAAGTCTTGCAACTAGGCTCGTTTTGAGATATTTACAGTGTTCCTTAAAAGTAAGTCTCCTATCAAAAATAAGACCTAAGGTTTTAAGATTATTACAATAAGGTATAGAAGAGTCTGAGAGTTTTATATCTAATGGATAACAGTTCCGTTTGTTACAAATATGTAAAAACTTACAATTGTAAAGCTAGGTTAGCACCTGAGGTGAGAGACCACACTCTAAAAACTGTGTGTAAATTTACTTTACATTTACTTTTAAAAAGATAGCAAACTACTACAAAATGTGTTTAACTTTACTAAAAAAAATGTGTACGGGCTGATTAGTGTTTAATATTACACACATGTGTTGTAAATTTTCAATTTTTGCGTACTTTTAAACATTCGTTGGTGAGCATTACTATTAAAATGTGTAAAAATACTAATCAGCAGTAACTATGAACACTGCGTGTTTAAATTTGCGCAAACGTGATGTACTTTCGCGGGAAAAAGCGTGTAGTGTGTAGACTTGCATGACTTGCATACGATTGTCATTTTCGTTTGTGAGTTGACACGCGCGAGACACAGATTTTTTAAGGCGGCATGCGTGCTATCAATAAGTAAGTATCAATTGAATTGAATGAAATTATTCATATCATATAATTTTGCACGCAATTGCAGACCGTTCATCGAGTCGCAGCAGTGCAGTTCATCGGTATTGGGCGACGAAGAATGGAAGGACAGAGAAACACAAACCAATGTGTTCCATTTGATTATATTTATTTATTATTATGCTTATTTCATTAAAGGCTAGTGAAAAGGAAAAAATAAATAGTATAAATAAAATATTATAAACAAAATAAAAAAATATTAAAAACAAATTTAAAACCATAATCACATAAAAGGCAGGGATGAGGAAATTATAGTAGCAAAACAGAACGGGAAAATAAAAGTTAAACCACGAAAAATTAAAAACAAATAGTGATTTTATAGTAAACATATTTAGACTAATGTATAGATAAAATGTCTTGACTTTATTTAGCCGATAGTTTTCCGGATGCGTTTAAAATCCTTCGTTTGAAGAAGACAGGAGTTTCTGCGGTTTTAACATATCGAACTATATACTCAAGTCAAGCCATTGCGATCTCTTTTAGTTTGAGAAATTAATACATCTAAACAGCAATAGTACACATTGACTTTAAAATAGCATTCCGGGTCTTCCCATCTTGTGATAACTCATCAAAAAAACGCTTTGTTATCTTCGTCTTTTGTTTTAAAAACAGTTATAACCCCCACTCGTTGCTAAATCTTTGGACTCATTTAGCAAACTATTGAATCATTTTTATTTCTTAATTCGCACAGCCTATTCAAAAGATTACTTAACAAAATACTAGATTTCTGTAAGTCATTATTTTCATGCTGTAGAGCTTAGAAACAGGATTAATTATTTCAAATAGTGATGAAAAAAATGTACAAGCACTAAAAATCATAACTCTCAAAATGTAAATTATATTTTAAATTCTCACGTTCATCTTTTTTTTGGAAATTAAATTGAGTTGGTACAAAGTTTTATGATTAATAAATAATTTTCTTTACCGCTAATAAAGCGTCGTTCCTGAAGACCACTGGTAGGACAAACCTTTTAAGGGTAATCAAATATTTTCGGATAAATCGTCACTTAACATTGCCCAGCGTTGTATACTATTCCAAAAAAGTATATATTTTCTAAATTATCGAAAAAGTCGACACTTCACAACACGTTTCGCAGCATCGTTTAAAACTAAATTTTATGCGTGCGCAGCACAATGAACATAATCGGCATTTGGAGCATGCTCTTTATTAGGGTTTGTAATCCTCCATAAACACCCGACATAACATTTGCTCCACGTAACCCTGTCCTCTACATTTAGTCAAATCAATTCCATATTCATTTATCTTATTTAAAATTTCAGATTTAAGTCCTTTAGCTCTGCAATGGATACTCTTAAACCCCAAAAATACTCACAGATTTTTAATCAATAGGCACATTATCATCATTTTCTGTAATCGAGATGTATCGAAAACTACAGAAAGTTGGTCAATTTTGACAAGTCTTGAGTTGTATCTAGAATTATTGTCAAAATGGAGCTTTCTTAATTTCTGAGATAATATTGTTCCTAACAGCGGTACCAAGCAAATTAATAATTTCATTTTGAATCGTAGGGCTTAAATAATTTATATTGCCCTTTGGTTTTAGAAGAAGTTCTTTTAAAGTTGCATCATAATTAGATACAAACGTAAAATTGCCATAAAATTTCCAGAATCAGAATCATGGCCTCTTAAAGGAAGATTACAAGGTGCTAAAGTAATTATAACATTAATTATACGATGCATTACATCTCTCAGAATGTAATTTTACTATTAATTTCACTTTCCAGTAGAATATCGATGGTATTTCCTTGTAACCAATTATTATAAGATATGGATGCATTAATATGCTGCTGTGACTTTCATGGTCAAGGATAGTTTGCGTAAAATTGCTCTAATGGAAACACCGTTAACCCATGCAGAGGAGTACGATTTGCTTGACGATCTGCTAATAACCAACAAAGTACAATACGGTTTGTTTAAAACATTAGAATAACATAACCATGGTCTTAAGATTTTATGCCTGCCTTATTGATATAAATAATAATAACTGAAAAGGTCGTTACTTCTGAATCTTTGGAAACGGTCCTTGTGGTTGAATGGACCCAATTTAAAAATTATTTTCGATCGCATTCAGTTAGACTGTCATCAAATTTCCTCTATCCGATGAAACTATATTACAATCTTAGATATCTCAGAATCGTCAACTGGGTTTCTACTATTTCCGGATGGATATCCGATGGAAATGTCTTGGGTTTCTTCTATTTCCGGATGCACATCTGATGGAGAATGTCATCAGAAGAATCTGAAAATATAATTGTCAAAAAATAAAATGGAATGTTTGATTAATTTCAAAAGGTAGATAAGATAAGTGGTAGGGTAGTACTAACTTTCCATCTAAATCACCACAGGAGCTGTTGTCTGGAAAAATACGAAATTTGGGAAATTTTTTATGACCTCCTCCCCTTCTGTTTACTTTTCTTTTCGAAGCTCCGCTGGGATAATCTCTTTCCTTTCACTCATTTCTTTTTTTCACAAATCGCTACTAATATTATTACAATTGTTTGTATTGTGTTACAATGTAATGCACAATTAAATAAAACGCGTCAATAAACACTGCTCTCCGTGGTTTATCATTGTATCGTATGTATGTATGTATGTATGCACTAGAGAAGGCCTATCTACAATGGAGCGAGACGCGAAGCGTTTAATTTAATTTTTGCATTTGGTAGAAAAATAGTTCACATGAACAGCAGCTGATCAGCTGCGTTGGTAAAGCGTGATCAGCTGCTTTCACGCTTTGCCAACGCGAGGTTTTTCATATTTTCGAAATTGAACGCGAGAGACGCGCTACATCAGCGCCAATGTAAACAGACACATTGACTCACATGTACGAAAATGTTAGCGACACTCGCTTCAACATCGCGTCGCGGTCGTGGGCCAGACAGAATATGCGCCAACAATGCATACATTTTGTTTTGCATTCTCGAGCTACGGATAATGGATAAAAACTACTAAATAATAGTATCAACTATTATTATATTGTCACTTCCAATTCCAAAAAAATGTTGACCAGTTTTTATTAATTTTGCTTACGTACGTTGGGGGCCCCCGTATTATACGGCAAATACGGCTGTAGCTACGCCCCTGGGCTAGTGTGAAAAGGGTAACTGACAAGAGGGAACCCTGAGGTATGCCGTTGTGTAAAGGGTATACATTGGAATATGCATTTTGTATGCGTACTGAGAATTTTCGGTTGGTAAGAAATGATTTTATAATATTGTATATTTTTTCTCCAACTTTTATTTGGGCTAGTTGTTTAAGAACAATATGAATTCCTATGCGATCAAACGCATTTTTAACCGACTTCAAAAAAGAAGGAGATTATCAATTCGTCTGTATTTTTTTTTTTTTTTGGCGTTGTTACCTCAGAATTTGCGACTGGGTGAACCGATTTTGATGATTCTTTTTGTATTTGAAAACTGGTGCTTCCAGTGTGGTCCCATTTTTTTTTTGGTCCAGTTCCGGCAATGGCTTCATTAAGAAAACCGCATATCTCTAAAATTTGCATACTTATTCATACGTATCTCGCACGATTTTTGAGTTAGAATCGCCAGATTAGTTGAGAAGTTGGGTGATGACGTCCCCTTAAGATCTGCATCAAAAGTTTGGATGCCACGCCCACCATTGCCAACCGCTTTTTTTAAATCGGAAACGGCTATATCTTTAACAGTTCTTGAGCTGGAGTCACCAAATTTGGTTAAAAGATAGACGGTGACATCTACGAAAGATCTGCATTAAAAATGTGGATGCCACACCCACCTCTGCTGCCCTTTTTTTAAAAACGAGAATTTGGTAATATTTTACAGTCTTTGAGCTAGAGTCACAAAATTTGGTAGGAAGACAGCTGACGATATCATCTCAGATTTGTTGGGAAGTTGGGGGACGTCGTCACCTCTGTTGAGTTAGGCGTTTCTGCCTTCCTTTGTTTGTTTCACTTAAACGACACTGTCTCATATGAGCAGCACGTTTAGTAAGTCTACCCATATTCAGAAAACTTTTTAAATATTATTATTAATATTAAATATTATTATCACTAAAAATTAAAAAATAAACAACAATTTTAACAAAAAAAAAAACCAACTTTTAAATAACTAAAATGCCCTAAAAACTAAAAAATAATTGGGTTTTCTTGTACAAGTACTAAGAAATATTGTTATTTTTGGAGTCGATGTCAGCTAAGGTATGTTGATGGATGTTTCATATTGAATGGATTAATAGATAGCCATTCTGTTGTAAGAGAAAATCCTTTGAGTAAACGACTGAAATTGCAAATTTAAATGCGTTTTTCTCAAAACTACGTTTTGCGAAACTGTGAATTTATGTTTGTCAGTTTTACTGAACCGTAAGTAATGGTCTTAAACAATGCAGAATTAATAAATTTCTGCCGTATCGGGGGCAGCCAAGCTATAAAACTACCTTAGCTGACACCGACTCCAAAAATAATAATATTTCCTATTACTTGTTCAAGAAAGCCCAGTTATTTTTTACTTTTTAGGGCATTATAGTTATTTTGAAGTTTGTTGTTTTTTTTTTTGTTAAAATTGTTGTTTATCAAAATCTAAGCTAAGAGCTGATACATGATTTCGGGTTGCGATTGTGGTGGTTGCAAAATGGTCGAAAATCAGTAGAGCATCTAATGTACTATGGTTTTTTTTTGAAGCCAAATTGTTGCTTGCTTAGGAAACGCTTTCTTAATATGTACCACATTATTTGTTTGGAGATAATTTTTTCGAAAAGCTTTCCAAAACAGGGGACGAGAGAAATGGGTCGGTAGCTTGTAAGCTCGGAGGGAGATTTTTTTGGTTTAAGAATTGGTATGATAGCTGCGCATTTTCAGCATTGTGGAAAGCATCCTTGGTCAAATACGCTGTTAAATAGTTGAATAACTGAAAGTTTAATGGCTATTGGGATATTCTTGATCATGGGGTATGAGATTTTGTCAATACCAGGGGACTTTCCCTTCGCGCCTGCGAGTGCAGACTCATACTCAAGAGTACCGATTTTCGATTCAATCATTTTGGCCAGCTTGGAAGGGTAAGAGTTAGTGAAGTTAAATGTCAGGGTATTGTGTTTCTCTGCTGAAAACCGACGGTTAAAGTTGTTGTCATGGGAGTAAGCGCTCCAAAATTCTGCTAAAGCATTGGCAAGTTCTTTAAAGTCATAGATTGGGCCGTTAGGGGTGTTAAGAAACTTAATTTTGGTATGTTGTTGAAGAACCCGTTAGCCTTTTAATGTCTGTCCAGATTTGTTTGGGAGTAGATAAAGGTGATATGTTTTCTGTAATCTTTGTTAAGCCGTCATGTTTACTTTCTCTGCACTTAAAACGGAATTTCGCTTGGCTCTTTTCATACGCTATTGGCTTGCAAGCGTTTATATGCATACCAGGCTTTTTGTTTAAGCTCTCTCAGTAGGGCGAGTTCTTTGTTCCACCAGGAAGTTGTTGTCTTAGAGCGTCAAGGATTGAGGGATATGAAAGTGAGCTGATGTACGTATTATTTTGTGTATGTAAGCTACATCTCTGTTTATATTGTTTGAGGTAATGTGATTCTTTGCTTGTGCAGCTAAGAATGATTGGAATTCTGTCCAGTTTGCTCTATCTGTGAGAAATTTACTAATAAATGGATACCTTACAGATTTTCGGCGGACTATAGTTGTAATTATTGGAAAATGGTCACTTCCGCATAGGTTGTCCAGAGTGTATGAAGACAAAAAGGGTAGTAAATCTGGAGAGCATATTGATAAGTTCACATGTGTTAAGGTTTTGTGTGTGGAGAAGTGAGTTGGTTGGCCGTCGTTTAGGCAGCATAAGTTATTGATTGTTAGGACTTTTTCTAATATTTTTCCTCTACTGTTAGATTTCGGGGATCCCCAGATAGGGCTCCAGGCGTTGAAGTCACACATTACGACTAGGGGTGGTGAAATATTGTTAAATATAGAGAAGAGTTGGTGAGAATTAAATGGCTGATTGGGACGTATGCATGCTCTTTTAGTAGCACCTGCAAGTCAATTAAATTATTTTGAATGCCTTTATATTCCATTGAAGTATTTTAAAGTGCATTTATAGGATAATAAATTTATATATATATTTTTATATATTTTTTTTCTTTTTTATTTGCAGGTGAGGTTTGATCCTAAGACTCGGGGCGCGAGGGGGCTGGGAGGCTCGGTGACCGAAGCCACTGCGCGGCCCAGTTCCCACTCACCCCGAGTCAAAAGAGGAGATGAAATATTTTAAGAGAGATAATCGTCGTCTTCACTGATATACATATCAGAAGAAGAGAGATCACTGTTGAGAGGAGGTTGAGTGGAGTTTAATAGGTGAGATGTGTTGTTGTTTGGTATGTTTGTTAATTCTGAGTGAGAGTTTTTATTTGAGTGGATTGCGCTATGAGCGGTTAATGATGTGTTGGTGTATTTTGTTGTTTCAATTTTGTTCTTTTTCGCTGGATTAGCGTTGGACGGGTTTGAGCATGAGGGGGTATCGACAGCAGATGCCGATGGGATATTATTTACTGTGCTTATTGTCTTGATCTTTTGCAGCTTTTTTGCTTCGATTGTGTTGTCTTTCGTATGTTGTTGTTGTTTTTCTGGGAGATAAGCGTTGGATTTTTTGGTGATTGTTTTGTGTGTATTTTCGCCGTTAGATGTGTTGGCGACAGCTTGTGCGTACGATTGAGTTGATGATTGGTTTGTTGGTCCATTTATTGATATGTACTTTTGTCTGGCTTCTTTGAATGAGCATTTGGTTTGGCTTTGGATTTTAAGAATTTCCTTTTGTTGGATATATTTCGGGCATTTGTTGTAGGAGGCGGTATGTTCCTCGGCACAATTTGCACGTTGGGTACGGGTACATTGATTTTCGTGTGGTGGAAGATTACATGAGCCACAGATGGGCTCATTAGTGCAGCGGATAGTTGTGTGCCCAAATAACTGGCATTTTTTTGCAACGCATCGGGTTTGGAGTGTACGGTCTGACTTTGATCTTGTACCAGGAGACTTCCATGGAGTCGGGTAAATGAAACAGGTTGAAGGTAAGAAGCATTACACCGGAAGGTTTGGTATTTCCGTCAACGGTTTTGTTAAATTTGAAGACTGCTGTGACACCTTGTGATGCAAGTTCTTTAACAATTTCTTCCTCGGGAATGTTGATTAGACAGGGGGCATAAATAGTTCCTTTGGTGGAATTCAGCGTATCGTGGAGGCTAGCTTTGATTTTGCATAAGCCTACTAGTTCCGTTGCCGATAGAAATTTGCTGGCGGAGATTGCGTCCCTAGTTAGCAACAGAAGATTGCCATCTCTGAGTTCGCTTACGGAAACTATGTCATTGCTAATTAGTTTGAGAGCTCGGTGTGTTGCAAAGCAGGAGTATTCTTTCAGTGGTTTATTTTTATCTTTACTCGCGATAGTGATGAATTTGGGGTTAGGCAGCTGGATCACTGGTAAACCAGGAAAGGACACAATTGATTTGTGAAATGTTTTATGTCTTTTGGTTTCGGGGGGATCGGCCAGCATGGCGAACCGATTGTCCCCCAGGGTACCTTGCCCGTTGGGCATATTAGGCGCTTTATTGGACACGTGCAAGAGCTTGCTTTTTTCATAAAAAGAAGAGAAAAACAATAGGTGCGCGAAAAGCAAGAGAGACAACAAAGTGTTCGTTTTACAAGTTATGAAAGGCGAAGAGAACGTCTGCACTGTTCAAGTGATAGCCGAAGACTGATATATTAGAATTAAAATTAATTTAACGTTAGATATTATTTTGTAAGTGCAGCAGAAGGCTGCTTTTAAATCGTGGTGCGCTTCTAATTAACTTTAGGTCGTGTGGTAAGTTGTTCCACAGGCGAACAGTGTGTATGAAGTATTGTTGTTCAGAGACAGATAAACGATGACGTACAATTATTAAATTATTTGTCCGACGCGACGTTAAAAAAAAACCATTTATTATATAAATAACTGGGCTCTTTTGTATTTATAACTTTGTGTAACAATATTAATGCTCTGAGTTGAATCCACTTTTCCAAGTTAAGATTATATATTTTGTATGCATATGGTGTAACGTGGTCTCTTCTTCCTAAATTAAACACATAACGGGTAATACTATTGAAGACAACATTGAGCCTGTGCTTACTAGCAGCGTCAGGGTTTGAAAAAATTTCTACTCCATAAAAGAGAGTTGGTATGAGGTAGGTCTTGCCCACAATGAGTTTAATATTAATTGGCAAGGGATGCTGCGTCAGGTACAACATTCTTAAGGCTGCATAAGTTCTAGCTATTGATTTAATTATGTGGTCACTCCAAGATAGAGTCTTATTAAATGTTATTCCTAGGTTAGCTACCCTGTCTACGTAGTCAATAGAATTATTGTCAATTTTGATTTTTCCTAATTTTGAAGTGTCTATCGACTTTTTGTATATAACTATACGCTTACTTTTCGACGTGTTTAGACCAAGGCCATTACTTCGTGACCACTCGCTCACCTTTACCAATTCTCTATTAACTACACTTACACATTCATCTATTCTGGACAATGGACTACAACAATACAACTGAACATCATCGGCATACATATGGACATTACATTCAGAAAAGACATTTGGTAAATCGTTTACATAACACGATTACAATAACGGCCCAAGAACTGATCCTTGTGGCACTCCACGGCTCAAGGACAGAAATGACGACGAACTTGACGGTGTGACAACAGATTGAAAACGGTTTACTAGGTATGAGCGTAATAAGAAATCAGCTGTGGTTGTAAAACTATATACCTTCTTAATTTTTGTGCATAGGATGCCATGGTTGACAGTATTAAAAGCTTTGCTATAGTCAAGCAGTGTCAAGAACGTTACGTAGCCATCATCCATGCTTCTACGTATGTCCTCAACAATATTAAGTATAGCTGTTGTGCAGCTTCTGTTTTTCCTAAATCCGGATTGATTATTACTGAGAAGACTGTTAGTTACCATATATTCATTTATTTGATTAAGGTCCATTCCCAGCACGCCCGGAATGGAATTTTTATGTTCAACTCTATATAAAAAAAACAGTTGTCAGAAATTTTCCTGCCTGTTAATTTTTATTCAATTCCCAGCAAGCATCAGCAAAGTTAATCGATAGTTCCGATAGTGGAACCAGTGTGGATTCCATAATCAGCTGTTCTTAAAAATGGAATTAGAATTATTTCGGGCAGCCAGTGAACAAGATTGAAAATGGACTTTGGAAAATTTTGATAAAACACCGTTGGGGTGTAAATCATGTTGCGAAAATCGCTTATGAAGCGTCCTTTGCACCCCATTTTCTTAAATATGAGTTGACCCAACATCTACGGCGCGGCATGATGCTTTTCAGCTCATTGGCCTTTCTCCTTCTCCTTAGAATCATAAAAGCAGCTATTGCCATCATGAATTCACCGTTTTTCATTTGTTTTTATTTAATTTTTCACAATTTGTTGTCACAATGACCGATTTATTTTGTAAGTAATCAAGTAAGGTGACCAACAAATATTTACATTTTCCATAAAAATATTTAGAACATCTGGTCACCCTAACTTTATGTGGAACCTAACGAAATAATAAGCAGTTTTCATAAATGAAATTTTTATTTGCTGGGAATGGGCCTTTAGCTAATAGATTTTCAAACACTTTGGATAGAAAAGTAAGAACTGAGATTGGTCTGAAATCTGCATTTTCCTTAGGGACAGGGATAATCTTAGCAAGTTTCCATTTTTCAGGAAATGCTGAGTTCATAACATGTGTGTGACGTGGTTTAATATTGACGGAATTATAATTTTGACAAATTTAGGATTTATATCATCCAGTCCAACTGCATTTGATTTGACATTTAACATAGATTCAAGGACTTCATAATTGCTGACACACCTGGAACTAAAGCTAATATCACTGTTTAAGCCTGAAAGTAGGCACTGACATCTGCAACTCCCCATCCAAGCAGTAGTTCTTTTCTTTGCTCTCATTAACAATTAACATTCTGTGTAATTGGTAATGATGTTAACAACCTGCTGCACAAGCGGAACAGGCTGTTACATTTAGTTATAATTCTACAATATTGAAACCAAATATTTAGGCATTGTTCGGACTATTTAGTAGATGGTTTGTGTGAAGTTCGACCCAAATCGGTATACCAGTTCTTCACTTATCTCATATTTTATAATGAGTTCAATAAATGGAAACAAATTTTGAAAATAGAAAACAGGGATTTTGCTGTCAAATTTAAAATTTTTTCAGTATTGAAAGTAAACAATATTTTTTTCTGTTGTCATTTTATTTTGTACGTGCTGCGATAACTACTATAGTGCGTGTACTTTTCAAAAAATATTTTTGCGGTGTTTCAAATAGTTAAAAAAAAAAACACGTTAGTTTTGAGCTCTTGAAGTTTTTTTTTTTCTGAGACAAAGAAAAAATGCCAAGAGCCAGGCGACCAAATATAGGGCGCCGAACGCGTACAGCAAATTATGTGGCAATACGAAGACGAAGTCAGACTGAATATGAACGCACGCAAGCAAATGCATCGCAGCGTGAGCGAAATGAACGAAATAGATCGGTTAACACTGTACCTGCACAGAGTCTTGCACGGCGATCACGAGTAGGTACAAATTATCGTGAAGGCAGAGTTCCGCTTCGCCTTCAATGCGATCCTGACTGCGACTAAAGCCTGTATGGTGACATTGGAGCAATGAATATTATTTGTACGCATTGCAATGCAGCGAAGTTTCGAGGAGAAACAGCTGGCATGTGCTGCTCCAATGGCAAAGTGAAACTGCCAGCATTGGAACCGCCACCCGATCCATTACATTCCTTGATCACTAGAGAATCGCCGACGTAGCGAAGCACGTACTGGGCCGCTAGTATTATATATTTTATTCAGTGTGTCATTTTCATATTGGCTTATTTCATTTCCAAAAGTGACTGACCATGAATGGTTATAATAACTGAGTGCCTTTGCCACCGCAGCAATATTTTTTGCCGCCGCTTCAGCCTTAAGGCCTGTATCCAGTACAGCAAAAAATTCCTGTCCAAAATGTGTGATGTATTTTGGAAGCGTGTCCAGTGTGACCTCCAATGTGTGGTAGAAATATGCCATTTTGCATAATATCTTAGGCATACACTGAGGCATTAAATATAAAAAAGTAAACAACATATAGCGAAAAAAAAAGACAAGATGAATAGTGGAAAAAGTATGTTTATTCCGTTGTTGGTAGCATATATTCTTAATATGTTAACTTACGATCTTTATCCATCTCTGTGCCAATACTCTCCCATGCATGTCTCACCGTACTGAAATCAAAATGTTTTCCCTCTGTGAGACTCCAGATGCATTGGTGCGACATGACAGATTTAATAAGCAAAATCTTCTCTTCATGGCTAAAATTTTTCACTTGTTTTTTTGACTTCTTTTCCAATTTTATTTTTTATGAACTGTTTGTTTTTGCTCTCGGCACAAAAATATATATGATTTGGTATTTCCTGAGCCGAGCGCCAGTGTGTACATATTGATTTAATCGCTACTATCGATAAGAAGTTTAGTATTTTTGTTACGTTACTGGATACCCAAAAAACACGCAGCCAAAAAAAAACCATTCCCGCTACGACGATTTTGTATGGGAAATTTTTTTTTTGCTGTGCTGGATACCCACCTTTAGCAGTAAAACCACCCCCGTAACATATTCTAGTGTTCAAAACTTTTCAAGACGCACCAAGCTATGTTTAAATTGATTAGTTTTAAATCAACGACACCAACAAAAAGTTGCAGTGCGAGCCCAACAACAACGCTTACAACAACAACAAACGCTACTTGGGTCATAAATAAATTGTCAAAGGCACAAAGAAGAAAAGAAAAAAACCCAGGCGCACACTATGTGTATTTTGTTTTTACAATTATCTGCAAGTGCGACGCTAGACGTTACAGCGCATGTGTTTTGTTTTTGTAAACTCGCCCGTGATCAAACCCTCAGTGTGTGCAATAGTCTGGCGCCTAGTTTTAAAACGTGGAATGAGTCAAACTGAGCACGCTCCAGGACATAAGTGTATAAGAGGTGCCCAAAGGAGTTGTCGGATCGAGTCAAAATTTTGCATCCATAATTTTTTTAGACGCCCTGATGTCCTGACCAAGCTTCGTTCAGATTGATTAATTTTAAGGCATAGCTCTTGTACAAAAGTTGGGAAAATAAGGACTTAGGTGTTTAGGAGGTACTCGAAGTTGTTCAAAATAAAATTACTTTCTTAGTGCTCACTTTCAACCTGATTGAAATATTTGGTGAAAATATCAGCATGCTAGCTCTTTTCGTTTAGCTTGTGGGTCTCTCAACAATCAGTCAGTCAGGACAAACTCTTTTATATATATAGATAATATACATACATATATAAAACGTTCACCTTGGCGCAGCCAGAAGGTCAAGTAGCCAAATCCGCACTACATACATACATATATAAGTCAACGGTGACAATCCGCATTACATACAAACATATAAAAGTCAACGGTGACAATCCGCATTACATACATACATATAAGTCAACGTTTAACTCCAGCTAGCCGTGCCGATTTAACCCTCGACTGGTGCCACTTTACATTGACTTCAGCGTGCCGGTCCGATTTAACACTAGACTGGTGACTCTCCACATTAACTCCAGCGTGCCGTGCCGATTTAACCCTACACTGGTGACACTCCACACAGAGACATATACACTGTTAAAAAACCCCAACCCAGCAAGCATTTTGAATCACAAGCGAGTCTTTTTTGAGTCGCCATCTGATTGAAAGTAAACATTTATGAGCTCTTTTTCGGATCAAAAAAGATACTCTCTTTGGGAGAAAACGGTTCCCGATCGCGACTCTTTTTGAGGGGTCGCTTGTGACCGCAGTTTCGACTCATTTTCGATTCGTATTTTGAATCAAAAGCGGGTCTTTTTAGAGTCAAAAACTAGTCATCTATATATATAAAAATAAGTCTGAATTTTTTCTGACGACATAACTCCAGAACGCAAGAACCGATTTCCACGCTTTTGTATTCTTTTGAAAGGTCTAGGGGTACGTGATGTTTGTAGCATACAAATTTCAGGAAAATGCTCAACAGGAATGCAGGAAAACCGGGAAAGATTTTTACACCCTTAACAAAAATCCCTAATCAAGTAACCATTCGATTACATGACGTTACAAGGTTAAAGTTATTCGTTTGTTAACAGTTCAATTGGAAACAAGATTATTGTGCAAACTTTTTTTAAATTTCAACAGCAACCATTTGTCTTTAAGGTGGTAAGTTGATCTGTGTAAACTATGTGGATTGTGCATTTGAGGTTAAATTCACCAGTCTGTCCATAGTCTAAAATGCCTAGAGGACGACGTGCGAACATCGGCCGCCGCACGAGACATGCAAGCCAGCAACAAGTGTATCAAAGCCAGAATATAATAAGAGAAAATGCCCGATTGAGTACGCGGAGATCATTGGCATCATACAATCGCTTGGCATTCCAATATGATCCCACTGCGAACTACAGTGATGATGACAGTATTCGAGGATGTGTTGAAGAAAATGGTTGTAATCGGGATTACTTCCATCTAACAATGCTTTCAGTGGGTGTTATGGTGTAAGTAATGGATCCAGTTTGACTTTTCCACTTGCGCAGCACCATCCAGCCGATTCTCTTTTAAACTTTAGCGCATTGCAATATCGACATACAGTCGTCATTGGTCCAATATCTTAATTGTCATCTTCACTGTAGTTCGCAGTGGGATCATATTGGAACGCCAAGCGATTGTATGATGACAATGATCTTTGCGTACTCAATCGGCCATTTTCTCTTATATTTTAGCTTTCTTCGCTTAAGTTCTGTCCATACACTTCTTGCTGTTACTTAATGAAATAAAAATATTGCTTTTCAAAAATTTCATTCTTCATCTTTTAATCCCCAAACGAAATGTTTAAAAAAACGAGGTGGCGTAACGGAGTTCGCCGGGTTTTCTAGTATTTCATATAAATTTCGACTCGCATTTCGAATCTAAAGCGAGTCTTTTTCGAGTCGTATTTTTTGTCAGCTTGTTAAAAAAAAACACCTTTTTTTATTTTCATCAAGATTAACACTTTTATTTTATTTTAAGTTTAATTATAATATTTCTTACCATTGTGTATAACAGTACCCCTTATGTATTACAATTGTGTTAATGTTAATGTAAATGATACAAGTTAATGTTAACAGTTAAAGTTAGCAGTTTATGTTAATGAATGCATGCAATTTTTACTTACCTTTTTTTACCCCAACGAGGGTTTGAACCGGGGACTTTCGGTTTGAGCGGCGTCTTAGACAGCACAACCATCGGGCGTCATTGACTAGCATGTTATAATTGCCCATAAGATCTATTTATGATGCAAAGCATATTTCAATCACCTGCATGTTCATTTTTTGACTTCCGTACACTTCGTGCATGGAATCATTTTTGAGCATGCAAGCGAGTCGCTTTTGAGTCACTTTTAAATCGCCAAGCTGTTCAAAGTAATCGTGCATGACCAAAGTAAGCATATTTCAATCACTGGCATGCTCAATTTTTGATTGCTTCAAATTTTGCGCGATTCATCACATTTAAGGCATACATGTGAGTCGTTTTCGAGCCGCGCCTTAATCGCATAAACGATTAATCGTTTTTAAAGCATGCAAATGACTCAAAATAGACTCGTAATGGGGTTTCTGATCAAAACAATCTTCCAATTGCTTGCTGGGCAAGTGGAGTATATGCGTTTTTGAAGTTAACTTGCAAAATTTTCAAGCACTTGTGAAAAGTGAGGAATCCGTCTGTGTAATACTTTGTATGACAAAAGTGGGGCATATCCGACTTGACAACACCTTGTAAAAAAAAAAATTTAATATACACGTTTTTCCAGTACAAGGCAAACACAGAGACACGGCAAATCAACGTATACCCTGCAATTTTTTATGCAATTGGGGTATATACAATACATATATACAGATTTTTTCTTTTAAATTTGTTTGACACTTCAGCCGCGTCTTGCGTTCCGCAAGTGGGGCATATCCGACCGATCATATCGCATAATACGTTTAAAATTTTTTATACCCTTAACCCATAAAATGGGTAAATAAGGGTATAATGGTTTTGTGCAAATGTATGTAACAGACAGCAGCAAGCATCTCCGACCCCATAAAGTATATATATTCTTGATCAGCATCAACAGCCGAGTCGATCTAGCCATGTCCGTCTGTCCGTCCGTCCGTCTGTCCGTCCGTATGAACGCGCCGATCTTAGAGACTATAAGGGCAAGAGACTTCAAACTTGAAAATTAAGCTCTTCTATTGTAATAATAAGACGTCAGTCTTCCTTGAAATTTATTTATTGAATGCTTCTTAGATTTAAAGCTGTCCACCGTGAAGCAGTGAACAGCCGTTTTACATACATACATATTTTGGGCTCTGCCCAAAAGAACGTCGGCAGAGAAAAAGAGAGTCGCAGTACGTATGTATATATGTACAGAAGGTACATACTCAAGAAGTGCTTGCGTTAGCGTTCTCACGCTACGGCCAGTCCGCATAAGTGGCGGATCATATTACTGCACTTGCATATACATAATTATGTCAATGACAAAGTGTCGTTGACTTGTGAGTTATTACTCTTACTTTAAGTTGGGCATATGACCACTTGTTACATTGTATACTCTACAATGTTGGCCATATGCTCATGTGGTATACAACATACTACACCTCCCTTTTTTAAAAAAATAACTTAACATAGTGTAGTTATTTAATATTATTATAAGTATTATTCTTATTTATATATTATGTTGTATTTAAAATAAAGAAAAATTATTTTTTTTTTTTACATAGAAATTATTATCATTATTTTTATTTTATATCTTAATATATATAAATCTCGTGTCACAATGTTTGTCTAAAAACTCCTCCTAAACCACTTAACCGATTTAAATAAAATTCGCACACCATGTGCAGTTCGATCCAACTTGAAAGATAAGGTAGTTTAAATCTCAAATTATTGTCGCAATTTTAATTTATTGCTAATTATTTGTCTGACAGTCCTAGAGCTGTGTTTTGCAAAATCTTAGTAGGCTACATTTAAAATTCAGTAGGAAAAATAATTCTATTCAACGTACAAATGAAATTATTTAGTTATCCGGTGCGCGTTGCTTCGTCAACAACTAAAATAAATAAAAAAATTTTTTAAAAAACAAAAAATTTTAGCTTCTGAATCAAAACAGTTTTTTTTACTGCTTAAAATCGTACATTTTTAAAATGCCTGCAAAACGCAGAGGAGCTAACCTCAACAACGCGAGCAGCAATGGGACACGGCGCAAACGTGTTGAAAGATCTCAGCAATTACCATACCAAATCGAAACAAGAAATGCAGCTCAAAGAATCAGGACTGCAGAAAGTCGTGCACAAGAATCTCAAGAACAGCGTGACGAACGTCGGCAACAGAATATTACGAGACTAAGAGCGGCACGAGAACGAAACATAGATTCAATACGAGTACTAGATCGACAAAGGCAACGAATCAGCCGCTCATTAACACGTGCATCATTCGTTCGGCTTGCCTTTGAATATGCACCAGATATCAACTACTCAGCGCATTTAAAAATTGCTATCGGTGGAATGGATAAAGTATGTCAATATTGTCAGGCATTGAAATTTCGGAATGAAGCAGCCGGCATGTGCTGCGCATCAGGAAAAGTTGTGCTGTCACCTCTATCCGCTCCGCCGGAGCCTTTATTATCCCTTCTTACTGGCAGTTCAGATGATTCCAAAATATTTTTGCGTAAGATACGCAAATTTAATTCTTGCTTCCAAATGACGTCATTTGGGGCAACTAAAATTTGCGATCGTGAATCCGATGGACGTAATTTTGAAACTACATTCAAAATTCAAGGCCAGGTGTACCATAAAATCGGATCACTGATGCCAATGCCTGATAACAATCCGAAATTTCTTCAAATTTATTTTATGGGCGATTGTGAAGAGCGCGTGACGACTCGGTGCCAGTATAATTTTATTGAACAAGCAGAGGAAACAGCAATAGTGATATTATTGGAGCATTTTTTAGAAGATCACAATCAACTTATTCAATTGATCAAAAGAGTTTCGCCACGACTGCAAAATGACAATTATCAAATCGTCATAAAAGCCGACAAAATACCATTAGGTGAACATGCTGGTAGATTCAACGCTCCAACTGTTGATGAGGTTGCTGTTATCATGGTTGGTGATCCAGTTGACAAAAGATCTATAAAAATTACACGGCGAGACAACACTGTCAGTACGATTTCGGATCTACACCGTTCATACGACGCGCTACAATATCCATTGATATTTTGGCAAGGACAAGATGAATATCACCTTAATATCAAACAGTATGATCCAAATACCGGTAAATTTGACTTTAAAAATTATTGAAATTAGATTTTAATTTCGTATTGCATTTTATTTTTATTTTTTTTTAGGTGATTACAGAAATAATAAAGTTAGCTCAATGAACTACTACGCACACCGAATAATGGTCAGACAAAATCAAGACAATTATATCCTTCGATATCGTCAGCTGTTCCATCAATACATTGTTGATATGTATGCTAAGGTCGAAAGCGAACGCTTGCGATTCCTTCGATTTAACCAGGCAAAACTACGATCAGAAGAATATATTCACTTACGAGATGCTGTTGTTGGAAACATCGATGGAAATTTAAATCCCAATGACATCGGTAATGCTTTCATTTTACCTTCAAGCTACATCGGCAGTCCACGTAACATGCAGGAATACATACAAGATGCGATGACTTACGTACGTCATTACGGCCGACCGGATTTATTTATTACATTCACATGTAATCCGAATTGGGAAGAGATACAAACTTTACTATTGCCAGGACAACAATCCATTCATCGTCATGATTTAACTGCACGTGTGTTTAAACAAAAATTGAAATCCTTAATCAATTTAATTGTTAAATATTCAATTTTTGGTATCACACGTTGTTGGCTGTATACGATAGAGTGGCAAAAGCGAGGTTTGCCTCATGCCCACATTTTGGTTTGGCTTAAAGAAAGAATCCGTCCTGAAGAAATCGATCAAATAATTTCAGCCGAAATTCCAGACCCAATAATTGATCAAGAATTATTTGATATTGTCACCAAACACATGATCCATGGGCCATGCGGTGCTTTCAACATGACGTCACCGTGCATGGAAAATGGAAAATGTAAAAAAAACTTCCCAAAGCCGCATACGAATGACACGATCACGGATATTGATGGTTATCCAATGTATCGCCGCAGAAGTACTGAGAATGGTGGCCACACATTTACAATGCGACTGCCGAACTTTCCAAATCAAGTTGAGTTTGATAATCAGTGGGTGGTACCATACTCACCACTACTTTCAAAAAACTTACAAAGCTCATATCAATGTTGAGCTTTGCAGTTCTGTTAAATCAATTAAGTATATTTGTAAGTATGTTAACAAAGGCAGTGATTTGGCCATATTTGAAGTACAAAACATAAATACAAATGACGAAATAGCACGATACCAAATGGGCAGATACATTAGCAGCAATGAAGCTATTTGGCATATTCTCAGCTTTCCCATCCACGAAAGAGATCCTGCTGTCCAACATCTGGCAATACATCTTGAAAACGGTCAACGTGTATACTTCACTGAAGAAAATGTTCTCCAAAAAGCGTTAGAAGCTCCGAAAACGACTCTAACTGAATTTTTTACATTGTGTCAAAAACCTGATGTTTTTGGCCAATTCGCGAAGACATTGGTGTATGGTGATGTTCCACGTTATTTCACATGGAACAAATCCAGTAAAAAATGGGAGCCTAGGAAACAAGGAAAACCACATCCTTCCATTACAGGCATATTCAAAGCTAAGACATTGGGGAGACTTTACACGGTACATCCAAAGCAACGTGAGTGCTTCTATTTACGTTTATTATTGGTGAATGTTTCCGGACCAACGTCTTTTGAATTTTTGCGAACAGTTAATGGTCGAATATTCAATACGTACCAGGATGCATGTCGTGAACTGCAATTGCTAGAAGACGATAACCATTGGGACTTAACGCTTGCTGATGCTGCGTTGACATCAACACCGAATAACATTCGTCAGTTGTTTGCAATTATTTTGACGACATGTTATCCCTCGCTAGCACAAACTTTGTGGGAAAAATATAAAAATTGTATGACAGAAGACATCTTGCACCGAATGAGACAAACAAATCATTGCCAAAACATAGATTATACACCAGAGATGTACAATGAAGCATTGGTCTTGATCGAGGATTTATGTGTTCTTATTTCAAATTTACCACTTAATCATTATGGTATGCCATCACCTAATCGTCCAGCCACCGACTTAGTCAATACCGATTTACAACGAGAAAATCAATATGACCATGAAAGTTTAGCAACAATTATCATGAACAGTGAACCATTACTGACAGCAGAACAAAAAAATTATTTATGATCAGATTATGCAGGCTGTTGCTGCTGAACAAGGCGGTTTTTTTTCTTGGATGCACCCGGTGGAACCGGTAAGACATTTTTAATATCGTTGATTCTTGCCAAAATACGGTCGCAACAAAAAATCGCATTAGCAGTAGCATCGTCAGGCATTGCGGCTACTTTACTGGATGGTGGGCGAACAGTACATTCAACATTCAAGCTGCCATTGGACGTTCATAATAAACCAGATGCAATGTGTAACATCAAAAAGAATAGTGGAATAGGTGCAGTGTTGCGGAAGAGTTCTATAATAATTTGGGATGAGTGCACAATGGCACACAAATATTCACTTGAAGCATTAAACAGAACTATGCAAGATTTAAACAGCAATAATAAACCTTTCGGTGGTGCTATGTTACTTTTGTCTGGTGACTTCCGGCAGACCTTACCGGTTATACCTCGCTCTACTTTCGCGGATGAGATTAATGCATGTTTGAAACAATCATTCTTATGGCGAAGTGTTAAAACACTTCGATTGACCAAAAATATGCGAGTACAATTGCAAAATGATCCATCAGCACAAATATTTTCCGAACAACTACTTGATATTGGGAACGGTAATATAGAACTGCAACCAAATACGCAATGCTTTAAACTACCCGACAATTTTTGCACTGTTGTTCAGGATAAAAATGAATTGATTCAGAGTATTTTCCCGGATATACAGAATAATTATTTGAATCATGAATGGCTAAGTCAACGGGCGATTTTGGCAGCCAAAAACGTTGATGTTGACGAAATTAACTTCCAGATACAAAAGTTGTTACCAGGCGATCTGATGTCTTTTAAATCAATCGATACTGTTGTTGATGAAAATGAAAGTGTTAATTTTCCGATTGAATTTTTAAATTCTTTAGATATCCCTGGAATGCCACCACATAATCTTCGATTAAAGATTGGTTCCCCTATTATTCTCCTCCGTAATTTGAATCCACCTCAATTATGTAACGGTACGCGTTTGGTCATCAAAAAGATCACCGGAAACATTCTTGAAGCAATCATTTTGGCTGGGAAGTTTAAAGGAAAAGTGGTCCTGCTGCCACGTATTCCGATGATACCATCAGATTCTACCATACCCTTCAAAAGGCTACAGTTTCCAATTCGCTTAGCTTTCGCCATGTCTATAAATAAATCTCAAGGTCAAACAATGACTATTTGTGGTTTAGATTTGGAAAATCCATGTTTTTCTCATGGGCAACTATATGTTGCGTGTTCACGTGTTGGGAAACCGTCGAATCTATTTGTTTTAGCTAAAGACAGGTTAACCAAAAACATTGTGCACCGATTGGTGTTAAATTAAATTGAAATGGAAATAATAAATCTGATAAATTTTTATTTTGTACCTATTGATTTCTGCTTAATATCAAGTGTAAGAACATTTTAATTAATTGTGTTCAACGTACTTCCCCTTCAAATCTCAATCCAGTGAATTTGTATACCAACATCAACATTTTCGTCTTTGTTCGTAAATAATTTCATTGTTAAAAAGGGTTATAGTAATAGAATTTTTTGCCCCGACTATAAAATACGTAGAAACAAAACAATTCAACATTACAAATCTTTTTGACAGGAAGATATCTGTCGGGTCCGCCGCTGCAACGCGTGGCTGGGTTTGCTAGTTTTTATATATGTATATATATATATTTTTTTTTTGTTATGCTTAGGTTATACTTATTTATTATTAGTATTATTATTTTTTTTTTTTTAAAGGAAAATAAAAATTTCTTTCATATATATATTTTTTTTTATTTATTATTATTATTATTATTTTTTTTTTTTATTTATTTATTCTCTTTAACCTATCCTTATGAACTTTTTGTTCCTTATTTTTTTTATTCTTTATAATTATATTATTATTCTTTTCCATACTAGTGACCTCAAATGGTCCTATATACGAAGATTCTAATTTGTGACCTGTTTCATTTTTTAAATAAACTTGGTCCCCTATTTCTATTTCAAAGTCGGATACTTTCTTATAGTTTATTTCTTTTTGTTTAATTTTATTATTTTCTAAAAGTACTCGAGCTCTCTTATACGCGTTTTCTAATCTAAACCTAACTTCTTTAGAATAATCATCTATATTATATATAGGTTCTATTGTATTTACACTATTAAATTGTATTGGTAAGTTATTTTGTCTACCAAATACTAGTTCATATGGACAATAATTATGAGTTACTGACGGTGTTGTGTTAAAACAATACACGAAATACTGTAACCATACGTCCCAATCAGTTTTGTCTACTGAAATATATGAACGAATGTACTCATTGAATGTCCTATGACTTCTTTCAACGGTACCTAATGTCTGGTGGTGGTGTGCTCCTATGTTATGTTATCTATTTTTAAATATTTGCACAAGTCGGTTATAATGGAATTTGTATATTCTGTTCCCATGTCCGTAATGAACGTCTTCATTGGACCGTACTTCAGAATAAAAGATTCGAATATGGCTTTTGCGACAGTTGTTGCACTTTTGTTTGCAACAGGAATTGCTACTAAATACTTTGTCAAATCACATATTAAAGTGATTGCGTATTCATTCTCATTTTCCGAACGTGGTAGTGGACCAATTGTGTCTACTATCACTCTGTCAAAAGCATATTGTGGAGTTTCGGTTATTATCATAGGTGATCTTGTATGTTTCGTCGTTTTCGACGTCAGGCATTTTGGACATTTATTTATGTACTCTTTTACATGTCTAGTCATGTTTTTCCAATAATATTGTCTCTTTATTTTCGATATCGTTTTGTTTATGCTTGTATGACCTCCTTGAATTGGATCGTCATGGAATTTAGACAATATAGCTTCTTTATCTTTTTCGTTTTTTATTTGGGTCACCGGCTTGAGTAGCGCTACTCTTAATAATTTTAAATTTTTATTGCCCATTATTTTAAAAGATTCGATTGAGATTCTCTCAAAGATCTTTTCGCTCGGTGCCACTTTGAGTTGGCTAATATTATGTATACCGGCTTCTGTTTCAAGCCTTTGAAAGAATTGACCTAAGTCAAGAATTTCATTAGTGTACATATTGCTAACGTCAATTCTTGCTATAACTTTTTTTCCACGTTTCAGTAAACATAGAGAGTCTGTTATTCGCAAGGTCACTACTTTTTGTACCTCGTCATTTTTGATGACTTCGTATACTTTGGGCTTAGAAGCTTTATCAAGACTTTGCCTTGGCAATAGTTCTTGTGTATTTTCTGCGCAGAAATTGTTCTGTCTACTTTGATGCCTGGTAGTGACTTTCAGGACTTTTCTATTCATGTCAATTAAATCGGATATTGTTATCCTTGATAGGGCGTCAGCCACGAAATTATCTTTCCCTCTTAGATACTCTACTGTAAAATCATATTCTTCTAATTCGAGTCGCATGCGTGTTAATTTTGAACTTGGATTTACCAAAGAAAATAAATATGTTAAGGGTCTATGATCAGTTCTTACTGTAAAATGTTTGCCATATATATATGGTCTAAAATATGTTATTGCCCAATGTATTGCTGCTAGTTCCTGTTCTGTGGTACTTTTATTGCTTTCACCTTTAGTGAATGCTCTCGATGCATATGCAACTGGAAGTTGGAGTCCATTATAGTTTTGAGTTAAAACTGCTCCACATGCTTGTTTGCTTGCATCTGTGATTATGCAAAATTCTTTGCTAAAATCTGGGTACTGTAATAAATTTGGTTGAACAAGTTGATTTTTTAGGTATTGGAATGCCTTTTCACATTCTGTTGACCATTCAAACGGGACATTCTTTTTACATAATTTTGTTATGTGCCGTGAATATTCGGCGAAGTTTTTTATAAAACGTCTATAGTAGTTGCAGAATGCAACGAATCTTCTAGCGCTGTCTGCGTCCGTGGGGACTGGATATTTATTGATAGCATCAAACTTTTTATCGTCTGGTAAGATTCCTTTATCTGTGCATCTGTGACCTAAAAATGTCACCTCGTGCATGAAAAACGAACATTTTTCTGGATGTAATTTCAGATTGTGTTTTCTACAAAGTTTGAAAACATCTGTTAAGTTTGTAATCATATGTTGTTCAGAACAACCAATAACGATTAAATCATCCATGTAAAGGAAAGCTTGTGAAGGCTCTAGGCCTGAGAATGCTATTGTCATCATTCTTTGAAATGAATTAGGCGCTATTTTTAAACCAAATGGTAATCGCGTGAAGCGATACGAACCATTACTTGTTGAGAAAGACGTTATATTTCTTGAGCTTTCCTCAAGCTCAATTTGGTGGAAACCTGACATTAAGTCAAGGCATGAAAAATATTTAGCTCTACCCAGTTGATCAAGAATATCGTCAATTCTGGGGAGTGGAAATTTATCTGACAGCAATTTTTTATTTATTTGGCGATAGTCAATTACTAATCACCATTTTTTCTCTTTAGAGCCCGGAAGAGATTTCTTTGGGACTAATAAGAGTGGGCTATTGTAAGGTGAAACTGACGGTTCAACGATATTATGTTCAATTAACTTTCCAACTTGATGCTGGATTTCTTCTATTTGGCTATGCGGACATCGATAATTTTTTACGTATACTGGCTCGTCATCCTTTAGTCTCAATTTTTGTTTATAAAAGTTGTTTGTTGTGATTGGTTCGGTTTCAAGTCCGAACACATCACTATACTCGGTGCATATTTCAGTTAGTTGTTTTTTAAATAAGATTGGAAAATTTTTTTTTAATTTTTTTATTATAATTTCTTTTTTATTGTCTTCTTGATTTTGAACTACATCATAGTTTGAAAGTGATTCGAACTTTATTTTATTGGTACCTACTATTTGACATTTATCTGTGGTATTTAAAAATCGGACAAAAGTATTTTGGGCTGTAGCAATAGTGTTTGCAACATAAACCCCTGGTTTAATTTCCTGATTTGGAACTAAAATGTTTTCTTCTGCTGAAGACAACCCTATTTTGCGTATCACTTGTGATCTTGCTGGTAGAAGTGTGGAATTTGTACCAGAACTGAATGTTATTGGAACATATATAGGATACGTTAGGTTTTGTGGCCTAATTATAAACCAATCCTTTGAACTATTGTAATCTAATTGGCAATTAAATGTTTTTATGAAATCTAAGCCTATTATTCCATCACATGGGATTGCGAAATCTGAATGAAGTAGATGAAATTTATATGGAATAATGTATTTGTCTGTTTGTAGTTCGATTGAGGCTAGTCCTTTGGAGTTTATTACTCCCTCTCCTATGCCTCGAATGTCTATAATTTTATTAGTTTGGATGTCATTAAAGACATCAGAATCTTCTTTTATTATTGAAATATCAGCACCTGTATCAATCAAAAATGTTATTATTTTATTTTTTGCAACGTTTCTAAATGATACAAAATTGTTGAGACTTAAGTTAACGTTATATATTCTACCAGTTAGTTTTGGGTATCTGGAGGTGCCTCCGAGTTTCCCGCAGTATCTTGGACAACTCGGACATTATTGTTATTGTTTCGATAATTTGCGAATTGGTTGTTGCCTTGGTTGGAATTATTCCTACCTCGGTTATAGCCTTGTCCACCTCTGCTGTTGTTTCTGTTATTATAATTAGGGTTGTAGTTACCTCGGCCATAGCCTCTACCTCTTTGAGGATAGTAACTACCTCCTCTATTATTGCGGCCTCGCTGAAAAAATACTGTACTTGCACTTCCAGACATTTCTGTGCTGCAATGGATATATTTACCCATTACATCATCGAAAGTAACGAAGTTACCAGCTTCCAGTATTACTTTTAGCTTCTCATGCTCGCAATTTTTAATCATTGCAGAAATAGACTCCTTTGTTGAGAATTTTTCTGCATTGTCTGGGTCTAAACCGTCATCAATAAAGGCTGCTTCCAATTGCTTTCGCAAATTGTCCAACTCTGTTGTATATTGGGTAGCAGTTTTGCCTTTTTGTTTTGTATTAAGCAATTTAGCTTTTAGTACGTCAGGAGATTCTCCTTTTACGTTATCTTTAAGCTTGCTTATGACTCCGGATATAGTAGTTTCATTTTGTACTTTGTACAGAGTTGTGCCGGTTATTTTTGATTTAATAACCTCGACTGCTATATCTTCCTGGTTACCTTTTGTTCTTTCCACAATGCGTAAAGCAGTTAGGAATCTGTTTAATGATAGTTTTTTACCATCAAATTCGGGGACTGAAGAGGAAACCTGCTTCACATATTCCCTATCTAGGGCTACCTGGTTAGTCATTATGTCTGTATTTTCTTGGAGCGTTTCGATATCACTTTCCTCACTGTCTTCGTTTTCAATTATTGGTTGGGATTCATCCAGGTCATGAAATTGATCTGGGTCAAACTCAATTGGAAAATAAAGGTTTTGAGGAATTTGCAATTTAAAGTTATGTCTAGCACTCACATATTCTAGTCTTGTGACTAAAGAACGAAGTAGTTTTAGACATTTATCATTGTGCTCTGTTGTTAAGACGTATTTTTTAGACGATACTAACTCACTGATTTTGTTATATGCAGTTGTTAGTATTGTCAAGTGGTGAACTAGCGTGTCTACTTTTATAACTGCGTCCTTATTGACACATTTATAAGACTTTTCAAAACTTTCTTTTAAAGAATTAATTCGTTTGGCTAGTTCTTGCCAGTTCATACCGTTTTCTTAAAGGTTATTCAGTTTATAATTAATTTATGGTGTACGGTCTCAACTTCTCTCAAAGAAAGAAAAAGAAACGGGAGGTACATATCTAAATGTTATGGTAATTTGCATTCTCCTATTTTACCTACTCTAGGGGAAAATTATTTTATTTTTTTTTTTTGTAGATATTTATTTATTTTTATTGAAATAGATATTTAACATTTTATTCATTCTTAATTATTATTATTAATCATTGTTTCCACTGCTGCGCAAATTTAAATTTTGTCCAGGTCATTTGCCTGGCTCATAAATTTTTTCTTTAAGCATTTGTTATGCAATTTGTATATTTTGCAAAAGCAATTTGCGCACATTATGATAACAATGATTAATAGTAATATGTTTGTAATTTCTAAATCTATTTTATTAGATTCAACTTTGTTAATAACATTGGCAGTGGAATCCACTGACTTAAGGTCTACTACTCCCATTGTTGAGGGAGTTGTTATAGTTTTATATAAATATTCAAAATTTTCAACAGATTTACTAATTCTGTTTGTATTCATATGGTTTGAATATATATATATAAAAAAATTTTTTTTTCCTTTATTTTATGAGCAGGATTTTTGCCTAGCTCCGTTTTTTATTTCAATAGTATTAAAGTATCGTATTATATATGTTTTTTTTTTTTTTTTTATATTATATTCAATTTTTATACATTCATCGATTTTTCTTTAATATGAACTTTTTATTTGTTGTTTCGACGATGCTCTTTTTTTTTTCATAAAATTATAAAAACTTTAAGTGGAATATTTTGGAAAAAAGGTCTTTTGTTTAACTAACATAAAAGCTATGTATTTATGTATGATTTGTAGTAAGTTTAATTTTTTTTTGTATATGTCATTTTCATATATTTTTCCTATTATTTCCTACTTGATCAACGCAGTGATCGCCTGTCTAATATTTCGTATGGCTTTACGGGCCATACTCTATTACGAGCAACGCAATTATCGCTCAGTATTACAAAAAATTTTTTTATATATATCTATTTTATCATTTATATGTTGCGCGCTCTCTGTAGCGCCGCCGGTCCCGAAGATGACAAAGCTTGGAACGCTAAGTGGTGCCGGTGCTGGTCCTTGCACAGGCTGTTGAGGCGCCGGTGCTGGTTTTTTCACAGGCAGTTGGGGCGCCGGTGCTGGTCCTTGCACAGGCTGTTGGGGCGCCGGTGCTGGTTTTTTCACAGGCAGTTGGGGCGCCGGTGCTGGTATTCTTGAAACATGTATAGCTGCAGTGCGGCGACTCTAATGGTCCAGGGCAATCCGTTGGGCATTGTTTTTCTGGTTTAGAGTTGAGTTGCTTCTTCTGTGGCACTGGTTGGAAAATTTTTGAGTTAATTAATGGTATATTTTTAAAAGTGATTTCATTTGTAGAGGTTGAGCTTTTGTATTTTTGCTGCATCGACTCGATATTGTCGATTTCAGCCTGTATTTTATTGCCTGTTTCCCAACGAATTGTTGTGTTAGGGGCAAATACCAGTTCCAGGAGTTTGGCTTTTCTTTCCTTAAGCCTTTTTTTTACTCCACTGCGCCTATTTTTAGGCATTGCTCATCACCTCTACTTACTCAGTACTTTCAGCCACTTCTTGTCGATGATGTTGGTAATTCATTACAATCTTCCAGTATATGTATGCCGATTATTGTTGTTGCTTCTGTTGCTACTGGCACTGCCGCTGAGTTGACAACAAAATTTGCAGTCTCATAAATTTCAGGTAGCTTCTCATTTTATCATTATTGTTTGGTGTTCACGTTACTGCTGCTGCTGCTGTTGTTGACACTTATTTAATTGTTGAAGGCATGTCGCTCAGGCGGACAATTTGAGCCTTTTGGGCTCCTTCAGGAAAATTAACTTGTGTTGTTTTAAAGTTGCAGGACTCGGACCGAGTCACGGTCGCCATGTAATAATAAGACGTCAGTCTTCCTTGAAATTTATTTATTGAATGCTTCTTAGATTTAAAGCTGTCCACCGTGAAGCAGTGAACAGCCGTTTTACATACATACATATTTTGGGCTCTGCACAAAAGAACGTCGGCAGAGAAAAAGAGAGTCGCAGTACGTATGTATATATGTACAGAAGGTACATACTCAAGAAGTGCTTGCGTTAGCGTTCTCACGCTACGGCCAGTCCGCATAAGTGGCGGATCATATTACTGCACTTGCATATACATAATTATGTCAATGACAAAGTGTCGTTGACTTGTGAGTTATTACTCTTACTTTAAGTTGGGCATATGACCACTTGTTACATTGTATACTCTACAATGTTGGCCATATGCTCATGTGGTATACAACATACTACACTATACCATGAGCAGATCAAGTTTGCTTTAAATTTTCGGTAACACTTCTGGTTTTCGATATACACATGTGATCGATAACAAAAAATTCTTGAATTTTAAAATTGTGAAAATGAGGTTTGAAACAACGGATAAAATAATGAACATTTAAAAAATTTGATCGAAATCGGTTAAGAAACACCAGAGATATCGCAGTTTGAAATTTTGTCATTTTGGTCATATTGGTCACTGGGTAAATACACACAAATGACTGTACGCGTTACGTATGGGGTTAAGGGTATGTCCTAGTCGGGATTTCTCGACTAGAGCCTTCTTACTTGTTTTGTATTTTTGTTGTCAAAAATAAAAATAAAATTATTGCACTTCCGTTGTCCAGTTTTGTTTGTGATTTATTTGGTCTTCGTGTGGTCGTTTCTGGCTCCATAGAGAGCCTATTATGTCAGAGGACCCAAAGCAACAAGCAAAGCGTCGTCGTTCACTTTCAACCTACCGCCACACGCCAGTGTCAAGCGCTCTCAGCTCCTTGGCGCCAAACGTCAAGAACAAAGCCGGTGAGACGACCGACTCAAAGCCGTCCGCCGTTTCCTCACGAATTCAAGCTAACACTCAGCCAAAACCAAAAGTAGTGAATTAAGCTTCAACACGTGCAGAGAAACGCTCGGAACACGTGTTGGGGCTAGCCGGCACGCTACCGAATACTCTCAACATGTGCAGAGAAACGCTCGGAACACATGTTGGGGCCGTACGGCACGCCGTCTACGCTAGAACCATAAGAAAACAACAACACTGTAAGAGAGCGCGGGAAAGTCTAGAGGCCCACCAAAACGCACAGAGAAACCCTCGGAATGCGTCTTGGTGGTCACTACTGGTGGCCGGCGGTACCGAATAGCCTCAACACGTGCAGAGAGACGCTCGGAACACATGTTGGGGCCATACGGCACGCCGTGGCTACGCTGGGAAAACCCATAAGAAATTCGAACGACATTACAAAAAAAAAAATGGCCAGGAGACACCCGTAGACCCACCAAAGCGCACAGAGAAACCCTCGGAATGCGTTTTGGTGGTCGCTACGGGTGGCCGGTGATACCGACTAGCCCCAATACGTGCAGAAAAACGCTCGGAACACGTGTTGGGGCTAGGCGGCACTCCGTGGCTGCCCTCTCGACTATAACATACACTTGCTTGCACTTAATAATTTCACATAATTTATTCACTACCTGTACCTGCCTAACCACACCGCACTTAAAACTCCCGCCCGCCCATGTATACCCCGGAGTCAGAGTCCAGCTTACCCGCTGTCCATTGCTTTATAACAATCCTTTTGTTTGTTGTTGTTGGCTCGTTGTGTTTGCGTGCCGTCGTTAGTCTCCTTTGTGTTATCCTCGACGCCGCGTGTTGATCGCTTTTCTTGCCTTACTTTGGCACGCGTACGCCCGCCCTCTTTAACTAATCCGCAATGACTGTCCAGCCACACATTTTCAATGCGTGCTGTACCCTGATGCAGTCGCGATCGCTGCTTAATGCGCTGCTGCGCCCTCTGCGCTTTGAGCTGCTGCCGACGCTCTCGTTTTCATTTGTTGTTGCTGCGGCTAATTTTGCATAGATTGCGTGTCGTCTTCGCTGCTGCTTTGCCCTCGGCAAGTCTTCTCGGCTGCTAAGTCGGTTGTTAGCGCGCTGCGTCGGTGGCTTCGTTTGTCGTGTGCCGTCTGCTGCTGCGTTCTCTGTCGGTCTTCTCGGCTGTTAAGTCAGCGCGCTGCGTCGGTGGCTTCGTTTGTCACGTGCCGTTTGCTGCTGCGTGCTCTGTTGGTCTTTTCAGCTGCTGCGTTCTCTGCCGCTACCGCTGTTTTCTTTGCCTGTCCAGTCGGGGCCTCTGCTTCTCTCTTTTGATAGTGATGTCCGTATCTAATAGTGCTGCGTGCCTAGCCTTAAATATACCCTGTCCCTTAAATATAAATACTTTTCTTACGTTTTCTCCTCCCAGCCTGTAATGGTTTTAAAAATAACTCTTACATCTACTGCCACCTTCGTGGTGCCTTTTATTATACTTAGTACTACTAGAAATGTTGGGAAGGAGTTTACTACTTCACACTCCCTTCCTACTTCGGGGAAAGTAAACTAATCGTCACCTGACCTGTCGTTGCCGGTTGATGGAGAAGCGAAAGTTTTTAAGTTTCGCACGCCCAGTCGCGCCTCGGGGTCCAGAAGATATTGGTAAATATACTGGACGACCCTTACCGGAAGTTGACAGTTGTCCTCTTTGGTACGCCACTCCTCGGGGGCCGTGGTCCACTCCTCCTGCTCTTCCTGCACCTCACTGATGATTGGATGTTCTGCCAATTTTTCCATAAGTCGGCGGTCTCTCCATCCATTGGGGGGCTCATGTTTGAACCGGCATCATCCTCTTGTGTGGGTGGAGGCGGCGGAACATCGGCGGTACGTGGGTTTTCCTGGTCCAATGGGTCTGGTGTCGGCTCGCTGATGTCCGACCAGTTGCTGGATCACAACACGTTCTGCGCATCCACAAACCACGACCCGTACGCTGGTGGGGGGCTAGCTGGGTATGGTGGTGGGTAGCCCATGAGACCATAACGCATGGCTAGCCGGTACTTCTCCGAATTTGAGCTGGAGCTGGCCACGGTCACAACATTTGCCGCTCGCTCCCCAGTGTAACCTCGTGAGCGTATGGGCGTGCTGCGATCGTCCTCCTCCGAATTTGGGCTGGAGTGGGACGTAACTGATGCCTCGGATGTCTCAGTGCACACGGGAGGACGTAAGGGTGAGCTGTGGTCATCCTCCTCCATTTGGGCGTTAAGCGTGGCCACATCCCAATTCAACGGGGCCCTGACGCCGTTTGTATTGAACCGGCCATCGGGTGGCACCTCGGAGCTGGAACTGATCGAGATCACCTCCACGTCGTCGGGCTCGCACTGGTCGTTGATCCAGCCACTGACCGCCTGTATGCGAACTGCTATAGGGACTGGCTCCGGGTGCCATGGCTCTGCGACGGCGACTCGTCGCAACTGATTGTCCCGCGACGACTGGCCCCAGGGACGTCCCAGGAGTACATCTTGTGCCCCAAGGGCCGTGCGTCCGGCTCGTCTTGCGTTGGATTCGTGCTAGAGTAAAGTAAAAATATATTCGATGTACCTTATTTAAATACTCTACCCCAAATGACTTAGCCCTGCGGTGTGATGGATGCTAACTCTGATCGGACATTATACTGGCTCGCCAGTAAAAGTGGCCCCCGTGACTTTGTCGTCGTTGGCTAGTTTTCGCTGCTACTTGGTACTGCTGGCTCTTCGTCCTCTGCTGCGTTGAACTCTTTGAGGTCGGCTAGGCTTGCCGTTTTCCGTTGCCGTCCGGTAAGACTTTGGACCCGTACTATGTTCGGTGAGAGGACCTTGATGACTTTGTAAGGTCCCTCGAACTTTGGTGCCAGCTTTGCGTTGATCCCTTCTGCGGCCTTGGAAAGATGGTGTTGTCGCAGCCATACCCTCATACCTAGTGCTGGTTTCCATTCCCGCCTCCGAAGATTGTAACCTTTGCTTTGCTCCTGTGATGCCCTTTGGATATTCTGTTGCACGACCTGGAAGATACCTTTAAGTCTTGCTGCTTTTGCTTCCGGTGCCTCGGTATCTTTGCCCAATCCTGGGGTGACTTCCTCGTAGAGGGCTCCTGGTAGACTGGGTTCCCTGCCCTGTACCAAGTATGCCGGGCTGAATCCTGTGGTGTCGGAAGTACTACTGTTGATTGCCAAGCTTAGTTCCGGCAGATGTTCGTCCCAGGTGCTCCATCGATGTACTGGGCTATCATGGTTTTTATTGTCCTGGTGGCCCTCTCTGTTGGGTTCTGTATCGGTGTGTACGGGGCTGTGTGTTCCAGTTCCATCCCTGCCGTCTTGCAGAAGCTTCTGAGCGATCGACTTGTGAATTAGGTACCGTTGTCGCACACAAACTTCCGTGGTACGCCAAATCAGCACAGTATCCTTTTTCGAAACGATCTTTCCAAGTGGGCGGTGGTAGCCTTCCGTAAGGGCACTAGCTCTACCCATTTTGAGAAGAGGTCGAAGAAGACGAGGAGGCTGGTGTTTCCGTGCTTGGACCGCGGGAGCGGACCCATAAAATCAGCGCAGAGGATGTCGAACGGGCCCTGGGCTTATCGTGTCTGCATATGTCCGGCTGGTTTGGATTGGCTCACCTTAAATTTCTGGCATTTGTCGCACTTCCTGATGTACTTCGTCACATCCCGGAAGATTCCAGGCCAATAATATCTTTGTATCACTCTTGTCGCTGTCTTTCGGATTCCCAAGTGCCCTGCTGTTGGATGATCATGGCACTCCTCCAAGACCCGTTGTCGGTGGTCCTTAGCCACGCATAGCTTCCAAGTCACGTGTTCTTCCTCGGAAGGGCTCTTGCCCGTTTGCCGGTAGATCTGCCCGTTTTTGTGTATGTATTCCGTGAACTTCTCTGGCTGCATTTGCATACGCTTGCTCAGCCGTAGCAACCAAGGGCAATTCGAGGCTTCTTCCAGGGCGCGCTGCAGGGTCTCCAATGGTTGTCTGGAAAGGGCGTCTGCGACCACGTTTTGTCGCCCCGGCCGGTACAGTATGTCGAATTGATACTGCTGCAGCTCCAGCGCGCAATTCGTCCAGTTGGATTGTCTATCGAATTTAACCACTTCAATGCTAGGTGGTCCGTGATGACTTCGAAGTGGTAACCTTCCAGATAGCAGCGTAGCTGCCTTATGGCCCAGACAATTGCTAAGCATTCTTTCTCCGTGGCGGAGTAATTTTCCTCTGCTCTGAGAAGACGTCGGCTTGCGTAGGCAATAACGCGTTTTCCTCCCTGTAGGCTCTGCGTCAGTACGGCCTTCAAGTCGTCAAACGCTGCTTGTTGCTCGTCGCCCCACAGCCACTTCCTGTTCTTACGCAGCAGGCTCGTCGTTAGGGACAAACCGGCGGTACCAAGAGGCCATTCCTAAACACTTCGCGCAGGTTCTCCACGTGCTCCTCCAATGTGGCCCCAATGACCACAATGTCGTCCAAGTAAGCGAACGCGTGTGGTTCCATTTCCGGGCCGATGACACTGTCCAGAGCGCGTTGGAAAGTCGCTGGGGCAGAGTGCAACCCGAATGGCATAACTTTCCATTGGTACAAGCCTCTCCCCGGGACCGTGAACGCGGTGTATTGCCGACTTTCCTTGGCCATCGGGATTTGCCAGTATCCGCTTTTAAGATCCAACGTGGAGATGTAGGCCGCGTTACGTAGGCGTTCCAATATGTGGCTGATACGTGGCAGAGGATATGCGTCTGGCACTGACCGTGCATTTAACTGTCGGTAATCCATGCACATCCGTATCTCGCCGGTCTTCTTACCCACCAGCACAATGGGGCGCTATGTGGGCTTTTGGAGGGCTCGATCTGCCCACTTTCCAGAAGCTCGTTGACCTCTTTGTTTGACCGGTTTGTCATCTTTCATGACGATAGTAAGCTGGGCGATGTGCGATACTCCTGTCATGTTCTCAAATCGGGCTAGTTCCTTCTCCAGAAAGTCGTCGATCCAGGCGGGCAATGCGTGTTCCGTTGCGTTTGCTTCCGCTGGGGGCCCCTTGTCTCCTTCCTCTGTCGTGACGACTGCTAGGCTTATCGGGACAGTTCGTTGCGTGCTTTCCTGCTCTTCCAAAATGTCCGGTAATGCCCGTGGTTGTCTCCGAAGCGGGTTCGTTTTCCGGGTCTTGAGAGTGTCCGCCAGTGGTTTGAGTGCATAGCCTCTGTTGGTTCGATATTGTTTCGCCTGCGTCTTCGTCTGACTGGCCTGCACGGTTGTTATGAAATCGACTAGCTCAGAATCCGGTGCGTCCTGCGATGTTGATTCACTAGCCTGCGCGGTCTCTACGAAGTCGGCTACCTCAGTGTTGCGGGCATCCTGCGTTGGTGCAACACTAGCCTGCGCTGTCTCTACGAAGTCGGCTAGTTCAGTGGCATGTCCGTCCTGTGCGTCCTGCGATGTTGATTCACTAGCCTGCGCTGTCTCTACGAAGTCGGCTAGCTCAGTGTTGCGGGCATCCTGCGTTGGTGCAACACTAGCCTGCGCAGTCTCTATGAAGTCGGCTACCTCAGTGGCATGTCCGTCCTGTGCGTCCTGCGATGTGGATTCACTAGCCTGCGCGGTCTCTACGAAGTCGGCTAGCTCAGTGTTGCGGGCATCCTGCGTTGGTGCAACACTAGCCTGCGCTGTCTCTACGAAGTCGGCTAGTTCAGTGGCATGTCCGTCCTGTGCGTCCTGCGATGTTGTATTGGTCGTCGTTGGTTGGGCTGGAGTCATCAGAATCGGATACGCTCGTGAAGCGGGTGAAGGCGAGAGTTGTAAGAAAGCTCGGCCACACTGAATTTTTGTGCGAACTCCACACAAAAAGTCAATGCCCAAAATAACATCGTGAAGGATCCCTTTCATAACCAGTAGGGGTACTACAGCATCTTGTTTGTCGAGCTTTATCTTTTCTACTACTGCCCGGGTTATGTGCTTTGGTGAACCATCTGCGAGGATTATTCGTACCTGAATGTCGCGAATGTTATCCTTAGTACCGACGATCTTTGCCAAACGTTCACTTATAAATGATCGCGTGGCTCCTGTGTCCAGTGTTGCTACTACCGGGGTGTCCCGTATGGTCACCGAAACCGCGATCCTCCCCTCCTTCAAGCGTAACGGGTGAACTAATTACGAGGGCTCCAACTGCTGTTGCTCTCCGCCCTGTCCTCTGCTGGGCGGAGACGCTGACCGTTTGCCGATCGAGCGGCACGGCAGCATCCGATGGTGCGTTTCCCACGCCGGCCACATTCCCAGCAGAACAACATTTGAGGATTCCGACAATCTTTGTTGGTACTCTGGCAGCAAGTTGTCGTATATGCGATCCAGCTCTTGTTCCGGCGAGTATTGGGCCCGTTGGACAGTAAACGCAGCTCAATAATGTAGTCACGGAAGGCTTCACCTGGGCGTTGAACACGAGCCTGGATTGTACTTTCTAAGCGTTAAAAGTACTGCGGCGGCAAGAAAAAGTCCAAGAACTCTTTCTTAAACGACTCCCAAGGTTTATCCTGCATGTTGTAGGCGCGGTACCATCCTTCAGCCCGACCGGTCAATAGCCCGAATATGGCTCGTGGTAGTTGGTTGACACTTCCTCGGCAAGTGGTCACACGCCCCTCGAGTTTCTCGATAAAACTCAGTGGGTCCGAGGTGCCGTCAAACACGATACCTCAGTTGCGCAGCTTATCCGCCAGCATGGAGCACGAGATTTCCTCTCGGCGTCCACTTGGGTCTGCGGTACTGGTACCCGGCAGTTCGTGGTCCTCCTGCGTAACAGTTTTCATCGCCTGTACCGATTCCTGAAGCTGCTTGTAGCTTCCACGGCTTTCAGGGCACGGAGACACTGACGGCGAGCGACCATACCGAGGGCTGGCCATATCTCCGTAGCTAGCTTCCAGTTCCACAAGACGGTCTCGTGTTGCCTCCGAGTGTTCGCCCCTGGTGACAAACGCCGAAATCCTGCCCCCCAATTCCTCGACCGTGCCAGTAGTTCCCAACCCGAACTCTTGGGCAAGCTGCTGTAGCTCTTCCTTGCGACGAAAAGTGATCCACTTTACACCCATGTCAGGTAGTGCTGGTAGTTCTGCCGCGTGTGTTGTTGATATACCGCTGCTACGGGTGCTGCTGGTCCTGCTGGTTCTGCTGTTGGTTCTGTAGCGTGTGCTGTAGCGGGTGCTACTGTCGGTCCTGCGAGTCCTGCCGATCCTGCTGCTGGTCATGCGAGTCCTGCTGTTGGTGTAGGAATGAAAGTAAAGAACTTTGTTGTTTCGTATCTTTATTTAAAGTGGAAGTAGCAATGGTGCCGCTTCCAACGCTCAGTGGATTCTGATCTTTACATTTTTCCTTAAGTTCTAATTATGCCTAAGTCTTAAAGCTGCGCTGCCCACAGTTGGACAGCAGAGAGAGAGACGGTTATGTATAATTATATATATGTACTTATGCTCTCTTAAGTTGTATATGCATGCACTTGAGTTAGTTCAAGTGGTCTGCGCGTGTAACAGAATGCTGACACTTGCACATTCTGAGAGCGCGCCGTTCGACTCAATATTCGGCCACTTGAGTTTAAGACCGAGACTCTGTTTATGCAAACACTGCAACAAAGTGTTTACTTTAAGTACTCTTGGTACAGTTGATATCTACTATGTATGCATATTACTACATCTCCCTCCCTTGAAAAATAACGTAATTATATTAAGTTATTTTCTTATTATTATTACTTTGTATATTAAAAGGAATTTTTTTTTTTGACTTATTATTATTATTATTTTTTTTATTTTGCTTAATTTGATTACATATATAATATTTATAAAAATTTTGTTGTATATAAATTTTTTAATTAATTAATTTTTTTTTTTTTTTTTATGATACTTAGTCTAGGTATGGCCATACTTTAAACATTAATAAGAGAAATCAATTTGTTAGGAAATAAAAATCTTTAACCTGTCTTTATGAACTATTTGTTTTTATTTTTATTATTTGAGATTATAATATTGTCTTTTTCTTCTATACTATCTACCTTATAAGGTCCAGTATATTTGTAATCTAGCTTATGACCTGTTTCGTTTCTTAGTAGAACTTTATCTCCTACTGATATATCTATATTGTTTACTTTTTGATCATAAAGTATCTTTTTTTTATTCTTATGCTTTTCTAGCATTACCCTAGTTCTTTTATATGCTACTTCTAATCTATATTTGCTTTCTTTAGCATAATCGTCTATATTATAAAGAGGTTTAATATTGTCTATATTATTAAATTGTTTTGGTAAATTGGATGTTCTTCCAAACACTAACTCATATGGACAATAATCATGTGCCATAGAGGGTGTTGTGTTAAAACAATATACGAAGTATTGTATCCATACGTCCCAATCTGTTTTATCAACTGATATGTACGAACGTATGAACTCATTAAGTGTTCGGTGGCTTCGCTCCACGGTACCTACGGTCTGGTGATGGTGTGCGGTAGAAGTTATATTTTTTATATTCAGATTTTTACATAAATCTTTAAGTATAGAATTTTTGTATTCTGTTCCCACGTCCGTAATGAACGTCTTCATTGGACCGTACTTTAGAATAAAATTTTCAAATATAGCTTTTGATACTGTTTGCGCACTCTTGTCTTGAATAGGTATTGCTATAAGGTATTTTGTCAAATCGCAGATCAAAGCTACTGCGTATTCATTACCCTGTTCAGATTTTGGTAAGGGGTCTATCGTGTCTACAATTACCCTGTCGAAAGCCATTAGTGGTGTTTCGGTTACAGTTAATGGGGTTTTGGTATGTCTAGTTGTTTTTGACTTTTGACATTTTCTTATATAGTTAGATATATCTTTTGTCATATGTTTCCAGTAATAATGACTTTTTATTTTGGTTATTGTTCTGGATATTCCTGTATGACCTCCTTGTATTGGATCGTCATGGTATGTAAACAGTATTGCTTCTTTTTCTTTATCATTATTTGATAATAGGGTCACCGGCTTGAGTAGCGCTACTCTTAGTGTATGTAATATTTTATTGCCCATAATTTTAAAAGATTCGATTGAGATTCTCTCAAAGATTTTTTCGCTCGGTGCCACTTTGAGTTAGCTAATATTAAGTATACCGGCTTCTTTTTCAAGCCTTTGAAAGAACTGACCTAAGTCGAGAATTTCATTGGTGTACATATTGCTAACATCAATTCTTGCTATAACTTTTTTCCCATGTTTCAGTAAACATAGAGAGTCTGTCATTCGCAAGGTCACTACTTTTCGTACCTCGTCATTTACAATGACTTCGTATACGTTGGGCTGAGAAGCATTTAGAGTTTGCTTTTGCAAATCTTCTTTTTCTTTTCCTGCGCAGGAGTTTAACTGTTTATTTTGATTTCTGGTAGTGACTTTCAGAATTTTATTATTTATTTGTATATTTTGCAAGTCTTTTATTGTTATTCTTGATAGCGCATCGGCTACATAATTGTCTTTGCCCTTTAGATATAGTCCTCTAATTCAAGTCTCATTCTTGTAAGTTTGGAACTCGGATTTATAATTGAAAATAGGTAAGTTAGTGGTCTGTGATCTGTTTTGACAGTGAAGTGTCTACCATAAATATATGGTCTAAAATGTGTTATTGCCCAATGAATAGCTGCTAATTCTTGTTCTGTTGTGCTTTTGTTGCTTTCACCTTTTGTGAATGATCTTGATGCGTATGCAACTGGGAGTTGGAGTCCGTTTTTGTTCTAAGTTAGAACTGCTCCACATGCTTGTTTACTAGCATCTGTGATAATGCAAAATTCTTTGCTGAAATCTGGATATTGTAAGAGTGTTGGATACATTAGTGCTGTTTTAAGATGGTCGAAAGCATTTTGACAATTAGTTGTCCATTCGAATTTTACATCTTTTTTACATAATCTTGTTATGTAACGAGAATAGTCAGCAAAATTTTTTATGAATCTTCTGTAATAGTTGCAAAATGCTACAAATCTTCTAGCGCTGTCCGCATCGTGTGGGACTGGGTAATTTTTAATGACGTCGTATTTTTTGTCGTCGGGCAAGATTCCTTTATCTGTGCATTTATGTCCTAGGAAAGTGACTTCATGCATAAAAAATGAACATTTTTCGGGATGTAACTTTAGGTTGTGTTCCCTACATTTTTCAAAAACATGAGTTAAATTTTTGATCATTTGTTTTTCGGAACAACCTATGACTATTAAGTCATCCATATAAAGGAATGCTTGAGAAGGCTCAAGTCCAGAGAAAGCTATAGTCTTCATTCTCTGAAACGAGTTTGGCGCTATTTTTAAACCGAATGGTAATCGCGTGAAGCGATATGAACCACTGTTTGTTGAAAAAGAAGTTATATCTCTTTATTTTTCTTCAAGTTCAATTTGATGAAAACCTGACATTAAGTCCAGGCATGAAAAGTATTTTGCTCTACCTAGTTGATCTAAAATATCGTCAATTCTAGGCAGCGGAAATTTATCGGACAACAGTTTTTTATTAATCTGACGATAATCAATTACGAATCGCCATTTTTTCTTTTCCGAATTTGGAAGTGACTTTTTAGGTACTAATAACAAAGGGCTATTATAAGCAGATACAGACGGTTCGACTATTTTGTCGTCAATTAATTTTTGGACTTGTTTTTCGATTTCTTCTTTTTGGCTATGAGGATTTCTATAATTTTTAATATATGGTGGTTCATCATCCTTCAATCTAAGTTTTTGTTTATAGAAATTGTTTGTTGTTATCGATTCGGTTTCTAGTCCGAATACGTCGCTGTATTGTTTGCATAATGTTGTTAATTGTGTATGAAATTGTGGTGGGAAATTCTTTGAGAGCTGATTTAATACAGATTTATTTCTGTTTTCTGGATTTGTGTTGACTACGTCGTAGTTTGAAAATGGTTCATATTCTAAATTATTTATATTGATTAACTGATCTTTATTTGTTGTATTTAGCATTCTTATGAATGCATTTTGAGTTGTTGCTATGGTATTTGCTATGTAGATACCATGCTGAATTTCTTGGTTTGGAATAAATACACTGTCTTCTACTGAGTTAATTTGAATTTTTCGGATCACTTGTGATCTTGCTGGGAGAACTATGGAATTGTTGCCAGAACTGTATATAATTGGAACATAAATGTTGTTAAGTTGTTTGGTCTAATTATTAGCCAATCTTCGGACGGATTGAAATCTAATTGACAGTTGAATTTTCTAATGAAATCTATTCCTAGAATTCCATCACATTGGATAGCGAAATTAGAATTTACGATGTGAAAATCGTGGGGGATTATATACTTTGTAGTTTGTATTTCAATTAAAGTAAGTCCTTTGGATTTGGTTACTTCTTGACTTATTCCCTGTATATTTATTATATGATCAGTTTGGATGTATTGAAATACATCTGAATTTTCTTTCAATATGGATATATCTGCTCCTGTGTCTATTAAAAAGATCAATTTTTTTCCCGTTGTAACATTTGCAAAGCTTACATAAATGTTTTGACTTAGATTGATGGTGTGAATTTTCATATTACCTACTGTTGAGCATCTAAAGGTTGCTGGGAGTTTCCCGAAGCATTTTGGGTTACTCTAACATTATTGTAATTACCTCTGTTAGGATTATTAGAGTTACCTCTGTTGGGATTACCACGGCCTCTAGAGTTTCCTCTATTTTGACCTTGTCCCCTACTATAATTTCCATTATAGTTCTGGTAACTGTTATTTTGGTAATTACCCCTTCCTCGATAACTACCTCTATTTGAACCTCTGTAATTTGTTTGTTGTCTCTGGAAATGCAGTACTGAATTTGATTGTCCGGTTGCTTCCGTACAACTATTTACAAATTTTGAAATTGCATCATTCATGTTACTGAATGTGCCTGCCTGCATGATAAGTTTTACCTTATCAATTGCGCAATTCTTCGTCATGGCTTTTACTGCTTGTGCAGTGCTGTACTTGTTGGCTAATTCTGGCGTTAAGCCATCATTTATAAAAGCGCCTTCTAAAGCTTTTGTCAACTGCTCAACCTCTTGCGTGTATTGGTTGGCAGTTTTGCTTTTTTGCTGCAAGTTTAGTAATTTGGCTGACAGTACTTCAACTGACTCGCCTTTTACTGTACTTGATAATTTTGCAATGATTTGTGCAATTGTTTGCTCATTGCTTATCAAGTTTCTTGCATGGCCTTTTAGTTTTGTTTTTATAAGTTGTATAGCCATTGCTTCATGATCACCTTTAATGGCGTTCAATAGACTTAAAGCGTCTTTGAAGCTTTGCAGATTTTCTGCTTTGCCATCGAAGTCCGATAAGAGGGACGAGGCTGTTTTCAAGAAATCTACCACTGTCTGCGTCATTGTGTTTATAGTTGCTGGAATAGTGAGGTCGTTTAAATCTTCCTCTTTAACCTCAGTTTCGGAATCACTTGTGAAGTCCGATGATTCTGGGTTATTGTCAATTGATTCTGTAATGACTTGGAAAGTCGACGGTGAGTTTAAAATCGTGGGTATCGAAATATCTACACTGTATTTTTCTTTTATGTAAGCTAACTGTCCTCTTATTTTAATCAACAATTTTGAGACTAATGCAATCTGTTTTGTTTAGTTGAGCTCTATTTTCATGTATTAGCTCTCTTGCCTGATTGAAACTATCTACTAAGATTTTTGCATGCTTATTTAATGTTGGCGTCTGTATGTTTCTATTTTGGGTCAAGCATTTATATGACTTCTTGAAAGTTTCTTTTATTTCTGCTAATTGTTCTAAGAATTCAGATACTTTTTCCATAATTTTTGTGACATTTTTGTTTTTATTATTTCAGTATTCTCTTATATGCTGTCTAAGTTATTAGCCCTGCTATTATGATAATTCTTTTTTAGACATTTGTTGTGTAATTTATACAATTTAATAAGTGACTGAATTATCATAATAACAGCTATTAATGCTAATAATCCTGTGATCCACGTTAAATCTTGGTTATCAACTTCTACTTTATTTATTACATTAGCTGTGGAATCAACAGTTTTAACATCAACGACACCCATTGTGGTGTGCTTAAGATTTTTGAAATTTAGCAAGTTAAAATTGGGTTCATATCTTATTTCGCCAAATTTACTAATTTCATTTGTGGCGATTGACATTTAATTTTCATATTTAAAATTTTTATTTATTATTATTTCTTTTATAAAAAAAATTTTTTTTTTTTTTTTTTTTACATTGTATTCTTAATAATTTTTAGTAAATTTTTCTTCTTAGGTTTTTCTTTTCTTTTATAGATTTTCTTTGATTTTTACATTGTAGTATTCTTAATTATTTTTAATTAATTTTTCTTATTAGTTTTTTTTTTTTTTTTTTATAAATTTTCCTGCCTATTTTATCGTACAGCTTTACAGGCTGTACTTCTTATCGGGCAGAAATGGTTCCACTCAATCCTACAACATTATTAATATATAAAAGAAAATATGCATCGCAGTGCAATTAAAAAAATTTTGCAACGCAGTGCAATTTTAAAATTAGTGTGTTGATGTCTGTCTGCTTGTCCTCGATGGTGGGGAGCCGGTGCTGGCTGCACAGGCTGGTCTTCCTATGGTGTTGCATCAGCTGGTCGTCGCCGGTTGGCTACGCTGATGCTCCTTCGTTGGCGTAAAAGGCGGCCTGCCTTTCACGCTTGTTATTTATTCTTCTGTTGGGGCACCGGTGCTGGCACAGGTGTAGTGGCAATGCGGGCTGTCCAATGGTCCAGGGCAGTCTGCGGGGCACTCAGCTTTCTTCTTCGGTATTTAATTAGGTAAGGGGGGTGTAATTTTATTAATTCCGTAAGTAATAGTTTTAATTGCTGAGTGAGCGGGAGTTATTGGCTTTTTATTTGTGAGGTTTGACTTTAAAAAGTCAAGCTCTGCTTGTAATTTTATAGCAGTTGCCCATGGGGGTGGAGTTGGGTTTGTATAAAGTAGCCACTTTACGCGGGCTATTCTTTTCTTTATTTTGTTTTGCACTCCCCCTCTTTTAGCCATAACTCATGCTCTACTCACTCAGTCTTGTGTCCATGTGTTGTTGTTGCCGTTGCTGTTGCCGTTGCCGTTGTCGTTGTTGCTGCTGCACGCGTAAAAATTTTCTCTTGCCGTTGCTGCTGTTATTGTGTCGCGTTGTTATTGTTGTTGTTTGGCCGCTTCAGCACGCGTATAAGATTTTTTTTTCTCCGTCGCCAGACATATTGATGACTTGTTGAGTTGCGTTTGAATAGAGTTTGGAATATGTTCGATCAAACGACTCGCTAAAACTGAATCAGCAGCGTTCTGGGACATCTGTCACGGTCGCCATGTAGGAATGAAAGTAAAGAACTTTGTTGTTTCGTATCTTTATTTAAAGTGGAAGCAGCAATGGTGCCGCTTCCAACGCTCAGTGGATTCTGATCTTTACATTTTTCCTTAAGTTCTAATTATGCCTAAGTCTCAAAGCTGCGCTGCCCACAGTTGGATAGCAGAGAGAGAGACGGTTATGTATAATTATATATATGTACTTATGCTCTCTTAAGTTGTATATGCATGCACTTGAGTTAGTTCAAGTGGTCTGCGCGTGTAACATTCTGTGAGCGCGCCGTTCGACTCAATATTCGGCCACTTGAGTTTAAGACCGAGACTCTGTTTATGCAAACACTGCAACAAAGTGTTTACTTTAAGTACTCTTGGTACAGTTGATATCTACTATGTATGCATATTACTACATTGGTCCTGCGAGTCCTTTTCTTTGCTTGAGGAATCACTTATCAAGTCTGCGTTTTATTTAAGTTTGGTTCTTTATTTGAGCACTGTATCACTGACTGTTGTCACTGGTTGACTCTCATTGCTAAACTATCTATCCCGCTCTCAGTGACCGCCTTATATATGCTGGGCTACCCGCCTCAGCTGCCTGGTCGTGCGGACTTCGGGACCTCTGCCGTCCAATGTCTTCGTCGGCTCTGCTCTGTCGTTGCGTCGGCTGATCCTCGGCTTTGCGGCTGAGCCTCCCCGTTGCTGAGTCGCTTCGTCGCTTGGTGCGGCTGGTATTCGGCTCTGCTGCTGAGCCGCTCTGTTGCTGAGTCGCTTTATCGCTGCGTTAGCGACTGATGCGTTGTTAATGCGTTCGGCTTGTTTCTACGGTTGTCCCGCTCTCAACAACAACAACAACAAAAAATTATGTAGGCTTACAAAAAAAAATGGTTAATGGGAAGCTGAGCCCTACTGTACTCCAGGGAGCCAATGTTTGGGGGAAAGTTCTCGAATGCGGTTGGTTAGCAAAAAAAACAACAAAATAATCTCGTACCTAGCATGTCTTGCCAAGCGTTTACCCGCTTGTGCGTGAAACTGTTCCATATGTCGCTGCCCACCTGATCCTACGTGTAACTGGCGTGGTCACGTTTTTTTTTCCGTGGGGCGGTACGACGGCTATGTGCTCAAGCACATGAAAAAAAAATATAAACAGAACGCGTCTGTTGTTTTTCTCCCCGAGACTATACTTTCGGACAGGCCGAAAATATGGACTATGTCACCATTCTCCCTACAACGTGGGGCCTTTTGCCATAGTCATTTACAAAATACAAGAAAAGATCTACATTTATTTATAATTATTGTATTACTTGGTCGCCGGTGACCACACCAAAAAAAGAATCCTACCCGAAACAACATAAATCTCGGAGTCCCTGCTCGGGCGCCATCTGTAAAGAAGCTTTCTAGGGCTGGGGTAGATACTCAGTCATAACCAGGGTCTTTTACAACAAAATTTATAAAATGCCGAGACTCGAGAGATGTTTCGGGGCAACTGCAGACCCACCAAAGCGCACAGAGAAGCCCTCGGAATGCGTTTTGATGGTCGCTACTGGTGGCCGGCGGCACCGACCAACCTCAACACGTGCAGAGAAACGCTCGGAACACGTGTTGGGGCCAGGCGGCACTCTACCGAATAGTCTCAACATGTGCAGAGAAACGCTCGGAACACAGGTTGGGGCCGTACGGCATGCCGTGGCTACGCTAGAACCATAAGAAAACAACAACACTGCAAACATGGCGAGGGAGCATCCGTAGGCCCACCAAAACGCACAGAGAAACACTCGGAATGCGTCTTGGTGTACCCTACTGATGGCCGGTGGCACCGACTAGCCTCAACACGTGCAAAGAAACGCTCGGAACACGAGCTGGGGCCAGGCGGCACGCTACCGAATAGTCTCAACATGTGCAGAGAAACGCTCGGAACACATGTTTGGGCCGTACGGCACGCCGTCTACGCTAGAACCATAAGAAAACAACAACACTGTAAGAGAGCGCGGGAAAGTCTAGAGGCCCACCAAAACGAAACCCTCGGAATGCGTCTTGGTGGTCACTACTGGTGGCCGGCGGTACCGAATAGCCTCAACACGTGCAGATAGGTGCTCGGAACACATGTTGGGGCCATACGGCACGCCGTGGCTACGCTGGGAAAACCCATAAGAAATTCGAACGACATTACAAAAAAAAAAATGGCCAGGAGACACCCGTAGACCCACCAAAGCGCACAGAGAAACCATCGGAATGCGTCTTGGTGGTCGCTACGGGTGGCCGGTGATACCGACTAGCCCCAATACGTGCACAGAAACGCTCGGAACACGTGTTGGGGCTAGGCGGCACGCCGTGGCTGCCCTCTCGCCCTTTTGAACTAATCCGCAACGACTGTCCAGCCACACATTTTCAATGCGTGCTGTACCCTGATGCAGTCGCGATCGCTGCTTAATGCGCTGCTGCGCCCTCTGCCCTTTGTTGTTTCTGCGGCTAATTTTGCATAGATTGCGTGTCGTCTTCGCTGCTGCTTTGCCCTCGGCAAGTCTTCTCGGCTGCTAAGTCGGTTGTTAGCGCGCTGCGTCGGTGGCTTCGTTTGTCGTGTGCCGTCTGCTGCTGCGTTCTCTGTCGGTCTTCTCGGCTGTTAAGTCAGCGCGCTGCGTCGGTGGCTTCGTTTGTCGTGTGCCTTCTGCTGCTGCGTTCTCTGTCGGTTTTCTCGGCTGTTAAGTTAGCGCGCTGCGTCGGTGGCTTCGTTTGTCGAGTGCCGTTTGCTGCTGCGTTCTCTGTCGGTCTTCTCGGCTGTTAAGTCAGCGCGCTGCGTCGATGGCTTCGTTTGTCGCGTGCCGTTTGCTGCTGCGTGCTCTGTTGGTCTTTTCAGCTGCTGCGTTCTCTGCCGCTACCGCTGTTTTCTTTGCCTGTCCAGTCGGGGCCTCTGCTTCTCTCTTTTGATAGTGATGCCCGTATCTAATAGTGCTGCGTGCCTAGCCTTAAATATACCCTGTCCCTTAAATATAAATACTTTTCTTACGTTTTCTCCTCCCCGGCCTGTAATCGTTTTAAACATAATTCTTACATCTATTGCTACCTTCGTGGTGCCTTTTATTATACTTATTATTATTATTATTATGAAATGGAGGTCTGTGCACTGCGACCGCCTGGATCTATTGTGCCCTCTTCCTAGTGTATGAGCTACAGCTCCTCGTATTGTGCTATTGATCGCAGAAACGCGATGATGTCGCTTGGACGAAGGGCCCTCATCTCCTCAAAATTAAGTGAGACCCGCCCTAGCTGTGATAATCTCAGCCGACCTATAGCCGGGCACTCTTCTAATAGATGCTCTGGAGTTTCGTCCCCCTCCAGACAGAGCCTGCAAGTGCTCTCGTTACCTATGCGTAACCTTTGTAAATGCCTACGCAATCTGCAGTGTCCCGTCAAGAAGCCTGTAACAATCCGAAGAGATACTTTGCTGAGCTTCAGACAGTCTTCAGTCCTCGTCTTGTTGTAGTTACCTATAAGCCTTTTACTCTGTCTCGCCCCCTGCGAGCACAGCCAGAAGTTTTCACTAGCAGACCAGAGGTCAGAGATGACCCCAGGGCCTAGCCCACAGAAAGGTTCTTGCCCGTAGAAAGGAGTGCTAGCCCCCTTTCTGGCCATTTGGTCTGCTACCTTATTGCCTGGAATTCCTGCGTGCCCAGGGACCCAATACATGGTGACTCTATTATTAGCCCCTAACCTGTTAAGTAATTCTATACACTGCCAAACCAGCCTTGAGACAATTTTGTATGCACTTAGTGCTTTTATTGCAGCCTGACTGTCTGAAAAGATGGCAATGTCCCTGCGATCGTAGCCTCTGTCTAAGTTGAAAGCGGCACATCTCTCTATTGCAAGTATTTCCGCTTGGAATATACTAGTGAACTTACCAAGAGGTTCATGGTATTTGAGTCGAGGTCCACAGACTCCGATCCCAGCCCCCTCCTCTGTGAGTGAACCATCTGTGTGCCACCTTATAGCATGTGTTTTCACATTATAGGTAGTGGACAGGCTGGTCCAATTTGCCTTATTGCTAAGCTCTATCTTATAGAGCTTACTGAAACTAAATTGCGCCATCTGCGCATCCTGTGGGTATTCTAAAAGTGAGCCCGTGGCTCCTGCCTCCGATCCGGTTGCTAATGCTCCCGTTAATCTCATATGACTTCTGCTTGCGTTGTGTTTTATGTAAAGGTGCAACGGTGGGAGCCCAAGTAGTACGTCAAGAGCCGTGGCTGGGCAGGTGCGCATAGCTCCCGAGATGCACGAGCAGGCAAGCCTCTGGAGTTTACCCAGTTGCTTCCTCGCACCTTCCCGGTCCATGCGTCCAGCCCAGACCACTGCTCCGTAGCATACCATGGGCCTCACCATAGCAGTATACATCCACATCAGAATCTTAGGTGAGAGCCCCCAGTTTTTCCCCGCAAGAGTTCTGCAGCTCATCAGGGCTAATGTTCCCTTCCGAACAGCATGCTCCACATGCTGTTTCCAGAGAAGTCTTTTATCTAGTATGACCCCCAGATATTTGACCTCCGTGGACAAAGGTATGATTGTACCCCCAATGATAATGGGTCTAATCGATTTAAGCTTGTACCGATTTGTGAAGGCAACGATTGTGGTCTTTGCTGGGTTGATGCTCAGCCCCACGTCCCTACACCAGTCCAATCTAAGTTGTAGACCCAAGGTGACTCTATCACATAGTGTGTTCTCAAAATTTCCTCTGCAGATAATGGTAATGTCATCAGCGTAGCCAAGACACCGAGATCCATTATCCGTAAGCTTAACTAAGAGATCATCCACCACCAGGCTCCAGAGAAGAGGTGATAGGACACCCCCCTAAGGACAGCCTCTGGTGGTTTGAGCTCTGATCGTCGAATTACTAACGGTAACTTCTGCTATGCGAGAGTCCAGGAGTTTGCCTAACCAGAACGTGAGTCCTGATTCCACTCCTTTTCTCTCAAGAGCTCTAACGACCACGTCATGCGCCGTGTTGTCAAAAGCACCCTCTATGTCCATAAAGGCGCAGAGTGCAACCTCTTTTGCTTTCACAGACTTCTGGAGAGTGTTCACTAGGTCAAGCAGAGCTGACTCCGTTGACATTCCTGCCCTGTACGCATGTTGATGTGCATGTAGTGGCTTAGCCACTAGGTGCACCGATCTTATGTGGTTGTCAACTATCTTCTCTAGAGCTTTTAGCAGGAATGAGGTAAGGCTGATTGGCCTGAAGGATTTAGGAAGAAACGGGTCCTTTTTTCCTACCTTCGGGATGAAAATCACCCTCGCCGTCCTCCACGCCATAGGTATGTACCCTAGGGCAATGCTACTTCGGAAGATTCTGATTAAGAAAACTATGAGAGGGTCGATGCCCTTCTGTAAGTGGATGGGAAGAATGCCATCAACCCCCGGGGCTTTATAGGGACTAAGTGCACCGATTGCCCATCTGATCCTATGCTCTGTTACGATTTCCGCAGCTAGTTTGAAGTCGGGTCTTCTCCCAGATGCCTGTACGTAACTACTATCACTATCTGAAATGGTCCTACATAGCGGGAAATGAGTTTGCAAGAGAAGTTCGGCCTTCTCTACCTCATTGTCCGTAAATGTCCCATCCTGTCTCTTGAGGCAAAGTTCCGAGAGCACTTTGCCTTTCGAGATGGCTTTGAACACTCTTGCAGCGGGCGAGGCCTGCTCCAGAGTGGAACAAAACTTCCTGAAATGATCACGTTTGCTATTGCGTATCTCCTTGTTATACTCAGTAAGCTTCCCGGTATAACAATCCCATTTATCGTTAGACTTTTTAGCTGCGTTAAACAGCTTTCTAACCTCCACCCGAAGACGTCCTAGCTTTTTAGTCCACCATGGATTATCCCTGCTGGATCTTATACTTTTTAAGGGACAGCTTGAATGATAGGCATCCAAGATAGTTTTGCCCACGTCTATAGAAAGCTGCTCTATCTCTTCCTGTGAGGAAGTTCTTTTGAATCGCACCCCAGCAGCAATGGCAGCTTCTTGCTGATGCAATAGTCCACTAGGTTCTGGACTTCTATTGGAGGAGTCTCCGCCTCGTCTCCCGGGAAGTATGCCGATGCCACCACGATACTCCCGCGCTCTCCAGTGATCATCACTGCTACTAGATCTTTAGTGAGAAAATTAGAAAGACATAGAAAGTTAATATTCTTCCGTACCAAGATGCAGGCTCTCGGCGATGTCTCTCTAACATCCGCAATGACTCTTGCACTTACGTGGTTAAGGCCGCAGATCCTGCCTCTGACGACCCATGGCTCTTGGATGAGCACCAGCCCCAGGTCCAACCTGGTGACCAACCTGCCGATGACAGCTGAAGCTGCCCTCGCGTGATGCAGGTTGATCTGTGTCACGCTGGTGGTCTCCATCCCTAGAGCTCTTCTTCACCCTCCGAGAGCGTCAGATAGGTCTCTGACTGCGCCCCGGTGGGCGTTCGCTCATCATCGGATGGCCCATCCTCGTTGGTGGTATCACCATCTCCTCGCACATTTAGCCTTGACAGGTCAAGACCCTGTAGAGAGGCCGAGTCCAACTCGGCATCTATGGCTGCCAGCTTCCTCTCCGCTTCGGCTTCGGCTGAGGCTGCCGAAGTGCCAGGCACAACGACAGCTTTCGCCTCCGCTTCCGCTCCACCCTCCGTCGCGCAGTTCGCTTCGGCTGAGGCTGTCGAAGTGCCAGGCACAAAGTCAGCTTTCGCCTCCGCAACCGCCACCGCCGCTTCCTCCTTCTTGGCATGGAGCTTGCATTTCAGCTGTCCAAATCGGAAGCTGACCATCAAGCCCCGGGTCTTCAGCAGAGCTAGTGCATCATCCTCCACGCCTAGCGTTAGGATTTTGCCTCCTTCTGCCTCCTTCCACCTCAGGAGCTTCCACGTGTCCGTGCTAAGCCCACGGTTCTGCTCGGTGAGCAGCCCAAAAGATTTTGCCACCGGCTCGCCAGCCGTCCGTGGCAGAAAAACCGTTAGGATGTTAGGTAACGGAATTTCGTCTTTTGGGCAGGTGCAGAGCTGCACGCCCACCGCAGAGCTGATGCTGGGAGCTTTCAGCTCTAGCCACTTCCTGGTAGCATCATCCATACACTCCACCAGTAAAAGACCTGTCCGGAAGTGTATCCCGTTGAAGTTAAGGCTGGCGGTATGGCCCTTCCTCATCTCCTCGACAAGAGCAAGTTCCACCGCCGACAGTTCCTCTTTAGACAGAAGCCTCTTCGGGTGCTCAGACGCCATTATAGCCAAGATTGTACCCTTGGCAACACTGGCATACGAGGCTGCCCTCGGACGCTTCGAATCCTTCGAAGTACTTGGGCCTTCAGGAATTGTGATGCCTTTGTGCTTCACCCTCTTGTTGGCGTCGTTGGGGGCCTCAGCAGCCGATGTTTGATTCCATTGCCGCTTCTTCCCCACGCCCGCTTCCTCTCCTTTCCTCTCACCCGGAGTCACGGTCGGGGCCCGGTGCTCCAGCGCTCTCTTGCGCGCTTCTTCCGGCTTCAAGCCACGACCCAGGTATCTGAGATACCATTTGCGGCCGGCTCCGCTTACGCCATGCCTTAGCGGGTCACCAGCCCCACCGGGTTGGCCTGGTGCCGGAATGGGCGGCATCATCCTCCTCTTCTGCAGACCAGATGAGGGTGTTGCAGTGTCTGTCCTGCCGACATTGCCTGTCTGCGGGACAGCCACCGGGGCAGTGCCGGGCACTGCTCTCCCACCCCCTACGTCCGTTCGTATGGTGTCTTTCTTAACCACCACTCGAGGCTTGAAAGCCTCTACACTACTGGAGGTGCCTTGCTTTGGGGACGAGCCCCTTGGCTTGGCAACACTCTTCGAGTGGGGGGCCTTGCCCCCGCGCGGTGTCAAGTTTCCACCCATGTCCAGAGCCTCCTCTTCCATCCGCTCTGCTACTTGAGTTGCGGTTAAGCCCCGCCTATCTTTATTAAAAATTTTTTTATCCATAAATTGGTCCCACGAGTGTGGGGGGAAGTAGTACCGGCGTGTCATAGCCCCCACTAACACGCCGGGGCCAGGTATACTCACCGAGGCGGCCAGGTATCGGTGAGGCTCCGTCCAAATACAGTCGGTTACCCCTGACTGCAAACCAACCAATGGGCACGGAACGCATAACACCCTGGCTTAGGGGGGTGAAGCGGCACCCTTGCCTCAGGACGTCACCACCGCCCTTGTGAGATGTTGGGGATAGGATGTGGGTAGGAACACGTGTAGGAATTTGGGTGTGTGTAAGACTATGTATTAAAGACGGTCAGACAAGCGCCTTGTCGGTCCCACTAACGGTGTGGTAACCCGCTGTTGTCCGGGACTGCTTATTACGACAAGTCGCTATTCGCAGCTAACCTCCACTGGAGGCCTTGCGCTATCCGCAACCTGCGACCCGTCCGGTGGCTTCAGCTAGCCCACCTCAGAACCATCTCAGAGTTCGTTGGTACCAGAACTTAGTACTACTAGAAATGTTGGGAAGGAGTTTACTACTTCACATGATGCGCCTTATCCGCTCTAAGTACTGGATTCCTAAGCTGAAGACGCTCATTACCTCCATAGCCAATTCCTGTCGAGTCTGCGTTGTTTACAAAAAGAGACTTCAAACTCAGCTCATGGGTAGCTTACCCGCAGAGAGTTCAACCTTTTCACGTCCTTTTACACATACGGGAACCGACTTTGCTGGTCCGTTCGATATAAAGAACTACACGGGTCGTGCCTGCCTTATTACCAAAGGCTATGTGTGTGTCTTTGTGTGTTTTAAAGGCAATCCACCTTGAAGCCACGTCCGACTTGACTACGGACAAATTCCTTGCAGCGTTTGCCCGTTTCGTGACAAGACGCGGCTGCCTGTCCAGAGTCTACTCCGACAATGGAAAGACGTTTGTTGGAGCCTCAAGAGTAATTACTTGAGAATTCTTGGAGGCTACAAAGACGCGCGTCGAGACAGCGTACAGTGACCACTGTCTCTCGTGGCATTTCAACCCACCAGGTGCACCCCACATGGGTGGCCTGTGGGAAGCCGGTGTCAAAAGTTTCAAGACACTGTTCTATGAGTCGACTTCCACTTTCAAATACACGTTTGAAGAGCTCTCCACTCTGCTATCGAAGATTGAGGCCTGCCTTAACTCCAGACCAATCTCTCCTTCGACGTACTCACGGCCCGCGGGATCATCAAGAGGCCCGTAGCAAAACAGATCCTCCTTCCTCTCCAATCCGAGCCCAACCAAAATCCAAATACTTTGTCAAAAGCGTGAATAACCGGTTCTTTTAACACACGTAGCTTCTCTAATTTTTGTTTTTATATCTTCCCAGAGTTTTGCTACAAAGGCAAACATGGCACCCACCAAGGCTCAGAAGCAGAGGCAAAGGCTGCGGGGTACGGAGTCTTTCCGCTGCCGTATGTGTCGGGGCATCCACGCGCTTAAGAAGTGCCAACGTTATATGCGCCTAGACGCTGAGAAGCGGCACACCAGCATTCGGGGCGATCCTGTCGGAGTGGCGACAAATGTCGCGTCTGCGGTGGTGAACACCACACAATGCTCCATCTGGCCGACGACTCATCGCCCCATCCGTCCAGAAGCCTATCTCCAGCCGGTTAACAAGTCCCGCCACCCAGGGTGCCGTCACCCGATCCCGAAGTAGTCACCATCTTGGCTACGGTGATTGTGTTTGTCGCTGTAGGCGAGAATACATTTACAATGCGAGCACTAGTCGACCCATGTAGCCCGACCAGTCGTATTGACGCCTCATTGGCAAAGGCATTGGGCTTTTTCGCCACCAGGCTCGATGCAGGTGAAAGGGTGAGTGTTCGCATTAAATCCAAAACCGGACTGTTCGAGAGGGAGGTTCGCCTGCGGGTTGAGGATGACCACAACTTCCGCACCCCAAGGACGGATATCCTGAAGCGTTTCTGCTCTATCTTCCACAACATCGTCCTGGCGGATGAGCAATGGTTTAGGTCATCAATTGTCAGCCTGGTGCTGGGTTCCGAAATCTACGGCTATCTTATCCAGTCAGGCGTGCTTCCAGCAGACCACGGCCTAGTGGCCCAAGACACTACGTTTGGGTGGGTCCTTTCTGGAGTCTGCAGTCAATAAGGTCCGCTCCCCCCTCCATTCATTTTTTTGCAATTATATTGCGGAATGTTTAAGCCTGAAAGTAGGCACTGACATCTGCAACTCCCCATCAAAGCAGTTTTTTTCTTTGCTCTCATTAGCAATTAACATTTTGTGTAATTGGTTATGATGTTAACAGCCTGCTGCACAAGCGGAACAGGCTGTTACATTTAGTTATAATTCTACAATAAAAGAAGAAACACCTGCATATCAACCCGCGCGTTTTTCTTTAAATACGAAAACTCTCTCTCGTTTGCGACAAGTACAAGTCGCTCGTGTGTGCTTTTTGAAATATTCAAAAGGATTCCGCCCTCCCACATTTTCAATCACAGTTAGGAGGATTACAGTTATGGTATTCATTGGCAAGGGCCTCAGGTACAGCGCAGTTGACGAACTTTTGGTTAAGCTCTTCAGCATTAACGTCGACAATGGCTCTAACTTTTTGCTTTCCCACTCCAATTTCATTGATAATACTCCATTTATCTCTTGACGAGATGGATTGTTGAAATTTCTGGGAAAAGTACCGCTTCTTACCATCATTAATCAATTTAACAACTGCACGTCGTAAACTTTAGAAGGTATCGTACAAAGAGTCAGTCTTAAATCTCTTCTATTTGTTGTAGGCTTCATTTCTTTTTAGTATGGCTCTTTTAACGAAATATGTTAGCCAGGGCTTCTCACTAGACTGGGGAAGCTTAGATTTCAATGGGACACAAGTATTATACAAATCTATTATTCTACCTTGCAGATATTCAACCTGATCGTTAACTGTGGTCATGTTGTATATTAAGGTCCAATCACATTTATTAAATTGTTCAGATAAAAAGTTAAAACCTATATTTCTAAAGTCTCTATATGTATATGTCAGATCCAGCTTATTAATACAGACATCATACGACACAAAAACAAGATCATGTTTGAAGAAACAGCGGACGGAAATTTGGTCAAACATAAAAGTTTTTAAGGAATTACTGACGAAGACCAAATCTAGTACTGCAAGTGGAAGTAAAATGCGTTGGATTAGTCGAATTGACTAAGTGTAATCCAAGCGATTCCATATTGTTGGTGAGATCATTCTGGGACAGTACATTGCTATTAAAATTCCCCTTAATCACAATGTCAATATATGCAACAGTTAACATAGAAATTAACGACATTAAATTAGTGTAAGACGCTGCACGATTCGAACGATAAGCACAACCAATAATTATTTTACGAAGATACTGTGGAAAGCTTATTTCCACAAAAATGAACTCAGTAGTACTTCCTTCTTCATGCTTACACAATAACTTGGATCGTAGCTTATTATTAACAAAGATTGCCACGGCCCCTCCATGTCCAACACGATCTGGTCGAAATACAGTAAAACCTTCACATGAAACTAACAGAGCACACATTTGAGTCATAAACCATGTTTCAGATACACACACAACATCAACATTTGACTTAACAAACATATATCGAAACTCATTTCTATTTCTGACTAAACTTTGAGCATTAATACGGCAAATGTTAAGCCCATTGTGTTGCTTAGCTAGAAATCTAAGCATTACATAACTGTTCGCCATTGGATCAATCATATTATCCAACTTAAAAGATTAGACCTAATTTTAGAAACGCACCAACAAAACTTAAAGCGAATATCTAACTTAAAAGAATTTAAATGTTGACAAATAAGAGGTTTTGGGATACAAAAAAAAAAAAATGAAAATAAAGGCTCGTGCATGTTTATTGGGAACAAAATAAGTTACCCACAGTTGAAGAGGCCAGGTCTAAAGAGCTAGTGTTGTTCGCAACGCCGATTTGGGAAAGAGACAAAAGCTCATCCATACTCTTAATGCAAATGCACTCGCTGCCTCCGCCTTGCCTGACATACACCTCAGCAGAGCGCGTAAAGACCGCTGAGAACGCTTTATGCCTTTTAAGCTTAAGCGCCTCTTTCAAAAATTTGATAATTGAGCTTTGACAGCTGCTCATTGATGTAAAAGGGCGCTTGAGAGTTGAGTCCCAAGAGATTAAGACTCAGTGGCATTTTAGAGTTCCGTCGGTATGCCCCCGCGGCGTGTAATAGTGCCTTTTTGTCTCGCAGGCTGACAAACTTTACGATCACACTCGGATCTAAAACGGTATGTGTCGGGACGAGCGGTTTTATACGAAACACCTCACTTATTCTCGGCGGCGGAGAGGTGAGGTTGCCATTGAGTTTGGTGTCGAGCTCCTTCAGAATCCTACCCTCCGCTTCACCAATGTTAGAACTAATAAGTTTCGCCTGTTCAGAGAACCGTGCGTTGATCAGCTCTACCAACAGTTGAGAAAGTGCATCGGAGGTGCGGCCAGCAACATCAGCGGTCGTCTCGCTTCGCACACGCTTCGTAACTGTTTTCGACATTTCGTGTCCGTTGCGCTCTCACTCACTCGCGATTATGCTTTGTGCTTATGCAGTTACATTTATGAGTGTTTTTATTTTTATTTTTTATTTATTTTGTGTTTCGAGTGTTTCGGCTTAGTGGAGAGAGTAACTCTCACAGATTGTTATTGTTGTTTTGACGTTAGCTTTGCCGCGCCAAGCCAGGAAAGAACTTTCTTATACTTTTTGTTATTATTTATTCAACTATGTGAAATAGAAATAAGGTCACTTTGTGAATAACAATAAAAAGTTTTTTTTATCAGAGTTCGTAAACCAATTTATTTTTGGGAAATTAGTCGAAATCAGTGAAATAAACGCAGCGCAAAAAGAAACACGTCTATTCTCTTCACACTTCTTTCACTGTTAGATTTTGTGTTTCTGTTTTAAAGATATGAATTTGTAAGTTCATATATGGATTATGTGGAAAATATATATTTTATATTTTTCTCAAATTAGGTTAGGTTAGGTAAGACCGGCTGACCCATCCCGGAGGAAGTGTCACACATAGACCACTGAGGGTCCTTAGTGAAGCCGGCGGTTGGATATGTTGGGACTATCGAGTTGTGTGGTCCCGCGGCGTTAGTATGCTTTGGGCAAGCGCTAGAAGCTTGTTTGGTTCCAGCTTGCTGGCCTCCTCTAGGGATGCCAGGAAGGGAGCCTGGATGTGTTGTAAGCGTTTTGCTGCCAGTGCGGGGCAGCTGCAAAGTAGGTGTTCTAGTGTTTCCTTGACACATGGTTCCTTGCATTTCCTGCATTCATCGTTGACTGTCATGCCTAGCCTTTTTGCATGTACTGCGACGAAGCAGTGGCCTGTCACGAGTCCCGTAAGCATGCGGCAATCATGCCTTTGTAGTTTCAGCATATATTGCGATAGCTTGTTGCTGTTTGTTTTACACATTATTTTGGAGATCCTGCAGTTGGAGGTGTTTGTCAGCCTTTGTGCTGCCGAATCCCATGCCTGTGTTTCCATGTGTGAGTGTAGCGTTCGCAAGGAGATCGGAATTTCTCACATTAAGTGTCTTTATTAATTGTACATGTTTGTATATGTACGCAGTTATGAGTGATAAATAAATTGGCTCAGCCGAATGCTTTGTGTGTGCGACTGTGGAAGTATGTATGAATAAATGTGTGCCTGTACACGTGCAAACTTTATTTTATTTCTTTTCTTTTATCTTAATTTATTACGCAGTATAGCATGTATTTTTGGCTGACTACATACATTCAAACATGATAATTTTTCGCACTTCACTTAGTCAATTTATTCTTAATAATAAATAAATTATACCCGATTAAAACTTTCCTGGTGCTGGCAGCAGTTCATCTCAAATTCGTCAATATGTCCAACTCCAAATTCCAGCTGAGTCCACCCGGAGGTGCCAAAATGTTTGTTCAACTTCAAACGCTGGATCGAGTCAGCTGGGCTTGGAGTTCAACGAAGTTACAATACAACTTTACACTTTGAATTCAGATTTGCAAGTGATTCATTACATGAGCGCCAAGCCCGTTGGCAGCCGAGAGCATACCATTCTTTACATAAATGTTAACTTAACAGAGAAATCGATGGCTTTTGCATATCGATATTTAATTAAATTTTCATAGTAATTGAATTGACTTAATAGTGTATTTCCTTTATCCAGTTATGGTAAAATTTATCGGACATTTGCCAATCCTATTTCCATTATGCAGTTACTGAAAGTTCAGTAAATAAATCAGCTGTTCTGATCTGAGTTCGATGATTAAAAGTAAGAATAATAATCTAAAACTTAACTTTTGAACTTTTAAAAGCCTTTTTGTCGAATTTTATTGGCAATCATGCATGGCCTGCAAGCTTTGTTGCTTGTAATTCAGGAACAATATGCAAATTTAAATATTGCGCTAACCATTGCACATTTTAATCACCTGTTTTAGCTATGTTAACGTAATGTTATCCATTAACAGCGATATTTCAGCGATGTTCATCAAAAAATAACGATAGCCGATTACCAGTTATTCCCAGTTACCATTGACTGAGGGTTTACTGCAGTAAATTCCTTATAGGAAAATACACGCAAAATGAACCTCAGTTACTCAAAATGGTCATAACTGAGAATAACTGGATAAGGGAAATACACTATAACACTCTTTTTTAACAGCTTTTTCCCAATGTTCATTATCTTTATTATATTTGACGAGTAAGGGACCCGCTTGCTTCGCTGCGCCGATGGTGTATATAAATTTAAGTTTTAGTAGTTTATATTAATTTTAGAAATAGTATAGATAGATTTAAAATAAATAAATAAGAAAATATATAACAACATATATTGTAGCAAAATATTTAATATTCTCTTTTCCACGCCACCATTGAGGTAGAGAATCAGACGCGTCATTTTTTATTGTGGTTTCCCCAGTAGGCCTTATCCACATGTTTAATTTATTTAGAGCTTATTAACATTTGTTAAGAGCTTCTTGATAAACGACATTTGCTGTTTTTCCGTCAGGTGCTAATACAACTAAACTCTTTGGTGAACTGACTCTTGAGCAAGCTACATAAAATTGGCCATGAGAGAAACAATCGTTGAGAGTTTGAGTTTGTCCCTGTGATTTATTTATTGTTAGGGCAAAGCAAACTTTTAAGGGAAATTGCAATCTTTTAAATTGAAATGGCAATTCAGCATCAGAAGGTATTAATGGAATTCTGGGTATTAGAACCTTTTCCCCTATACCATTGCCAGTAAAGATCATTGCTTCGACAACATTTTTATGAAGATTTATAACTTGCAATCTTGTACCATTGCACAGTTTTGGCGGCTTCAAGTTGCGAATCAACATTACAGGTGAACCAATCTTTAAAGTTAACTTATGTTGAGGCAAGCCAGACGGATTTAATGAATTAAGAAATTCGACGGGGTAATGAACTGCATCTTCGACTTCAATCACAGAATCAATAGAGTTATATGTCATTTCTGTACTTTGAGATGATTTTAATAAAAACTCGTTTATTTCTAATGCATTGTCATTTCTTGCGGTCAAAATAGCACGTTCTGATAACCATTCAAGTGGTTTTACAAAGATATTTTTAATATCTGGAAATATTTTTAAAGTAAGTTCTTCAATACTTTTAACAACATGACATAAAGTTGATGGTAAAATTATTTTGGCCATCATAGGTTGGAAGTAATCCATTTCCTATTTTAAGAAGCATTTCTGCAAATTCACCAGCTATAGTATCACCATTTAGGTGCACTCGCATATTTTTCGATAATGCCATTTTATGTATTTTGGGCCACAAAATTGAAGACTTTAAGCACGCATTTATTTCATCAGCTATTGTTCCTCTGGGGATCACAGGAAGAGTTTGTCGAAAATCACCAGCTAAGAGAACAGTTATGCCACCCATTAGGTATTCACTATCTCGAATGTCTTTCAAAGATCGATCCACAGCTTCAAAAGCACCTTTATGGGCCATAGTACACTCATCCCAAACAATTAACTTGCATTCTTTGAGCACAGCAGCAATATTACTTTGCTTTGAAATAGAGCAATGTGGTGTTTCTAAATTAATCAAATTAAATGGAATCTTAAATGTAGAATGCGCTGTGCGACCACCATTTAGTAAAGTGGCAGCGATACCGGAAGAAGCAACGGCCAATGCAATTTTATTACCTTGCCGTACCTTTGCCAATAATAAATTTAAAAGAAACGTTTTACCTGTTCCACCAGGTGCATCTAAGAAATATATTTCTCCTTTTTGTGCTTCAACGCTATGTAGTATCTTTGTTATACTTGTTTTTGCTCGACAGTAAGAAGTAGCTCATTTTGAACAACAAAATTATCTCTATTTTCATAATTTGTTTCTCTGTACACCGGATCTGATTGGTTGTGGAAGTCCATAATTTGTCAAGTTTTGGCCACCAATAGACAGTACAATATCTTCAATGTAAATAGGACATTTATTAAAAACATCATTTTCTTCATTCTGATCAATACTTCTGTCATGTATAAAATTAAAGGCTCTTAAAATATCTTCTGAGAAACTTTCTTTATGAGTGTTCCACAAGTCTTAGGGCATCCGATATTTGACAAAATACTAACATTATTGCAAAAAGTTCTCGCAACTTTGTTGGATTTTGACATGTAGCTTCGGCTATTGTTGAATCCCAGTGCCTATCATCTTCTAGTAATCCTAGAGCTTTACACGCCAATTGAAATGATACGTATGTTAAACCATTAACGGTTTTTAAACTTACAAATGAAGTTGGGCCTCTTACAAAATGTAGTAAAAGTCTTAAGTAAAAACATTCTGTATTATTTGGATGAATAGTGTAAACTCTTCCCAAAGCAGAATCTTTTTTAACTCCAGAAAAACTTGGCACATCGTGCCCACGTTTTCGTCTTTGAAATTCTTTATTGTTTTATGTAAAATACGATGGAACTTCACAATACAGAAGTGTTCTTGCAAACTCATCACGTGTGCATAGCTCAAAAAAGGCTAGCAAAGTGGTTTTAACTGGAGTGCTTAATCTGTCAGTTAATTGTTGCGGATTATTGGGGTTAAAATATATCCGTTGACCATTTTCTTAATGAACAGCTAAGTGTATAATAGCCGGAAAACGTTCATGCATGGAAAATGCAAGGATTCTCCATACCGCTTCTGAGCTACTTATATACCGGCCACTTTCATACATATGAATTTCATTACGTTTGTCTTCAAGAGTAAATGATGCTTGATCACTACCTTTGTTAACATATTTACAAATGTATTTAAAAGACTTTACAGAACTACAATACTCAACATTTATGTGAGCTTCAAATGTTCTCAAAAGTACACAATTGTAAGGAACAACCCAACGATTATCTATGCAATTACCATTTATATTAATTGCATTACCACCATCTTCTAACGCTCTTCTACGATATAGAGGGTAACTATCTTTTCCAGTCATAGTTTCTTTGAGAAACTGTCGAGGAAAATTTTTGGTACATTTTCCATTTGTCATGCATGGCGATTTAGAATTAAATGCACCGCAAGGACCATGAATCATATTTGACTTTACAATGTTAAATAACAAAGGATCCTCATCTGCGTTTGGTATTTCGACACAGATAATATTATCGATTTTATCTGGTCTTATTTTATTTTCTAACCAAAGTAGAATATGTATATGAGGTAAACCCCGCTTTTGCCATTACACAGAGTACATAAAACATTGCACGCTTCCAAACAAAGAACCTTTTGTCAAAAGTGACATTAAAACTTTAACTTTCAAATGAAAAACTCGAGCTATAATATCGTGACGATCATGAGGTTTTTGACCCGGGAATAGAGCACTTTTTATGTCATTCCATTGTGGATTGCATGTAAATGTTATGAAAAGATCTGGTCGCCCATAATGGAGAACATATGTCATAGCATCTTGAGTTTTTTCATGCATATATCGTGCAGAGCTTGTAAAAGAGGATGGTAAAATTACCATCTGACCAAGTTGAGCTGCGTCAACATCTTGTTGGCCTATTGCATCTTGTAGATGTATATAGCTATCTGCTCTGAGTTTCGCTTGATTGTAGCGAATATAATTTAATCTTTCTGTTTCAATTTTAGCATACATATCAACCAAAAATTGACTAAAACGGGAACGACAATAAATTAAATGATTTATCTCTGATTGACGAATCATTATTTTGTAACTATAAAAGCTTGACGCAGATATCGTTTTTTTTTTTTGGATCCTCCTTATTTAATAATGGATTCCATTGTGGTATATCTACTGAATAGCCATCTTCGCCATACGGAAATAGCAAAGGGCATCGTATGATCGATGCACCTCACTTATACGATGCAATTTATTATTATGGCTTTCAATAACAATATCGCGCTTTTCAAATTGCTGACCAACAATAACTAAAGCTACTTCGCTTGATCGAGGTGCATTATAAAGCCCTTTGTGAGCACCAGCGGGTGTTCGATCAGCGTGTATAACTAATTTATAGTCTTTCCTACTTGTTGGTATTTTATTGAGAGCCATTTTTAGATCTTTTACATAACGATTATGTTGATGGAACATAAATTGAAGATCCTTTACTATGCTTATATCAACATTTGAAATATTTTTGCAGCGTAATTGAACTTCCTTTTCATCTTCACCGACAAAATAAATTTAAAGAAACTGCATTTCTTCATTTGGCATAAGTCGGACACTACCAATTAAGTGATACACTTGTCCTTGGACTTTGAAGGTTGACCAACCTTCATTTATTATTTTTTAACTTCCAAAAGAAGTCATTTGAAAGCAGCTGTTATACTTTCTTATACGGTCAATAAAATGATTATGCTTGGGATGTCCACCAATTATTAAGCTTTTAAGTGGATCAGGCAAACTTCCATTTTGTGAAAGTTTAACTTTTCCTGCCTTGCAACAGATACCCATGGGCTCATTTTTCCATTTTAAAGCATTACAGTCTTTGCATATCAAATTCATACTACCAAGATTAGTAATTTTATCAGACTTGTAAGCTATCTCAAAATCATAGTTAAAACCAGACATGACCTTAACACTCCATGCACGCAAACGCCTTTCTTGACGTGCATCAGGATTATCAGCCTGATGTCTTCTCACTGCATCTCTATGAGCTTCAGGATTATCAGCCTGATGTCTTCTCACTGCGTCTCTATGAGCTTCAGGATTATCAGTCTGATGTCTTCTCACTGCATCTCTATGAGCATCAGGATTATAAGCCTGATATCTTTTTGATGCTTCTATGTGCTTATCCCTATTCTGATCAAAATATTTTTCATCTGAATGTTTTCGTGCATTTTTTTTTGTTTTGTCGGTGAACCGACGCCGTCTTTTAACTGGATTTTTAACATTATCAGTTGAATATTCACTTGATGTGTCAAAATCTTGAGTTAATACTTCCTCTAAAGGAATATAAACATCAAAATGTCCATTCATTAATGGACCGGTAAAACGCAATCTTTTTACAGGATGCATATTATTGCCAAATGCTTGTAATAAATTTCCATTTTGAAAAACTTGAAAACTTACAGCATAAATTTCTGCTGCTGCTTGAAGCTCACATGCAGTACCATATGTACATGAGTTTGACATAGCGCACTCAAATTGTTCAGAAGAGCTATAACACTCTCCATTTAAATTTATGCTAAAGCAGTTGGTAACGACATGGGTTACAATATGTTGTCGTATGGTTGCATGGAAGCCTTCCCTACCATATAAAAGGTGGGAAATAGATCTAAAAAGACAGGCTCCATCACCAATTATGCTAACAACTGAATGCAGCACCAAAACACCATTTATATCTAAAGTTTCAACAGGCATATTTAATTTGGCTCAAAGTCAATTGACTACACTGAAAAACGATTGTTGCAACGTAACAGTGTCTATACGCAAGTATAAAATTCAATAAAATTGAATATACCAACTTATATTATTTCAATAGAATATTCAGACCGCTTAGTTATATTTGATTTTTAAATGCACTAAAGCAGCGTCTATATGACTATTAAATGAAATAATAAGCCAAATAGAAGACAACTATATATAATGTTGCTTCAATTGTTAATTTTAAAATTAACTTATTATTTTTGTGTTTTAAAAACAACAAAAGAAATAAACAACTTAATATGAAGCTGACTATTTAATAAATAAATTCTTAAAAATAAGTTAAAAATTGGCTTCACTGTACAACGATTGTAACAACGTTACAGTGTCTATACGCAAGTATAGAATTCAATAAAATTGAGTATAACAACTTATTTTATTTCAATAGAATATTTAGACCGCTTAGTTGTATTTGAATTTTAAATGCACTAAAGCAGCGTCTATATGACTATTAAATGAAATAATAAGCCAAATAGAAGACCACTATATATAATGTTGCTTCAATTAGTAATTCTAAAATTAACTTATTATTTTTGTGTTTTAAAAACAACAAAAGAAATAAACAACTTTATATGAAGCTGAGTATTTAATAAATAAATTCTTAAAAATAAGTTAAAAATTGGCTTCACTGTACAACGATTGTAACAACGTTACAGTGTCTATACGCAAGTATAGAATTCAATAAAATTGAGTATACCAACTTATTTTATTTCAATAGAATATTTAGACCGCTTACTTGTATTTGATTTTTAAATGCACTTAAGCAGCATCTATATGACTATTAAATGAAATAATAAGCCAAATAAAAGACAACTATATAATGTTGCTTCAATTGTTAATTATAAAATCAACTTATTATTTTTGTGTTTTAAAAACAACAAAAGAAATTTAAATACGTTGTTCGTTATTTAAATATTTAAATAATAGTTATTAAATTTTTTTATATAACTTATCATAAAAATACGTATTTTAAATGAATTGTATATATAATATGAAAATCAGAATAATAAATAACTCACTGATCCAAAAAGTAACTTTTGATGCTATCCTTTAATACAATTATATTAAAAAATCAGCTTAAACGAAACGTTACTTTCTTCTTTCACAATAAATGTATACTAAAATGCATAACCAATTCCCTTACTATTGTATGTAAAAACATAAATTGGAAAAGAGCATTACAGTTATTCCTCTAATCAACACACAGCGAGCTCTTACATACAACGCTTGTACTTAAGAGCTTGGTGTGGGTGGTACAAATTAGGCAATGCCATTCCCTTAAATTCAGCCTCTTAGTTATGCTTAACTAAGCTTATAAGTTCGAAGGAGGTAGGGATATTAAGATTTAAGGCGGGTTTACAATGTCAGCGTGAAATTGGATTAAAGCTTTTAACAATCTGAGACGTACACTGGTAGTTTACAAAGTCAGCGTGAAAGTATGTTCGAATTTTCGAAATCAGCTGTTAGCTGTCAATTAGCTGCAAACAGCTGATGTTCATTTTATGTTTGTGGCAAAAATTGTACAGAAGTGTATTAAAATTTATTATAAATCATGGAAAACAAACAGGCTATTGTTTTATCATAAATTAATATGATGATGCAGGCAGTTCTTGCTGCTGCTGCTGTATATTTGTATATTTTTTTAATTTAATTTATTTTTACCCGCGCGTTAACAATGTCAGCTGAATTGTGAACATAAATGCAATTCGAACAATCAGCTGATTGTTTTTCGAACTCGGCTAACATATGTGAAATGGCGCAAAAATTATCGATTTGCTTTTTTATATAACAATGATTTAATTGTTATATATTCGTTAATATGCACTAAATGAATGCTAAATTGTGATTTATATTATTATTTGCCTCTGTATTGAGTAAAATAGAGGTAAAAACTGTGGAGCACATGTAACTAATTTCGAAAAAAGCCATCTATTGAGAGCTTTTAAAACTAAATTTTCGTAAAGCTTTTTTCCACTCCAATCTGAGATGCAAGTGAGGTCGGTTTGAGATTGGAAACGAGTGAGACGAACTTATGTGAAAAATATTTGTGTCAGACAGGGACAAAACATTTTCCAGTCTCACGCTGACATTGTAAACCCGCTTTATGTTTGACATGCAGAGCGTGCGAATAAATTATCAACAACAAAAGCGCATGATTGCATTCAAATTTTTTATACCCTTAACCCATAAAATGGGTAAATAAGGGTATAATGGTTTTGTGCAAATGTATGTAACAGACAGAAGGAAGCATCTCCGACCCCATAAAGTATATATATTCTTGATCAGCATCAACAGCCGAGTCGATCTAGCCATGTCCGTCTGTCCGTCTGTCCGTCTGTCTGTCCGTCTGTCCGTCCGTATGAACGCGCCGATCTCAGAGACTATAAGAGCTAGAGACTTCAAACTTGAAACTTAAGCTCTCCTATACCATGAGCAGATCAAGTTTGCTTTAAATTTTCGATAACATTTCTGGTTTCCGATATACACATGTGATCGATAACAAAAAAATCTTGAATTTCAAAATAGTGAAAGTGAGGTTTAAAACTGCGGATAAAATAATAAACATTTAAAGAAATTTGATCAAAATCGGTTCAGAAACACCGGAGAAATCGCAGCTTGAAGTTTGGTCATATAGGTCACTGATTTAATATACATAAGTAACGGTAATGGTTAAGTATCGGGTTAAGGGTATGTCCTAGTCGGGATTTCTCGACTAGAGTCTTCTTACTTGTTTATATCTAAGTCTTAAGAGCGACGCGCGCGTCTAGTTTTAAACCGCTCTTAGGTTTTGGGAGCGCGACACACACGTTCGTTGCACACATGCATAAATTCGCTCAACTGTGTATGCTGCTTGCGGTGATTTCTTGTGCTTCTCTCTATGAACTTACTGTGGCGACGAAATATACTGACAACTTTGTTTTGCAAGCAATCGATGAGTAAAATATTACATTATATTTATACCCTAATCCCATAAACTGGGCAAAAAGGGTATATTTGTTTTGTGCAAAAGTACATAACATGCAGAAGGAAGCATCTACGAACCCGTTTTTAAAGACTATAAGAGCTAAAGACTTCAAATTTGGAACATAACTTCTTCTAAGCCATAGGCAGATCAAGTCAATATAGATCGTTAGGTATATATATATTAGTTATATGGATCGATATACACATGTAATCGATAACGAAAAAAGGAATTTTAAAACTTTAAGAGTTAAAACTATGTATAACTTTATAAAATCTGTGAAATTATTGGATCAAATGAATTAAATATTTCTAAATCTATATCCAGATATATTTTATATTGAGGTGTAGTCAGAAAAATTCCACTACTGCAAGTCATTTAAGCACAGAGTATCGTTAAGTCGGGATTTCTAGACTTAAGCCTATTTGCTTGCTTTTGTAATGCAACTTAATTTTATACTTTCTTACCAAAGTATATTGGGTTTGTGCAATGACCGTCTGTCAGTAAGAATTCAACATTTTTTTTGTGTGTTAAGTTTTGTTTGATTACATTTCTTAAGATCCTATTTGTTAGTGTGTTCGTTTTTTGCACTGTCTATATTTGGTGAACATGTTTATTGCTTTCATTTAGCTTGCTAAAGATACAACAATGTATGCGTGCATTAACCAATATATGCACTTGCATTTTTGTTAATACATATGTATGTAGGTACTAAATAATGAAAAATGCACGTACATACATGTGTATGTATGTATATATGTGCATTTGCAACACCAACTAAAGTTACAAATGTCAGTTTGAAAATTATATCAAAACAACAATGGCAATAGGTATTTGTGTGTTAAGTTTTGTTTGATGATAAGCAAGTATGTAGGTAAAACCACTCGCGTAACATATTCTGGTGTACAAAACCAAGTTATGTTTTAATTGATTAGTTTTAAATCAATGATACCAACAAAAAGAAGCAACAACAACACTTACAACAACAACAAACGCTGCTGGGGTCGTAAATCAATTGTCATAGGCACAAAGAAGAAAAGAAAAAAACTCATGTGTTTTGATTTTGTCAACTCGTATATATGTATATTACATTTCTTAAGATCCTATTTGTTAGTGTGTTCGTTTTTTGCACTGTCTATATTTGGTGAACATGTTTATTGATTTCATTTAGCTTGCTACAAATACAACAATGTATGCGTGCATTAACCAATATATGCACTTGCATTTTTGTTAATACATATGTATGTAGGTACTAAATAATGAAAAATGCACGTACATACTATGAAGCATTGCGAGCCCAACAACAACACTTACTAACAACAACAACAACAAATGCTACTTGATTCGAAAAACAATTGTCAAAGGCACAAAGAAGAAAAGAGAATAACGGAGACACATCTACAGACGGCAGAAGTGGAATGGGTGATTTGTTTTGTTTTTGTGTATAATCGGCCGCAATAGCTTATGCGCAGACGGCAGTAGTGGAGTGGGTCTTTTTTTTTTTTTTTTTTTTAAACCTCGCCTCATTGTCGCACAAGCTGTGAGTTTCAAACAGCTTGTGTGACAATGAGGCGCCAGAGTGGTGGAATGAGGTAAAGTGATTAATGCAATAAATTGATTTGTTCAAAATTTGTTCCAAATTAAAGATCCATTCTTAGTGCTCACTTTCAAGCTGCATGGAATATTATGTGAAAATTTCAGCCTTCTAGCTCTTATCGCTTAGGCTGTGGGCCTCTCAACAATCAGTCAGTCAGGACAAACTATTTTATATATATAGATTTCATCAAATTTATTAGGAATCGAATATAATAAACTTTGTGTACTCATTACACAATTATTTATTAAATCTTGATATGGCACTCTTGGTTTCTCTTTTAACCTTTCACTTTTTCTTATATTTATCTGCGAGTCTAACTAAGCGTTTTCATTACTTTCATTAATGAAAACATCACCAGACATTTCTGGATCGGCATTCTCTAAACTTGTATATGTTCATATACTGTTGAGCCAAAAACCTTAAAGTATTTAAAGCTCGGCTTTTTGCTGTACCACATTTCGTATGGTGCCTTCATGCATCCTCTTAATTAATTAATTGGACTCATATTTATTAGATAGGTTGCTTTCAACACAGCTTCACCCTTCTTAACCCACAGAACCCTTTTTGAAGGTTTGCCCCTATAATCAGAAAACGAGCTTTCTCTGTTATAGTTCTTATCCTTTATGTTAAGTGGTAGCGATGCCTTTTTCTACACAAAATTCTCGCATTTCATTTGATAAATATTCTCGACCATTATCTATATATAAATTTACTCCTTTTAAATTTAAAATAAAATCTTTAAAAGCAGCAAGCTTATCATACTTATAAGACAATAAATATGTTACACAGTAATGTGTATACTGGTCTATAAAAACATTGTAGTAATTCTTTTTGTCTATTGTTGTAGGTGAAATTGGACTATTTATATGATCTTTACTTTTTACTTTCTGAAAATGAAGTCTAGCTTGTTTTCCTTTTATACATCTCTTCACTGGGTTAAACACTGTTTTAAATATAAGAATCCTCAAATAAATATTTATGTTTTATTTCTAGGAATTTGCACATATGTTCCAACCTCTCATGCCATAAGCTATAATTTATTTTATTTGATACGAATGCTTGCTTGGGTAAAGTTAATCTAACGGAAGAACTATTATCAACGTAATGTTAGTTAGTTAGTTAGTTTGGGCCGGTCGACCTCCAAACTGGTCGCGCATAGACCTGCTGGTCCCTAGCGATGCCCGATAGGTTGGGGGAGTTAAACGGAGCCTTAGAGGTTCTTCATCACGTTCACACTTTCAGCGAATTTGAGCATTGCTCTGGGGCAGACCTTCTTCGCTGCTTCATTCCATGAACGGGCTGTTGAGGTGCATAAGTCTGGATGGAGCTAGCGCCGGGCACTTGCATAGCAAGTGTTCCAGCGTTTCCTCCACTCCAGGCTCTTTGCATCTCCTGCAGCCATCTTCTATGGTTAGGCCCATCTTTTTTGCATGCGAGGCTGTTAGGCAGTGACCTGATAATATGCCTGTGAGCAGTCTGCAGTCTTTCCTTTGTAGGCTCAACACGAAGTCAGAGAGTTTTCTGCTCCGTTTACTGCACATCGTCTTTGCTACTCTGCATCGGCTGGTGTTCCTCCATATGCGGTCTGCTTCATATGTGGCCTTTGCCTCCATGTCGGCGTATAGAGCCCGTAGGGAGACTTGAACGTGTTCAGCGATGTTTCGCGTTCGCACGCCACTTTTTGCTAGTTGGTCTGCGTACTCGTTGCCTTCAATGCCCTGATGGCTGGGAGCCCAATAGATGTGGACCTCTTTGGAGTCCATTAGTCCATCTATCGCATCCCCGCTCACCAGGACATTTCTAGAGGTTGTGAGTGCATACTGTAGCGATTTTATGGCTGCTTGGCTGTCCACAAAGATGTTGACCGTGTGCGTTGAAGACCCCGATCTGGTTGCCGTCTCCGCAGCCATCCGTATCGCGAAGACTTCAGCCTGAAAAATGCTGCAGTGGTCTGGCAGCTTGTATTCTAAGCCTAATTCTGGCGAGGCGCAGTAAACAGCCGCCCAGACTCCTGCGTCCATTTGGGAGCCGTCCGTGAAGATTTTGACCGCATTTTGTTGTTGAACACCTGCGCGCCAGTCTTCAGGTCCCATTAGTGTTGGCACTTGCCTTATATCAACTTGGGGAGTCATGTAGTCCGTGCCACTTGTGAGCTCCCTTCCCACTGCGCCATGACCATAGCCTAGCAGTCTTATGTTTCCCTTTGCACAAAGGCGTTGGGCGACTTTCTGTGCAGTTAGACGGGCTTGTACGTTGATTGGTAACACCCCTGTTATTGTCTCCAGTGCCCTTGTTGGAGTAGTCCGAAGGGCTCCCGTGATGCAGATTAGGGATTGCCGTTGTACCTTTTCTAACAGCTTTTGATATGTGACTTTCTCCGTGGCCTGCCACCATACCAGTACGCCGTAGAGTAGTATTGGCCTCGAAATGAAGATCCAGTGCATCAGTCTGGGTGAGAGACCCCATTTGCTGCCTAACATCCTCCGCGAGGTGTAGAGCGCATTGGTAGCCTTTTTCACCCTTTCTTCAGCATTGAGCCTCCACGTCAGTTTTGAGTCCAATATCACTCCTAGGTATTTCTCGTGAGTCCTGGGAAGTAGTTGTATGTTGTTGATTCTAGGTGGGCTCCATCTCGGCACCTTGTATCTCTTTGTGAAGAGAATGAGGTACGATTTGTCAGCGTTGATGCTAAGATCTGCTCTTGTTTCCCAGTTCAGCACTTCCTTTAGCGTTTCGTCCATGACTGAGCTAATCGTCGATGGACATTTGCCAGTGATGATTATTGCGCTTTTCTTTTAAATTTCTTAAGGAGATCGTCAACCACCAGGTTCCACAGTAGAGGGGAAAGGACTCCGCCTTGCGGTGTGCCCCCGTAAACCTCTCTGGTCAGCATTGTTGGTCCCCATTCGGCACGAAGTTTTCTGCAGCTCAGAAGGTTCCGTACCCATCGGTTTATTGCTTGGTTCGAGCAGTTAGTCATGAGTCCTTGCATGATCGCGGCGGTTGATACATTATTAAATGCACCCGAGATGTCTATAAATACACCTAGTGCATAGTGCTTGTGGTGTAGCGCGTTCTCTACGGTGGATACTACCGAGTGAAGCGCTGTTTCCACAGACTTGCCCTTGGTGTATGCATGCTGGTTCGGTTCTAGCTTATATCTGGTGCTAGTTCTTATGTGTAGCTCAAGTAGTTTCTCCATCGTCTTCAGGAGGAACGATGAGAGACTGATCGGCCTGTAGTCCTTGGTTTGGACGTGGCTGCATTTGCCCGCTTTCGGCAGAAAGACCACCCTCGTATTTCTCCATGCTACAGGCACGTCTCCTCGTTCCAGGCACGCTAAGTAGACCGCGTGGAGCCATGGTATGACGGATTCGCTTGCTTCTTTGAGCATGGCCGGGATTATACCATCAAGCCCCGGAGATTTGTAGCTCGCAAAGGAGCTGATAGCCCACCGGATCTTGTCGTGTGTTACGATGTTTTCGATGTTTGAAAGTTCTGGTGTCTGCTCGGTGCGCCGTGATGACGCATCCTCATCGCAAGCCGAGCAGCCCGGAAAGTGCGCTTCCAAGAGCGCCTCAAGTGCTTCCGTGCTGTTCTCAGTCCAGCGTCCTTCATTCGTTTTCAGCTGGCTTTGAACGGCTGGCTGTTTAGAGAGTAGTTTCCGCAATCTGGCTGTCTCCGTGTCTTTCTCTAGGCCGGTGCAGAAGGTTCTCCAAGAGTCACGTTTGGCTTTCCAATGCTCTGAGCCTTATCTTGTACTCGTCCCAGACGATTCCGTCATCTGCTTTTTTAGCCAGACTGAAGAACTCATGGACTTCTTTCCTCATTGTCCTAAACTCAGGAGTCCACCATGGTTGTCTTTCGTTGCGCTTGGACCTCGTCGGTTTGCATGTTTTATGATAGGCGTTCACGAGGTGGTTTGTCAGGAACATCAGAGATTCCTCTATGCCCGCCTCCGTGTTTATATGTGGTGCTGTTGGTAGCGCGTTTTCGAGCCTGCATCTGTACTCCCCCCAGTTTGTGTTCCAAGGGTTTCGGAATACTACGTTAGTTAAGGGTTTTAGGTTTGATCTAGTAGTGAAAGAGATGTACTTGTAGTCTGAGAAGGGGGGTCTCTCAAGAACTCTCCATTCTCCCACATCGACATCGTTTTTTGTAAAAGTTATATTTAGCACGTTGGATGAAGTCGGTCCTATGTATGTACTGGACTCTCCTACGTTTCTTATGTTTAAATCTTAATCTAGGATAAAATGGAGTAGTGACTCACCTCTATCGTTGATGTCAGGACTGCCCCATACCGTGGTGGGCATTGGCGTCTGCTCCGACGATCAGTGGCTGCCCTTTCGTTATTACATCCCTCAGAAGGCGATGTAATTCTTCTGGTGGAGTCGTGTTATCGTGTGCCATGTAGCAGGATGCCAACAGCAGCGGCTGACTCATGCCCTCTATTGCGACGACTGTTAGGTCATCGGTGCTGTAATTAGACATTAAATAGGCATAGGTCCCTTTCCTTACTAGGATGGCAGTTCTAGTTATACTTACTGTGGTCGGGTAGAAGACGTTGAAGTTGTTCGCCCTTAGCCCCGAGACTTGGTTGCCCGACGCTATCCAAGGCTCTTGTACTAAGGTCACATCGGCAGGCCCTTCCTGGGTTAGAAGGAGCTCCGCCGACGCCAGCTTGCTTTTATGTAGATTGAGCTGGAGTGCCCTCAGCATTTTGGCTGTTGGATGCACCCAGCTCGGATGTGGCGACTGTCAGCGTTGTATCTACATCCTCCGTCTCATCTTCGTCACCATCGCAGCTGGCTTCTGAGGCCGTGCTAGCGATTTCCAGGCCGCTTGTCGCCTCGATCAGGCCAAGATCCTGCTCCACTTCGCCTTGTATGAGTGTAAACTCATTGTTGTCAGAGGGGTAGCGCTTTTTGAGGCGCAGGTAAACACTGCCCATGCCCCAGGCCATCTTCCCGAATCGCGGATAGAGAAAATCCTCGGCCACCTTGCTGATTTGCAAGATCATGTGCTGGCCCTTGCTATCGGGCTTCGCCACATGAAGCACCAGCCAATCAGCGGTTGGCACGTCCGGATTTTGCCACAGTAGAAGTCGCAGCGCCTGCTCCTTAGACTCGTGGAAGGAGCACCTTCGCCTTTGGTACGGAGGGAATCTTCGTTCTCTCTACTACCTCCAGCTGGGCGCCCTCCCACGGAGCCGCCATGGCTGCCACTGCCTGCGTGACCCATTTGAGAGTACTCTCATTCTTGCAGCTAAGAACTTTCACTCCATTATACCACCCCGCGCTATCAAACGAAGTGGGTGTGGCATCGGGCTCCAGCATTCTTACCATCAGCGCATTTAGTAGAGCGGACTCCACCTTGTGCCACTGATCTGCTGACATTTTACCATTAGGATCGCTCCTGTCGATGAGCGCAACGACTAAGTGCCGCTTCGCCACATCGCTGGCGGTTTCCTTCTTGGCTTTTGGGGGCTTTGACCGCTTGCTGGCCGGCACCTCCCATTTTGCCGTCTCCATGAAACGCTGTCGTTTAGCTGCCAGCTGCTCCTCGACCCTGTTAGCGTAGTTCTGCGCAAAATGCCGCCTGCCCTCCTCAATCTTTTGTTCGGCCCATTGCAGCTTGCTCCTCTCCTCGGGGGTGAGGTTGCTGCTGCTCTGCAGCCGAGCTCTGATCTTTAGAGCCGCCTTGTAATGTGCCTTCGCTCTCATACCCTCCTTTGACCGCTTGGACCCTGCCATACTAGTGGCCTTGGCATCCTCCTGGTTCAGGCAGGGTAAAAGCTTTTCATCGGCTTCGTTATCTGAAAGTTTGCTTGGCTCGCAATCGGATTCTGAGCCGAATTCCGCATTGCTTCGCCAAAGCGTGGGTTTTTTGGCAGTAGCGATGCAACTGCTGTGGCCTGCTCCAACCACCGCAGAGGTGTGACCGCTGGCGACACGTTGAGGAGTTGCCCCCCCCCGTGCCTGCCGGTGGTAGCGGTCGCGCCTTCCACCGACGTTTGGGCTGATATCCCAGCCCGAGTTGCTCCGTTTTTGTCGTCCTCCATTTGATTGGTTATTATTCGGGAATCACCCCTTAGCGTTTTTAGCCTACCGCCAGGCACCTCCAACCATGGCACTTAGTCTCAGTACCTCCGATGTGCCGAGGCCATCGAAGTGTACTGTACCAAAGCCTTAGCTAGGCACTGTACCACTATGGGTGCAGTCGCGCGGAGTCGTAGGATAATGCCCGTCTGCTCAGTGGGGAGGGTTCAGTTGGAGGATTTTCGCCAGCCAACGTAATGTGCATTCATTATATTTATATCATCTTTACTCACAATTACACCTAATGAGTGAAATATAATAGTGAAACCAGCATCTTGCATCTTTTTGACTGATATAACATTTTGTGTTACTTCAGAACAAAATAAAACATCTTTTAGGGTTATTCTAGTCATTGTATACGAAATCAATTTCAATGTTCCTGTTTTTGTTGCTAGTATATATTCATTTGATTTTTCGACAGCAATTTTAATTGGTGATTGAAGTTTAGTAACATTTGATAAAATAGTTTCATTATCAATTAGATGATCTGATGATTGTGATGCTTTATCATAAATGCAAACCCGGAACTGTGAACTGGTTCATTTTGGCCTTGTGCCATTTGCGATTGTTTTTCTTGGTTGCTTTCCATTTCTTTCTTATTTTTAAAGCAATCCCTTTTTAAATGTCTAGTCTTGCCACAAAGGCAACATTTCAATTTATTGAATTTATTTTAAGCTTTAAACTGCATTTTATTTTGGAATTTTTGTTTATTTTGGAAATTAACGATTATGTTATTAGATTTATTCACAGCTTGTAACACTGTAAGACTTGTGTCTTTTGAAGACTACTTTTATTTAAATTCGTGGTCTAATGGTCTGTTTTTTAACATAAGCTAAAGCCAAATTATTTTCTGCTAAGGTTTTAATGGCAGTAATGACGCCATCATAAGAAGAAGGTAGTGTTAGCAGTAAATGGCTCACCTTGTTCATTTCATCCAGTTTTGCGCCAGACGCGATCAACTCTGTTACTAAATCATCAAAAATAGTAAAATGGTTTGATAGTGCCATGTCCCCTTTTATTTTCAATGACAGCAATTGTTTTCGGCTGGCTAGCTAAACTTTTCCTTTCATAAATTTCATCTAATTTAGCAAATATTTCCTTAGCACTACTTTCACTTGTGGCAAAACTCAAATAGGAATCACTTAAATACTCTATTATTGTGTTCTTGGCAGATTTTTTAATCTTTTTCCACTCATCGGATGCACCGTCACCTATTTCATCAATAACTCTAATAGTATCGTTTTTGCTTAATAATGCCCTTATGAGGAATTTCCATATCGCATATTTTTTACCGTCGAATTTTTAAATATTTCTCTTTCCTTTTTCCATACTGTTTTGAACAAAGAAAAGAAATATGAAATATTGTACTTATCTGTATTGGGGGCCTGGGCCCATAACCTGTTGAAATAAATGTAAAGTCCGAAAGAGCGTCAGCAATCCAATCCGTTGATACAGCTGCAATCGCTTTATCAAACTTCTTCCCAGTATTATACTATAATTAAAAAGGTTGTAAACTTTGTGTTTTCCTTTATATTAATTATTATTTTTGTAGCATTGCTCTTGGCATCTAAACTAAAATTCTCTTTCCTTTCTTGTGTTAATGACACAACCACGCAGCTCGAAGATCACCGGAAGAAGAAGAAAGACTTAATCCAGTGACCAATGTACATATTGCTAATAATACCATATATAATTAGTGTTGATTAAAAATACAATGTTTTTGCTTCTTATATCAATATATCGATATATTGAATATATTTTAAATGATATTTTAACAAAAACAATAAATTTAAACATAGACTGTGACTTCAATTAATCATTTTATTTGTTTGTTTTTCTTTGCGCCATTTGTTATGAACCGGCCTTTGATTTCCAACACTGTATCGATAGCCAGGTAGCGAATCGGTGACACAGGGATGGATACGGGACAACTTTAGGACATAAGCTAGGAAAACATGTTTTAATATTTACACCCAACTTGCCCGCCCTACCTATGAGTCGGCATTTTGCATTTTATTACCGACTCCCTAAACACAACAAGACTAACAACAACAACATACCCCGATATCAACACACAATCGTCCCACCCACTCATAAACAATTACTCAGAAATAATTATATATTAACAATTAACTGCATCAAATTTGGTATAAAGGTGGGTGCTGACATCTGACACACATGGGCATCAAAGTTTTGGATGCCACGCCTGCAAACAGCGAGCCATGCCCCACCGCCTTAAAAACGGAAATGCATGTATCTTCGCCAGTTTTTAAGCTAGAGTTACCAAATTTAGTAGGGAGGTGGAAGTCGACATTTTCCAAAAAGCATTAAATGCAGGGAGTTAGATGCCACGCCCACTTAAACCGCCCAGCTTCCAAAATCTGAAAAGCCCTATATCTCTCTTAGTTTTTGCGCTAGAGTCACAAATTTGGTGGGAAAATTGTTAGTGACATCCGTAATAGATCAGCATCAAGGTTTTGGATGCCACACCCACTTACACCGCTCACATCTTTATCTTTGTCAGTTTTTGCGCTAGAGTCTCCAAACTTGGAAGGGGAATAGAAGGTGCCGTCCGCCACAGATAGATGTCACGCCTTCCCCTTCTGCCTGATATTTATACCCGAAACCCCCATATATTACTATTTGCACACAGAATCCTTAACACAGTTATGTAAACTGGTATCAAAGTATATCGCAGTCGGTTGCGTCCGACTGCAACGTTTTTAATTGTTTTATTTTGTGTTTCGAGTGTTTTGGCTTACAGCTAATGAGAGTAACTCTCACAGATTGTTATTGTTGTTTTGATGTTAGCTTTTGCCGCGCCAAGCCAGGAAAGAAGTTTTTTAATACTTTTTTGTTGTTATGATTTAAGTTCGTAAACCAATGTATTTAACGGAAATTAGATGGAATCAGTGAAAAGAACGCAGCGCACAAATAAGCACGTCCATCTTTTTGTGAATCAAAATATCGAATGTAAAACGCTTGTTGGCTGCGTTAATGGGCCTAATAAAAATACTGACAACACTTGCTTAGTGGATGTTCTACGAAATCTCTCGCTAGGCTATACCAATATCATTCTTGCCATGGACCTAAAAGCATTATTTTAGCTTAAGCAATACAGTGTCAAATATATACTTGGTCAGTGGGACAAATAAAACAAGTAAGAAGGCTTTTGTGTGATTTATCCAGTGACCAATATGACCAAACTTCAAAGTGCGATATATCCAGTGTTTCTAAATCGATTTTGATCAATTTCTTAAAACATTTATTATTTTACCCAAAGCTTAAAGCCTCGTTAACACAATTTCTAAATTCAAAACTTTTTGTTATCGATCTCTTGTGTGTATCAAAAACCATAAGTGTTATCGATAATTTGAAACAAATTTGTTCCTCTCAAGGCATAGTTCAAGTTCCAAACTTGAAGTCTCTTATAGTCTCTGATCTCGTGGGATCTCATATGGAGCCAAAATGAACAAATATTTCAACTTTCGGGGACATCTCTGCCCCCTCACTGACTACGGTCGGAGCAATTTGGTTGCAGGAAACCAATGATGCAGCTGAGCTGATGGAGACGGACGCCCAAGCCAAAAATTTCCTAACCCCAGATAAGAATATATCCAAACGTCTTATCAACCTAAAGAAGAACGATATTAGTACGGTTACAGGATTCATCACCGGCCACTGCTTCCTGAGATATCACCTCAAGAAATTGAACCTATCGGATACTGACGTCTGCCGGTTCCGTAACTCAAACCAGGAGACGTCAACTCACATACTGTGTGAATGCCCAGTACTCTGCAGGATCAGAGCACAACAAATTGGGGAGGTAATAAAGTTCTAAACTTTAATCGCAGCCTAGGGCTACAGGAGAGCCCCTAATCCTACTGGCCACCACAAAAGATCAATCTAGTCGAGGTGCACCAACTACGTCCTTGTAAATAATAATAATAATAATAGTCTCTAAGATCGGTGCGTTCATACAGGCAACAGACAGACAGTCAGACATGGCTATATCGACTCGGCTGTTGATGCTGCTCAAGAATATATATACTTTATGGGGTCGGGTCTGTCTGTTACATACATTTGCTCAAAACCATTGTTGAGCTATTAAGCTTTTTCAATAGCTATCGAATTTCCACGAAATTTATATAAACATAATTGCGCCGAAAATTGCATTAATAGTACAAATATAATTTATTTGCCTTCGTGGCCAAACTTAAAATAGTTTAAAGTTTTTAATTGGTTATTATAAGCTCCGACTAGAGCGGTAATACAATATGCACAACGATTTGGCAGGCGGTCGAATACCGTGCCACGATTTGAATTCTCGAGCGATCAAAAAGAACTAATTAGCTGCCGAATTGCTGCAATTCAAAATAAAGAAGTTACAATGAGCGTAACAACAGTTATGTGAGTTATGTTAATTCGCATTTATGCTGCGCAGCGCATAACTAATCAAAGAGATTAAACATTAAGATATGAGGCTGCTTTGTTCTTGATTAGTAGATGCATAACCAAACAGCTATCATACCCTTATTTAAACATTTTAACATTTTTGAGTTTCGGTCATAAGCCGACGCAAACTGAGAAAAAAGTCCAAAAAAATATCAACCGTGTTAAGGCAACTTAAGCATAAAAATTTTAGGGATATTAACGGTGATGTAGGCGGAGGGTAGCTCCAAGCCACTTAAAAGCTTCAGCACTGCGAAAACAAAAACAATGACTTAAACGTAGGTACCAGAGGTAGATGCCTGTGATGCGATGCCGCAGTCCTTGAAGACTCGGATTGCGAATCACATGGAGGGTCTCTTACTTCTGAGGTGGAGGATCCATCCCCTCCTGACCCGAAGACTACCAGTACCTCAGTAGGGTCGGGCGCATAAGGTCAAAGGCCCAGTATAAGGCCGCCCTTAAGATCCGAGCACGACTCGCTGACTACGAGCGAGAACTCACACAAGATGAGATTGTAGACCTCACTTCGAAAAAAAAGGGAACATGGCGCCTCAAAACACCGGTTTTGCCAACAAGGTGGAAAAGCAACTGGCAGTCAAACGCCAGCGCTCCGCTGAAACCGCAAAAGCTTGCAAGTGGCCCTGAAAAAAGCCAGTGTCTTAGGCAAGGCCGACGGTCATCGATGTAGCGAGGTGACCTTAGGACGTCGCGCGAGAGACGAGTCACTGCTTGACCAACATATGTTTGTCCTACGTCCTTCAACGACTTATAGTTCATTTACACTGAAGCCTTTAAAAAGGCCTTTACACTGACAAAAGGTCTTTAGCAATCAGCTGTTTTTTGTTTACTTTTGGTTGTGGTTGTTGAACAAGAATTTGAAAAAATTTAGCAAAATTTAAATTTAATAATGCTGGCAAAGGAAATGGGTGATTGCGTTGTTAATACGGCAAATGATTGCGTCAACTTTTTTTTGGCAATTTTGTTGATTGCGAGGACCCAGAAGTGACCGCAGCAGTACTTGCCCATTATGTCTGGATTTGACTGCATTAAGACGCGAAGCATCTGGAAGGCAGAGCACAATGGCTCCTATTGGGAGATAAATGTCCCAAAATTGAGTGAGATGGCCTTAAAGGAGAGTTTTCGAATGGAACCAAACCTCTTCCAAAAGCTTTGCGACACCTTGCCTGAAATGAAAAGGATGGACACCAACTTAAGAGTGTCCATTCCTCTGGCAAAAACGGTAGCCGTAGCTCTGTATAGCCTGGGCTCATCTGCAGAGTATAGAACAGTTGCCAGTCTGTTTGGCATATCGAGTGCTAGCCTGTGCAACATTCAGATAACTTACTTGCACATTTGATTTGGTTTAAAGTCAGCTGTTAAAATTTGCCACCTTTAAAAATTCGAGCCGAAAATATCGATACATCGGCAAAAAAAAGGTATGAATTTTAGCCCGTAGCATAGCGGCGCTCATGCGGCGCGACGAAAAAGTCGCTATTTTCAAATATGACGGCCTTATTTTGTATGCTAAAGGCTACATTTTTCGAAGGCCTTAAGGCTAAATGCTAAAGGCGCGCCTTAAGGCCTCAGTGTAAATGCACTATTAGATATAAACAAGTAAAAACGCACAAAAGCGCACAAATCCGAAAAAAAAAACAACTAAAACGTTGCAGTCGGACGCAACCGACTGACCGTAATATATGGGGATTTCGGGTTAAAATTTCAGGCAGAAAGTGGGCGTGGTTGGTTTTGATGCAAATCTGTGACGGATGTCATTAACAAAATGCCCAGCAAATTTGGTGACTCTAGCCCGAAAACTGAGGTAGATGTATAGTTTTCACATTTTAAAAACTGGCAGAAATAAATGCGTTTAGGCCTTTTTTACAGCAGTAGGGCATGTCCCGATGTTTAGGGTCGTGGCATCCAAAGTTTTGATACATATCTGAGTCAGATGTCAGCATCTACCTTCCTACAAAATTTGGTGGCAAAAGCCTTAAAACTGTAGGAGATACAGGCATTTTTGTTATAATTGGAGGGGCTGGGGGCGGAAGAGGTGGGCGTGGTATCCAAACTTTTTGGGGAATGTTACCAGCTATCTTGCCTTCAAATTTGGTGACTTTAGCTTAAAAACTGGCGAAGATACATGCTTTTCGGTTTTTTTTTAGGGCGGTGGGACATGGCCCGTTGTTTGGGAGCATGGCATCCAAAGTTTTGATACATATCTGTGTCAGATGACAGCATCTACGTTCCTTCCATATTTGGTGGCTATAGCTTAAAAACTGTAGAAGATACACCACTTTTTGTTTATAATTGGTGGGGAGCGGGATGCGGAAGAGGTGAGCGTGGCATCCAAGATTTTGATGCAGTTTTTTGGGGATTGGCATCGGCTGTCCCCCAAAATTTGGTGACTCTAACTGCTCAAGTATGGGATATATAACTGTTTTATCGATTTGCACATCGAGGTGTATCGACTTGTTATCGATTTCCCAGACTCCCTGAGGTCGAAGAGCCCTAAATCTAACACTTTGTCTCACGAAGGCATGTACCAAGATATTTGCAAATTTACAAGGCTCTAGCTTTAAGGCTGTCGAAAAAAGTTGCGTTCATACAGACAGACGGACAGACACCATGACGAACATTGCACAAACCCAATATACCATGATACCTTTGGTATCAAAGTATAAAAAATGCAACAGACTTAAGAGTTGGACGTAGTTGGTTATCATTTTGGACATTTTCACACCACAAGGACATAAACTTTTCATAAATACTAAAATTCCCTTGAATACGACTAAAAAACGTTATTTAAAGTCCATTAAAGACAGTAAACCGCTCAAAACCGATTCTTACAAAAGCATCTTACAAATGGCACATTTATTAGCTACACATGGAAAAACACGTCACGAACATACTATTTATATTCAGTACATACCTTATATTTACGGAAACAAAAGTTTTTTTTAATAAACTAAAATGTACCGCTGTTTTGTATACTTGACGGTGGATGCAAAACAGCCTAAAACCCTAGCGTGAACACGTGCTGAAAATAGGTTGAGTTTCAAAGCTTGCAGCCGATCCGGGTTGCATTTTAAAGCTCCTTCAACATTTTTTTTGAGCTTTGCAAAGTTTTAAGAATTAAGAAATAGCCAAATTTAACGTATTTTCAAAAGTAAAAAATTTACTTTTATTCCGCTAGATGTTTCATTGGATCTACTGTGCCTTGTAGCACCCATAGAGAAGGCACTTCACCATAGAGATGACGCCATAGGCGCAATTTTAGACAGGCGCATTTAATAATGTGTCAACGGAGGCAATTATGCATAGCCTAAGAGCTGTGTGTGGTATAATCCTGCGTTCAGAATCTACTGAGCAGCAGGAAAATACTAGCGGAATGGGGAACTACAACCACTAAGAAATCCACAGAGAAATCCACATACTGAAAACGACTGAAAAAAACAACCCATCGACCCATGTGCATCTTGGGGGCGCTGAGGACTTCATCTACAAAAGCACATGTAGTATATTCAATGTCAACCCAGTGGACATACAGGCACGCCAAGGAGCAAAAAAGACTGCTTAACGTCTTTGCACGTTAGGCAATAGGACAATACATAACAACGGGAATAGTACATAATCCCAAAAAAATTTTTCAACTTCACGCCTACACTCTTAGGAACAGATGATTGGCACTCAGGAGCAGGCCAGACAGCCATCAAAATATATATACATGGAGACACAGGCACGGAATTTGGCAGTATAAAGGTGGACAAACACCTCTAACTGCAGGATCTCCAAAATAATGTGAAAATCGCACGACGACAAGCTATCGCAATACATGCAGAAACAACAATGGCATCATTGCCACAGAGTTACGGGACACCTTACAGGTCATTGCTTCGTCGCAGTCCATGCTCATGGTTGGGCATGACAGACAACGATGAATGCAGGAAATACAAGGAAATAGGTGTCAAGGAAACAGAAGTGCTCATACGCACTGGCAGCAAAATGCTTGCAATACGACCAGGCTCCCTTTCTTGCATCGCTAGAAGAGACCAGCAAGCTGGAACCGAATAAGCTGATAGCACTTTCCGAAGCACACAAACGCCGCAGGACCACACACCTAGATAGTCCCACCCAACTTCTTCCACCGGCCTTACTAAGGACACTTAGCGGTCTGGGGAGGGTCAACCGGTCCAACCTATTGTATATATAGAATATTACAGTACACTTGTTTCCTGTTTGAATTGCTTGATACGGCACTACTTATACGTTAAGCACTAGTCTTGCATAACAGACACGAGTGGGAAAGCAAATCAATATCTCTGCCCAGTGGATCACAAACGTGGTACACTGACGGGTCAAAACTGGAAAATGGTAACACCGGGGCTGGTATTTTCGGACCAAGGTTCAATAAATCCATAGCCATGGGAAAGTCTCCAACCATTTTCCAAGCAGAGATATACGCCATAGAAATCTGTTCGTGAACGCCTACGCAGAAAAATGCAAGGTGCACGGATTTACATCTTCTCTGACAGTCAGGCAGCGCTCATAGCGCTAAGATCCTTTGTAATCTCCTCCAAACTTGTAGAGAACTGTTTCCATCAGCTGAACGCCCTTGCCTCCAAAAACACCCTAACGGTAGGCTGGGTGCCGGGGCACGAAGGCCATATAGGAAACGAGGTGGCTGACTCCTTAGCTAAACGCAGAGCGTCGACACCACTAATCGGCCCTGAACCGTTCTGTGGACTCTCGAAAGGACACAAAAGAGAACTGCTCAGGAAATGGGAGGAAACGGAAATAAGACGTCACTGGACCGACAGTGCAGGGCTGAGACAAGCCAAACAATTTCTTGTCCCCCAGATGATGCGATCAAAACGCATCATCAATCTTAAAAAGAGCGAAATTCGCACTCTAACAGGCTACCTAACAGGTCACTGCAACCTAAGGTATCACCTTAAGAAATTTAAACTTTCAGAGATCGACACATGCAGATTCTGTGAGCTGGAGCCAGAAACATCAGAACATGTTCTATGTGAATGCCCCTCGCTAAGCAGGCGTCGACTTCTACACCTAGGAGGTGAACTTATCCCCCCCTACAGGATTTGGGAACATATAGACCCTACCAAAGTGCTCTCCTTTATCAAAAGCCTCGGTACAGAGACTCTACCCTAATCCTACAGGCCGGCACAAAAGATCTAACATCTGGTCGCAGTGTAATAAGGCCCTTGTAATAATAATAATAATAATAATAATATACGTTAAGCACGCAACACATTATCTCGAAATGTTTTTCTTCTATTGCACTATTGCCTTTGCTTGGCAGCTTTTATTCATATACGTTGCAATCTTAAATGTAAAGTAATGTAAACGGTTTTCCAATCATTCAAACACGAATCCGATTTTTACCTATATACTCTAGTTCTATAAATAGGGTAAAAACAAGTAAAAACGCAACTGACTGCGATATACTCTGATACCAGTTTTTAGTCTGTGTTAAGGATTTTGAGTGCAAACAGTTATAAATGGGGATTTTGATTATAAAAGAAGAAGTAGGCGTGACATCCAAATTTGTGATACAGATCTGTGGTAGATGGCAGCTTCTAACCCCCTACCAAGTTTGGTTACTCTCGCCCAAAAACTGAGAAAGAGTTGAAGGTTTCCGATTTAGAGAGGTGGCCGGTGTAGTGGATGTCACTTACTATATTTCCAAAAAATTTGATGACTTTACTATAAAACTTAAAAATATATGAAGATTTAAGATTTAACAAGAAAGAAGGCTCTAGTCGAGAAATACCGACAAGGACTTATCCTTAACCCCATACGTATCGTGTACAGTCATTTGTGTGTATGTACCCAGTGGTAAGGCCAAAATAACAAAATTTCAAACTGCGATATCTTCGGTGTTTCTTAGCCGATTCTAATCAAATTGAAATGTTCAATATTTTATCAATAGTTTGAAACCTCGTTTTTACAATTTTGAAATCAAGATCGACTCGGCTGTTGATGCTGATCAAGAATATATATACTTTATGGGGTCGGAGATGCTTCCTTCTGTCTGTTACATAAATTTGCACAAAACCATTATACCCTTATTTACTCGATTTATGGGTTAAGGGTATAAAAAGTTGGCGGTATGGGTGGGAGTGGCAACAAAATATTTCTATTTAATGCAGATTTTTAGAGGATGATGACTCCCTGGATGGCCTCCCTACTATTTTATGTTTCTAGCTTAAAAACTGGCGTAGAGCGCAGTTTAGGGGCGTTGTATCCAAAATGTTGATGCAGATCAGTGGCGGATCTCAGCATATACCTTCCTACCAAAGTTGGTACCAACTTTTAATACAGTTTTTTGGGGAATGTCACCAGCTATCTTGCCCCCAAATTTGGAAATTCTAACTGCTTAAATGTGGGATATATATGTGTTTTATCGATTTGTACATCGAGGTGTATCGACTTGTTATAGATTTCCCAGGCCCCTTGACGTTGTAGAGCACTTTAGTAAACACTTTGTCTGACGAAGACATATGCCAAGATATTTGCAAAGTTGCGAGGCTCTAGCTTAAAGGATGTCGAAAAGAATTGGGTTTATACAGACGGACAGACTATGAGGGACATATATTTCGTTAAAATCTTGTTTTAACTATTTTAAAATTTATGTATCTTATCGATTTCATGTGTATATCCAAAACCAGCTTAAAAAAAAAAAAACCAGAAAAGTTTTAGATAATTCGAAACAAACTGAGGACAAAATTTCAAGCTCTTATAGTCTCAGAGATCGAAGTGTTAATACGTAGGGATAGACAGACAAACAAAGCTATATTGGCTTTGCAGCTGGTAAGAATATACATATAAAAAAATTGAAGGGTTTGATATGCTTTCTTATGTCCGTTACATACTATGCACATAACCCTTATACCCTTTTAAACCAAACAAAACAATGAGCATATAAAAATATCTATGTATATGAAGACGTATAATGAATAACGTATATGAACTGTATAAAGTTAAAAAAAATCGTGATTTTGGCGGTTTTAAAATTGGAATAGTATATGTTCATTTAATAAGCACACTCAACATTTCTTATAATATGTATATATGTAATATGTTTAATACTTAGAGTCGATAATAAGTTGCGTTTGTTATTATTCGTGGACTACATTATGAATCATTTAAACGGTTGTCTCTTTTAACAGCAATTTTCCGTTTGTTTCCAGCTCACAAAGGCACTTCTCTTTGCCAAGTCCTTTAATGTTTGGTGATATTGACTTCACGACAATATAACGAGAATTGAAAATCGAACGAGGAGCATCCACAGTTGGAGCATCCACAGTTGATTGTTCCGTCCAGAGACTTTCGTTCATCAAGGTTTGATTCATTAAACTTTTTAATGAATTAAGAGTTTTTCCTAAGTTCTTTGAGTTTAGCGGGCCTATAATAACAATACAACTTTAGTTAATAGACTGTATAGATTATTTAATACTTGTTAAAAATAATCTGAAACAATAAGCTCAAGCGTATCGAAATAAAATAAATTTTAAAGTTAACAGAAATAATGGTTTATTAAGAACAATAAATATAATTTAAAACAGTTTCAGTTACAAACAAAATATAAAATATTGTCAAATGCAAAAATGGTTTTTACGTTATAAAAACAATCATATTTGTTTTCAATTTTGCCAAACATATTGTAAACATTTCGTCTAGAAATATTGATTAATAGGGCAGAGAAAGCGCGATTTTACAAAAGGCATTTTTAAAATAGTCCGATTTATTTTGGTATTAGTGTAAATCCACACTTTCTCAATGAGTTCTGGTCTAAAGGTTCAAATTAAAGTTTGTTTAATTTCAAGTTTGACTTTTTGATCAAAACTTAAATTTATTTAAACTATTATATATCCCGAAATTTAAAAAATTTTTTCACGAAAAAATATGCAGATAGTTCTAAAGTGACATTAAAACCAATTCAGTAATTTGTACATAAACCAATATCTTTACGCCCACCTTAAAGAAGCGGAAAACTCCATGTAAATTTCAGGTTTTATGCTTGGGCTACGATGCGAAGCGGCAAAATTTAAAAAAAAAAAAAAATGGAACAGATCTGCATAAATTATGTTGATAACACGTCTACCCCTTCTGCCTACCTTTTAATACCGAAAATGTTCAGATGCGGAAATTCTTATCGTTTACAATAGATAAAATGCATCAATAGCAGAAGTGAACAAAAATTGGCAACTGCATAGGGTTGCAAATTGTACTCATCTGCTCCATCTGGAAGCATTTTCATACTGGTATCAGAGTATACGGCAATGGGTTGCTTTTGACTGCAAAGTTTCCACTTGTATTCAGTCAAATGCATTAAAATACCAATTAGTAGAATAATTTATATTTTAGCATTTAAGAAGGCCAAGAAACCTTGTAGGGCATACCCTTAATTCGTTACGTAACGCATACAATCATTTGAGTGTATTCATATCAATAAATGAACTTCAAACTAAGATATCTCCGGTGTTTATTTTGAAAAATAAGACGAAAATCCTACTACTATTATAAAGGCGAAAGTTTGTATGTATGGATGTTTGTTACTCTTTCACGTAAAAACTACTGAATGGATTTGAATGAAACTTCACCACAATATAGCTTATACATCAGAATAACACATAGGCTACAATTTTTTGAATTTGGACCACTCCTTCGAGTACCTCCTGAACACTTAAGTCCTTTTTTCCCAAATTTTGTACTAGAGCTATGCTTTAAAATTAATTAATTATTACAAAACTTGGTCAGGATATGGAGGCGTGTAAAAAAATCATGGATGCAAAATTTGGACCTGATCCGACAACGCCTTGGGACACCTCCCATACACTTATGTTATGGAGCGTGCATATCCTACTTCCTAAAAGTATGCCACACATTTTATTATTTGCAAACCAATGTAGCCAATGCAGTAACCTTTAGATATTCAGGTGCGTGAACTTGCTAGCATCGCGAAAGAGAAAATTTTATTTAATAGAATTTATCCTGATTGTTGAAAGACCCACAGTTTAAACGAAAACAGCTAGAAGGCTGAAATTTTCACCCAATATTCCATTCACGTTGAAAGTGAGCACTAAGAAAGGGAAATGTGTGTCTCGAACGAGTTAACAACCTGGGTATAGGAAACAGGCCCTGCAAAAATAAGTTCACTATATCCAGCCACGACTGTATTTATTTTATATCTAAAAGCTAAAATGTTGTAAAAAATATCGGCGCAGCGAAGCAAGCGGGTCACTTACTAGTATTAAATAAAATTGATCGATATTTCACTTAGTTATTATAGGATTGTGACGGAAACTTAACATAATTATGTAGGGCAGTGATGCCCAGCCCATTGCTCTCATGGCTCCTTTGTTTTTGTAATTGCTCCGAAGCATAGGCGAGCAAATGCGTATATGTACACGGCTCTCGGCATGCGCCAATGCTAATTCCAAAAACAATTTTTCACTTTCGTTTTCTTATCTCTATTCGTCGTCTGCATTTGAGCAAAGTAACGGGACTTGCATGTGGTTGTTGTTGGGTCATAAAATTTCATGAACATTTTGTTGTTGCTTTGGCGACGCGCATCCACTTGAAGAAATTGTATTATTCTTTTAGTTATTGCATTGTCGGCGCGTCATTTGACAAGTAAACATCACGTAAAAATGTATCACCCTATTTTTTTCAGTGTGTCCATTGAAATAAAAAAAAAATTTCTTTACTAGTATTGGTGTTTTCTTTTGAATGTATTGAAATTTGCTCCGTCGTAAGCAGCGTTTGGGCATCACTGATGTAGGGTGTAAATAATTTTAAGCGAAACTAGCAGCACAACGGTAAATCATACGAAAGTACGATCCAGTTTTTGATAAACTGTGTGTCGATAACCGAACGAGTTATCGATCTATTTAATTTCAGTTTTTTGTCTTATTTTGTCAAGTTCTACAAAAAATCAATTTTCCGATTTTCTCGCCGTGGAAACCGTTGACACCCCTTATACAATGCAACCGACAGATGGCTTTGGTTTTTTTTTTATTTCTGTTAATATAGCCGAACATTATACAAAATTTGACTTAACTTCGTATAGTTTACCTAGCCGGATACCTTGAAATTGGTCCCAACTCACATACCAGTGTTCATATAAAGAAAACAAATTTGAATATAAAAAGAGGTGACGGAATAGAGAGCTAAACCAAACTTTTACATCTGGTAAGCTGTACAGCACACACGCTTCATATGTGCATGTACGATGTAAATGAGCTAATCGACATCTGCGATAAAAGTTCAAAGTTTTGCGTACTAATACACAAAGGTAAATTAATTAGGGTATTCACGCCAGCTCGCTTAATATTATATATATATATATAATATTATTTGCTTATTTGGTAACTTTAAGCAGAATCTGTCGTGAACGACCGTTTTGTATGTTATCTGCTTGTCTCGTAAAATAAACTGCTGTTTTCTATCGATTATTGTGTAAGTTAACACGCGCAAGCTTGAGTTTTCTGACAACGTTGTTGCGCCGGATGCCGTCGCGACAAAGTTGCAGCCGAAATCGGACACTCGCACGCGCAAGCAGCCTGATCGCCCATTAACGCAGACTCAGCATTCTGCTGGCATTCCAGCCGTCAGCGGTGGCTTCGTGGTGCAGTGCAGCTTGCCTTGAAGTTTAGTTTATAATTGGTTCTCAGCTAGTTCTAACGAACTGTACAAAAACGGATTGAATAAAGATTTATAAAGATACCAAACGGTCTTCTTTTAATTGGCGCCATAACGGAAACAACCCAATTGTTTTATAAGCGATCGTTCAATCGCACGCCGAGACAACTCTTCGAGCTAAGAGCCGCGGTACAATAAAAGTGAACAAAAAAAAAAAAACAAACACAACAGTGAATACAACTATCTCAATGAGAATAATCTTGTGGCTTGAACTACAACAAAACAGTGTAAAATAAATAAAAAAACACACGCACCGCAAAATTTAAAAAAATAACGCGAAGTGAATTAAAACAAGAACACAGAACAAAACTTAGTGCTACAACAAAACAGTGTAAAATAAATAAAAAAAAAACACACGCACCGCAAAATAAATAAAAAAAAAAAAAAATAAAAAAACCCCAGCCTAAAGAGCTGAGAGAGTAATAACAATAACAACAACAACAACAATAAATCAACAAGATCTGACCGAGTAATAACAACAACAGCAGCAACAACAACAACAACAAATCAACAAGTATCGCAGCGGCCACCACACCACTCAATTTAAGCACATATGTATTTCAAAATGTAAGTGTGATGTTCATTTGTTAAAATTCAAATAAATTTAATAAAATTATAAGAGCTGTTTAGTGCGAGCTGTTACTATTTACAAAATAAACTGAAACAAGATTCTGCCTGTTGTAGTAAAGTGTAAGACAACCTTTAATAAGTCTAGGTTAGAAATTTATTCATACACGGCTTGTTTTTATGTCGTACCAAAACAAAGCGGACGACAGTAGTGGTGACGAATTGTTATCTTCGTATTTAGAACAGCAAGAAGAAGCAAGGAAAATGAATGCAGAACAGGTTGCACATTTTGAGGCAAGGATTCAAGCAGCCCTTGACCAGCAAGCTCGCTTATTTGAGCAAAAGATAGCCTCTCTGTCAGATCAGCTTAGTAAAGCTAAAGTTTCTGCACCGCAGATAGAAGTGTACCAGGAAGTAACAATCGGGTCAGGGGTCAGTTGCGACGAACCCCTAGACATTATAAAGTCCGTCCCTGAGTTTGACGGAAAAATAGAGAGCTATGTTTCATGGAGGCAAGCCGCTTCCAATGCCTACAAGGTCTTCGAACCATACAACGGTAGCTCAAAACACTTTCAGGCAGTTGCCATAATCAGAAACAAAGTAAGGGGATCAGCAGATGCTGTGCTGGCCTCATTCAACACAGTGTTGAACTTTAAAGCCATTATTGCCAGGTTGGATTTCACATATGCAGACAAGACACCGGTACATGTAATCCAACAGCAACTAAACATGCTTCAGCAGGGCAACCTGCCACTGCTACACTATTTCGACGAGGTTGAGAAAAAACTCACCTTGTTAACAAACAAAACGCTAATGACGCATGATACCGCTGCGGCAGCGGTATTAAACGAAAGTTTAGAAGCGACGCGCTTCATGTTTTCGTATCAGGACTGAAAAAGTCATTAAAATGGGCAGTCTTCCCTGCGCAGCCTGTAGACCTCCCTTCTGCCTTAGCTTTAGCCCAAGAGGCCGAATCAAGCAATGAAAGAGGCATATTTGTAGCAAATTTCGCAAAACACCTTGAGGAGAGACCTCAAAAACAAAATCCACAAAAGTCTCAGAACTGGCGTCCGAACGCCCAACAGGGAAAGGAGGACAACTCTCAAGGCAAGAACCCCTATTACCAGAAGAATCAAAAAGATGATCAGCAAAAACCAAATAGCTCAAAACAACGCTATAATAACCAAAAGTCCCAAGGGCGAGGGCCTGAGCCGATGGAAATAGATCCATCCTCACGTACTAGGCAAACCACACAGGGCTATAAAAACAATCAAGGGGACCAATCTATGAGGACCCAACAAAACGTAAATCACTTACCGCAAGGAGATGGCAACGGTGACTACGAGTCACTGTCGCAACAGGCAATGGCAAACATTGAGGACGATCTGTCCGAAAGCTGTAATTTTTAGCGGAAGCTCCCTGCTTCCGTTTGTAAGACGAATGGTTGCAGGGCGGGTTATAAGACTTTGATAGACACAGGAGCTTCAAAAATTATATAAAACCCATCCCCCGAACTGGCACATTGGGTGTCAGTTGAAAGTCCTTTCCAAGTAAAATCAATTCATGGCCACACCAAGATTATGCAGAAATGCCTTATACACCTTTTTAATGTGAAGTCATATTTTTTCATGCTGGAGACACTTAATGACTTTGATGGCATAATTGGCCTTGATCTGTTAAAACAGGTTAATGCCCAAATAGACTTAACAAGTAACATAATTAAACATGACCATGGGATTGAGAAGATCGAGTTCACTAAGTGTCAACAGGTGAACCATATTCAGATCGATGACTCGGATGTTCCCCCAGTTATCAGACCCACTTTTGATGGTATGATCAAGGGAATGCTAAAAGCGTTTGCGGACGTAAACGAATCCCTACCGTATAACATAAATACGGTTGCTACTATACCAACCGACGACAAATACCCTATCCCATCCATTTCGACGATATTGTCAAACTTGGGCGAGGCTCAGTATTTCACTACGCTAGACCTCAAGTCAGGGTTTCACCAAATTGAATTGGCTGAAAGGGACAGGAAAAAGACAGCATTCTCTGTCAACAACGGGAAGTACGAATTTTGTAGACTCCCCTAAGGGCTGAAAAATGCCCCAAGTATTTTTCAACGAGCCATTGATGATGTGCTCCGCGAACAAATTGGTAGGATATGTTACGTCTATGTTGACGATGTAATAATCTTCTCCAAGTCCAAAGAAGACCATGTCAGAGATATTGAATGGGTCTTGAGGAAACTCAGGGACGCAGGCATGCGAGTGTCTCAAGAAAAGTCCAAGTTTTTCAAAAAAACGTGGAATATTTGGGATTTACAGTGTGTAGAGGCGGGATTCAATCCTCGCCCGATAAGGTGAAAGCTATTAAGGACTTTCCCCAACCAAAAACTTTATTTGCTCTTAGGTCATTTTTAGGGCTAGCACGCTACTATAGCTGCTTTATAACGGGTTTTGCCAGCATCGCGCGGCCCCTAACAGATATTTTGAAAGGCGAAAACGGCAAAGTAAGTGCCAATTACTCAAGAAAGGTAATAATCGACCTTTCACCAGATCAGATTGAAGCCTTCGACAGACTAAAAAATATTTTGGCCTCCGAAGATGTAATGTTATCCTACCCAAACTACAAAAAGCCTTTTGACCTCACAACAGACGCGTCTGGCTACGGATTGGGAGCGGTACTGTCTCAAGACGGCCGCCCGATAACAATGATCTCGCGAACACTGCGAGGCAACGAGGTAAATTTTGCCACAAATGAGCGTGAACTTCCGCCATTGTATGGGCACTCAAAAACCTCAGAAATTACTTGTATGGTGTTAAGAATCTTAACATCCATACAGACCACCAGCCATTAACTTTTTCGGTATCGGACAAAAATCCGAATGCCAAGATAAAGCGTTGGAAAGCCTTCATTGATGAGCACAACGCAAATATTATTTATAAACCCGGTAAGGAAAATTTGGTAGCAGACGCTCTGTCTCGCCAAAATATCAATGCGTTGGAAGATTCAGCAGACTCAGACGCTGCCACTATCCACAGCGAGGAATCCCTCACATATACCATTGAAGCCACAGACAAACCGGTAAATTGCTTTCGGAACCAGATCATTCTGGAAGAGGGACTCCCCCCAAAAAAAAACGTATGTTCTGTTCAAGACGAAAACTCGCCACGTTATTTTTTTTTCCGATCGCAGCACACTATTACAAAGCATTAAAGATGCAGTAAACACTGGTGTAACCAACGCAATTCATTGCGAGTTACCTATACTGGCTTTTATCCAACACGGACTAGTTGAGGCGTACCCTTCTACCACCTTCAGATACTGCAAGAATTTGGTTACAGATATTGTGAACCCAGCAGACCAGAGGGAAATTGCGACAACTGAACATAACCGCGCGCACAGGGCAGCGCAAGAAAACGCGAAGCAGATACTTAGGGAGTATTTTTTTTCCAAAAATAGGTCACCTAACGTCGGAAATAGCTGCAAACTGTAGAATTTGCGTTATGAGTAAGCATGACCGGCACCCAAAAAAACAAGAAATTGGGAAAACTCCGATACCATCGTATGCTGGAGAAAGGTTACATATAGATGTTTACTCGACGGACAGCAAATACTTTCTAACTTGCATCGACAAGTTTTCCAAGTTTGCAGTAGTACAACCTATACGGTCTCGCGCAATCGTGGATATAAAAGCTCCACTTTTGGTACTTTTGAACATGTTTCCAAAAACAAAAGCGATTTACTGCGACAATGAGAAATCTTTAAACTCGGAAACCATTAGGGCAATGCTCAGCAATAACTTTGGCATTGAGATTTCAAACGCCCCACCATTGCATAGCTCCTTTAATAGGCAAGTAGAGCGGTTCCATGGCACACTTGGGGATATAGCACGCTCCTGTAGGTTAGAGACACAGATACAGGACACTGTTGAGAACATTCTCCTTGCAACAATGAAATACAACAGGTCAATACACTCGGTAACGAACGAAAGACCCATAGACGTAATCCACACAGCCTCGAAAGACAGTACAATGCATATTAAGGAAAAAATCACAGCAGCACAGGAGAAAGCACTAGACCTTATGAATAAAAACAGGGTTTACAGATCGTACTCGGTAGGCGATAAGGTTTGGATTAAGAACAACAAGAGATTGGGAAATAAGCTATCACCCCTATGCACCGAAGCTATAGTAGAAGCAGACTTGGGAACGACGGTTCTCATTAAAGGGAGGGTGGTCCATAAGGACAATCTCAAGTAGGCTTTGGACATTTGAAAAATCACTTCTCTTTTTAGGCTCATATATTTTTTTAGTTTGACAATAGCAACCATGACTTTGACCGAAGCGACATTAAGACTCAATGACTACTCACACGCGGACTACATACCTATAGTTGACGGAGACGTGACCATCTGGGACTCGTACACTTACATCGGACATACGACGAACTTGACATCTTTTGAAACGTACATCGACGAGACATGGAAACTGTTAGACAGTCTTCCCAAAGACCACATGAAACAGGTACTGAAAACGGACTTACAACACATAGCGACATAAATAACTTCCTTGACCGTTCACCACCGACTTAATGAAGTCTCAAGGGCCCTGAATGAAATTTTGAAACCAGACGCAGAGGTTGAACACTTTTACGCAACAATTTTGGCAAAAAATAGAATGATAATCACAAACATTGAGGACTTAATCCTCACTGTTACACTTGCTAAGATAAATTTAATCAGCCCCCTCATACTAGACAGCATCGACATAAAAGAAATATTAAATGAACATCTCACCAATATTAGTATAACCGACCTTTTAGAGGTCGCACACATTAAAGCTTTCCAAAATTCTGAATTATTGTACTTCTTGATAAAATATCCAAAACCTTTGCTAAATTGTAAAAAAATAGATATTCTTCCCGTTCAACATAATAACATAATATTAGATCTAGAAGAAGGAATTTTTTTTAGAAGAAGGAAATACGGTGGCCGACTGCGGAACAAAGACCTTCGCGGTACGTGACTGCGCTACCACTGTGAGCACCACTTTCTGTAGAAGACTTCAAAATACATCATGCGCTCAACAACTAGTATCTGGAACCGTCGCCCAATGCGCCACACGCCCCGGACACCTAGCGCCCGTGGTAGTAATCGGCGAAGGTATAGCTGTAATAAACACCGCGACCATGCATGTGGTGGACAGCACCGGTAACAGCCAGACAGTCGCGGGAACTTTCCTCGCGTCATACGACGACCACGTCTCGCTGAACGGCACTCGCTACGTGAACCACCGAGGCATCCTGAAAAGAAAACCTGCGGTATCTACATCAGCCGTGGTCAATGTCACCCTCTTCAGAGAACACCTGAGCCTCCGATACCTACACGACCTGACCGTAAAGAATCACCGACACATTGGGGATCTTAGATCGGGACTATCCTCATGGTCCTGTGGCTGCTTAATGCTTGTCGCCCTGCTCCTGCTTCTCGTAGTCGCCTGGAAACTATACCAGCGCAGAATAAGAAGAAAGAAACCCGAAGACGCGTTTCAGCCGAGAAGGGGAGGAGTTAACACGCGCAAGCTTGAGTTTGCTGACAACGTTGTTGCGCCGGATGCCGTCGCGACAAAGTTGCAGCCGAAATCGGACACTCGCACGCGCAAGCAGCCTGATCGCCCATTAACGCAGACTCAGCATTCTGCTGGCATTCCAGCCGTCAGCGGTGGCTTCGTGGTGCAGTGCAGCTTGCCTTGAAGTTTAGTTTATAATTGGTTCTCAGCTAGTTCTAACGAACTGTACAAAAACGGATTGAATAAAGATTTATAAAGATACCAAACGGTCTTCTTTTAATTTGTATAAGTAATCGTACCATCATTAACTTTTTTTTAACTTATAGTGCATTTACACTGAGGCCTTAAGGCCTTCGAAAAATGTAGCCTTTAGCATACAAAATGTGGCCGTTATATTTTTCCTCGCGCTGCAAGAGCGCCGCTATGCTACGGTCTCGATATTTTCCGCTCGAATTTTAAAAGGTGGCAGCTTTTAACAGCTGACTTTAAACCAAATCAAATGTGCAAGTAAGTTATCTGAATGTTGCACAGGCTAGCACTCGATATGCCAAACAGACTGGCAACTGTTCTATACTCTGCAGATGAGCCCAGGCTATACAGAGCTACGGCTACCGTTTTTGCCAGAGGAATGGACACTCTTAAGTTGGTGTCCATCCTTTTCATTTCAGGCAAGGTGTCGCAAAGCTTTTTGAAGAGGTTTCGTTCCATTCGAAAACTCTCCTTTAAGGCCATCTCACTCAATTTTGGGACATTTATCTCCCAATAGGAGCCATTGTGCTCTGCCTTCCAGATGCTTCGCGTCCTAATGCAATCAAATCCAGACATTGCATTATGGGCAAGTACTGCTGCGGTCACTTCTGGGTCCTCGCAATCAACAAAATTGCCAAAAAAAAAAGTTGACGCAATCATTTGCCGTATTTACAAAGCAATCACCTATTGCCTTTGCCAGCATTATTTTATTTAAATTTTGCTCAATTTTTCAAAATTCTTCTTGTTCAACAATCACAACCAAAAGTGAACAAAAAACAGCTGATTACTAAAGGTTTTTTGTCAGTGTAAATGACTTTTCGCCCGTATCACTAAGGCCTTTTTAAAGGCTTCAGTGTAAATGCACTATTACTTTTCCTCCGTATGCTCAAATTTAACCGAACTCTAATTAATTTGTTAAGGTGCTGCCACCCCGTTTAAGTTCGGTATTTTCAGTATATTTTATATATTTCACAGCACTATTTGATTAACTTTAAACACTGTTTGCTTAAATATAACTCAATAATTTTTGTAAGCAACGTTTGGGTAGAGGAACTTTGCTTATTTCTCGGCGGTACAATTTGTTGTTGGAGAAATAAGCAAATAACCCGTTAAGCAAGCTGGCGTGAATACATTAAATGTGTTTTTAATTTTTCGTAAAATGTCAGTCCACACGGAATATATCAGCACACACAATAATACACACGTCATCACAATTTAAAGCTCCACCTTCAGTATGTTAATTAAATTATGAAGGTTGATAAATGCATTGAAACGAGCTTGCTGTTGACAGTAGTAGTGGTTGGGACAATGTCAAATATGTGTGGATGATTTTAAGGACCCATTTAAAACCGCCTTTAAATTAGCACAGGAAGATACTGCAATAGACTTTTTATACATTAAAGTAATGAATTGGGTATAAAGGCATATAATGAATTTTTTCTAATTTAAGGCCCATTCGCAGCAGGCCCGGAATGGAATTTTCATGTCAGAAATTTCCCAGCCTGTTAATTTTTTTTCAATTCCCAGTAAGAATCAGTAAAGTTAATCGATAGTTCCGATAGTGGAACCAGTGTGGAGGTCATAATCAGCTGTTCTTAAAAATGGAATTATAAATATTTTAGTAGAGTTGGTATTTTTAGTTCATTTTGCTGAATAAGTTCAATAGTTCATTTTTCAGCAGTGAACTAAGTCAGTCATTCTATTCAGCTGTTCAGTTGTTCTGAACGATGAACAATAGAATATGAGCAGGTCATTCTATTCAGTTGTTCAGTTGTTCTGAACGATGACCGGTAGCACACATGTTGATCATTCTATTCAGATGGTTTGAATGAACATTGTTTCATTTTTTAATGCAATAAATAAGATTAGTAGCTTTCGAGCCCATTAAAAAATTTTAAAATTTTAATTAGAGTGATAAATGGCGCAACAAATTGCTTTGAGACCCGCCAGCTATACTCAGCACGGATTTGCAATAAATACATTTGCCGGTGCTTTCCACCCTCAATTCCAATAAAATGGTACCATTAGACACAACTCTATATTTTAGTATTATTTAGTACATCTAGTCACCCTAACTTTATGTGGAACCTAACGAAATAATAAGCACTTTTCATAAATGAAATTTTTATTTGCTGGGAATGGGCCTTTATGCACAACAAACAAAAGGAAGCTTTTTTGACCTCGAAAATGCATTTTCATGTATGTGCGAACACAAATATGTATGTAACTGTACGCGTTACGCAACGGGTTCAGGATATGTCCTAGCATGTAGGAGCAAAAAGTCCCAGTAGGTACTCTTGCAAAGTAAAAGTATTAATCACAAGCTAATTTAAAGCTGCACATTAATATTTACGACAAATGAGTTTATAATTGTTTTGTTCGGTTTCTACTTTTTTCTGAAAGAACCAAACAAACGATGTATCAATATGAAAATCGGGACAAATCGATAAAATTTGCCAAAGGCTAAAAGCTGAAAGGAAAAAAGCGAATCTCCACAAAAAGTAACCATAAATAAAAATAAATATGTCGTTGCTGTTTTTATACTCTAATAACAAAGGTACCAGTAGTATATTAGCGTTGAGCAATGTCTGTCCGTCCGTATGAACGCAACAACTTTTAAGCTAGAGCCTCGCAAATTTGCAAAGTCGATACACTACGATGTGCAAATCGATAAAATAGATAAGTATCCCACATTTTAGCAGCTAGAGTTTCCGAATTTGGTCGCAAAATTAAGCTATAGCCGCCGAGTTGGTAGAAAGGTAGATGGTATCATTTGCGACACGTTCCTCCACCTTTAAAAAACGGGAATGTTCGCTGGAGCTTAAGCTAGAGTCACCATATTTAGTAGGGAGTCAGAAGCAGGCATCCCCCAAAGATCCAGATTGAATGGAAAGAGTTGGATGCCTCACCCACCCCTTAAAATGTAAAATCTCCATATCTTTCCCCGTTTTTGCACTTGAGTGACCAAATTTGGTGGGAATATTCTAAGTGACATCCGTAAGATAAAATCCATGCCCAACTATACCGCCCACCTCCAAATATAAGAGTTCGCCATATCCTTCTCAGTTTTGAACCAAGAGCCAAGAAATTGTGTGGGACGATTGCAAGTGACATCCGCCACGGAGCTGCATCACAACTTTAGATGCCACACCTACCTATATCGCCCACTTTTTAAAATCGGAAACCCTCACATCTTTCTAAGTTTTTGTGCTACGCTACTAGATTTGGGAGGAGGATAGAATTTGACATCTGCCCCCAAATTGTTTCACAAATTTTCATGTCATGCCTAACCATTCTGCTTACTTTTTTAAACGATTAATATCTACATACTATTTGCTCACCTAGTTTAGTCCAATAAGTTAACAAACAACAAATTATATATTAAACCATGCAAGCAATCGAATTAAAATACATATATTGCTTAATTTTCGAATTGTAAATTAAAAACTGGATTTTCACAGTCTTTCTCTATAGATGTCATCTTATGGGCCATACGAAGCTTCTCGTCTTTTAAGTCCGAGGTCCGGATGGCATTATCTCAGCCCAACTGCAGCATGCGGGGTTACTGCTAAAAACTGGTGTCAAAAATTCTTTTCGGATATTCTGACGACAGATTTGATTTCCAAGCCATGGCAAGAATCTTAGGTCGTCTTTATACCAAACAAAGCCTCTCACAAGACCCAAAGGGTTTTTCGTCTCATAAACATAAAATCCTTTAAACTCCAGACACTAGAAAAATATTCAATTTATTAAAAAAAAAAAAATAAAACCAAAAACGTAAATGTACTGGAACAGTGTTTCTTGCTGTTATCTTTGCAGTAGAAAAGGCACTGCACTACAAGGAATACTTCCTCAAAGCCTTTCTAGACATTGAGGGAAAAGTTGAAGCAGAAAGGATAACCAAAGTACTATAGGGACTGTTGCACACCGCATTGTGGAGCTGATCAATTGCCTTAACGTACGATTGTCGGGGCCACGCTGGGGTTTTTGACCACTTTCTTGGTCCGTTTACAGAAACATTCCGTAAGGAGGTGTTCTTGTCTCTCCTTTTGAATGTGGCAGTTAACAGCTTGCTACGCTTTATAGGGGAAGGGACTGTCAAGTAATTACAAATGACAAATTCGCAAATTGCAAATGACATTCGCATTGCTTTTCTGGCAAATATTCTTAAGCCTTGTGCGAACGTATGATAACCGCACTTCGAACCTTTCCCTCCTGAGCTATAACAAATGAATTCTGGCTTGTTACTTGTTACCTCCTATAAGTCCACCAACCACAAGTGGAGTGGAGCGTGCCTTCAGTTAATCAACCAAATACCTAGGGCTCGCTCTGGATGGTAAACCAGACAGGAACCTCAAAACTGAGGAACGTAATAAGTAGGCCTCACACGCTTTTTACACATGTAAGAAGTCCATTAAACTAAAATGGAAAAAGACACCCTACATCACGCTGTGGCTGTGTACAGCCATCGCTCGACGTATCCTACTGTACGGAGAGTACGAAAACATCAGTTCATCAGCAATCAGAACGACTCTAACTGAGGCTCTCGACAATAAAATTTATCTTCTACCAATAGAGAATTACAAACCAGTGGCCCGAAAAGACTAAAAGACACTACAACACTCTCATGGGAATTTCACTTGTCCCTCCAAGGGACTATTGATGCTCCGGCACGCCAGAGTCGACAGACTCCCCAAAGATAAGCACTAATGGCCCAAAACTTGTCGACCGGGTGGAGGTAGAAGTATTCAACTCTATATCTAAGATTTGGGTGCCTGGCCACAAGGGCATCAATGAAAACTTCAAATTAGATGAGCTGACAAGGAATGTTACTATCATGGTACTATTTTACTATCCTTACAGATAAGAAGGGTTTGGGTATTCAGCTGCAGGCTTAGAGGTTACAAGAGGTTACAGCCTACCAACGGCACGGGTAGGATTGCTGATCCCTCTAATTATATGTGTACCGCCTTAACTAGTGGGGATAGTGGGGACGCATACAGCAAGACTATTAGCCTTTCAAAGATTTTTGCAAACGCTTTCATGAAAAAAAAATCGCTATCGTTGACTGTCTTCAAGTAAGTAAGGCTTTCATGATACAATAAGATAAGGTTGTCTTCTTTGCAGATTTTGGTTCCCGTTTGTCTCTTTGCTCAAACAGTAAGTGAGAGTAAATCAACAACTCCTTCAATCAAATTCTGATTTTGAATCAAGTATACAAATAAGCGGTTATTGTTTTACACAATGTTTAAAGTAAACAGTATGTTGAAAAATACTTACTTGTTGACCGTCGGCAACGAAGTGAAACGAGGGGACCAAAACGAGAGAGTGCCTTTGCCGAGCACACTATTATCTAATTGGATTATAATACTGATAAGACAACATGAGCGATACATAGAAAAAAGTTGTTTGTCAAGGCCCATTCCCAGCAGCCCCGGAATAGAATTATTATGTGCAACTCTATACAAAAAAACAGTTCTCAGAAATTTTGCTGCCTGTGTTTTTTTTTCAATTCCCAGCAAGCATCAGCAAAGTTAATCGATAGTTCCGATAGTGGACCCAGTGTTGCTTCCATAATCTTACTGTTCTTAAAAAGGGAATTCTAGTTTAACTATTATTACGGGCAGCAACGAGAATGGATTTGAAAAAAATTTAAAATGCAAGCAATTTGAAAGTTTCTTTCGCATTGGTTAATGCAGCAAAAAAAAATTAAAGCCTAGGAAATATTAAATCAAAACAAGTAAAAACGTTGCAGTAAAAACGTTGCAGCCGGACGTAACCGACTGCGATCTACTTTGATACCAGTTTACATAGCTATGTTAGGGATTCTGTGTGCAAGTAGTAAAATATGGGGGTTTTGGGTATATATATCTGGCAGAAGGGGTAGGCTTGACATCCAATTTTGTGCTGCATATCTGTGGCGGATGGCACCCTGTAACCCCCTACCAAGTTTGGAGACTCTAGCTCAAAAACTGACAAAGATATAAAGGTGGGCGGTATAAGTGGGCGTGGCATCCAAAACTGATGCAGATCTTTTACGGTTGTCACTAACAATATGCCCATCAAATTTGGTGACTCTAGCTTAAAAACTGGCGAAAATACATGCATTCCCGTTTTTATTGGGGCGGTGGGGCGTGGCCCGTTGTTTGGGGGCGTGGCATCTAAAGATTTGATGCATATCTGTGTCAAATAATAGCATCTACATTTATGCTAAATTTTCTGGCTATAGCTTTAACACTGTCGGAGATACAGGCATTTTTGTTTGCAATTGGAGGGGGCTGGGGGCGGAAGAAGTGGGCGTGGCATCCAAACTTTTCATTTCAATGGGGAATGGGGGAATGGGGAATGCCACTTTCTACCTTGCCCCCAAATTTGGTGACTTTAGCTGCCAAAATGTGGGATATATATGTGTTTTATCGATTTGCACATCGAGGTGTATCGACTTGTTATCGTTTTCCCAGGCCCCCTGAGGTCGTAGAGCCCTAAATTTAACACTTTGTCTGACAAACCCAATATACTATGATACCTTTGGTATCAAAGTATAAAAATATTCCAACCATTGCAAACTTGGATTTTAATGCATCGCATCAGGACGGGAATTTCTTTTTACCACCAAGTGCGGCTCTATCAAATTAAATAGCCGATCAGTGTTGCCATTTTAGCTTATTTCAGACTAGATCTGGCATATTTGAAAATGAAATAGCTTATAAAATTAGCAAAAAGCATATTGCCTCAAAGCTAGCTTATTTTAAAGTTAATGTAGCATTTTCTAGCTTAGTGTTTTCAGGACATTTTACGTTTAAGATACTTTGCCGTATATAAATATTGTATTTGAGTTTTTTAATATCTCAATTATTGATGATATGTTATCACAAAGATTCATAAGATGATAAGATTCATTTTGTTTAATGAGGCACATTAATAATACAGTCCAAATTTGGGCAGAGGTCTTAGCCTATACAAACGCAGGCAATTATATTCTTTTTAAATCCGTTTGCAATTCAATTGCTTTCATATCTTGGTCAAATGCGGAGGTTAATCGCGTTTTCAGCCAGATAAATATAAACAAATCGAAACTGCATAATAACATTAAACATGGTCCGTTGATCGGAGGCGTGGCAGCCAAAGTTTTAATGCATATCTGTGTCAGATGACAGCATAATGTGGGATATATAAGTGTTTTATCGATTTGCATACCGAGGTGTATCGACATGTTATCGATTTCTTAGATCCCTGATGTCGTAGAGCCCTAAATTAACTACTTTGTCTGAAGAAGACATGTACCATATTATTTGGAAAGTTGCAAGGCTCTAGATTTAAGGGTGTCGAAAAGTGGCGTTCATACGGACGGACGGACGAACGGACAGACACCATGACGGACATTGCACAAACCCAATATGCTATGAAACCTTTGGTATCAAAGTATAAAGACTGTAAAAAGATATAGCTTATTTTTCAGCATATTTATACCCTTAACCCATAAAATGGGTAAATAAGGGTATAATGGTTTTGTGCAAATGTATGTAACAGACAGAAGGAAACATCTCCGACCCCATAAAGTATATATATTCTTGATCAGCATCAACAGCCGAGTCGATCTAGCCATGTCCGTCTGTCCGTCCGTCGGTCCGTCCGTCTGTCCGTCCGTCTGTCCGTCCGTATGAACGCCTAGATCTCAAAGACTATAAGAGCTAGAGACTTCAAACTTTAAGCTAAAGCTCTCCTATACCATGAGAAGATCAAGTTTGCTTTAAATTTTCGATAACATTTCTGGTTTCCGATATACACATGTGATCGATAACAAAAAAATCTTGAATTTCAAAATTGTAAAAATGAGGTTTGAAACTACGGATAAAATAATGAACATTTAAAAAAATTTGATCAAAATCGGTTCACCGGAGATACCGCAGTTTGAAGTTCGGTCATATTGGTCACTGAATTAATACACATAATTAACTGTAAGCGTTCTGAAGAAGAGGTCCACAAAATGAAACCACACACCATAAAGTGGTACACTGATGGATCCCTAACTCATCAAGGCTCCGGCCTTGGTGTGGTCGGCCCACGGCTCACTTACTTCGAATCCCTGGGCAAGCACACTAGCATCTTCCAAGCTGAGGTGTGTGCAATAGGGAGGTGTGTGGACTTTAATTTGAAGCGCAATTATCGAAACAGGGAGATAGCCATCCTATCGGATAGCCAAGCAGCATTATTGGCACATAGTAAGACCGAAATCAGGTCAAAAACTGTTCGCGAAGTGCGAACCAAGCTAAACACCCTGGGATCACAGAATAGGCTTGCCTTAAGGTGGGTCCCTGGACACGTTAATATAGCGGGGAACGAAGAGGCAGATAAGCAAGCAAGGAGGGGAGCTGCGAAACCCCTTATAGGACCCGAGCCGTACTGTGGGGTAGGGAGAAGCACGATACGGCAGGAGCTTAAGAATGAAGAGAGGCTTATGCGGGAAATGAGACACCTGGACTCAGACAAGCAAAGCTTCTCTTGGGCAGCTATAACCTAAAGCGTTTTAAGCTTTTGATATCTATGGGAAAGAATAGACTTAGGATACTCACTGGTCTCCTGACAGGACACTGTAGACTAAGAAGTCACCTAGCAAAGCTGGGCATAACCAGAAGCGGGATGTGCAGATTCTGCGAAATGGAGAAAGAATCCTCCCTGCACATTATAGCAGAATGTGTAGCCTTAGTAAGGAAAAGAAGTCGTCTCCTAGGAAGACATATTATACAACTTAGTGATTTAGAAAACATCGACCCAATAAACATACTTGCCTTCATGCAAGACCTGGGTTTGATGGAAGAGCTATAGGCCAAGAAGGGAGTACAATAGATCTTTTAGGTCTCAGTGCATTCACCCCAAATAATAATAATAATAATAACTGTAAGCGTTAAGTATCGGGTTAAGGGTATGTCCTAGTATGTCGGGATTTCTCGACTAGAGCCTTCTTACTTGTTTTAGCTTATTTTAGCCTATTTTTTCTCAGAATCTAGCTTATGCTGCAGCTCATTATCTGGCAACACTGAAGCCAATTAACCCACCTCTAATCCATGTGGAAATTTTGATAAAAAGCCGTTGGGGTGTAAATCATGTTCTGAACATCTGGTCACCATAACTTTATGTGGAACATAACGAAATTAGAATCACTTTCCATAAATGAAATTTTTTTTGCTGGGAATGGGCCAAAAGGGGGCATTGTGAGTGCTAAATCAGAAATAATTTTGAACAATGCTTAATAAAGTCTTTTTGCACAACCCCCTTCATTCACTCTCATCACGACATTAAGGTGTTTTTGATCACTGTGTACTTTGTTAGCTTAAAATATGGGTAAAATTATTAAGCTGTTATATAATGAGCTAAATATTGGTATATGACATATTGATTCTAAACTAAAAAAATCATGAAAATTAAATAAATAAGATTGAAAAATATTAAAATCAATTAGCATTAAAATACTTATTACCTATTAAAATATGAAATGTATATTAGTGAATACTACAACATTTAAAAAAAAAACTAGGGCTGTGAGCGATTAAAAAGGGTTGTGTGTACATCATATCTGTAACTTTATTTGTATCGCAGTTTTTAACAGATATAACATCACCATCCGTGGTTTGAATCGTTATTTTGTGTAGCTCTTCTAATCGAGCTCTTAGCTGTAGTGGGGTAATTAAAGACTTTAATTGTTTCTCTGTAATAGCATGAACTGAATGCGATGAACTTGAATCTTCGCTTCCTTTTCGCGCAGTATCTTGATTTTTATTATCTTCATTTATACTATGAGAGTAAGGTTCGATTTTGCATCCACTCCTTATTGCTGTGTTTTTTAATTCAGAATGTGGTGAGTGAGATTCATTGCTCTCTGGGGTGTACGGCTCCGAGTGTGATTTATTGGGTGTATAAAGATGATATGTGTCAATCTGGTTAACGATTATATTTTCTGCTAGCAACGCCGGGGTACGCGACCAAGCACATATTTTATCTGATTCAATTAAATTGATGCTTATGCTTGGATAATCTGACGAAACTTTCTGAATACGGTCGGCTTCTTCAAAGTCCACAGCAGTCTTAATGATTTTTACACCGTGTCCGCTGAAGGTATCTCCGTATTCAGATAATTTTCCATCAAGTTGCAGCTGACAATTTTGAGACATTTCTCTAAGCTTTTCAGCTTTATCTTCATTCAAATTTTGATGACAATGTTTTTTTAAATACGGAAAAGATTTAAACTGAACAGGTGATGTTAAATCGTTGATGTTATTGGCATTACTATTTTTACAGCTGCAATCATATGATCGATAAGTACCTTTGTTTGGCTTCAGACGAACAGTAAGGCAAATGGGCTAAATGACAAAACGAGAAGAAGAAAACAAATTAGAAAAACAAATTTTTGATAAGGTATACGTTATGAATCTATATATATATAATGAAGTGGCAAAACTTCGTGTCCGCATACTCCTCCTAGACGGCTTGCCCGATTTCAATGAATTTTTCAGATTGGGGTCTGTGTGTAGAGTGCACATAAGAAATTTGACCCAAATCGGTATACCGGTTTTTCATTTATCTCATTTTTTATAATGAGTTCAATAAATGGAAACAAATTTTGAAAATTGAGAACAGGGAATTTGCTGTTAAATTTAAACTTTTTTCAGTGTTGACAGTAAACATAAATTTGGTTGTGATTTATCTTCGCGCTTCGATAATTATGCTGAGTGTACTTTTCTCAAATTTTTTCGCGAGCAATCGGTGTTTCATATACATAGTTTAAAAAAAAAACGTAAGTTTTGAACTCTTGAAGTTTTTTTTTTTATTTGAAAAAACATATTGTGTATCACTAATTATGTAGCAATTTGCAGGAAAAATGCCACAAACCACACGAGCAAGTATAGGGCGCGTAGAACAATTTATTTGGCAATATCGCAGCGTGAACGAAATGAACGAAATAGCTCTGTTGACCCTGTACCTGCATTGAATCTTGCATGGCGATCACGAGTACGTCTTACAGTTTTGGCTGAAATGATGCGTGCTGCTTTTAATTACAACAGTCAGAATGATTATAGTATGTCCGGATACATTGTAGGAAGAACCAATATGTCCACATTTCCAGGCGAGACGCCCGGCATGTGTTGTGCAAATAGCAAAGAGAGATTGCCACCATTAGACTCTCCACCCGAACCATTGTATTCGTTAATTTAAAGATGAACATGATAAAAATAAAGATACAATTTTCTTAAAATTGCATACATGTTACAGGCCAGATTTATCTATATATATAAAAATAAGTGGCAGTTTTCGTTGTTCATGCATAGCGCAAGAACGGGGGCTAAGGCTTTGTTAGTGTAGCGTGTGTGCCTGTCGCCGCGCCATACTGACCCAGCCAGTGGTAATTGGCAGTCACATGCCGACTACCGAAGACCGACCATACGTGGTGAAGAGCCACATCCTGCTCGAGGTGCCCCTGCTCTAGACAAAATATGGCGAATCTAGAGAGGACAACTCGAAAAAACCCGTAATCACCGGTGTTACCGAACCGTGCCCCTGTGATGAATAGCACTACGTCAGTGTGTCTTTTAACGGTGGCTTCCGGATACCTGGCACCTCCGGTCGATAAGTGCCCGATCCGGGGTATGAGGCTCTGCCCCGGGGGATACTTCCTTCCTCATCACTCGTGGGACCTACTTATGGAAACTACTAATGAAAAAATACAAGAACAACAAACAGGGTGCTCAAGCAGCCCCAAATCGATTGATATCGAACCAACACGGCAACCCGATGTAGCTATGGACATCTGTTCAGAAAGCTCTGGGACCGAAACTTTGACCAAGGAAGAGGAAGAAGCCCTTCTCGCCTCTCCCAAGGCTGAGAGACCCAAGAGGGTCGCGCTTTCGGGCGCTGCAAGGAAGAGGTTGCGCAGACACCTTGCGAACGGCATCCCCATGGATGAGGCCAAAAGGCTCGCTCAGAAGCCTATGGACCCTCCAAGGACGGTGCCCAGCATGAGTGGTGCAACCCATAAGAGGGTTAGATCGGCCAACACGACCCCAGAAGAGGTGTCGACAAAGAGGGCCATGAAAACCGTGGCACCTAGTGCCTTGAGGAAGGGTGTATCTGCAAGCGTATCGCTTGCCACGGGGGCTCCAGTAGCCTCCACAGCCGCAGTAGCAGCTGGGCAAGTGATACAGGAGCAGGTACCCCAAGTCGGTACCATGGCCTCCTACAGGGATGTTGCAAGCTCTACGAAGATGGCAATACTCCCTGCCGATTACCCCAACCGTTTGTTGACTACGCCGCAGCTCAACGAAATTCAGACTGCCATCTTGTCGAGGGTGATGGCCTTGAGACACGGCTCTGTAAAGCTGCTGTTCTCTGGCTGCACCTTCCGACCAGGATGGATGGTCATCACGTGTGGCAACAAAGAAACAGTTGAGTGGCTGAGCTCTGAGGTGCCCAAGCTCCGACTGTGGAAGGACGCCCACATCAAAGTGGTGCCTGAAGCGGAGGCTCCTCGTGCCGCTATCTTCATAGGCTACTTTCCGCTCCCCAATGCGGACATGAAGACAGACGAAGTCTTGAAGCTCGTTGAAGGCCAGAACAGCGGCCTGCGAGTGGGAGACTGGCGTGTCTTCCATCGTGAGATGAGACAGACGATGGCGATTATTACGCTGGCGCTGGACCCGATCTCAGCCAACAGAATAAAAGCACTTGGTAACCAAGTCAATTTTGCGTGGGGCACGGCTACCATTAAGCCCAAGGCCAGTGCGCAGCCCAAAGAACAGGCAGTGGCTCCTGCTCCCGCAGCGAAGAAGCCCACCTGCTCCAAGGCCATCAACCTGGACGCGACTGCAACGCCGCCACAGGGTGCCGCTGAGGAAACTCGTGCGACCCCTGGGCTGCCCGCGGCAAACAGTACCGTCCACACTCCGTGCGACAATGTGGCCCGTGGCACCTCTGCTGCCCAAGAGCCCGCTGCTCCTCGGAAAATCCTGCGCCCTCCCCTTTACGGGCGCATCACGCGCGGAACGGGGCGCATGAACAAGGGTGCGAGGCGCACACCGGAGGAAGAGGCCCTTCTGCGCACAAACCGAGGCCGGAAGATGGCGGCTAGGGGCCGCAAGAGGGCGGACTAATGTCCTGTCCCCCTCCCCTCACCCCCCCTAACACTCGGAGACACTTAAGATGTCTCCAAGCAAACCTCCACTACGCAAAGGCTGCTTCTGACGTCCTATGCGAGAGGTTTGCTACAACGGACATAGCATTTATCCAGGAGCCTTGGATAAATGCCGGACGTGTCCTGGGGTTGAGCACCCCATCTGGTAAGCTGCTATATGCAAACAACCAACCTCGCCCTAGAGCGGCATTGTTAATTAACAAACATCTAACATTTGTTCCCCTATCTCAGTTCATCACTGAAGACCTAGTGGCAGTCTGGATTAAAATACCCACTGCCCATGGCGAGCAGGAGGTAGTGCTGGCCTCCGCCTATCTGCCCAGCGACTCAGACGCTGTGCCTACGGTGGCTACCTGTGCCCTTATAGAGCATTGCCAGAGGAACCGGCTCCGGTGGTTAATCGCCTGTGATGCTAACGCACATCACACGGTCTGGGGAAGCAGTGACATCAACAAAAGAGGTGAGTACCTTCTTGAGTACATTATTAGTAATAACGTAGGTATACTAAATCGAGGCAACGAGCCCACATTCATTAACGCGATAAGAGAGGAAGTCCTAGACTTAACCATCTGTAGCTTAAATATGTTGTCCGTTGTCTCAAACTGGCATGTTGCGAGTGAGATCACAATGTCAGATCACTAGCACATTAGATTTGATATAGGGTGCGCCCCGCAATGTAGCCAAGTTACTAGAAATCCCAAAAATACCAACTGGGATCTTTTCTGTTTTGAACTTGAGCAATCCAGAAACTGCTCCACCCGTCCGATAATTTCCATAGACGAGTTAGAGTGTGAAGCTACTGTGCTTCATTCAAACATTGAATCAGCATATCACGCTAGCTGCGAACAAAAAGTTCGCAAGATCAGAAGGGCTGTTCCATGGTGGAACAAGAGCCTTGACGATCTTAAAAAAGCTGCGCGAAGGCTCTTCAATAAAGCGAAGAGTGGGAAAACCACATGGGAGTCCTACAAAGATGCTTTAACGCTCTACAATAAAGAGCTGAGAAGGTCTAAACGGGCTACGTGGCGTCAACACTGCGGGCAGATCACAACTCTCCCGGAAGCTGTCAGGCTACAAAAAGCCCTCTCAAAAGACCACTCAAACGGCATCTGTACGCTCAAGAAGCCAGATGGAACACATACAAACAACCCGAAGGAAACGAGTAGCTTACTCCTGGCTACTCACTTTCCTGGGTGCGTGACTGTGGAGCAACCCATCTCAGAGAGCGAGGCACCAACCTACATCTCTGGGATTGGAGAGTGCCCGCACCTGCACGTGGCTATGGTGGCAGACTCCAATAGGGCTGAGAGAGGGGAACCCCCCTATCTCTCAGACCGGATTGGAAACTTGCCTAGACTGTTTCATCAAAATAGTGTACAATGGGCTATACAAAGCTTCAGTCCATACAAATCCCCTGGACCAGATGGAATTTATCCATGCTTGTTGCAGCGGGGACTGCACCAATTCGCACTCCCCCTGGTCCGCTTATTTCGAGCAAGTCTCGTGCTTGGACACATACCAAGCAAATGGGCTAAAGCCTCAGCTCCTTCCTCCTTAAAACTATGGAGAAGATAATTGACCAGCACATCAGGGAGGTGAATCTCAAGAACCATCCCCTACACAAGTACCAATATGCGTACCAAGCTGGTAAGTCAACTGAGACCGCCATTCATTGCCTCACAACAACCATTGAAAAGGCCATTGGCGCTCAACAAATAGCACTAGGTGCCTTTTTAGACATCTCAGAAACTTTTGACAATACGTCATATGAGGCTATCCGTGCCTCCCTTGAACGTAAAAATGTCTCCACATCCATCATTAGGTGGATTCTGGAAATGCTTAAATCCAGAACCATAACTGTAGACCTTGGAGGAACCATGACCTCAATCGTAGCCACAAGGGGGTGCCCTCAAGGGGGAGTACTCTCTCCTCTCCTGTGGACTCTGGTCATCGATGAGCTACTCCATAAGCTCAACGACTTAGGGTTCTCCACTCAAGGCTACGCAGATGATCTAGTCATCTATATAGTGGGCTGGCATGAGCAAACCATTTCGGATCGCATGCAGCAAGCCCTCAATATAGCCAATAGATGGTGCCAGGACAAAGGATTGTCCATAAACCCGTCAAAAACTGTCTTAGTTCCATTTACAAGGAAAAGGTGTCTTTCTCTAACAAGACCGTCAATAAATGGATCCCTCATTGACTTTTCGGTTGAAGCTTACTACCTAGGAGTTACACTTGACTCCAAGCTTAACTGGAATGTACACCTTGAAAAGACCATAAACAAAGCCACTCGGGCATACTTCGCCTGCAACAGGCTGTTCGGTAGAACATGGGGCTTAAGTCCCAAAATGATCTACTGGTCTTTCAATACTGTGGTAAAACCGATCTTAACCTATGCATCTCTTGCTTGGTGGACGAAATCTACCCAAAAGACAGCCTCGGCTGCACTTACCAAAATACAACGACTTGTCTGCATTGGCATTACTGGAGCCATCCGTACATGTCCCACTGCAGCACTTGGAGTCATAACCGGCATACCCCCTTTATCCATCACCCTGAAAAGGAGGCCTGCCTGGGGGCACTTCGCCTTCAAAACATCACCAACATAAAAAGTGGTGATCTTATCGGGCATCTTCGGGTTCTCGAACCCCTAATAAACGAGCCCATTCTGCGCGTAACGGACGAACAGAAACCTAAGCTTATCCTCCACAGAAACTTTTCGATAGTCTTGCATAACAGACACGAGTGGGAAAGCAAATCAATATCTCTGCCCAGTGGATCACAAACGTGGTACACTGATGGGTCAAAACTGGAAAATGGTAACACCGGGGCTGGTATTTTCGGACCAAGGTTCAATAAATCCATAGCCATGGGAAAGTCTCCAACCATCTTCCAAGCAGAGATATACGCCATAGAAATCTGTGCTCGTGAATGCCTACGCAGAAAAATGCAAGGTGCACGGATTTACATCTTCTCTGACAGTCAGGCAGCGCTCATAGCGCTAAGATCCTTTGTAATCTCCTCCAAACTTGTAGAGAACTGTTTCCATCAGCTGAACGCCCTTGCCTCCAAAAACACCCTAACGGTAGGCTGGGTGCCGGGGCACGAAGGCCATATAGGAAACGAGGTGGCTGACTCCTTAGCTAAACGCAGAGCGTCGACACCACTAATCGGCCCTGAACCGTTCTGTGGACTCTCGAAAGGACACAAAAGAGAACTGCTCAGGAAATGGGAGGAAACGGAAATAAGACGTCACTGGACCGACAGTGCAGGGCTGAGACAAGCCAAACAATTTCTTGTCCCCCAGATGATGCGATCAAAACGCATCATCAATCTTAAAAAGAGCGAAATTCGCACTCTAACAGGCTACCTAACAGGTCACTGCAACCTAAGGTATCACCTTAAGAAATTTAAACTTTCAGAGATCGACACATGCAGATTCTGTGAGCTGGAGCCAGAAACATCAGAACATGTTCTATGTGAATGCCCCTCGCTAAGCAGGCGTCGACTTCTACACCTAGGAGGTGAACTTATCCCCCCCTACAGGATTTGGGAACATATAGACCCTACCAAAGTGCTCTCCTTTATCAAAAGCCTCGGTACAGAGACTCTACCCTAATCCTACAGGCCGGCACAAAAGATCTAACATCTGGTCGCAGTGTAATAAGGCCCTTGTAATAATAATAATAATAGCGCAAGAACGAGCTCACCTATTGAAACCAAACTTTTAGGCATTGTTCGGACTTTTTAGTAGATGGTTTGTGTGAAGTTCGACCCAAATCGGTATACCAGTTCTTCATTTATCTCATATTTTATAATGAGTTCAATAAATGCAAACAAATTTTGAAAATAGAAAACAGGGATTTTGCTGTCAAATTTAAAATTTTTTCAGTATTGAAAGTAAACAATATTTTTTTCTGTTGTCATTTTATTTTGTACGTGCTGCGATAACTATTGTGCGTGTACTTTTCAAAAAATATTTTTGCGGTGTTTCATATAGTTAAAAAAAAAAACACGTTAGTTTTGAGCTCTTGAAGTTTTTTTTTCTGAGACAAAGAAAAAATGCCACGAGTCAGGCGAGCAAATATAGGGCGCCGAACGCGTACAGCAAATTATGTGGCAATAAAAAGACGAAGTCAGACTGAATATGAACGCACGTAAGCAAATGCATCGCAGCGTGAGCGAAACGATCGAAATAGATCGGTTAACACTGTACCTGCACAGAATCTTGCACGGCGATCACGAGTAGGTATAAATTATCGTGATGAAGGCAGAGTTCCGCTTCGCGATCAAATGGAATATGCTGGCTTTCAATGCGATCCTGACTGCGACTACAGCCTGCATATTGACATTGGAGCAATGAATATTATTTTTACGCATTACAATGCAGCGAAGTTTCGAGGAGAAACAGCTGGCATGTGCTGCTCCAATGGCAAAGTGAAACCCCAATGAAGCCAGCATTGGAACCGCCACCCGATCCATTACATTCGTTGATCACTGGAGAATCGCCGACGTCTAAGCATTTCTTGAGGAATATTCAAGCATACAATTCATGCTTTCAAATGACTTCTTTTGGTGCAACAAAAATCATTAGAGATGAATTTATGCCGCCGTTCAAGGTTCAGGGACAAATATACCATCGAGTAGGCTCGCTCTTACCATTTGCCGATGCTGACTATAAATTTTTGCAAATATAAGTTACAGTTTTAGAAAAATAAGTAAAACACAAACTAAAAACCATTAAAAGTTTTAATCGATATAGGTGTAGCGAAGTGCACCGGGTAACAGCTAGTTTATTATGAAGCTGGTTCGTTATTGCCTTACACTGATCATAAATTTTTGCAAATTTATTTTAATGATGATGAAAATCGTGAATTGGATTAACGCTGTGTAATTGTTTCGAATACAAGACGAGAAATTATACTTGAGCTAGAAAGTTTTTTCATAATCGTAACGCATTAGTTCATTTGTTTAAAATTGCTCTCGATCTAAGCCATCAGATAATCACAAAATCGTAGTAGAACACCTTGAAAAAGACAAAAACTATTGTTTATCCAAATGTTTTAGATTAAGTTAAAAAATTGATAGACATCTTTGTTTCAAACCAATAAATTAAATAAATTTGATGTTAAAAATTAATTATTTTTAATATTTTAATATGTACGTAGCGAAACACGTACTGGGAGACGCTAGTACGAAATATATCTAACTGCGTTCAATACAATAGCACCACCTATCTTCTCTTTCATAGAAGTAAAATAAAAAAATCTTGTATCCGGATATTTTCAGATGACATTGTCGCAATTATGTTTGATAAAAATTTTCCCATCAGTGCACTATGGTACCAAAGCCATTTTTTTTACCTATAACCCATAAAATGGGTAAAAAGGGTATAATGGTTTTGTGCAAATGTTTGTCTGTCTGTCTATATGAACTCGCCGATCTTAGAGACTATAAGCGCTAGAAGCTTTACGCTTGAAATTTAAGCTCAACCATATACCGATGGGGTAACGACATAAGATTGACGACATAAGTTCGCCAGTACAATTTTTCGGCGATCTTATGTCGTTTTTTTCTCGGCGATCTTATGTCGTTTTTTTCTCGGCGAACTTATGTCGTTTCAAAACGACATAAGATCGCGCGATATTATGACGTGTTGAAAACGGCGAGATAGTGTGATCTGCTCCGGAACATAGCAAACAGTGCCTTAGCAGTGACGTGAGCCACTGCTTTTACGGCGTTTTTTTCTCAGCGATCTTATGTCGTTTTTTTCTCGGCGAACTTAAGTCGTTTCAAAACGACATAAGATCGCGCGATATTATGTCGTTTTGAAAACGGCGAACTTATGTCGTCGATCTTATGTCGTTATGCCTATACCGATAACACTCCTGGTTTCCGTTATACACATGTGATCCAACGAGTATGTAATACTAAAAGAGATGTAACAAGTAAGAAGGCTCTAGTCGAGAAATCCCGACTAGGACATACCCTTAACCCGATAGGTAATGCTTACAGTAACTTGTGTGTATTTATTCAGTGACCAATATAACCAAACTTCAAATTGCGATATCTCTGGTGTTTCTTGACCGATTTTAATCAAATTTTTTTAAATGTTCATTATTTTATCCGTAGTTTCAAACCTCATTTTTACAATTTTGAAATTCAAGATTTTTTTGTTATCGATCACATGTGTATATCGGAAACCAGAAATGTTATCGAAAATTTAAAGCAAACTTGATCTTCTCATGGTATAGGAGAGCTTTAGTTTAAAGTTTGAAGTCTCTAGCTCTTATAGTCTTTAAGATCTAGGCGTTCATACGGACGGACAGACGGACGGACAGACGGACGGACCGACGGACGGACAGACGGACATGGCTAGATCGACTCGGCTGTTGATGCTGATCAAGAATATATATACTTTATGGGGTCGGAGATGTTTCCTTCTGTCTGTTACATACATTTGCACAAAACCATTATACCCTTATTTACCCATTTTATGGGTTAAGGGTATAAAAAGAGCTGTCAAAAAATTTTACTCGCCCATACCCAAACCTGACGACGCGCAGTGGGGCCTTTGCTCATTTTACATTGCAAATATCATAACTTCTAACCTAAGGAAGCGATTTAAAAAATTTAAAAAGCAGACAGAAAACTTCTCAAGCTTTAAAATAAGTGTTGGTCGAGAGTTCTAGGTATCCGTGCTGCTTAAATATTTAAGGTCAAAGTCAAGAAATATTTTTGAGCATATTTTGCCTGTAAAATTCAAATAAAATTTTTTTTAATTATAACTGAAAATTTTTAATGGTTTCAATAACAATTTAACATTTTTAGTTGTTTTAATTCGATTTTCAAACTAAAATACATTACATTTAAATTGGTATTTTTGCCGATTTTTTGAGGTTAATTTTGAATATTTGCTATTGATGACTGATTTTCAACAAAATGATCATCAACATTAATGTTCATATCTAATAAACTTAACATTTCGGAACTATAGTTGCTTCCTTCCAAATCCTTTCGTGATCGCACATGTCTAAGCGATGCAAGAAGTGGATCCGATGAGGCTGCCAGCATGTTAAAAAGGTCTTCATTTTGTCGAGCCTGAGAAATTTTGCAAGTATTTGCGTATCTGAACCTTTTGTAGTCCTTGTTTTTAAATTCCTGTGCTTCTTCAGACAGCTCTCCAATTGGTAAGCATTGATACTCTATTAAGTCCTTCCCATGAAAGAAAATCCTATGTACCGTAAGGGTAAGTTTTTTCTGAAGATACAAATCAGTCAAAAGTTGAGCTGTTTGCGATGTGTATTCTCCAAATTTTGCACCATTTTACATTTCCTTGCAGTTTATAACATTTAGGATTACAGCCAACCTTTTGATGATCTCATGATTAACACCTGTTATCAAAGATGTCATTTTATCATTTTTTAAAAATCGCCTTGAACTATTTCCGTCATTCGTATTTCCGTATCCATGCTTTGGGCAGTCAACTTTCAATCCCAACTTCCGAGAGAACCCAGCTTGTATAATTTCTTTTCTAACCTGTATATCCTCACGATTTGTATTATCCGTTGATGTTTCTCCTGGCCGAGGAAGTGTGTAGGCATGCTTCAGAATAAATTCCATACACTTTATTCTGCAATTCAAAGGAGAAATTCCATATTCGTAGCAGTTCTCGTCACTCGTTGAGTCGTCTTAATTGTGAAAGTCCTTTTGAGTTTTTTTTACAAATAGGACACCTTGAAGTTGAGGAGGTGTTTGTAATTTTATTTAAGACTTTTCCATCAATCATTGTCAGGAAAAATTGAAAGTTAATCGTGATTGTTTTTCCACTCTTGGTTTGAAAAACAGTAGGTTTCAGTTGGCTAATTTGATTCTGTATGTCGCTTACAGTTGATTTAATCAACTCAGAGGACTTTTTCGCATATTTTAAGAAAATAGGACGACAATAATGAATATATGATGGTCGAAGATTTTTCAAATGTTCAGAAGTTTCACTCCTCAGGCGTAAGGAAACAACAGAAGCCATAAACATATGTTTACCTGCCTTTCACACCCTTTTCAAGCCGGTAATTATAAACTCAACATTTCTTAAAGGGGGTACATATAGTCAGGTAGTACTTATAATACAACATATAGCAATGTTATAAATAATAAATATTGCATGCATAATAATAAATTGCATGCGCTCTTCTTCTTCCTTATACCTGCCGCGTGCTTTTAACGCGAGGTACAGCTAGTTTTTTTGATTTATTTCGATTTCCGCTGATTTCCGCAGATGTAGACATATGAAAGGTATAAATTTCCTCTATCACATGCAAGTGGTCCCACCATTATCCCGTATCATCCCTGTGAGTTCTACTCCACGAAAGTTCAAAAATAAGGAAAAATTTGTGTATTTTTTAAACGTTTCTAGTTTAATAAGTATTTCAGTTATATTCAAACTTTAAACAACAAAATACTAACATTGAACATACTTTTCATATAAAAAAAAAGATCGAAGATCGGTTGTTTATATCGCCCAATATTCACTTTGACAGTGGCGAATTTTCGTAAAAATTGTCATTTATTCGTAATCACGAAATATTTCTCAACTTTGATAAGCTCTAGCAGCCATAATTTTTAACCGATTTCAAAAATCTCTAGGATCCATTATTTTTGAAGTATTCTCTGTCGATTACATGTTACTTTTTTGCCAAAAGCGTTCATGAAAAAAAATGATTTTTGCAACGCTTTTCCGGCAGAGGCCCCACTGTGCGACGTTTGGGTTGACATCCCAATCCGTGTTTGGCCGTCCGTCATCTCCATTTGATTTTAATGTCTAAGAATGGAGTCCACCAAAGCATTTTAACCTTACCGCCATGGATCTCGAGCCATAGTTAGCTCTTTGCTCTCGCAGTGCCGATGCCTTAGACCAGTGGTGCCCAAACGCTGCTTACGACGAAGCAAATTTCAATACATTCAATAGAAAACACCAATACTAGTAGAAATTTTTTTTTTATTTCAATGGATACACTGAAAAAAATAGGGTGATACATTTTTACGTGATTTTTACTTGTCAATTGACGCGCCGACAATGCAATAACTAAAAGCATAATACAATTTCTTCAAGTGGTTGCGCGTCACCAAAGCAACAACAAAATGTTCATGAAATTTTATGACCCAACAACAACCACATGCAAGTCCAGTTACTTTGCTCAAATGGAGATGAAGAATAGAGATAAGAAAACGAAAGTGAAAAATTGTTTTTGCAATTAGCATTGGCGCATGCCGATAGCCGTGTACATATACGCATTTGCTTGCCTATGCTTCGGAGCAAATTACAAAAACAAAGGAGCCATGAGAGCAATGGGCCTAGGCACCTCTGCCTTAGACATTATACTACCGCTTCAGGCGAGTAGATATGTAGTACCTTCGTTTGTTTAAGGGTAGGGCGATATTCGTTGCTTTGGTTTGCCTCGCAGTGCCAAAGCCTTTTAGTGGCTTGTAGCTCTCCTCTGCCGGTGCTCCACACCCCCGTAGCGCCGAGGCCTTTGAGTGGTGTAGAGGTCCCCTTAGTTTTGCAGCGTTGCCTGTTGCCTCAGCTCACCATTGCATTCATCAGTGATGTCAAATGCCACTGCTCCCAGATCTACATTGTTTTTATAATTGCTCTTAGACATAGGCGAGCAGTTTGCGTATACGTAGTACAAATGCTCTTCCCATAAGCAATGCAAATTACACAAACAATTTTTCGTATTTTTTTTATGAATGTAACGGATCTTTGCTATTTTTGTTGTGCTACGAAATTTCAATGTTTTTTTTTTTTTTTTTTTTTTTTTTTTGTATAAGAGACTGCACTTAAAGAAAATGTTTTTATGGCAATTAATTTACGCACAACACAAAGTACAGGTCATTCTTGTCATTCAAATGTATATACTTTTTTTTTCTGTGATAGACAAGACTCTTGTCACAAGAAGAAAAATAAAAGTTGGCTTTACTTGTGTTAGTGTGTTTTCGATCACATGTGTATATCGGAAACCAGAAATGTTATCGAAAATTTAAAGCAAACTTGATCTTCTCATGGTATAGGAGAGCTTTAGTTTAAAGTTTGAAGTCTCTAGCTCTTATAGTCTTTAAGATCTAGGCGTTCATACGGACGGACAGACGGACGGACAGACGGACGGACAGACGGACGGACCGACGGACGGACAGACGGACATGGCTAGATCGACTCGGCTGTTGATGCTGATCAAGAATATATATACTTTATGGGGTCGGAGATGTTTCCTTCTGTCTGTTACATACATTTGCACAAAACCATTATACCCTTATTTACCCATTTTATGGGTTAAGGGTATAAAAAGAGCTGTCAAAAAATTTTACTCGCCCATACCCAAACCTGACGACGCGCAGTGGGGCCTTTGCTCATTTTACATTGCAAATATCATAACTTCTAACCTAAGGAAGCGATTTAAAAAATTTAAAAAGCAGACAGAAAACTTCTCAAGCTTTAAAATAAGTGTTGGTCGAGAGTTCTAGGTATCCGTGCTGCTTAAATATTTAAGGTCAAAGTCAAGAAATATTTTTGAGCATATTTTGCCTGTAAAATTCAAATAAAATTTTTTTTTAATTATAACTGAAAATTTTTAATGGTTTCAATAACAATTTAACATTTTTAGTTGTTTTAATTCGATTTTCAAACTAAAATACATTACATTTAAATTGGTATTTTTGCCGATTTTTTGAGGTTAATTTTGAATATTTGCTATTGATGACTGATTTTCAACAAAATGATCATCAACATTAATGTTCATATCTAATAAACTTAACATTTCGGAACTATAGTTGCTTCCTTCCAAATCCTTTCGTGATCGCACATGTCTAAGCGATGCAAGAAGTGGATCCGATGAGGCTGCCAGCATGTTAAAAAGGTCTTCATTTTGTCGAGCCTGAGAAATTTTGCAAGTATTTGCGTATCTGAACCTTTTGTAGTCCTTGTTTTTAAATTCCTGTGCTTCTTCAGACAGCTCTCCAATTGGTAAGCATTGATACTCTATTAAGTCCTTCCCATGAAAGAAAATCCTATGTACCGTAAGGGTAAGTTTTTTCTGAAGATACAAATCAGTCAAAAGTTGAGCTGTTTGCGATGTGTATTCTCCAAATTTTGCACCATTTTACATTTCCTTGCAGTTTATAACATTTAGGATTACAGCCAACCTTTTGATGATCTCATGATTAACACCTGTTATCAAAGATGTCATTTTATCATTTTTTAAAAATCGCCTTGAACTATTTCCGTCATTCGTATTTCCGTATCCATGCTTTGGGCAGTCAACTTTCAATCCCAACTTCCGAGAGAACCCAGCTTGTATAATTTCTTTTCTAACCTGTATATCCTCACGATTTGTATTATCCGTTGATGTTTCTCCTGGCCGAGGAAGTGTGTAGGCATGCTTCAGAATAAATTCCATACACTTTATTCTGCAATTCAAAGGAGAAATTCCATATTCGTAGCAGTTCTCGTCACTCGTTGAGTCGTCTTAATTGTGAAAGTCCTTTTGAGTTTTTTTTACAAATAGGACACCTTGAAGTTGAGGAGGTGTTTGTAATTTTATTTAAGACTTTTCCATCAATCATTGTCAGGAAAAATTGAAAGTTAATCGTGATTGTTTTTCCACTCTTGGTTTGAAAAACAGTAGGTTTCAGTTGGCTAATTTGATTCTGTATGTCGCTTACAGTTGATTTAATCAACTCAGAGGACTTTTTCGCATATTTTAAGAAAATAGGACGACAATAATGAATATATGATGGTCGAAGATTTTTCAAATGTTCAGAAGTTTCACTCCTCAGGCGTAAGGAAACAACAGAAGCCATAAACATATGTTTACCTGCCTTTCACACCCTTTTCAAGCCGGTAATTATAAACTCAACATTTCTTAAAGGGGGTACATATAGTCAGGTAGTACTTATAATACAACATATAGCAATGTTATAAATAATAAATATTGCATGCATAATAATAAATTGCATGCGCTCTTCTTCTTCCTTATACCTGCCGCGTGCTTTTAACGCGAGGTACAGCTAGTTTTTTTGATTTATTTTGATTTCCGCTGATTTCCGCAGATGTAGACATATGAAAGGTATAAATTTCCTCTATCACATGCAAGTGGTCCCACCATTATCCCGTATCATCCCTGTGAGTTCTACTCCACGAAAGTTCAAAAATAAGGAAAAATTTGTGTATTTTTTAAACGTTTCTAGTTTAATAAGTATTTCAGTTATATTCAAACTTTAAACAACAAAATACTAACATTGAACATACTTTTCATATAAAAAAAAAAGATCGAAGATCGGTTGTTTATATTGCCCAATATTCACTTTGAAAGTGGCGAATTTTCGTAAAAATTGTCATTTATTCGTAATCACGAAATATTTCTCAACTTTGATAAGCTCTAGCAGCCATAATTTTTAACCGATTTCAAAAATCTCTAGGATCCATTATTTTTGAAGTATTCTCTGTCGATTACATGTTACTTTTTTGCCAAAAGCGTTCATGAAAAAAAATGATTTTTGCAACGCTTTTCCGGCAGAGGCCCCACTGTGCGACGTTTGGGTTGACATCCCAATCCGTGTTTGGCCGTCCGTCATCTCCATTTGATTTTAATGTCTAAGAATGGAGTCCACCAAAGCATTTTAACCTTACCGCCATGGATCTCGAGCCATAGTTTGCTCTTTGCTCTCGCAGTGCCGATGCCTTAGACCAGTGGTGCCCAAACGCTGCTTACGACGAAGCAAATTTCAATACATTCAATAGAAAACACCAATACTAGTAGAAATTTTTTTTTTTATTTCAATGGATACACTGAAAAAAATAGGGTGATACATTTTTACGTGATTTTTACTTGTCAATTGACGCGCCGACAATGCAATAACTAAAAGCATAATACAATTTCTTCAAGTGGTTGCGCGTCACCAAAGCAACAACAAAATGTTCATGAAATTTTATGACCCAACAACAACCACATGCAAGTCCAGTTACTTTGCTCAAATGGAGATGAAGAATAGAGATAAGAAAACGAAAGTGAAAAATTGTTTTTGCAATTAGCATTGGCGCATGCCGATAGCCGTGTACATATACGCATTTGCTCGCCTATGCTTCGGAGCAAATTACAAAAACAAAGGAGCCATGAGAGCAATGGGCCTGGGCACCTCTGCCTTAGACATTATACTACCGCTTCAGGCGAGTAGATATGTAGTACCTTCGTTTGTTTAAGGGTAGGGCGATATTCGTTGCTTTGGTTTGCCTCGCAGTGCCAAAGCCTTTTAGTGGCTTGTAGCTCTCCTCTGCCGGTGCTCCACACCCCCCGTAGCGCCGAGGCCTTTGAGTGGTGTAGAGGTCCCCTTAGTTTTGCAGCGTTGCCTGTTGCCTCAGCTCACCATTGCATTCATCAGTGATGTCAAATGCCACTGCTCCCAGATCTACATTGTTTTTGTAATTGCTCTTAGACATAGGCGAGCAGTTTGCGTATACGTAGTACAAATGCTCTTCCCATAAGCAATGCAAATTACACAAACAATTTTTCGTATTTTTTTTATGAATGTAACGGATCTTTGCTATTTTTGTTGTGCTACGAAATTTCAATGTTTTTTTTTTTTTTTTTTTTTTTTTTTTGTATAAGAGACTGCACTTAAAGAAAATGTTTTTATGGCAATTAATTTACGCACAACACAAAGTACAGGTCATTCTTGTCATTCAAATGTATATACTTTTTTTTTCTGTGATAGACAAGACTCTTGTCACAAGAAGAAAAATAAAAGTTGGCTTTACTTGTGTTAGTGTGTTTTCTTTATTTGTATTGATGGGTACTCTTCCATAAGCATAGTTTTAACTTCACTGGCCTACATCTTTCATTGAATTGCAGTTCGCCAGTTCGCAAGTGGCACAAATTATCCTATGATTGTTTCGAATTAGCATATTGCCCATGGCCCAGACTGCACTCTCGAGAAGGCTTCATAAAGTCTTAAGTTCGCCAGTACATTTTAAACAAATCTCGCATGTAAAATACACTACGTTTTTTTGATATCATTTCCTGTTATACCATGATTTTATTGAAATTTATGACATTTATCTGTGGCGGATGGCACTTTCTATCCCCCTACCAAGTTTGGAGACTCTAGCGCAAAAACCGACAAAGATATAGAGGTGGGCGGTATAAGTGGGCGTGGCATAAACAATTTTTATGGACACCTGTTACGGATGTCACTACCAATGTTCATATCAAATTTGGTGACTCTAGCCCAAAAACTAAGAAAGATATAGAGGTGGGCGCTATAAGTGGGCGTGGCATCCAAAACATTGAAGCAGATCTGTTACGGATGTCACTACCTAGAGGTGGGCGTGGCATCCAAACTTTTGATTCTATTTTTTTGGGGAATGTCACCAGCTATCTTGTCATCAAATTTGGTGACTCTAGCTGCTAAAATGTGGGATATATATGTGTTTAATCGATTTGCACTTCGAGGTGTATCGACTTGTTATCGATTTCCCAGACCCCCTGAGGTCGTAGAGCCCTTAATTTAACACTTTGTCTGACGAAGACATGTTCATACAAACAGACGGACGGACGGACGGACACCATGACGGACATTGCACAAACCCAATATACTATGATACCTTTGGTATCAAAGTATAAAAAGATCGAAGATCGGTTGTTTATATCGCCCAATATTCACATTGAAAGTGGTGAATTTTCGTAAAGATTCTCATTTATTCGTACTCACGAAAAATTTCTCAACTTCGATAAGCTCTAGCAGCCATAATTTTTAACCGATTTCAAAAATCTCTAGGATCCATTATTTTTGAAGTATTCTCTGTCGATTACATGTTACTTTTTTGCAAAACGCGTTCATGAAAAAATGATTTATGCAACGCTTTTCCGGCAAAGGCCCCACTGTGCGACGCCGACTGAGGAAAATCCTATCCCGCTGAAGTGGCCGAACTTAAGCTTACCTTATACACAACTTAAACATACACACATACATACAATAAGTAAGCTATTTTTTGTCTACTCTAGAAATTACTAGGAAATTATTTATATGGCAAAACAACGTTTGCCGGGTCATCTTGTTATTTATAAATTTGGAGCAACAAATTTATCATTACCGTCAGAAAAAATTCTTTTTCATTCTGCCCAAATAAATACAAATTAAAGTATAAATAATTTCTTGGCCCTTAATTAGGTATGCCATGCAAGAATTAGTTGTCGCTTTTTGGCCTAAAGAACTTTCATACATAATGCATATTAAAAAAAGAAATTGTAATTGAAGATAACATGCGAAATGTTAATTTTCTTAAAAAAACGAACAATAAATTCTTTTTATATATATATAGTAGTAAGGCCCTCGCTTGTTTCGCTGCGCCAATATTTTTTACAAAATTTTAGCAATATATATAAAATAAATTAGTTAATGTTTAACAACATATTAGCAAAATATTTAATATTTTCTTTTCACGCCACCATTGAGGTTAAGAATCAGACGCGTCATTTTACTTTGATACCAAAGGTATCAAATTATATTGGGCTTATGCAATGTCCGTCAAGGTGTCTGTCCGTCCGTCCGTCCGCCCGTCCGCCCGTCCGCCCGTCCGTTTGAACGCAACTTTTTTCAACACCCTTAATGCTAGAGCTTTGCAACTTTGCAAACATCTTGGTACATACTTTCGTCAGAAAAAGTGTTAAATTTGGCTCTACGACCTCAGAGGCCTGGGAAATCGATAACAAATCGATACCTCGTTGTTAATTACGATGACACATATATATATATCACATTTTAGCAGCAAGAGTCACCAAATTTGTGGGCAAGATAGCCGATGACATTCCTCAAAAACAGCTTTGAAAGTTTGGATGCCACGCCAACCTCTTCCGCTCCCAGCCCCCCTTCAGTTATAATCGAAAATGACTGTATTTCCCACGGTTTTAAAGCTATACTCACGAAATTTGATGGGAAGGTAGATGCTGAAGTTTTACAAAGATATGCATCAAAACTTTGGATGCCACGCCCCCACTGATACCACCCACCTTCTAAAATCTGAAAACTCTATATCTTTTTCAGTTTTTGGGCTAGAGTCATTAAATTTGGTAGAAACATTGTTAGTGACATCCGTAACCTATCAACATCAAAATTTTCTAGGCCACGCCCACCTTTTCCACCCACCTCGTAAAATCTGAAATTTTTATATCTTTCCCAGATTTTGCGCTAGAGTCTCCAAACTTGATAGGGGGGTAGAAGGTGCAATCCGCCACAGATATGCATCAGAAATTTAAATGTCACGCCTACCCCTTCTGCCTGCCTTTTTATACCCAAAACCCCCATACTCTACAAATACATACAAACTTACATATGTGCTTTGCTTGCTTGTTCGAAATTGTATATCAACAATGTTTGTGTGGTACGACGTTACGTCTGATTTAGATAAGCAGCAAGTAAGCAAATCAACCACTATACAAAGATGTTCAAGATTAATTATTTTCGCGCAAATGGCTCGCCATAAAAAACAAATACCAATTGAATGTATGTACATATGTACATATCTATACAACTATTTTGCATTATATATACATATGTATGCGGATTACATTTTCTAAAGTTTCTATTTGTTAGTGCGTTTGTTTTTGCACTGTATATACATATATGTATTTGCACTTGCATGTTTTGTTATATATATGTATGTACAAAAGAATGTTAAATGTACATGTGTTCATGCGTGCATTTGCAACACCAACCAAAGTTACAAATGTTAGTTTAAAAATTATATCAAAAAAAACAATGGCAATAGGTATTTGTGTGTTAAGTTTTGTTTGATAATTAGCAAATATGTAGGTAAAACCACCCCCGTAACACATTCTGGTGTACAAAACCAAGTTATGTTTTAACTGATTTGTTTTAAATCAATGATACCAACAAAAAGAAGCATTGCGAGCCCAACAACAACACTTACAACAACAACAAACGGTTCTGGGGTCGTAAATCAATTGTCAAAAGCACAAAGAAGAAAAGACAATAACGGAGACACATATGTACACAGCGCATGTATTTTGTTTTTGTAAACTCGCTGGCGATCGCTTGTACAGACGGCAGAAGTGGAATGGGTCATGTGTTTTGTTTTTGTAAATTCGGCCGCAATAGCTTGTGCGCAGACGGCAGTAGTAGAATGGGTCATGTGTTTTGTTTTTGTAAACTCGGTGGCGTTGAAACTCACAGCTTGTGTGTCAGCCTTCTAGCTCTTATCGTTTAGGCTGTGGGCCTCTCAACAATCAGTCAGTCAGTCAGGACAAACTATTTTATATATATAGATAAAAATTTTTCAATAATTGTTTGCACCTTTTTATAAAATACCCATAAAATGGGTAAATAAGGGTTACGGGCTACTTATGGGGTTAAGGGTATGTCCTAGTCGGGATTTCTAGACTAGAGCCTTCTTACTTGTTTTATTAAAGAGTCTTCAGCTTCGAGCTTAAATGAATATGTATGAAAGTGTTCATGGTCCGAATCTGAATCTGATTCATATTCGATATCTTCTAAGGCGATTTCGTCGTCAGTTATCACAATAGGTTTAGCGCAAAGACGAGTACTTCCGACGTCAATTCTTTATATTTGTTGATGTTTTTATACTTTGATACCAAAGGTATATTGGGTCATGTCTTCGTCTGACAAAGTGTTAAATTTAGGCATTCCAAAAAAACTACATCAAAAGTTTGGATGCCACGCCCACCTCTCCGCCCCCCCCCCAATTACAAACGAAAATGCCTGTATCTCTGACAATTTTGAAGCTATAGCCACCATTTTTGCATAAAGATAGATGCTGACATTTGACAAAATGATGCATCAACATTTTAGATGCCAAGCCCCCAAACAACGGGACATGCCCCATCGCCCTAATTATAGCATGTATCTTCGCCAGTTTTTTTTTCCCAAAGATCTGCATTAAATGAACGAAGTTGGATGCCATGCCCACTTATACCGCCTACCTCTATATCTTTCTCATCATTTGCGCTAGAGTCTCCAAACTTGGTAGGGGGATAGAAGGTGCCATCCACCACAGATATACATCACAAATTTGGATGTCACGCCTTCCCCTTCTGCCTGATATTTATACCCAGAACACCCAAATTTTACTATTTGCACACAAAATCCTTAACACAGATATGTAAACTTGTATCAAAGTATATCGCAGTCGGTTGCGTCCGACGTTAACGTTTTTACTTGTTTTTAAATTTCAATAAAATCATGGTATAACAGGAAATGATGTCAAAAAAACGTAGTGTATTTTACATGCGAGATTTGTTTAAAATGTACTGGCGAACTTAAGACTTTATGAAGCCTTCTCGAGAGTGCAGTCTGGGCCATGGGCAATATGCTAATTAGAAACAATCATAGGATAATTTGTGCCACTTGCGAACTGGCGAACTGCAATTCAATGAAAGATGTAGGCCAGTGAAGTTAAAACTATGCTTATGGAAGAGTACCCATCAATACAAATAAAGAAAACACACTAACACAAGTAAAGCCAACTTTTATTTTTCTTCTTGTGACAAGAGTCTTGTCTATCACAGAAAAAAAAGTATATACATTTGAATGACAAGAATGACCTGTACTTTGTGTTGTGCGTAAATTAATTGCCATACAAACATTTTCTTTAAGTGCAGTCTCTTATACAAAAAAAAAAAAAAAAAAAAAAAAAAAAACATTGAAATTTCGTAGCACAACAAAAATAGCAAAGATCCGTTACATTCATAAAAAAAATACGAAAAATTGTTTGTGTAATTTGCATTGCTTATGGGAAGAGCATTTGTACTACGTATACGCAAACTGCTCGCCTATGTCTAAGAGCAATTACAAAAACAATGTAGATCTGGGAGCAGTGGCATTTGACATCACTGATGAATGCAATGGTGAGCTGAGGCAACAGGCAACGCTGCAAAACTAAGGGGACCTCTACACCACTCAAAGGCCTCGGCGCTACGGGGGTGTGGAGCACCGGCAGAGGAGAGCTACAAGCCACTAAAAGGCTTTGGCACTGCGAGGCAAACCAAAGCAACGAATATCGCCCTACCCTTGAACAAACGAAGGTACTACTTATCTACTCGCCTGAAGCGGTAGTATAATGTCTAAGGCATCGGCACTGCGAGAGCAAAGAGCAAACTATGGCTCGAGATCCATGGCGGTAAGGTTAAAATGCTTTGGTAGACTCCATTCTTAGACATTAAAATTAAATGGAGATGACGGACGGCCAAACACGGATTGGGATGTCAACCCAAACGTCGCACAGTGGGGCCTTTGCCGGAAAAGCGTTGCATAAATCATTTTTTCATGAACGCGTTTTGCAAAAAAGAAACATGTAATCGACAGAGAATACTTCAAAAATAATGGAGCCTAGAGATTTTTGAAATCGGTTAAAAACTATGGCTGCTAGAGCTTATGCGAAGTTGAGAAATTTTTCGTGAGTACGAATAAATGAGAATTTTTACGAAAATTCACCACTTTCAAAGTGAATGTTGGGCGATATAAACAACCGATCTTCGATCTTTTTATACTTTCATACCAAAGGTATCATAGTATATTGGGTTTGTGCAATGTCCGTCATGGTGTCCGTCCGTCCGTCTGTCTGTATGAACGCAACTTTTTTCGACACCCTTAAAGCTAGAGCCTTGCAACTTTGCAAATATCTTGATACATGTCTTCGTCAGACAAAGTGTTAAATTAAGGGCTCTACGACCTCAGGGGGCCTGGGAAATCGATAACAAGTCGATACACCTCGAAGTGCAAATCGATTAAACACATATATATCCCACATTTTAGCAGCTAGAGTCACCAAATTTGATGACAAGATAGCTGGTGACATTCCCCAAAAAAATAGAATCAAAAGTTTGGATGCCACGCCCACCTCTTCCGCCCCTAGCCCCCTCCAATTATAAACAAAAATGCCTGTATCTTCTACATTTTAGAAGCTATAGCCAAAATTGACATAAAGGTAGATGCTAACATCTGACACAGATATGCATCAAAACTTTGGATGCCACGCCCCCAAACAACGGGAAATGCCCCACCGCCCTAATAAAAACCGGAATGTATGTATCTTCGCCAGTTTTTAAGCTAGAGTCACCAAATTTGTTATGAACATTGGTAGTGACATCCGTAACAGATCTGCATCAATGTTTTGGATGCCACGCCCACTTATACCGCCCACCTCTATATCTTTCTTAGTTTTTGGGCTAGAGTCACCAAATTTGATATGAACATTGGTAGTGACATCCGTAACAGGTGTCCATAAAAATTATTTATGCCACGCCCACTTATACCGCCCACCTCTATATCTTTGTCGGTTTTTGCGCTAGAGTCTCCAAACTTGGTAGGGGGATAGAAAGTGCCATCCGCCACAGATAAATGTCATGCCTACCCTTTCTGCCTGATTTTTATACCCAAAACCCTCATATATTACTATTCGCACTCAGAATCCTTAACACAGCTATGTAAACTGGTAACAAAGTATATCGCAGTTGGTTGCGTCCGACTGCAACGTTTTTACTTGTTTTTATATGAAAAAGTATGTTCAATGTTAGTATTTTGTTGTTTAAAGTTTAAATATAACTGAAATACTTATTAAACTAGAAACGTTTAAAAAATACACAAATTTTTCCTTTTTTTTGAACTTTTGTGGAGTAGAACTCACAGGGATGATACGGGATAATGGTGGGACCACTTGCATGTGATAGAGGAAATTTATACCTTTCATATGTCTACATTTGCGGAAATCAGCGGAAATCGAAATAAATCAAAAAAACTAGCTGTACCTCGCGTTAAAAGCACGCGGCAGGTATAAGGAAGAAGAAGAGCGCATGCAATTTATTATTATGCATGCAATATTTATTATTTATAACATTGCTATATGTTGTATTATAAGTACTACCTGACTATATGTACCCCCTTTAAGAAATGTTGAGTTTATAATTACCGGCTTGAAAAGGGTGTGAAAGGCAGGTAAACATATGTTTATGGCTTCTGTTGTTTCCTTACGCCTGAGGAGTGAAACTTCTGAACATTTGAAAAATCTTCGACCATCATATATTCATTATTGTCGTCCTATTTTCTTAAAATATGCGAAAAAGTCCTCTGAGTTGATTAAATCAACTGTAAGCGACATACAGAATCAAATTAGCCAACTGAAACCTACTGTTTTTCAAACCAAGAGTGGAAAAACAATCACGATTAACTTTCAATTTTTCCTGACAATGATTGATGGAAAAGTCTTAAATAAAATTACAAACACCTCCTCAACTTCAAGGTGTCCTATTTGTAAAAAAAACTCAAAAGGACTTTCACAATTAAGACGACTCAACGAGTGACGAGAACTGCTACGAATGGAATTTCTCCTTTGAATTGCAGAATAAAGTGTATGGAATTTATTCTGAAGCATGCCTACACACTTCCTCGGCCAGGAGAAACATCAACGGATAATACAAATCGTGAGGATATACAGGTTAGAAAAGAAATTATACAAGCTGGGTTCTCTCGGAAGTTGGGATTGAAAGTTGACTGCCCAAAGCATGGATACGGAAATACGAATGACGGAAATAGTTCAAGGCGATTTTTAAAAAATGATAAAATGACATCTTTGATAACAGGTGTTAATCATGAGATCATCAAAAGGTTGGCTGTAATCCTAAATGTTATAAACTGCAAGGAAATGTAAAATGGTGCAAAATTTGGAGAATACACATCGCAAACAGCTCAACTTTTGACTGATTTGTATCTTCAGAAAAAACTTACCCTTACGGTACATAGGATTTTCTTTCATGGAAAGGACTTAATAGAGTATCAATGCTTACCAATTGGAGAGCTGTCTGAAGAAGCACAGGAATTTAAAAACAAGGACTACAAAAGGTTCAGATACGCAAATACTTGCAAAATTTCTCAGGCTCGACAAAATGAAGACCTTTTTAACATGCTGGCAGCCTCATCGGATCCACTTCTTGCATCGCTTAGACATGTGCGATCACGAAAGGATTTGGAAGGAAGCAACTATAGTTCCGAAATGTTAAGTTTATTAGATATGAAATGTTAATGGCAAATGTTGATGATCATTTTGTTGAAAATCAGTCATCAATAGCAAATATTAAAAATTAACCTCAAAAATCAGCAAAAATACCAATTTAAATTTTATGTATTTTAGTTAGAAAATCGAATTAAAACAACTAAAAATGTTATAAAGTTATTGAAATTATTTAAAAAAATTCAGTTAGAGTTGAAAAAAATTTTTTATTTTAATTTTACAGGCAAAATATGCTCGAAAATATTTCTTGACTTTGACCTTGATAATTTAGGCAGCACGGATACCTAGAACTCTCGGCGAACACAAACGAACGAAATTTTGAAGCTTGAGAAGTTTCCTATCAAGTGCTTTTTAAATTTTTTAAATCGCTTCATTAGTTTAGAAGTTATGATTTTTGCAATGTAAAATGAGCAAAGGCCCCACTGTGCGACGGGTCTTAGACAGAGAAAAGACAGAACAGCTGCTTTTGTTTATACTTCTGTACTTGCCGCCACTTTTGATTTTGCTGTTGTTTTGATTTTTTGCTGCTTACGTTTTGGTGTACTTATTTGGCTGCATGTGAACGCAAAACGTATCGCAGGTCAGGCACGTCTTTGTGTATAAGCATAAATGTGTACCCATAGGCTGGCTGTTGTAGCTGATATGTATGTATAAGCTCCACAACTAGAAATACCCATTGTCACAATATTAAAATAAAGGCATGGACATTTTTGAAGTGTGCCAATCAAATAAAAGGGTTATAAATATATCATTTTGAATACGAAACAAGTTTATCTTATTGCTAGTTATATATTAATATTTAGCCACTAATAATTAAATATATATATAACACCCTAACTCCAAAACTATTAGAAAACGTTTTTGAACGGAACCATGCTAGGGTATTTCATTTTCAGGTGTGTAATTGTACAAAATTACTATGAAGTCTATACTACCCAATTACCCAATATTCACAGGGTAGCTAAAAACTACTGAAAAAAATAAATATCAAAAATCTCGGCAAGGCTATGCCAGCACAAAATGGAACGCATCACACTCAAACTAATACTTATGCATTTTTTACTGTCCCTGTCTTACAAAAGGCGGAAAGCAAAGAGCAACTGACACATAACAGCCGCATACATAAAATTACCAAACTCAAATTCTGCGACAGCACAACTACAATAGGCAAAGCATAACAAGACGCAGCAACTGCGCTATATTCAAATACCCTTTCTGGCAATATTAAGTGGAAATCAATGAAACCACTTACATATAATTTATGATAAACATAACACATAACTTATTTTGATTATTTTAATCAAAAATACCCTAATTCTTGGATTAGTTTGCTAACTCATAATAAACTGTGTTTATTATTCAAACATGCCCTATCTTATTATCATTAAACTTGCAGACTTTTAATGTGGAAATTATATTTTAGTATCTTATGAATACCCATTCATTTACGCAAAGTTCATAAAAAGTCTTTACAATGGACGCTCACAAATTAGAACCAGTTGGTTCCTGGGGTAGTTCTAATTTCTGAAAAGTTCTAATTTCTGGACGCATTTTGAAATGTCGTATAAGGCAATAAATGGCTTCTTTTTTGCTTAATAGGCTTCGAAATGAATGTTATTTTAAGTTAAATCAAAAAAAAAAAAATGTATTCATACATAATTGACTAAAAAAAAGAAGGATAAAATGACTTTTATTAAGAATTTTTTTTTATCATTTATAGTTATCATTCTTACTGTAGTAGTCTGTTCGTTTTTTTTTTTTCTTTTACAGACAGAACAATGTCTTTACGGAGCTCCAAAAGATTAGCCATGTGCTTACTATTATGCGTCCCACTATTTTTGCACCATTTAAGCAAATAATTTTTATTAAATTATTTCCATTGCCGTCAAAGTGCTTGTCAAAAGTTTGCATGTAAATGACCGCATATAAGTGCGTTTAACAAAAACACACAAATTAAATAGGAACACACGCAGTTGGTGAATCCCCTTTTTATATGCAATTCGTTAAAAGACAAACCAAAACAATAATTCACGTAAAAATAAAAAAACCGCGGTTCTAATTTCAGAGCGTTCAATGAACTAAAAACACTGGTTCTAATTTCTGGAAGATTCTAATTTCCGAGAGTTCTAATTTGTGAGCGACCACTGTACTACCCTCCCATGTAGTTAAGCAGCCAGCCGATTGAAGCAAAAGTATAAATTTGCCAAACTTAAGCAAGTCAAGGATTTGACAACAAAAGAAGAAACGAACAGCAACATATTATTGTTGTCCTTTTCTTCGCACACTTTGCTATCAAAACAAAGTTAAAGAAATGATCGCCGTTGATTCTGTTTCACCAGCCGATTTTCAAGAAAGCGGCAAATAATTTGAAAAGGCAGATGGCAACTTCACTCGCTATGTGCCGCTGTTAGAGCGAGGTTTTAATACCCTTAACCAATAAAATGGGTAAATAAGGGTATAATGGTTTTATGCAAATGTATGTAACAGACAGAAGGTAGCATCTCCGACCCTATAAAGTATATATATACTTGATCAGCATCAACAGCCGAGTCGATCTAGCCATGTCCGTCTGTCTGTCTGTTTGTCTGTCTGTCTGTCTGTATGAACGCGCCGATCTCAGATACTATAAGAGCTAAAACTTCAAACTTGAAACTTAAACTCTCCTATTCCATATGCAGATCAAGTTTGCTTTTAATTTTCGATAACACTTCTGGTTTCCGATATACACATGTGATCGATAACTAAAAATTATTGAGTTTCAAAATTGTGAAAACGAGGTTTCAAACTATTGATAAAATAAAGAACAATTGAAAAGATTTGATTAAAATCGGCTAAGAAACCGGAGACATCGCAGTTTGAAATTTGGTCATTTTGGTCATATTGGTCACTGGGTAAATACACACAAATGACTGTACGCATTACGTATTTGGTTAAGGGTATGTCCTAGTCGGGATTTCTCGATTAGAGCCTTCTTACTTGTTTATTTTGGTACGTCGATGTATCGCTAATTTTTCAGTGCTATAAACGAAACAAATTATTTGGTGAATAAGGGCCCATTTACACGCTGAAGTTTTTTGGTGAATTTTTTTTAAGGGGTTATATACCTTTTTTAAAAAAAAAAAAACGAAAATTTTTTTTTGCTGAATCCTAAAGTATATCCCCTAGAGAACATTTTCCCAAATTATCATAGAGATCTGAATAATATTTCGATAGGAAAACAGCGTTTTGAGGCGGGGTTCGTCACGGCTGCGGACAGCAACGTAAAACTTTGAATGCGATAATCTCAAAGTCGTGTTTTTCCAAAAGTGCCTTTGCTGTGACCGCGATTACACAAGAACTATTTGATCGATCTTCTTCAAATTTTTTTTAAATTATTCGTAATGATTGTGCCGAGTTCGCGAACGATTCGTTTTTTATGCACCAATTTTGATTTTGCAGATCAGAAATTTTTAATAAAATTTTTAGAGCTCGAAAAATCAACTTTTTGGAAAAATTGTTACTGTATGCAGAAAAAACCAAATATTCTTGAAACTAATCGTTCACGAACTGGATGTAATATTATACTAATGAAAATTTTTTGGCTTTTTGATTTCTGTTGCCCTGCTGGAATTCCATCGTGGTCACCGCAAGCCGCTATAAAAAAAAAGAGTTCTGAGAGAATTTCCATAACTTCGTAAATTATTTATATTTTTTCAAGAACAATCGCTTGTTGTTTCGATAAAAACATGTGCTATCAATAAATAATAACTTCAGTGTCATAAAATAATTTCTACACACCTGAAAAAAAAATCCAAAGTTCACTAAATTTTTTCGCTCAAAAAGGTATATAACCCCTTAAGTCGTTAATTTTTCTTCTCATTTTGCTTCGCCTTCTTCCGATAGTATGTAAACACAGAGTTGCACAGTGTTTCATGTGAATAATCAAGCTATCGATATTCACATATCGCACTATAAACAAGTAAGAAGGCTCTAGTCGAGAAATCCCGACTAGGACATACCCTTAACCCCATACGTAACGCGTACAGTCAATTGTGTGTATTTACCCAGTGACCAATATGACCATAATGACAAAATTTCAAACTGCGATATCTCCGGTGTTTCTTAACCGATTTTAATAAAATTTTTCGAATGTTCATTATTTTACAAATAGTTTGAAACCTCGTTTTTACAATTTTGAAATTAAGGGTATAAAAATTGGCGTTAACGTGAGTAAGCATATTTAAAGTGAAAAAATTAAAAAAATTAACGTTTCCATTTTTATTTCAATTATCACTCTTATTAAGGTAAATCAGCTGTTGTATACATATAAAACAATCGATGGCTTAAAAGTATATCTATGATAGATTTAAAACCAGAGTTGCATTTACAAAGAAAAATTTCACTGAAAAGCTTCAGCGTGTAAATGCGACCTGAATTCCAGAGAACTTTCAAAACGGAATTAATAAAAAAATTAATGAAAAAACTTCAGCGTGTAAATGAGCTCTAACGTTTTAAACTTTTTGTTGGAAGCCAATCACAAGAAAACAAGTAAGAAGGCTCTAGTCGAGAAGTCCCGACTAGGACATACCCTTAACCCAACATGTAACCCGTACAGTAATTTGTGTGTATTTACCAAGTGCCCAATATGACCAAACTTCAAACTACGATATTTCCGGTGTTTCTTAACTGAATTTGATTAAATTTTTAGCAAATGTTCATTATTTCATCCATAGTTTCAAACCTCATTTTCATAATTTTAAAATTCAAAACATTTTTGTAATCGATCCCATGTGTATATGGGAAACCAGAAGTGTTATCGATAATTTGAGACAAACTTGAACATCTCATGGTATAGGAGAGTTAAAGTAACAAGTTTGAAATCTCTAGCTCATATAGTCTCTGAGATCTAAGCGTTCATACAGACGAACAGACGGACAGACAGACATGGCTAGATCGAATCGGCTATTGATGCTGATTAAGAATATATATTCCCCATAGGGTCGGAGATGCTTCCTTCTGTCTGTTACATACATTTGCACAAAACCTTTATTTATCCATTTTATGGGTTAAGGGTATACAAAAATAAAGTGCCATTGCTTTATCAGAAAAAAATTAGAGCCAGTTTTCGTGATAACAATCCCTACTTTATTTCATGAGACCTCCAGCCAGCCAAACAACATACAAAAATGTTAATATTGATACACTGATTCCTAGGCCGTCAGCCGAATGAAGCCACAAGGGGAACAACGCGCAACTTCGGGGAGACACATATATACCGACAATATGTATGTTGCCATCCTCGCAGTGAGTGCCGTCCTTGGAGCTTACAATTGGTAGTGCGACTATATTTTCCTCGTGGAGGCGGCTGGAAGCAGGTCCTTGGTACGGTCATGTCTCTGCCAAGGGTGCTGACGAATGGTAGTAGGGCGAGAGAAGAACACTCTGTAAAATAACCCCAGTCCAAGGTTTAACAGCATTGTGCCGAGGGACTCGCGGACGAGGGGTTGCTCTGTCTCTACTTTGCGAACTCTGGATACCTGCCGACCTCCAGTTTAAATCAGGCTTCCAGCAATAGCCAATTCTACTTCAGGTGCGAGCACCTCTTTTTCAAAGTCTGGCAAGCCAGCAGGCACGAGAAAGGTTGCGAAAGGGGTAAGCTGGAGGCGACAAAGACAGTCGTCTTTCTGGAGAGCGGCGACCGCACCGGTTCCCGGGTCCGCGACTGTGGCGACTGCCTCGGGGTCAACCAACTTACCAAACGGTAAGCCATCCTTCCAGGATCGGCAACGGGCTGCTGAAATTCTTCAGCAAAATCTTACGGCCCAACCAGCATCCCCGGATGGTGCCCAGCTTGTGGAGTGGGGAAAAACCATCCTTCCGGATTTTAAGCCGGCTATTGCGTCCGTTTCTGGCAAAGCCAAGCAGAAACGCTCCGCAGAAGAGACGGTTCCGCATGCCAAGCGGATCCGGCCTCCCTCTCGTCCAAAGCCACTCACTCGGTCCTTCGCCGAAGCCGCCAGGGAGAAGGTTCTTATTGGGGTCCTAGGTGGGAGGCATTGAGTGCGAGCTTCAAGAGAAGCTCTTGGACTTGATGATGAAGTCCGAAGGACCACCACCACGCTGCTCTGACGCCGGTTGGCATCAGGGTTGCATAAAAGCGATAGCTTGTGAAGATATGGCGTCTGCCACCATATATAAGCAAGCCGTCGCCATGCTGGAGGAGATCTACCCTGGCGCGAAATTAGAGGCGGTCGCCTGGAAAGACATACCCAGTCGCCCCCGCGCCAGGGTTAGGGTCTCTGCTAAGCCTGAGGATCCCGAAAGGATTCTCAAGCTTTTCCAGCTGTGCAACCCTGACCTGCCCACCAAAGACTGGAGGGTGGCCAAGGTGGAAGCGACGGAGGGGACCACAAGACAATTGGTCCTGGTCATTAATGACGAGTAGTAATAAGGGTGTACCGGTCGGATGCGACCAGTTCTTTGGCCGACGAGGCGGAGCCGAAAGGAGAGGGGGCTGCCACCACCAATGCCGCAGACCATGGCACACCAGCCCAAGCCACGGGCGGTGAGTCAACTTCACCCAAAAAAGAGGTAGACATCCTTGCAGGCTACCAGTCGGAGGGCTCCGAGCTGGCTAGCCTGGCCAACAGAATCTGCCTCGACACTAAAAGCGACGAAGAGGCAGAGCGTACAGTGGTGGAGAAATCTAAAGATGTCATTACGACTTCTGCAGATCAACCTCCACCACTGTAAGGCGGCTGCAGCCGCTCTTCTGCTTCGCAAAGGCCAATGTGGAGCAGACATAGTCCTCATCCAGGAACCCTGGGTCTGTGGTGGCAGGGTTTCTGCTCTGGGGACGAAGGACTACAAGCTACTTGTAGCCCGCAACGAAGGTAAAGTTCGCACCTGTATTATGGCAAAAAAACACCTAGATATTTTTCTGCTCTCTAACTACAGCAATGGCGATAACACTGCAGCTTGCCTGGAGCTGAAGTGTGGATGTGTCAAGCTAAGCTCAAGCTACATGGCACACGACCAACAAGGCCCCCTACCACAAACGCTCCTACGTAGCCTGATCGCCGACTGCGAGGCGACCCACACGGAGCTCATCATAGGATGCGATGACAACGCACATCACCATCAGTGAGGCAGCACTGACATAAACGAACGGGGTGAGTCACTCTTTAACTATATCCTGTCCACCAACTTAAACATCTGCAATATAGGTAACGACCCTACCTTTATTACTAGAAATAGGCAAGAAGTCTTAGACATGACGCTTGCAACGGCGTCCCTCCATCAAAGACTCATTAGATGGAGGGTGCTTGATGAACATTCGTTCTCTGACCATAGGTATATAGATATAGCCTTCTCCCTTGATACACCAAAGCCAAAATGGTGCAGAAATTACAAACGTACAAACTGGACCGTTTTCAAAGACCAAATTGGGAGACTAATTCCCGAACAGCCTCCTTCGGGACTCCCATCCCCTGAGCATACAGAGATGCTCACTCACAAACTCACGGAGGCATGCATGTCCGCCCTCAACATGTCATGTCCCCTGAGTAAACCAAGAGGGAAACCAAAACCACCATGGTGGTGCCCGGAAATAGGGGAGCTTCGTAAGACCTCACGAAAGCTCTTCAATAATGCAAAGCAAAGGAGAGACGACCAATCTTGGGGTCTCTACAAAGCCAGCCTTGCAACTTTTAAAAAGACACTTAGGCCCAATTTCTCAATGTCCGGTTAAATTTTTGTTTAGCTAAACGCAAATTTAATTTAATGGTAGAGTTAAACGATTTGGTTTTCTCAAAGCCAAATTTACTCATCATCGATAAGTAACCATCGCCTTAACAGCGTTGCCACATATATGCACGTTTTGCCAAATATAGCGAGTGGTTCAGCTGACTTTTGCTGTTTTCCGGCAACATTGAATGATTTCTGTTTAAAATCCCACATATGATGGCAAGCCAATTGATCTACAATCCTTGCAAGAATGATTTTGCACGCAGATTTTGTAAGCCTGAGCTGCTGTATAAATTTTGCATTATACAGTTCAGTAAAATGCATGGACATAAAACACTCTTTTATGTGATGCCATTTTAATTTAATAACAAAATAAATAAACAATTCAAATTACAGCTGTTTGCCTTAACGATAGTTCTTAACGATATATCGTGACAAAAAATCAGCTTAAATTTTAAACGCGACCCAGCCTTCCGGTTAGTTTGTTTTTCATTTACTCCTAACCGGACATTGAGAAACTCAAATTTGACTAAACGTCAGTTAGTTTACCTAACCGGACATTGAGAAATTGGGCCTTAGACAGGCTAAACGCCTTTCGTGGAAAAATTTCTGCTCCTCAATTGAAAACACTACTGGTGCCGCAAGGCTCAGAAAGGTTCTCTCCAGTACTCAGACAACCGTCTGGTTCCTTAAGAAACCAGACGACTCGTGGACAACGACCAGTCCGGAGTCTCTAGAACTTCTTATGGAAACCCACTTTCCCGGTTGCTCAGTCGAGTCACCACCTGTCTTAGCCAGCGAGCTTCAAGGGCACCTATCAACCGATTTTCTCTCCAAAGACATCATCACATGGGCTATACAAAGTTTCTCGCCCTTCAAATCACCAGGACCTGACGGCATCATTTCAGCCCAATTGCAGCAGGCAGGGGGAACTGAAGTTACCTGGCTCCATAAAATCTTTAAAGATATCCTAGCGACAGGCTTGATTCCCAAGACATGGCTGGAATCCAAAGTCGTCTTCATACCAAAAGCGGGTAAAGCCTCCATACGACCCCGAAGGATTTTCGCCCCATTAGCCTGACATCCTTTCTACTTAAAACGCTAAAAAGGGTTTTGGGCTTACACATCAGAAACTCGATCAAGACAGATCATTTCTCTCAAGCACAACATGCTTACCAGAAAGGTAAATCAACCGAAACAGCGCTTCACGCTGTTATCTCCACAGTCGAAAAGGCTCTCTACCAAAGGGAGTACTGTCTCGTAGCCTTCCTAGACATAGAGGGCGCTTTTAATAACGTTGTACCAGAGGCGATCACCGAGGCGCTATCGAATTTGGGGGTCGAGCATCGCATTGAGGATCTGATTGATCAACTTCACAAACGAAGAATCTTCAGAGCCACCTTGTGGTCCTCGACTATCTCCAGGTTCGTAAGTAGAGGCACCCCACAAGGAGGTGTCCTCTCCCCTCTCCTATGGAATGTGGCAGCCAACAGTCTGCTGCGCTCCATGGAGGGTAGGGGCGGCAAGGTGATCGCCTATGCAGACGATGTCGCTATTGCTTTCTCGGGAAAATACCCCCAAACACTGTGCGAATGTAAGACCACCACACTTCGAACCCTGTCCACCTGGACCAAGTCAAAGGGTCTCGGACTTAACCCAGCTAAAACTGATTTAGTCCTATTTACTAGGAAATATAAGATTCCTCCACTCAAACCTCCAACACTAAACGGTGTGGAACTTGCTTTTAGCAAATCGGCCAAATACTTAGGGCTCACTTTAGATAGTAAACTAGACTGGAATCTCAATACAGAGGAACGTGCTAAGAAAGCCTCGGTCGCTCTATACACCTGCAAAAAGTCCATTGGACTAAAATGGGGAATGGCCCCCGCATATCGCTGTGGCTGTACACAGCTATTGTAAGGCTCATCCTGCTGTACGGAGTATCAGAATGGTGGCCAGCATTGTCAAAGAAAACAACAGTCCATAAGCTCGGCAAAGTACAGCGAGCCGCAGGACTGACAACAACAGGAGCTCTCAGAACGACCCCAACTGAGACTCTAGACAACATTCTACACCTTCTACCAATCGACCAAATGGGGAAGTAAGTAGCAACTCTCTCCGCCCTACGCATGAGGGAAACAAAACAGTGGCCCGAAATGACCTACGGTCACTCCAATATCCTTGTGGGAAACCAACTTATCCCCTCAAACACGGACTACTGCTGTCCTCAGGAATTCCCTAGAACTACTTTTAAAGTAATTATCCCCCCAAGGGACAACTGGTGCTTAGGCACGCCAGGGCCGACAAATTCTATCAGAATCTTCACGGATGGCTCTAAGCTAGACGACCGAGTTGGGGGAGGCGTCTTTTGCGAAGAGCTATCCATCAGTTAATCTTTCAGCCTCCCTGATCATTGCAGTGTCTTCCAAGCCGAAATCACTGCAATACAGGAGGCACTTCTATGCCTCGCTGAAAAAGAGTGCTCAGCAGAAAACATATGCATCTTCCCTGATAGCCAGGCGGCTATCAAAGCCCTACATTCGATATCATCAAACTCGAGATCCGTCACAAACTGCCGCAAATCTCTGCAAGAGATGGCTGAGCAGTTCGAGCTTTACCTAATTTGGGTGCCCGGACATGAGGGCATCGAGGGCAATTGTAAGGCGGACGAGCTGGCAAGGCATGGAACTACTTTGCCTCTCCTCACAGACAAGGAGGGCATGGGTATTCCCATGGCCAGCTGCAAGCTAAGAGTTCGTTCACATTTTGAACTTGAAGCTAATAAAAGGTGGCAACTCAATAATGCAACGGCTAGAATTGCTAGGCAAACCTGGCCAACGCGCTGTAAAAAGCGTTCTTCTGGCCTAATCAACTTAAACAGATTAGGCTGTGCTGCTGTAATAAGGGAAATTACGGGACATTGACTAGTAGGGACTCACGCAGCGAGACTTCTAGCCCCCTTCAATGATTTCTGCAGAAGCTGTCGAGACGAGGAGGAAGAGGAAACGGTTTCTCACCTTTTCTGCGACTGTCCGGCACTCTGCAAGACCATAAATCGCCACCTCGGCTCCTCCTCCTTTTTCTTAACGGACCTCTCCCAACTAGCGGATATAAGCCCGAAAATATCATGTCTTTTATAAGAGCCTCGGGCTGGGACAACGCCCACGAAAGCGGTGTTACACACTCTGCGTCTGGGTAGACGGTTTTTGGACGCACTCCAAACACGACACCACAACGGGCCAACTCTGGCCTACGTGAGTGGGGGGTCTTTTCCTCTCACTACCGCTCTAACCTACACTGATTCCCAAGGTTTCAGGTAGACTATCCGACTTCGGCAACCCCCCAGCCATAAGCAAGGAAGGTTGAACGATTTTTAAACCAAGTAAGCTTGGATGCCACACCCCTTAATTCACAGCATTTTGAAACGAGAATTTGAATTTTTCATACTGATTCATACATTATTTTATGTTAGCAAAGATGTTAAATAGAAAATTAAGTAACGTTTCATACCTTATGGTCACCCATGCATACAGATTCTCCAATCATGTCATATTTCCATTCATTGGGTTCAATTATGTCTTTCATTTGCGGATCCATTAAAATTCGATCGCACCATGATGGACATCTTGTAGCCATATAGTCGGTGGGCATTTCAGGATCTTCTTCAAAAGGATATGATGGTATAAAAGTTATGGGATATTCAACCAAAATATCTTTAAGTGGTTCCAATTCCCTATCAAATTCTTTTAACTGAAAGAACAAACAAATTAATAAAGAAAAGAGGGCAATATTCGTCGGATATGTTTACTTTTATACGTTATATAATAAAATATCAATACATACACTTTTTCAAGAGTATAAAAAATATGTTTGTATAAAAACAACAATTACCCAAAATTCTTTAAATTTAAGTTGATGATCGGCATGACTAAACTCTTTTTTGCCCACAGTCAGTATATTGTTGCCATCCGAATTACGGTAATTAATTTTTGTGCTTTCATTCTTAATACTGTGTTCGCGATAAGCAGTCAAATTTGAAGTTAATTCCTGTATACAGAAAAATTTTAAATGTTAAAATAAAGAAAAGCAAGCTTAAAAAAGACATACCTTTACAACACCTGCAGTGTCACATCTGAAATTAAAATCTCCAAATAAGAAAAAGGGAACAGAACTGTTTTTTTCATCTAAGTGGAACCTGGTTTGATGAGATAAAGTTACAAAAAATTCACGAAAATATGTTAATAAAATCAAGTGACAGCGTTGCAATCGCGTTCGGTTATTTGTGTGTACACGCGTATACAGAAAATATCTGCACTTTTGCATAACGAGTAAAATTCAATCAAAAACAAATTTTAAATGTGCATTATTTCCCGTGTTCACAATTTTAAAATTTTAGGACTTTTTCATCGTATACCATACCTGTTAAGTTGCCATTAGAATTACTAATTAAATCAATTATTTTTAGAAAATAGTCGTAGTGATTATATAGTTGGCTGGTTTTAAAATAATGATTATTTAATGATTACGATTAGAAATAATCAAAAAATAATGGAAAATTACCATAAATTATTAAAAATAATTGAAAATAATGGTTTTAATATTTTCCATTATTTTCCAATATGGAACAAGTAAGAAGGCTCTTGACAAGAAATCCCGACTAGGACATACCCTCAATCCCATACGCAACGCGTACTGTTATTCGTGTGTATTTACCAGAAGAGTTATCGATAATTTGAAACAAACTTGTTCTGCTTATGGTTTAGGAGTGTTGAAGTTTTAAGGCCTGTACGCAGATGCCCGTAATGCTTCCGTAACAAAAAAACTTCATATAAAAAAAGGGTCTCGTACACTGACCAGACAAGAATAACATTTGTTAGTACGCAGTTCTGTTAGTTACGATAGTAAAGTAGTGTTGAACAATAAAACTGTTAAGTGACAGACAGCTGTTCTTACGACAGTAATAAATACTGAGCACTTTATTACGAACGTAATAACGCTTGAGAATGTCAGGACGCAAAAGTCGTTTTAATAATTTTCTGCAAAATGAGGATAAAATTGTACTCATTCGGGCAGTTGAATGTCATCAGGTCTTGTGGGATATAACCCATCAAATGTATTTTAATATTGTGACCACTAAAAGCGCCTGGGAGAAAATAGGCGCTGAATTGGGAAAAGATGGTAAGTACTAGAGATGGGCGTCGGGATCGGGATTTTCGGGAATCCCGCGGGTCCCGAAAAATGTAAAGGGATCGGGCGGGATGGGAACGATTTAAAAAAAATCTGGGAAAGTCGGGATAAGTGGTCGATCCCGAAATTCCCACGGGTCCCGGTAAACCTGTCGGGACCCAAAAATTAGTCGGTACCCATACAAAATGTACTCGATAAATGTTCTGTATTTATCGAAATCAAAAAAAAAAAACAAAATAAATGGGAGCATTTAGTTATATTTTCACTATTATTGACAACAATGCACTGATTTGCCATTGATGAAATGCTCTCCAGGCAAGTGCTCAACGTTTCAACGTCTTCTGCCACCAGCGAAAGGGATTTTTCTACTTCCAGTAGAATTTTGGAAGAGGGAAGAACTCGATTAATTGTTAAAAATTTTGAGAGAATATTGTTTTTTAAAAAAATTGAAATTTAAAGTAAGATTATATTAAAAAAAAAATTATATACACTCTTATTTGAAAAATTAAATTTCGAGAAAATATCGGGACCCGTGGGATAGACACAACATTTTTCGGGACATTCGGGATGGGAAAAGCGAATTTGATTTCGGGACATTCGGGATGGGAAAAGCGAATTTGATTTCGGGACGGGATGGGATGGGAAGCCATTTCTCTCCCGATCCCATCTCTAGTAAGTACCTTGAACAAAATAAATGTTATATATATTCATATGTATGCGTATTTAAATTTCAGCAAGTGATTGCAAATTGGCGTGGGGGGCTTTTCGTGATAGCCACCGCTACTATTTCAAGCCAAGCGGCAAACACGCAAAGAGCGGAAGTGCAGGGGGCAGTGCCCTTCCTGCGCAAAAAATTGGAGATTGGGAGTTGGCCGGCCATATGTCATTTTTGCCAAATATGTCGGAAAAGAGAACGTTTGGCCATTTTAACTTAAAATGTTTTTAAAGCTTTAATATTAGCAATACATATTATTTGTTACAGAACTATCAGCTCGCCATTAACTATTGATGATGATGATACTAATGAACCACTAATCACCTTCGCAATACTCCTACAGGCCACGGAATGCAACAAAGCGAAAGCACGACGACGAGGATCAGTTGTTGGTGCTGGTCTCCCAAGCAAATTTGGTAGAGAAGCTATCAAAAGAAACTCCAATAGAGCCTTATCTTTTATTTTGGCAGTCGATGCTGCGCAAAATGAACGAGGACACTCGGGATGAAGTTGTGGCCAAGGTCACGAAAGTAATTTTCGAGGAGCAAGAAAAATATAAAAATTTAAATAAAAAATAATAATAATAAAAATAACAATAACATTTTTATTCGGCAACTCCAGCCGACTCATATTGCCAGGATACAGATCCATTAGGTGAATTAACATAATCTTTTAAGCGGTTCCAAATCTGTTTAGCATAGTCTCTGGTACGGCCAATTGTGGGATTCTCAACAATGCAACTTTCTTTTGTATTAATGTTTGATGTGTTGCCATACACCTGTGGAGTCCTCTTTATTAAAAAATTGTGCAGCAAGCAGCATGCGTACACAATTTTTTGCGCTCTGCCAGGATGGCATAAAAGGGTCCGTTGCACCGCAATCCACCTAGCTGTCAGTATGCCAGACGCGTTTTCGATGCAGCGTCGAGCTCTACTTAAACGATAATTAAAAATTCGTTCTTCTCAAGTCAACCTGCGGGACCCGTACGGCTTCATAAGGTGTTCATGCAATGAAAATGCGTCATACCCAACAAGATAGTATGGTGTGAGCAAACTATTTACAAGCGTATCGTTTGGAAACTTAAAAGTATCTGCGAGCATCGCCTTTCCAAATTTTGAATTTGAAAACGCATTCACATCACCCTCACTTCCAAATGCACCCACATCAATGAGTGTGAATGCACATGACGCATCGCAAATTCCAAGTAGAAGTAGTGAAAAAAAGCCCTACAAAACAAAAACACAAAAAATTAGAAATAATTGTGAAGAGAATAGACGTGTGTCTTTGTGCGCTGCATTTATTTCACTGATTTCGACTAATTTCCCAAATATAAATTGGTTGACGAACTCTGATAAAAAACTTTTCATTGTTATTCACAAAGTGGCCTCATTTGTATTTCACAAAGTTTAATAAATAATAACAAAAAGTATAAACAAGTAAGAAGGCTCTAGTCGAGAAATCCCGACTAGTGCATACCCTTAACCCAATATGTAACCCGTACAATCATTTGTGTGTATTTACCGTGACCAATATGATCAAACTTCAAACTGCGATATCTCAGGTGTTTCTAAATTGATTTTGATCAAATTTTTTTAAATATTTATTATTTTGTTCATAGTTTCAAACCTCATTTTTACAGTTTTCAAATTCAAGATTTTTTTGTTATCGGTCACATGTGTATATCGAGAACCAGAAATGTTATCGATATTTCGAAACAAACTTGATCTTCTCATGGTATAGGAGAGCTTAAGTATTAAGTTTGAAGTCTCTAGCTCTTATAGTCTGTGAGATCGGCGCGTTCATACAGACGGACAGACGGACAAACAGACATGTCTAGATCGATTCGGCTGTTAATGCTGATCAAGAATATATATTCCCCATAGGGTCAGAGATGCTTCCTTCTGTCTTTTACATACATATGCACAAAACCATTATACCCTTATTTACCCATTTTATGGGTTAAGGGTATAAAAAGTTCTTTCCTGGCTTGGCGCGGCAAAAGCTAACGTCAAAACAACAATAACAATTTGTGAGAGTTACTCTCTCCACTAAGCCAAAAACACTCGAAACACAAAAAAAAAATAAAGAAAAACAAGTAAGAAGGCTCTAGTCGAGGAATCCCGACTTGAACATACCCTCAACCCCATACGTAACGCGTACAGTCATTTGAGTGTATTTACCCAGTGACCAATATGGCCAAAATGACAAAATTTTAAACTGCGATATCTCCGATGTTTCTTAACCGATTGTAATCAAATGTTCATTATTTTATCAATAATTTGAAACCTCGTTTTCACAATTTTGGAATTCAAGAATTCAAGAAGTTCGTCGTCATTTTTGTCCTTAAGCCGTGGAGTGCCACAAGTATCAGTTCTTGGGCCGTAATTGTACTCGTGTTATGTTAACGATTTACCCAATGTCTTTTCTGAATGTAATGTTCATATGATGCCGATGATGTTCAGTTGTATTGTTGTAGTCCATTGTCCAGAATAGATGAATGTGTAAGTGTAATTAATAGAGAATTGGTAAAGGTGAGCGAGTGGTCACGAAGTAATGGCCTTGGTCTAAACACGTCGAAAAGTAAGTGTATAGTACAAAAAGTATATATACAAAATTTCGATAGACACTTCAAACTTAGGAAAAATCAAAATTGACAATAATTCTATTGACTACGTAGACAGGGTAGCTAACCTAGGGATAACATTTAATAAGACTCTAACTTGGAGTGACCACATAATTAAATCAATAGCTAGAACTTATGCAGCCTTGAGAATGTTGTACCTGACGCAGCATCTCTTGCCAATTATTATTAAACTCATTGTGGCCAAGACCTACCTCATACCAACTCTCTTCTATGGAGTAGAAATTTTTTCAAGCCCTGACGCTGCTAGTTAGCACAAGCTCAATGTTGTCTTCAATAGTATTACCCGTTATGTGTTTAATCACCGACATCATACTAAGTGAGTAATAGGTCGGTGGTTTAATTTAGGAAGAAGAGACCACGTTACACCATATGCATACAAAATATATAATCTTAGCTTGGAAAAGTGGATTCAACTCCGAGCATTTATATTGTTACACAAAGTTATAAATACAAAAGAGCCCAGTTATTTATATAATAAATTGTCTTTTTTAACTTCACGCCGGACAAATAATTTAATAATTGTACGTCATCGTTTATCTTTCTCAGAACAACAATACTTAATACACACTGTTCGCCTGTGGATTAACTTACCACACGACCTAAAGTTAATTAGAAGCGCACCACGATTTAAAAGCAGCCTTCTGCTGCATTTACAAAATAATATCTAACGTTAAATTAATTTTAATTCTAATATATATAAACAAACATTCAAACTAAAAGCCCATTCCCAGCCAATAAAAATTTCATTTATGAAAAGTGCTTATTATTTCGTTAGGTTCCACATAAAGTTAGGGTGACCAGATGTTCTAAATATTTTTATGGAAAATGTAAATATTTGTTGGTCACCTTACTTGATTACTTACAAAATAAATCGGTCATTGTGACAACAAATTGTGAAAAATTAAATAAAAACAAATGGAAAACGGTGAATTCATGATGGCAATAGCTGCTTTTATAGTTCTAAGGAGAAGGAGAAAGGCCAATGAGCTGAAAAGCATCATGCCGCGCCGTGGATGTTAGGTCAACTCATATTTAAAAAAACGGGGTGAAAAAGGACGCTTCATAAGCGATTTTCGCAACATGATTTACACCCCAACGGTGTTTTATCAAAATTTTCCAAAGTCCATTTTCAATCTTGTTCACTTGCTGCCCGAAATAATTCTAATTCCATTTTTAAGAACAGCTGATTATGGAATCCACACTGGTTCCACTATCGGAACTATCGATTAACTTTGCTGATGCTTGCTGGGAATTGAATAAAAATTAACAGGCAGGAAAATTTCTGACAACTGTTTTTTTTATATAGAGTTGAACATAAAAATTCCATTCCGGGCGTGCTGGGAATGGGCCTTAAGTATATAAATGTTAGTCTTCTTAAGTTCTTCCAATTTTCTCATTGTATAATTTAAATTATTTCTTTCTGTTTTTTTCTTTTGACTTTGCTTTGTTAATTTTAATTAATAATTTTGTTTTTAGTGACTAGTGCCTTAAATTTAAGTTTCTTAAAACTTGTAGCACTAGGATGTTAATTAATTAATAAATAAATAAGTTTCGAAAAAATCAAACGCTAATTGAATATATGTATATAAATACTTTGTAATTATGAAACGCGCTGCCACTTTTGGGAGGTGCGCGAACTGCAACGTGTTTGCCATCGATGGCTCCAATGCAGTTTGGAAAGTTGCACTTTTCTTCGAAGCCCTTAGCAAATTGAAGCATGGACTCATTATTCCATTTCGGGAATTCGTCAGATAAGCCCATCGCAAACCAATTCAATAGTTGCTCCCATATGTTGCTTGCTCACACGGTATGACGACCCTATATGCCGCTGCAGATCACCAAAAGCTAAATATCTGGATGGCAATTTGCTTTAAAAATGCTATGCACCTTACAAATTACTTACTCCAACACAATCGCAAACTTGGCTTTACTTGGTATAGCATCAGGGCGTGTGAACCGTTTAGGTACCAAGTATTGATCCACCTTTCCAAATAACTTCATAAAATTTTCTGAGCTCATGTGAAAATTTTCATAAAAGACATCTGGTTCCGCGTACAAATTTTGGAAATCTCTTGCGTATCGCCTATTTTCTGTCCTGCCCATCAAAAATGGGTTCACCCAAATGCGTCTCTTGTTTTTACATTTTCTCTGCCTTTTTCTTTTGATTGCCGGCAACAGCAAGATGTTAGTTGTGCACACAGCCAAAAGAACCGAACGTTGGTCGTGATTCATAATTAAAATCAGTTAATTTATTTGACGTTAGCCAAACAGAGGTGCCTTTTGCGATTAATTTATATAAATTATCCTACCACCACAATTGAAGCATTTTCCAACACTAGTCGTTACGACAGTAAAATCTGTGCATTATGGTACGGAAGCTGTACGATAGTGTTGGGTAAACATTGTTCACTTTGGTGAACATGTTCACTTGTTCTTTTTTTCAAAGTGAGTTGTTCACTGTTCAGTTGTTCACTACTCACTGTTCAGTTGTTCAGCTGTTCAGTTGTTCAGCGGTCAGTTGTTCACTACTCACTACTCATTGTTCAGTTGTTCACTGTTCAGTTACTCATTTGCCCACTGTTCTGTTGTTCGCTGTTAAATGTATACCCAATTTCATGCAAACTTAAATTAAAAATAATAAGTGCCAATAATTTTTTTTTTCAACGAAAATAAGCAACTTCAATTTATATTCAGCATTCAATGCTTATTATACTTAAAATAAAAATATACGATATAATAGATTAATAATAAAAACTAGAAGTAAACTAATTTTAATTTTGGCCTTCATGGTGTTTGTGTACTGTGTACCAAAGTAATGAAGCCAAGACAGGAAGTTTGTTTAAGCTGAAATAAAGCTGAGTTAGTTTTTTGTAAGATTATATTTAACATCTAAATAGTTTACCTTTTAGCATCTTTTACATATTATTATGCAAAAAGGTAAGATTATTAACCTGCTTCGACTTTAAAAGTGTGCGCCTCTTTGTTACTGTTTGTGCCGCGCTAGAAAATATTCTCTCACATGGCACTGATGTGGCCAATAAACACAGGCGTTTCAATATGTAATGGTACAAATGTGGGTATTGCCCTTTTCTTTGTTCCCACCATTTTAAAGGGTCATCCTTCCGGTTTAAATATTCCTCGGAGAGGTACTTGTCCATTTCTCGTATTGAAGCCGCTGTGTTGTTGGACGGCTTGCTCACACGTTGAAAGGTGTCGTCGTATTCCTTCCAAATATCATCGTCTGTTGTCGGTGGTATGATGTCTTCTTCTACGATGTCTTCATTAGCATCATTTGCATGGCGTTGGATTTTTCTTTTAATATTGGAAACCGCGGTTTTAAAAGCGTCCGGGTTTCTAAAAACTCGCCCTTTAAACCGCGGGTCCAAAATTGTGGATTCAGCGAATAGAGGGTTTGACTCCAAGTCCTTGAAGCGGTGCTCCATCTCCTTTACCAGCACGGCTCCAACTGCAGCGGCCGATTCGTGTTTTGAACTGAAACTTAGACTTCCAATTCTTCTTTGAAGAATTCCTGCCAGCACTATTACTTTGGACAACGTAACATTCTTTTCCGCTGATATTTCCAAAGTAATCTGTAAAAATGGTTGCAGTACAGGCTGTACTCCTTCAATGGCTTCAAAGTCTTCATTGGTTAAGCCCAGATCAGGTCGCAAAATGGATATAACCAACATAACCGCCTCCTTCAACGTTATCAGCTTTTCAAACATTTTGAATGTTGAGTTCCACCTAGTTGGCATGTCCTGAATAAGTTTTACATCAGGCAGATTCAGTTGCTTTTGCGTGTCTTTAAGCTTCTTATAAGCTGTTGTGCTTCGGTGGAAAAATTGCACAACTGCACTGAATTTTATACGAACTGAGTTGATTTTTTCCAAGCCTTTTTGCACAATAAGGTTCAGGTTGTGCGCGAAACATGGAATGTGCCTCCAGTTGCCCATTTTTATTGCGCCAACAATGTTGTATGCATTGTCGGAGGCAATCGCTGCAACTTTGTTTTGAATGTTCCATTCAACAACAACGTTTTTTAGCCGATCTGCCAGGTTTTGGGATGTGTGGCTTTCTTAAGGGTGCTCGCAAGATAGCATAAAGGACCTTAATGTTGTTGACTGGATTTCAATAAAGTGCGCAGTCACAGCCATAAAACTCTCATGTGCTAGGGAAGTCCAACAGTCCGTTGTCAGACAAACCGCCTTCGCATTCACCATTTCCTCCTTTATAACAGCCGTCTGCTCTTGGCAAATTTGCGGCATCAATACGTTAGAAAGCGTTTTCCGCGTAGGAAGCTTGTATCCAGGGCAATGAGAGACATCCTCAATCAACTTCCTGAATTCAAGTTCTTCCACCATTCGAAGCGCATGATGACCTTTAGCGATCATTTTCACAACCTGCCGATCAATCTTTTGTGATTTGCCCTCGCTTATCGGCCTATGAAAAAAAGCTGTCATGCGTTGCTGCCCATTATATTCTTCTCCAATATCGGCAGTTTCATCGCTTTGCCGGACAACCGGCTCCATTGTGGTAGGGTGCTTGCTGGACAAGTGCCTCCCCAAATTGCTTTGTGCCTTGCTGCTCAGCACATTTCGGCAGTATTTGCATTGGGCCTGTTTATTTCCCAAGTCGGTGAAATGCTTCCAAATAGCGCTTTGTGGTCGAGATATATTTGTTTTCCAACGCAATACTCTTGGTTTTTGATATCCTGGTACATTTTTTGTAGGTCCTCTATAGGATTAAGCTTAAACCAGTTGTGAATTACAATAACAAAAAAACCCGCTCGCAACTATTTTGGTAGAAGTAGGTAACACGCAATAAGGAAAAACCATAGTTTGCCAACTATTTGGGTTTTTCTAGGTAGCAGGCAATAAGGAAAAACAACCTTTTTTTCCTTATGAGTCAAATTGACACGCCAGGGACTCTTTTGTTACTTTTTTCATTTGCAACGAAAATAAGAATGGAAATATACTTAAATTATGATTTTCTGAAATTTCGTCAAAATTCGTTCAGTGAGCCAAAATTTCATTCACGTTCGATAAGTAGAAAGGAGCAAATACATATTGAATCTTAAAATTGTGTAAAATTGTCACAAGTGCAGATGCTGGTTAAAAAATTAAAGCCAACGGGACTTTCGATGCATTAAAACAAATTAACAAAATTATATTATATAAAAAGGCGTCAACGGCTGAAAATCACAGTTCACGAATTTTTCATTTGCTGTAAATTATGCTTTATTATTAAAAATCTATACGTTAATTGACGTAATATATCTATATATATAAAAATGAAACCCGTTTCGCGTTGTCATGTCATCACGTGTGAACGGCGGAACCGATTTCGATAATTCTTTTTTTAAATGTTCGTTGGAGTTCAAGGATGGTTTTTACGGCGAGAAACATTCGAATAATTGCCGGAAAAACCCTTTAAACAGCCATGTTAGAGTTGAGCCAGGCCTAGAGCTGAATTTTTCAAAATCTTAGTAGGCTACATTTAAAATTCAGTAGGAAAAATAATTCTATTGAACGTATAAATGAAATTATTTAGTTATCCGGAGCGCGTTGCTTCGCCAACAACTAAAATAAATAAAAAAATTTTTTTAAAAAACAAAAATTTTAGCTTCTGAATCAAAAATGTTTTTTTTTTTTACTATTTAAAATCGTACATTTTTAAAATGCCTGCAATACGCAGAGGAGCTACCATAAAATCTAACCTCAACAACGCGAGCAGCTATGGGTCACGACGCAAACGTGTTGAAAGAGCTCAGCAATTACCAGAAAAAATCGAAACAAGAAATGCAGCTCAAAGGATCAGGACTGCAGAAAGTCGTGCACAAGAATCTCAAGAACAGCGTGACGAACGTCTGCAACAGAATATTACGAGAAAAAGAGCGGCACGAGAACGAAACATTACAAAAACACCAAACATGTTCATTCCTTTGAATCACCAATATTAACTAAGCGCATTCAAAAATTGCTATTGGTGGAATGGATAAAGTATTTCAATATTGTCAGGCATTGAAATTTCGGAATGAAGCAGCCGGCATGTGTTGCGCATCAGGAAAAGTTGTGCTGTCACCTCTACCCGCTCCGTCGGAGCCTTTATTATCCCTTCTTACTGGCAAATTAAATTATGCACAGAATGTTGGCAGAACAACTATTCTCCCTGCAACATACGTCGGAAGTCCGCGACATATGCATGAATATGCTCAAGAAGCTATGTCCTATGTACGACATTATGGCACACCAGATTTGTTTATCACGTTCACATGCAATCCAAAGTGGACAGAAATTCAACAAGAATTATTTCCTGGCCAATCAAGTATACATTTAATTTTGCATATTTTAAAAAACGCGCGTTACGAATGTCAATTTTTTTTTTTTTTTATACGAATGTCAAGTTTTTATACAATGTAAGTTGACAGCTTCATATCGATTTTTGGTAACTTTTGGTGACTACATAATATTACAATTTGGTTATACAGAAAATATATGAGAGCTTTTTATTTTCAGTTTTTAACAATGCCACCAACCAGACGTTCAAATTTAGGCCGCAGAACTCGAAATACGGCAAGTCAAAGAAATCTACGAGCAAATCAAACTGATAAGCAACGCGAAGCGCGAAATGAACTTCAACGGAATCGAAATCAACATAGAAATGTTGTGTTTAATCCCCACAGAGCTGCATTCAGTTATAATGTGGCAATTGATTACAGTTCAGAGCGAATTGTTGCTATTGGACTAATGAATATTGTGTGTCCACATTGCAAGGCATTGAAATTCAAAAATGAAGGCCCTGGATTGTGTTGCGCCAGCGGCCAAGTCAAATTGACGTCATTGGTACCGCCACCAGAGCCATTACATTCATTGGTTTCCGGAAATAGGCCAGATTCCAATCACTTTTTGACTCATATTCAGCAATATAATAAAAACCATCAGCATTATTTATTTACGCGCCAGAACATAAAACTAAAAATATAGTGTACCAAAAAGCATTAGATTAAAGAAACAGCAGCATTAGAATAGAGAGAAACAGTGAAGGGTATAGAGGCTATTAGTTGTTTTCTAGAGCGCGCGTGGTGTTAAGCTCAGTATTTACTTCAAAATGCCAAGTTGTTCAATAGCGATTTGTAAAAATATAAGTGGAATTATTGAATCCTATGGAATAAACACTATTATGAAAATATATATTTTGTTTTGTATTTAATAAAATAAGGCGGTACGAAGTTCGCCGGGTCAGCTAGTATTAAATATAATTGAAATAAAAATACTCCATTCTGTCACAATATCACCAACGGCTAAAACAAACTTGGTAGTTTTAATATATATAAATATTTCCTTGCTGAGCACTAAACTGAACAGCTGAACAGTGAGTAGTAAGCAGTGAACTGAACAGTGAGTAGTGAACAACTGAACAGTGAGTAGTGAACAACTGAACAGTGAACAGCTGAACAGTGAACAACTGAACAGTGAACAACTGAACAATTGGCCAGCTGAACATGTTCACTCGCTCAGTTTGGTGAACAACTCATTTTTGTTCACTCACTCATGAACAACCCAACACTACTGTACGAGCATCTGCGTACAGGCCTTTAAGTTTGAAGTCTCTAGCTCTTATAGTCTCTAAGAGCGGCGCGTTCATACAGACAGACAGACATGACTATATCGACTCGGCTGTTGATGCTGATCAAAAATATATATATATTTTGGTGTCGAAGATGCTGCCTTCTGTCTGTTACATACATTTGCACAAACCCAATATACCCATTACTTACCCATTTTATGAGTTAAGGATATAAAAGCATATCTATGTTGTTATTAAATGTGATGTTGAAAATAATTTGTTTCTCTTAAAATAGTCTTAAATAGTCGAAATAATGGAAAATATTAATACCATAATTTCCATTATTTTCAATTATTTTTTAATAATTTATGGTAATTTTCCATTATTTTTTTTATGTTTGTTATCGTAATCATTAAATTAAAATAATTGTGTGAAACCGAAAATAATCGCAATTTAATCATTAATTCAAATTTTAAACAAAAATAATCTTTTTAATAATTACTTCAATTAATAATCATTATTTAACAGGTATGGTTGATACACATGCATATAGAAAAGCAAAAGTAATATCCATTATTTGGAACAATGATTTGTTTATGGTAATCCATATCCAAAGACTCTAATTTGGACTCTGAAACCGACTCGTTCCTACACACGGACAAACGGATAGCTGCTGTTGATGCTGATGCTTTATGGGGTCAGCGATACTGTCAATACTGTATGTATCAGATATCATGGATAGGCGTGTTCTTCATGCAGATCTATGGTAGAGGTCACTAACAATATTCCCACCAAATTCAGTGGATTTAGATTAAGACCTGTGAGAAACACAGGCATTTTCGTGGATGTTGGCTGAGGGGGCAAAGGTGAGTGTGGTGTCCAAATTTTTTATGCAGATTTTTGGTGAATGGCACAAGCTATCTTGCTACAAACTTAGTGACTAGCTGCTAAAATGTGTCAGCGATAGAATGATTATTATTTTTGGTAAATATTTACTATCGCGGCACCAGCGATTTTCGGGCTGATTTTTTTTTTTATGCTCCCCTATGACTTGGCAACATCATAGCCAGTCATATTATGCAGGCGCATCGCATTGGAAAAAAAAAAATTTTTTTTGTCGTTTTACAGATTTTACAAATTTCACAAATTTTGCAAATCCATTCGTGTATGTCATCTGCTCCGGAACATAGCCAACAGTGCCTTAGCAGTGGCGGTTTCGAATTAAATCGAATCGAATTAAAAACTGGCATACTAGCATACTAATGCCGTAAAAGCAGTGGCTCACGCCACTGCTAAGGCACTGTTGGCTATGTTCCGGAGCAGATCACACTAATTCGATTTTTGGAGTATTTTTTATTTATAGTCATTTTGCGTCACTTTCACATTTCCTTTTCCGTCGCGCACATCCATCTCACAGTGATCGCACGCACATTGTTTTCAAAGCAATGATGGATTTTTATGAAAATAATAATAATAACAATAACACGTCGTTACCAAAAAAAAACGTCATGCGCCTACATGAAAAACCTTTTTCTATCATTCACTGGTGATAAAAAACTCGTAAAAAAAAATCAGCCCGAAAATCGCTGGTGCCGCGATAGTAAATATTTACCTTATTTTTTTAGCGCCACACTTGCATATTGACCGGTGCATAATTACTACTAATCAATAAAACCTCACTTCTGTCCATCTTTAGCCTAATACCATCGAATACTTTTCCAATTGCCTTTGAGCAACTGCAAATAGTTCAAATAATATGTGTGCCGATAAGTTACTCAAAAACCTTAGAAAGGCATGGCAATAAGGATATCGGTCTAAAGTCAGCAGTAGACTAAGCTATATGCAGAAATCTAGCTATTTTTTTCGTTCTTTAGGGAATGAAGAGGATGGTAGTACTAAAAATATGAATTATGTGGTCTTTTATAAATGGCTATAGAAGTTTAACAAATTAAGTTTTGTTTGTTTGGTTTGTTCTTTTTTTCTATTTTGCAAGGCCTATAGCACAACACATTAGCGGTGTTCACAAAGTGTAGTATCATTGCACAAGTGTATCGATACAACACTGCTATCGTGAACACCCAATTGTGTACAATTGTGTTGCAAGCTTGCTATCTCTAATTTTATTATTGTGAGTGTAGTTTGAGGGAGTGATTGGTAGAAAATAAATAGAAAATGCCTTTAAAAGCATAGCCTACTTACTTTTTTCAGTTTTGCTCAATGACAGCTAATTGATTTGATTTAGCACCTAAAGCACTTAATTATACCAACGAGCATTGAATCTAAAGAGGTTGCAATTGCCAAGAGCTTTCAAAAGAGCTTTTTCGTCTCAGGGTAGCGCTCTGGGACATTGGTTTTGATTTGCTTTGCTCTGTATACCACAAGAATGCCCTTTGTTTTTTACATGCTTAATACAAATACCTTTCTAGTCTGCGATCGGACACAGGCTTCGTGGTTCAGTGGTAGAGTGCTCGCCTGCAACGCGGGCGTCCCGGGTTCAACTCCCGGTCGATGCAAAATTTTTTTCATATGGAATTGAAAATATCAAAAGCAGAAACTAACATAAGAAAAAGAGAGGGAACCTAAGCGGCAAGCATATTGCTGTTCACTCTCAACGGGACTTTCTTGTTGAAGAGGGAGGGGGGGGACGCTGTAAAAATGCATATGCGTGCGTGTGCGTGTATACAAAAAGAAAAGAAAAAATATCAAAAACCTCGGCAAAGCTGGCCAAACAAGAAATATTATTATATTATCAAATCATCATCAAAAATTAAAATTAAAATATATATAGTATAATTATATTTAAAATTATTAATAATATGTATGTTCATATACATTTACATGTTTATGAAATTCTAATGTAATTTATACGTTGTTCATAATTTGCCAAAATCACAATAGAGCCTTTCTTAATATATTAAATATTATATTATATTTTAATTGTTGTCTTATTATTTTTAATTTTCTTAACTTCCTCATAAATTGTCAAAGTTGAGGCAGGCCAATAAATGGTGAAACAATTGCCACTAATACAATTAAATATGATGTGTATTCATACACGTACACACACATGTAAATGCAGGCCACAGAAAAAAGGAATATACAAAATATACAAAAAAAGGCGAAGCATTTAAAGATCATGACATTAATTTTCTGAATACTCTTTCAGAATTAATATTCATGCGTGAACATCTGTATGGTGATTGCGTTGACAACATTGTTTGCTAGTGTCATCGAGCAAAATAAGAAAGAGTATGCATAGGAAAATGCAAAACTGAAATTTGGACAAAGCTAGGCCAGCAAGAAATGAAAAAAATACACACGCATACGAACACTAATGCATTTTTACAGCGCCCCCGCTCCTACAAGAAAATCCCGTTATGGTTCAATCACTTTTTCTTGTCTTGGTTTCTGCTTTTAATATTTTCAACTAGATATGAAAAAATAAATAAAAATTTGCATCGACCGGGAGTTGAACCTGGGCCGCCCGCGTTGCAGGCGAGCACTCTGCCACTGAACCACGAAGCCTGTGTCCGATCGCAGACTAGAAAGGTATTTGTATAAAGCATGTAAAAAACAAAGGGCATTCTTGTGGTATACAGAGCAAAGCAAATCAAAACCAATGACTGAAAATGCTACCCTGAGACGAAAGAGCTTTCGGCAATTGCAACCTCTTTAGATTCAATGCTCGTTGATTATACCAAAAAATACCAAAATATCATCTTGGCGACTTTTGCAACACTTTTCAAGTTTTTACTGTTGTTTAGCACTCATTTCTATGCAATACTTGCCACGATTTTTGTAGTCAAGGGTTGGGGTCTAGCACAAAGTGCAAACTACACTCAGAACAAATTGTTGTTGGAGATGCTTGCACTTTTGCTCTTTTGCTATGATACTACACTTTGTGAACACCCTTATTAATACACAGAACGAAAATCTAACTTTTTTGACGATTTAGATCATTTACAATACATCAGCATTTACATTTAATCTGGTTCTTTTCAGCGGGAACAGCACTGGAGGCAGATATGGAGTAGGCATCTTCATAGACGACGAAGACACTCCTCTCCTAGAAACCAATATCTGACAGAATCATCACCGCAAGATTCAGTAGCAAAGCGCGATACATCACCATCGTGCAATGCTACGCTCCAACGGAAGATGCATAGGTCGACGATAAAGACGAATTCTACGCCACTCTCACCGCTACTCTGGACAACACCAACAGAGGCCATAGAGTAATCCTAATGGGAGACTTCAATGCCAAGATAGGCTCAAACAACACCGGGCTAGAAACACTCATGGGCAAGCATGGCTCAGGCACAAGAAACAACAATGGCGACAGACTAACAGACTTATGCCAAACATTCCAACTAGGGATCGGTGGCTCGGTGTTTCCGCACAATGAAATCCACAAATACACCTGGACTTCCCAAAACGGGCGCACCAAAAACCAGATAGATCATGTATGCATAAGTAAGAAATGGAGACGATCATTGAATGATGAAAGGAACAAGCGAGGCTCATCCATCGACAGTGACCACAATTTAATAGTCGGAACAATTCAAATCAAATTAAAGAGACAATACGCCGCTGCCACCAACAGAGGAAGCACAACGCGACCGCCCCGCTTCAACCTATACAGACTTGATGACCCCACCATTTCGGCCAGCATGACGTCAACATTGCAAAAGCAGATAACCACGCAAAAAGTACTCCCTTGGGAACACGCATGCTCCACACTGAGACAGCAAGAAATCATTGGAACCGAACAGCGGCGTCGCTCTAACTGGATTTTGAAAAGGACTTGGGAGCTTATAAGCAGAAGAAACAGCATCAAGACCATGGCGCAACAGAACAGCTAAATGAACGACGAACATCGTGAACTTTGCAAGTTGGTAAAAAAATTCGCAAGAGCTGACAAAAGGGCAATAACTGAAAAGCTTGCAGTCAATGCAAAAGGCGCAGCCCAAGACAACAACATGCGCGGCTTATTCCAGACTATCGCCAAGCTAACAGGGAGCCCCCAACAACAAAACCGACCAATCCGAGATAAAAACGGAAATCTCCTATCTGATGACGATGCACAACTCCAAAGATGGCAACAGCACTTCCAAGAAATTTGTCACACCATCACGCAAGACGAATCTTTGGAAGAACAACTAATCTGGAGGTTACCGGCAGCAACGAGCAGAAACCCGAGAATCTCGCACTCAGCCCCATCCACGAGAGACATCACGAATGTATTAGAAGACTCAAGAGCAACAAAGCAGCTGTCGAACTCCTCCGGATAGATGCACAACTAATAGCCGAAACATTGCTTCCACACATTAACCGAACTTGGGAATTTAAGGTGATACCAGACGCCTGGAAACGCGGTATCATCATCAAACTCCCAAAGAAAGGGGATCTCAGTGACTGCAACAACTGGCGAGGAATAACGCTGCTCAACACCAGCTATAAGATCTTAGCGACTTTGTTGAACGAACGACTACAGGAGACGATCGAACCAACACCCCGAGAAGAACAGGCAAACACACTACGCGCAATAACCGAGCAAGCTGTGGAATGGCGCTCACCGCTGTACCTCCTGTTCATCGATTTCAAGAAGGCGTTTGACACAGTAAAGAGAGCAGCAATATGGCAGGCACTTGCGAGAAAAGGAGTTCCAGACAACATCATTGCAATAATAAAAGCAAAGTACGAAAACGCAGAGCTGTCGGCTCTGCACAAGGGAAAATTCAGTGCCCCCTTCCAGACGAGAACTGGCGTCAAGCAAGGCTGCCCCCTGTCACCTCTACTCTTCAACTTGGTAGTAGACGAGATAATGAGAGAAGTGTGCATATCCAAACGCGGAATCACGTGGACTCTCACACAACACCTAGAGGACCTGGATTACGCGGACGACATCTCCCTCATGTCTCATAAGCTCAGTGACATTCAAGCCAAAGCGAATGACCTCTCCAGGATTGCCAGCAGAGTCGGCCTTGAAATAAACGCATCCAAAACAAAGGCAATGCGCTTTACCCACGCCAACCAAGGAAACATTACCACCAATGGGAACATACCCAACCTTGGCACCGTCATCAACAACAACGGTGGGGTGGATGAAGATATGGAGAGCCAACTCACGAAAGCACGATAGGCATACGGCAGAATGTACACGGCACTAGAGAAATCAGCAAACAAGCAGGAGAACGGAGCTGAGAATCTTCAACGCGTGCATAAAGGCGATACTGTTGTATCGTAGCGAGACGTGGCTCACTTCGCAACGGATGATAATCAAGCTGCAAGTATTCATCAACAAGTGCCTTAGAATCATATTTTCAGTATTCTGGCCCAACAAAATATCGAACAGTGACCTTGGCGAACGAAGTCCCGATTCAACTAGCTGCAGTTGGAGTTGGATTGGACACGCGCTACGGAAACCCCACGGAAGTACCACCAGGATGGCACTTGAATGGAATCCCCAGGGAAGCAGGAGAGTTGGGAGACCCAAGTGCACCTGGCGGCGAACAACAAGGATCGAGCTCACCCGGCACAACATCAGCTCAGTTATACACACGTTGTGTAGGTGATCAGTCACATTCTTCCATTTCTTTTTTGCCTGATCCCTTAAAATTATATCACTTATTAATTTATTGTTAAACTAATATTGGTTTAAGTTGGTACATACACTGCCGATCAACTAAATAGGTTCATGATCACCGAGGTAGGAATTGGGCTGTAATTCCTATACCAATATTCCGATTTACATGGAATTCTTTTTTTAGAATCCGGTCATAAACCGACGCAAACTGAGAAAAATAGAAAGCGATCTATTGTTTCGCTTTTTTGAGTCGATTTGATTTGAGCCACTTGCATGTATACGTAAAAAAAGGCGGTTTTTTTTATACCCTTAACCCATAAAATGGGTAAATAAGGGAATAATGGTTTTGTGCATATGTATGTAAAAGACAGAAGGAAGCATCTCTGACCCTATGGGGAATATATATTCTTGATCAGCATCAACAGCCGAGTCGATCTAGCCATGTCTGTCTGTCTGTCCGTCTGTCTTTATGAACGCGCCGATCTCAGAGACTTTATGAGCAAGAAACTTAAACTCTCCTAAACCATGCGCAGTACAAGTTTGATTCAAATTTTCGATAGCACTTCTGGTTTCCGATATACACATGTGATCAATAATAAAAAAAATCTTGAATTTCCAAATTGTAAAAATGAGGGTTGGAATTAAGGATAAAATAGTGAACATTTACAAAAAAATTTGATCAACATCGGTTAAGAAACACCGGAGATATCGTAGTTTGAAGTTTGGTCATATTGGGCGCTAGGTCAATACAAACAAATGACTGTACGGGTTACATAAGGGGTTAAGGGTATGTTCAAGTCGGGATTTCTCGACTAGAGCCTTCCCACTTGTTTTAACTTGTAATTTATTTAGAATCTATCTTAGGGAAAATAACTAAATTTCATAACAAAGTTACATTGGCATTCGATTTCGTACGTTACATTAGGCTGTAGGAGAGACTTGGTAAAACGGAATGGTAGGTCTTGAGGATGGTAGCGTTTGATTCTGCGACATTGCATGCTGTTATCGAGAAGCTGGACTGCAAGCAGATTATCGTGGTCTTCTAAGCGTTGCTCGTAGCGGATGGACACCTTAACAGTAGCGATCTGTTGCGTATGATGATGTTGGTGCATGTGTCCGCAGTGGACCCCCATAGCTGGTCCCGTAGGTGCAGGTTGGCTTTAATATGGCTTTATAGATCAGCAACTTGTTGCGAGGACTAAGCGGTGACGTACGACTTAGGAGCCAGTAGAGAAACTTGAACCTAAGGTTGAGTTGCGTCCGTTTATTTCTATTCAAAGTTCTATTCAAAGTTCTATCCAAAGTTAGCCCAAGATATTTAACCGAGCGAGCAGGTGTCAACGAATGGCCAAGCAGCAATACAGTTGAGCAACTTTGGTGTCTTAGCGTAAAGGTTACTTGTGTGGACTTCTCGGCATTAATTACGATGTTCCATTCAGTGAGCCAAGGAGCTGTTGAAGCTTCCTAGAGGCTGCTAGATGGTCGTCGTCCATTGCAAGAAACGCGGTGTCATCCGCGTATGTGGCACTGAAGAAGTCTACCGAGTTTGTCGCTGGCATGTCTGCTGTGTAAAGGGCATACAACACGGGACCCATGACACGTCACAGTAGCGCACGAAGAATGTTCGGCTCTGCAGGTATGACTTGAGCAACAAGTAAAATGGGCAAGGCAGATTCTTTTTCAGCTTATACAACAGTCCCGGGTAACACACTCTGTCAAATGTCTGCTTCACATCTAAGAAAACTGCTGAATAGTACTTTTTGTTCTCTAATGCATTCAGAATGGAAATTACAAGGCACCCTATCGCCTGCTTTCGCAGCGACCAGAACTTGCAGCCAACCATTTTTATACCATTAAACCATAAAACGGGTTAAAAGGGGCCTAGTGGATTTGTGCAAATGTGTGTAAAAGACAAAACGTAGCATCTCTGACCCCATAAGGTATACATACTAAAGGTGCTGTCACACGAAGCAATTGTTTCAAGCAAGCAATGAATTTTCAGGCATTGACATATAAACAATTGCTGAAAGCTATTGCACAGAGCTATCAGACGAAGCAATAATTTTTAAGCAAGCAATGATTTTTTCATTTCAAAAATGCTCATTGCGTCAAGTCATTTCAGCAATTATTGCTACCTAGTCAGACGGAGCAATAGAAATACATTTCTGAAATTACTCTCTGCAATGAAATTTTCGAATTCAAATTTTTAATTTTATTTGTTTGATAAAGCAACCAAGGTGTTTTTCATTTATTGTTTTTCTTTTTATTTGCTATCCACTACCTTGGCTATCAAAATATTATATCAATTATGAATAGTTGTGTTTTTGATAGAAAAACATGATAGATAGATCCTTGTCAGGGTGAGAAAAGTGGTAAAAATGAAATGTTTTGTGCTTACATTTTAATTGGATAGATGGCGTTTATGGTTTACAAAAAGATTATGTAATGCGCCATCTGTCTTGCACCAAATGCATTATTTTATCTGTTTGTAAACGGTAAACTTGACAATTAAAGATAGATGGCGCTATGCATTGAGCTAGAAAATGATCAAATAATAAAATATAAGCAGCCAGTGCTGCAAAATTATCGATTACTTTCAATTGGTTGGCTCCCTGGAAAAAAACCAAACAACAATTTGAAACATTATATTCTGGTAACTCATAGAGCACAGAGCGATTTGTTTGTAATTTGTTTTTTTTTTTAATTTCCTAAAATAAATAATTATGGAATTTACTTTTAAAAGAAACGCTGAGTATTTGCGAAAATTATCTTTAATAGAAATAATTGCTCGTTTGGTGCATCACACCCAAAAAAAAAAAATTGTAAAAAAAAGAAATAAATCTTTTTGGGTTCGGCCGTTCTGGCAACGCGGCGATAAAAATCCGTATTTTGCCAAAATGTTCACAGAATGGCGTGCTGAAGGAGATGATTTCTTCAAAAATTTTGTACGCGTGTCAAATGACGATTTCCTGATCATTTGTGAAAAATAAAAATAAGTAAAATTCGCCAGGAACCGCAAAAAAAATGCTTTGTTAACTTACTGAATCTATATCGCCCGATGCTGTTCTTTCATTAGCCATAAAAAGCAGGGCATTATAAAATTCCCACTTAGGTTGCACCATTGCAGCACTTCCACTGCTAGTAGTTTTTTTATGATTAGCGAGGAAGTTCGTTCTTAAATTCCTAATTTTTTCCCTCACTGCACTCGCCGGCACTTCAAGCGAAACAGCTATTGCTTCTACTGCCGCTGCCTTAGCGTATTTATTTTTATAATTTTTGTTGCATTTTTGCCAAAGACACGGCTTGCCCTCCAACTCTTCAATCAGCTTGAATACAGATTCATTGGACCAAATGACCTTTAATTTTATTCGTTTAAAAATATATTTTATTATTATATTTTTTTATTATATATATATTTTTTTTTAATATTTAATTTAATTTCCTTTACCTTTTTCGATGTAGATGCCATTGCTTCCAAATTACGAGTGAGCAAAAACTTTATCACAAAATTGTCGTATTAAATTGACAGTTTGAAACAGAAAAAAGAAGAAGAAATCCATTCTCATTGCTGCAATTGTTTTTCATTTCATTTGTAGCACTAGCAATGAGCAATGATTGCCAACACTGGATTTCATTTTCAAAAATCGATTGCTTGAAGCAGTCAGACGACGCAATTTTAAAAGTGAAATCGATTGCTTGAAATTGTTGTCATTGCTCAAAATTCATTTCTGCAATGAATTGCAGCCTCGTCAGACAAAGCAATGTAGTTTTGCAAGCAATTAAATCATTGCTTGCTTGAAAAAATTGCTTCGTGTGACACCTTTATTCTTGATCGGCATCAACAGCCGATTCGATATAGCAATGTTTGTCTATCCGCCTGTATAAACGCGGCGATTTTAGAGACTATAGGAGCTTGTGAGGAAGGCCACATTAATTAATGTTTTAATAATTATAAATTAGTTGTTATTTAATTTTTTTTTTTTACAGCATAGGTTGTCTGATTCCCTGCAATTGTAGCCCGCGTGTTTTTGTCGACATTAAGGTGGAGTGGCGATTGAGACGTCGACCCAATTAAAACCCTCACCTGTTAACTTACCAAGCGATACCCGTGAGGCTAGGTTGCGGTGGCGCAAGAAGGGCTAAGTGATTGGAAAAGTTAACAATTGTGGTGTTGGACCGGTTGATACTCTGACTGATCAATAGTCGGCAGAGCACGATTTCATGTAAGGCCATTATTTAAACGCTCATTAACGCTATATTTTAGGATTTAGCAATTTATAAATTACTTGTAACCAGCCTTGGCCAGACTGAGATCTTTACCCCGGCAAATAATAGCTAGAGACTTGAAACTTAAGCTATAAAAAATTTTCAAATTTGTGAAAACGAGGATATCTATGGATAAAATAATGAACATGTAAAGAAATTAGTTTAAAGTTTGGTCAAATTGGTCACTGAGTAAACACACACAAATCACTGTACGTTTTACGTAACGGGTTAACGGTAATTCCTAGTCGGGATTTATCGACAAGAGCCTTCATACTTGTTCATCGGTAGTTTTTGTTAAAAAGCCAGCGCTTTCGTGTTAACACACAACATTTTTAAGCTCCGGTCATAAACCGATGCAAGCAGAAATAAATGAACGCGTTATATTGCTTGGCTTTTTTGCGTCAGTTCAATTTGTGCCACTTATATGTATAAGTAAAAAATGTGTTTTTGGTGTTTTTTTTTATAAATTGTTGGCATTAATTAAAGCAAATAAATGGAGAAATGTGACCAGATTTTGTGACAAAACAAAAAGAAATGGGATTTTGGATTCAACCGATGCGAATAATGTGAATGCAAACTTTTTTGATCGGCTAAACACAAGCCATAGAAAAACCGACCGTGTAAAGGCAGCTTAAAGCAGTATGCATTCTCTCTTCTGTTATTCATAAAGTGTGTTGCTAATTTTGATTTGGCTGGATCTAATCCAAGAGACTCCGTGTCGTCCAGAAGGTTTTATTTAGTAAGTATATCACTATTTAAGTCCCCTGGTGGTCAAGGGAGAGTAGTCAATATTTTTGAGCGGTCTACTAATTACAGTTCAGTCTTTTGGTTATATAAATTGCAACACACCCAGCATGACGGACGCGGACGGAACGGTTCACATTATACCATGTACATTCAACTAAAGAACTACAAGGATCTAGCATAAGCCACGTTTTGGCCACACAGACAATATTTGAATTTTTAAACAAACAAGTAAAAACGTTGCAGTCGGACGCAACCGACTGCGACATACTTTGATACCAGATTACATAGCTGTGTAAAGGATTCTGTGTGCAAAAAGTAATATATGGGGGTTTTGGGAATAAGTATCAGGCAGAAGGGGTAGGCGTGACATTTGTAATGCATATCTGTGGCGGATGGCACCTTCTATACCCCTACCAAATTTGGAGGCTCTACCGTAAAAACTTAGAAAGATATAGATGTGGGCGGTTTAAGTAGGCGTGGCAAAAAAAATCTGTTACGGATGTCACTAAAAATGTTTGCACCAAATTTGGTGACTCTAGCGCAAAAACTGAGAGAGAAAAAGAGTTTTCAGATTAAGAAGGTGGGCGTGGCTTCCAAAACTTAACTTAATGCAGATCTGTTCCGGATATCACTAGCAATATGACCACCAAATTTGGTGACTCTAGCTTTAAAACTGGCGAAGTTGCATGCATTTCGGTTTTATTTTAGAGCGGTCGGGTTTGTCCCATTGTTTAGGAGCGTGGCAGCGAAAATTTTGATGCATGTCTGTAGCAAATGTCAGCATATACCTTCCTACCAATTTTTGTGGCTATAGCTTTAAAACTGTAGAAGATACAGGCATTTTTGTTTACAATTGGAAGGGGGCTACGGGCGGAACAGGTGGGCGTGGCATCCAAACTTTTGATGCAGTTTTTTGGGGAATGTCATCGGCTATCTTGCCCCCAAATTTGGTGACTTTATCTGCTAAACTGTGGGATATATATGTGTTTTATCGATTTGAACATCGAGGTGTATCGACTTGTTAGCGATTTCCCAGGCTCCCTGAGGTCGTAGAGCCCTAAATTTAACACTTTGTTTGACGAAGGCATGAACCAAGGTATTTGCAAAGTTACAAGGCTCTAAATTTAAGGGTGTCGAAAAAAGTTACGTTCAGACGGACGGACAGACACATTGCACATTGCACAAACCCAATATACTATAATACCTTTGGTATCAAAGTATAAAAATGGGGCGAAGATACAGTCTTAGTCAAATGAAGATATGCTATTGGACGAATTTCCCCTATTGGCACAGCCAAGAAAGAAAATGAAAGCTGAATATTTGTACATCATTTATACAAAAAGGATTAGCTACACACCATTAATTGTTTCACCGATGGATCTCTTATTCAACATGGCTTTGGTCTTAAGGTGGTAGGCCCTTGACTAACATACTATTGATTCTTAAGTATGTGTAAAGCGTAACTGTCGGAATAATAATATAGCCATCTTATCCAATAGCCAAGCAGCAATTATGGAACTGAGTAGGTCTCAAATAAGGTCAAAATCATGCCGAAAAGCTGGAAATTCCGGGATCACACAAAATGGGGGAAGCATAATATGGGTTGACCTTAGACAAGCAAAGTATCTCGTGGGTGGCAACAAACTTAAACGAATTAAGTAAGTAGTATCTTAAAGAAACAATAGACTTGGAATACTCACCGATTTCTGGACAAGACATTGTAGGCTAAGAGGTCATCTAGCAAAGCTAGAAATAGTTATTAGCAAAAAATTCAGTTTTTGCGACATGGATTTTAAATAATTCAGGCGCATTATAGCTGAATGCATAGCATTAGTAAAGAAAAAAAGATGTTTTCTAAAGCCTAGTACCCTTGACAACAGTAACGTAAAAACTTCATATAAAAACAAGTAAAAACGTTGCAATCGGACGCAACCGACTGCGATATACTTTGATCCCAGTTTACATAGCTGTGTTAAGGATTCTCTGTGCAAATAGATATATGTATATGGGGGTTTTGGGTATAAATATCAGACAAAAGGGGTGGGCGTGTCGTCCAAATTTGTGATGCATATCTGTGGCGGATGGCACCCTGTAACCTCCTACCAATTATGGAAACTCTAGCGCAAAAACTGAGAAATTTTGATGCAAATCTGTTACGGATGTCACTAACAATGTTCCCACCAAATTTGGTGACTTTAGCACTGAGAGAGATATAGAGTTTTCAGATTTTAGAAGGTGGGCGGTAAAGGTGGGCGTGGCTTCCAAAACTTTGATGCAGATCTGTTATGGATGTCACTAACAATATGCCCATAAAATTTGGGGACTCTAGCTTAAATACTGGCGAAGATACATGTATTTCGGTTTTTTTAAGGGCGGTGGAACATGGAACATGGAACGTTGTTTGGGGGCGTGGCATCCAAAATTTTGATGTACATCTGTGTCAGATGTCAGCATCTACCTTCCTACAAAAATTGGTGCCTATAGCTTTAAAACTGTAGAAGATACATGCATTTGATGCAGTTTTTTGGGGAATGTCATCGGCTATGTTGCTCCCAAATTTGGTGACTCTAGCTGCTAAAATGTGGGATATGTAAGTGTTTTATCGATTCGCACATTGAGGTGTATCGACGTGTTATCGATTTCCCAGGCTCCCCGAGGTCGTAGAGCCCTAAATCTAACACTTTGTCTGACAAAGGCATATACCAAGATATTTGCAAAGTTTCAAGGCTCTAGCTTTAAGGGTGTCGAAAAAAGTTGAATGAAGTCTTCTAATGTTAACATTTAAGCCGATCGGCTATCTGCCGACGGCGAATTTGTTTTGCATGCAGCCGACTGTGGCTCACGCATGTACTTGGAAGTGAAGCTAAGGTCAATTGTTGAAAACCATCTGAAGTCACTACATTAAATACGTTGTTGAAGTTGAACTAAACCGCATCTCTTTATTTAACAAGATTATTTTAAATCTAAAAACAATTAGATTTTTCATTGGCGCCCGAGCAGGGACTTCGGTTTATTTTTAACATTTTGTTTGTTTCTCGGTGGTGGCTAAGATTTCGCCTGTGTTTATTCGCCAAAAGTCATGAGCATTCAATAAATCTTGTTGTGTCACTTAGTCGACAAAACCTATCACATAATTTCTGATATTCGAACACTGTCGCCTTAATTTCTGGTACCTTGTTTATCTACATTTATATTGACCAAAAAACTAAAGTTATTTGCATTATAAGTTGAACAAAATTCAAACATTAATACATACATGTTCTCGCCAAATTATTTGAAAATTCAGTTTACACTCGGTTTGTGCACGTAACTGTTTCTATACCCTTAACCCATAAAATGGGTAAATTAGGGTATAATGGTTTTGTGCAAATGTATGTAACAGACAGATATTCTTGATCAGCATCAATAGCCGAGTCGATCTATCCATGTCTGTTTGTCCGTCTGTCTGTCTGTACGTCTGTATGAACGCGTAGATCTCAGAGACTATAAGAGCTAGAGAAGTCAAACTTGTAACTTAAACTCTCCTATATCATGAGAAGATCAAGTTTGTTTCAAATTATCGATAACACTTCTGGTTTCCGATATACACATGGGATGGATAACAAAAAATATTGAATTTCAAAATTATGAAAATGAGGTTTTAAACTATGAATAAAATAATAAACATTTACAAAAAAAAATTGATCAAAATCGGTTAAGAAACACAGGAGTTATCGCAGTTTGAAGTTTGATCATATTGGACACGGTAAATACAAACAAATGACTGTTCGGGTTACATATGGGGTTAAAGGTATGTCCTAGTCGGGATTTCTCGACTATAGCCTTCTTACTTTTTTGATATTCATAAAAGCAAAACGGCAACACACATTTGATGTTAAATACATAAAAAGTAAAACGTACAAAACGGTGGTCTATTTATTTGATTTATATATACGTGTGTTTGTGCAAATGCAAAGTGTCGCTGTTTCTTTTCGATTTTCGTTTTCTTAATTTAACTGCTACGTGAAAATGTACACATACATATATATACCTGCACTTGCACATTATACAACGTTTGGCCAAGGTTTTTTTTGGGCATTAACATCTGGTGCGTTCGTTAACCTTTCTTCGCTTTGCTCTTGCCTCGGTCCAATGCATTGGTTTGCTTGTGCGTGCGCTAGCGCCAAATTCTCTCGCTTGTTCGTTTTCATCCACGCTTTGCTTGCGAGCAAAGATTGACGTGATCATTTGTGTAATTGTGTGTGCGCTCGCGCCAAACTCTCTCGCTTGCGCTTTACGCCCCCCGCACCCCGCATATTTTACAGCTGTTGGCCACAAGGTGGCTGCAGTAAACGTTTGACTTGCTTATTTTTGGTCTTGCTTGGGCAAATAACGCATAGAATGAGTGTGTGTGTTTTCAGAAAGCAAGCGAGACGTATTCTTGTTCATTTGCAGTGAGTGCGCGAGGCTCGCTTACATAGTTTGTCGAACTTTTGTTTGTTGTTCACAAGTGTGATTTTACTGCAGCTTAAATATGTCTGAGTCAGATTAGCAATCAATCGAAAAGCCTGCACTAGCTAAGACTGGTGCAAAGTTAGTACTATGTTTACAGAAATTTGATAAAGTCAGTGCTGATATTGGTCGCATGCAAACAGCCCTTAAATTAAAACCAATTTCATCTGACAAAACAGAGTCAGCATGTCGCACAGTGGGCGATTTGGTCTCGCTATCGGCATTTAATTCAAATTTTCAAATTTGAAAAATCGTTAAGTTTTTTTCACAAATCGATAACAGATGCTTTGATTAGATTTTTGGCGGTTTTTTATAAGCTCTACTATCAGCTGATCATCAGCAGTGAGCTGTCAAACACAACATATGTTTTAGCAAGTGCTTTACAATATTTTTTCTTTGTTGTGCGCATTGACTTCGAGCTCCTGGGAAATTTACAATTTTTACTTGTCTTATTAAAAGTGTGGCTTTTTATAAACTTCACGGTATGTATTACATAAAACATCAGTGTTTGTGACCGGTCTATAAATGTGTTGCTCATAAACGTAGTGGTAATTAAGTGAATTAACATCCAGCCCGCACTAGCGTGCACCTTTCGTTCGTGAAGTAGAACTTACAAGATTCACACGGATTCAGTCTAACTCTTTTTTTAGCTGGAAGTATGAATCATTGTGCGTCCAAAATTTGTAATATGAACTGCTATTACCTGCTAACCTTCAAATCATGTCACTTTAAGAAACAATGTCAGTAGCAAAACGGGTACTTTTTTTAGTATAAAAACCTTAAACATAATCAGGAGGAGCAGTGCGAGATTGGCAAAAAGCTGCGAAATTTTACTAGTAGGCTTGTAGAAAAGTGGAAAAACTGTGGAAGAAATAAGGATTTTTTAATTCATGGAGCAGACATTATAAACCATTTTTCCCTTCCGATCTGTACGATATTCGAAGAAGCTCTTGAAGCCAGGAACAAGGACATACGCGAGAGCAATACAAAAAAAATTTCAGGAAAAATACAATGGAAGATATCAAAAATGCTTTATTAGTTTCGTCTGACCCTTTGATATCTTCATTGTCAAATGGGTCTTCAATTTCGTCTGCAAAAAATATTATAATGGACGATGATGATAAGAGCTTGCTTTTAATGAAGCATCTAGATATGCTTGATTCTGATTCCGAAGACAATTTTGATTTATAAAATTTGTTTATTGAAGTTAAAAAAAATAAATAAATTAAAAATTAAAAAAAAAAATTAAACAAAATTTTTTTTTTTCTTAAAAGAATTCTATGACTTTTTTCTGAGCAGTGAAAAAATTCGTCTGAAGATATCTATTTTCCTTTAGAAGTTATTAATTAAATGCCGCTAGCGAGGCCCAATCGCCCACTGTGTGTCGCTTAGAACTTTTAAAAGGGTATATAAAGAAGGCCATGAACTTACAGGCAGAGTTGAATAGTTTAAATTCACTTAACGAAAGCAGAGGGCCGACGGAGGATTTAAGTGTAGTGACAAAAGCGTTGTTTATGAAAGCAATAGAGCCGCGATCCGACACACATGTACAACATCACTGCTTAATGAATTCGATCCAGCGATCTCAGCTGCCGAAAATGCGATTACCGAAATTTAGTGGTAAACATTCGGAGTTTAAGAATTTTATGTGCCTTTTTGAAAGTTTAGTGGATGACGATGCCTCACTGACAAATGTTGAAAAATTCAATCATTTGGTATCTTGTTTGTCTGATGAAGCATTGGGTGTAGTTAATCCGTATCAGCTTATAGTGCATTTACACTGACGCCTTAAGGCGCGCCTTTAGCATTTAGCCTTAAGGCCTTCGAAAAATTTAGCCTTTACCATACAAAATGTGGCCGTTATATTTGAAAATAGCGACTTTTTCGTCGCGCCGCAAGAGCGCCGCTATGCTACGGGCTAAAATAAAGACCTTTTTTTGCCAATGTATCGATATTTTCGGCTTGAATTTTAAAAGGTGGCAACTTTTAACAGCTGATTTTCAACCAAATTGAATGTGCAAGTAAACAAAACTTTTGTATAATTGTATAAGTTTCCATTCGGAATGCCATTTTACTTAATTTTGGAACATCCATCTCCCAATAGCAGCCATTGCGCTCCGCCGTCCAAATGCTTCGTGTCCTAATGCAGTCAAGACCTGACATTGCATTATGGGCAAGTACTGCTGCGGTCGCTTCTGAGTCCTCGCAATCAACATAATTGCCCAAAAAGTTTACGCAATCATTTGCCGTATTGACAACGCAATCACCTATTTCCTTTGCAGCAATCATTATTAAATTCAAATTGTGCTCCATTTTACAAAGTTCTGCTTGTTCAACAATTACAACCGAAAGTAAACAAAAAACAGCTGATTTCTAAAGACCTTTTGTCAGTGTAAATGACTTTTCGCCCGTATCACTAAGGCGCGCCTTAAGGCGTCAGCGTCAGTTACAGATTGTAACTACCCCATAGCCCTTGCTAGTCTTTTGTCAGTTTACGACAACAAATGTCTTATATTTTTCAATACGGTTCACAGTTATTTGATTTTCCAAGCATAGCTAAACGATCTGCGCCGTTTGGCAAAGATAGATCATGTGACGCAATTTCGGTTCAAAGAGCAGCTGACTAGTAATGCAGAGCGTAGGCTGTCGTCTGCGTGTACTTATTGCAAGTCTGCAGATCATAGTATATATTCTTGTCCGGCCTTTAGTATCATTAATGTTATGCAGCGATTTGAGTATGTTAAAGCTCAAAAGATGTGTCTCAATTGCTTGATCGTAAGACACATAGTTTTGAATTGCAAAGCGTCAAAGTGTCAAGTTTGTTCAAGACTTCACAATTTTTATATATATTGGGTATGTGCAATGTCCGTTATGGTGTCTGTCCGACCGTCCGTCTGTTTGTATGAACGCAACTTTTTTCGACACCCTTAAGGCTAGAGCCTTGAAACTTTGCAAATATCTTGGTATATGCCTTCGTCAGACAAAGTGTTAGATTTAGGGCTCTTCGACCTCAGGGAGCCTGGGAAATCGATAACAAGTCGATAAACCTCGATGTGCGAATCGATAAAACACGTATATATCCCACATTTTAGCAGCTAGAGTCACCAAATTTGGGGGCAACATAGCCGATGACATTCCCCAAACAAGCTGCATCAAAAGTTTGGATGCCACGCCCACCTATTCCGCCCCCAGTCCCCCTTAAATTATAAACGAAAATGCCTGTATCTTCTACAGTTATGAAGCTATAGCCACCAAAATTGACATAAAGGTAGATACTGACATCTGACAAAGTTATGATTAAAAACTTTGGATGCCACGCCCCCAAACAACGGGAAATGCACCACCGCCCTAATAAAAACCGGAATGAATGAATCTTCGCCAGTTTATAAGCTAAAGTTACCAAATTTTATGGCAAGATAGCTGGTGACATTCCCCAAAAAACTGCTTCAAAAGGTTGGATGCAACGCCCACCCATTCCGCCATTATAAACAAAAATGCCTGTATCTTCTACAGTTTTGAAGCTATAGCCACCAAAATTGGCATGAAGGTAGATGCTGACATCTGACAAAGTTTTGCATCAAAACATTGGATGCCACGCCCCCAAACAACGGAACTTGCCACACCGCCCTAAAAAAAAAAACAGAAATGCATGTATCTTCGCCAATTTTTAAGCTAGAGTCACTGTTTGGCTATGCAGCCAAAAAGCGGCAGCATCACTACAGCATAAGCAGCAACAGCGAAGCTGCGCTCACAATTATGTTAATTGCTCTGCGTAGCATCAACTATGTTAACCGTTTAGCAATTGTCTTGCATTGCATGCCCTTTGTATTCGGCTTTGGCGCAGCCAAAGTTTAGTTAAGTTAGATTCGCTAACCACTCCAGTCAATTCGTTTCGCTGCGCATCGATCACTTCGGATCGACTTGCCAAAACCATTCTTCGTTCGTAATCAGCAGAGGCAATTTCGTGTCTGCCTGCTGAGTTGTATTAACACAAAAACTTACAATTAATTTATATTTACTATATGCCCTGAGTGGCTTAAATATATGAATCAAAACTAAGACAAATTGTCGTTATTCTATAGCTGCTGAAAAAGCTCAGTAGCTCAACATTTTGGTGACCCCGACGTGATTGGTAATATCGTAAAAATCGATTATAAACAATTAAAACATTTGTCGCATAAAACTATAAACAACTACACATCGGTCAGTTGGTTTATATTCGGTTGATTTGCATAGCAATAAACAAACGCACAAGCAAGTGCAACGGCAATCGCTTACGCTTTCCACTGTCGCTGTCGTTCGTTGGCTAAAGCGCCGCTAGCCAAAGTTTACTGACCCTTATTTTCGGCTGCTGCACCGAAGGTTAAGTGCATGCTCTCTCGCGCGCCGTTAGCCGAAGTTTATTGACCTAACTTTCTGTTGCTTTGCCTAATTTCGTGTGCTTATTCTCGCGCAAGTGATTGCTAAAAATTTGTGCAGCTGTTGTCAAGTGCGTTTGACATACATACATACATTCTTGTACGAACATATTTGACTTTGGTTTGTTTACTTTTGTGTTGCTAAAAGTTTAGTGTGAGCGATGGCACATAATGAAACTGTGTTAACGTTTGAGAATAAAGCCGAGTTTCTTAAGCGGAAAGCACAATCAATATATAGCCATGCTCAAAAAAACTCGAGTGCATTAAATTCGGAGCAATTAATCCAAATGCCTGACGAGCAGCTGGAAGTGCGTTTAGAACTTATTGACAAGACTGAATCGGCATTTGTGTTAACTCATGACAGTCTTGAGGAGATTAACTTCGATGAAATCGGTAGCAAATTACGCGAAGACTTTGAAGAACTTATTGTTGTGATTAAATCAAATTTACGCCGCGAAATTAAAAAACGTAAGCTCGAAGTGCAAGCTTGTTCGACGGTTAGAGGTGATATATCGATGCCACAGGAGGCACATAACATCACGTTTACCAAACGCAGCTGTTTACCCGAGCTCAAGTTGCCCGAGTTTAGTGGCGGCTACACCGAGTATTCGGATTTTCATGTCGATGTTTTCCACCGTTATTGATGAGGATAATCAGTTGTCAGACATCGAGAAGCTACAGCACCTGCGGACGTGTTTGAAGGGAGCAGCGTTGGATACCATCCGATCTCTGGATATCAGCAATGCTAACTATGCAGTGGCAAAAGACTTGTTGCATAAACGGTTTAATAATAAACGTTTAACTTTTCAGGCACACATTGTCAACATTCTAGGGCTTCAGAGGGTAGAGTCGGCGTCGGCAGTGAAGCTGAGGGAAAGTTCGGATGTTATCAATGCAAATCTTCGTGCATTGAAATCTTTGGGAACTGTTGAGCAAATTGCTGACAGCATCATCGTGCACACAATCTTGCAGAAGCTGGACAAGGTAACACAGGCCAAGTGGGAAGAAGCAGCATCAAGTGATGAAATTCCAACATGTGGACAGTTTACAACGTTTCTGGAGAGGCGCTGTTTGAAGATGGAAAATGTGGAGCATGCAACTGCAGCATATGCAGTAAATTCTCAGGTGGGACAGAACAAAAAGACTAACCTCAGTAGAAGTTCGTTAATTGCCACTAACCCAGCAGCAAATGGTTGCGTCTTTTGCCATAACGCAAGCCACTCTATTTACGCGTGTCCACAATTTGCAATTTTAACGCCCCAGAACCGCCTTAAAGAAGCTAAGCGGCTATCACTTTGCCTATATTGTTTAAAAAAGGGACATCAGCTGCGAAATTGTAGTTCAGCTGCCTGCCGTACATGTGGCAGCAAACATCACACCTTATTGCATCTGAACTCTCAATCTACATTGCCGCGAGCCCAATGCGTTGCGAACGCTTCACTTATTGCTCCTCAATATGATACGTCGCTAAGCAGCCAATCTGTTCCGCCGCACTCTACCTCTCTGTTAGCTCAGCAACAAAATCCAGATCTTGTTCTTCTTGCCACTGCTGTTGTCAACATAAAGAATCGCTCTGGCCAATGGGTGCCATGCCGTGCATTGCTCGACTCTGGGTCGCAATTGCACATTATTACCTCGTTTTTGGCTCATCAATTGCAGCTTAAGCGAACCAAATCAACAGCTAGTGTAACCGGATTAGGCCAAACCAACTTTCGCTCAGATGGATTCTCAGTTGATGTGCATTTAAAATCTCAAAACTCGGAATATCAGACGAACATCACAGCTTTAGTTGCTCCAGCCATAACTGAGAACCAACCAGGCCTAACCTTAAGCCCCGAAACTTGGAATTTACCCGCAAATATTCGCCTGGCAGATCCAGAATTTTATAGATCTCGCAAGATAGACTTGCTAATTGGGGCAGGCTTATTCTTCGAACTCCTTTGTGTAGGTCAAATCAAGTTGTCTGATGATCTTCCACTTCTCCAGAAAACTCGGTTTGGATAGATAGTCTCCGGTGGGAAGCAGATGCGCCAAAACTCAGTGTTACTAGCTAGCCAATCTACTGAAAGTGCAAGTATAGAATCTGACACGAAGATGGACGAGGTTGTGCGCAGGTTTTGGGAGATAGAAGGCTTCGATGAGTTAAGCTACAGGTACACGAAAGAAGAGCAGGATTGCGAGGATCACTTTGTTGCCAACTTTTCACGCTTGCCTACAGGCGAATACTCAGTTCGTCTACCCATTAAAACTAGTTTGAATATGCTTGGCGATTCTTACCAGCAAGCATATTGTCGCTTTCTAAACTTGGAGAGAAAGCTCGACCGTCGTCCTCAGCTCAAGGCTCAGTATTCGGCATTTATTGCTGAGTACTTATCCCTACAACACATGTCCCTTGTTCCAGAAGAATCTCGTAGTCTCTGTAAATATTTTTTGCCACATCATTGCGTCATTAAGGAGGAAAGCACTTCAACCAAACTTCGTGTTGTTTTCGACGGTTCTGCGAGCACATCATCAGGATACTCTTTAAACGAGCTGCTTATGTCAGGTCCAACATTACAGCCCAAGCTTTTCAACACTTTGCTGCAGTTTAGAACATTTCCAGTAGCGCTAACAGGGGACATCTGTAAAATGTACCGTTGCGTCAGGATGGATGAATCTGACAGCTATTTGCAGTGCATTTTGTGGCGGGACTCATCTCATCTAAGGATGCAAGTGTACAAGTTGGACACCGTCACATACGGCACGACATCTGCATCATTTCTTTCGGTTCGTGCCATGCAGCAGCTTGCATCTGACGAGCAAGTTTCGTTTCCAGTCGGCTCAAAGATAGTCAAAAGAGATTTCTATGTGGATGACTTGATAACTGGCGGCAACTCTGCTTCTGAAGTGCTGGATGTATTGGCTCAAGTTACGGGTCTACTGGATCGTGGAAACTTTAAAATTCGAAAATGGTGCTCAAACGACTCATCTGTGCTGCAGAAAATACCAGATTCTGATAAGGATACGTTTCTCAAGTTTGATGATGGCAGCGACATAACAAAAACGCTTGGCCTCGCATGGGATCCTGTGTCTGACGCTCTTTTGTTTTCATTTTCGCCAATTCGTGCTCCTTTAAGGCCAACGAAACGATCGGTTTTGTCGGCAGTTGCGCGATTTTATGACCCTCTCGGCCTTATATGCCCGGTCATTACAAAGGCCAAACTCTTTTGCAGCAGCTCTGGAGAGAAAAGGTGGATTGGGATGAGAGTCTACCTGCAGCACTTAATTCATCGTGGCTTAGTTTGTCGTCGGATATTGGCAGCACGCAGCAATTGAAGTTTCCACGTTTGGCTCAGCTGCATCAGGGCGCAATAGGCGTACATGGATTTTGCGACGCCTCCATAGATGCCTATGGTGGGTGCATCTACATTGTCTCTATGACTCAGGGAAGGCGAGAAGTGCATCTTTTTTGTGCTAAATCTCGTGTAGCTCCGTTGAAAACCCTTACTGTACCTAAGCTGGAGCTATGTGGGGCAGTTTTGCTGGCACGACTTATGAGAGAAGTAAAGCAAATGGACTTGTTTCGTTGTCCTTTTTATTGTTGGTCTGATTCTGCAGTAGTCTTATCATGGATACGGGATGAGCCCTCAAGATTTCAAATATTTGTGTCTAATCGAATTTCTTTAATCCAAGATATTACTGCCGGAATGGAATGGCGCTATGTACCCACCAAAGTCAACCCTGCTGACATTTTGTCACGAGGAGCGCTGCCTAGTGAGTTGATAGAGTCATCACTTTGGGCTCATGGTCCGGAATTTCTCACAAAGGACAAAAATGAATGGCCACAATCCTGTCTCGCCATTACAGCACTGCCAGAAATGAGAAAAAAGGCCCTCATTGCGACTGTCAACAACGAAGATCTTGCTGCCAGCTGCAAATATGCCAACTCCTGGGATAAACTCAAGCATGTATTTGCCTACATACACAAGTTTGGTCATCGCATCAGGCACCCTGGACTTATCGCAGAGGATGTGTGCCAAGGTGAACGAATGCTGATCCGTTACATTCAAATGATGCATTTGGCTGAGGACTACAGTCGTTTGAAGAACGGTCTTCAGGTTCCGTCATCCAGCTCATTAGCGTCTCTGGCACCTTTTGTTGACGAAAATGGACTGCTTCGTGTGGGTGGACGTTTAAAGAATTCGGCGTTAAACTTCGAGGCTCAGCACCCTGCAATATTGCCAAGAAAGCATCCAGTGACTCGCGCAATAATTATGCATTTTCATCGCCGCACGTTGCATTCTGGACCTCGCTCGCTTCTTGCGCATATTCGACTGCAGTACTGGCCCATTGGAGGACGCAAGACAGTCTCAGTAGTTGTTGCCAAATGCACGATGTGTTTTCGAGCTAAGCCACGCTTGGCTGAGCATATCATGGCGGACCTACCCAAGGATCGAGTGACTGGAGCGCATGCGTTTACTGTAACGGGCGTCGACTTCTGTGGCCCATTCTTCTGCAAAAACGAAGTTCGAACTCGCGGACCTGTAAAATGCTACGTCTGCGTGTTTATATGTTTTGCAACGAAGGCTGTGCACCTCGAGCTTGTAAGCGATCTGTCCACAGGAGCGTTCCTAAGTGCATTAAAGCGGTTCATACTGACTCGTGGTAAACCGTATCGCATATGGTCGGATAATGCCACTAACTTCGTTGGAGCCAAAAACGAGTTGGCGGATCTACGGCAGTTGTTCCTTAGCAGCAAGCACCAGCAGGCGGTCAACGATTTCTGCTTGCTGGACAACATCGAATGGCGTTTTATTCCACCTCGTTCGCCCCACTTTGGCGGTATTTGGGAGGCAGCAGTTAAGACGGCTAAGCATCACTTTTATAGAGCTGTTGGCCCCTCTATACTTCCATCAGATGACCTTCGCACTCTTCTATGCCATATCGCCGCCATAATTAATTCGAGACCTTTAGTTCCCATTTCAGAGAATCCTGCCGACCTCGATGTGTTGACGCCAGCGCATTTTCTGGGTACAGCTCCACTGGCCTTGTTTCCCGAACCTGATCTCACAGGGCTAAACTTTAATCGATTGGATCGCTGGCAGAGGATCTCATACTACCAGCAAATCTTCTGGGGCCGTTGGCGAGAGGAGTATCTGACGCTCCTAAATCAACGGTCGAAATGGCGTACATCTCAGGCCAACCTGTGCGTCAACGATGTTGTCATGGTCAAGGACGAGAATCTGCCTCCGCTCAAGTGGCCATTGGCACGAGTCATCGAGCTAGTAGCTGGAGCTGATGGCGTAGTACGTGTAGCTACGCTCAGGACTGCCACCGGAACAACTAAACGTGCTGTTCGAAAGCTTTGCGTCCTACCCAAACAGGATGTTGTTGAAAGCCGTAGTCCTTCAACGGGGGGAGTATGTTTGGCTATGCAGCCAAAAAGCGGCAGCATCACTACAGCATAAGCAGCAACAGCGAAGCTGCGCTCACAATTATGTTAATTGCTCTGCGTAGCATCAACTATGTTAACCGTTTAGCAATTGTCTTGCATTGCATGCCCTTTGTATTCGGCTTTGGCGCAGCCAAAGTTTAGTTAAGTTAGATTCGCTAACCACTCCAGTCAATTCGTTTCGCTGCGCATCGATCACTTCGGATCGACTTGCCAAAACCATTCTTCGTTCGTAATCAGCAGAGGCAATTTCGTGTCTGCCTGCTGAGTTGTATTAACACAAAAACTTACAATTAATTTATATTTACTATATGCCCTGAGTGGCTTAAATATATGAATCAAAACTAAGACAAATTGTCGTTATTCTATAGCTGCTGAAAAAGCTCAGTAGCTCAACAGTCACCAAATTTGTTATGAACATTGGTAGTGACATCTGTAAAAGATCTGCATCAATGTTTTAATGGATGCCACGCCCACTTATACCGCCCACCTCTTTATCTTTCTTAGTTTTTGTGCTAGAGTCACCAAATTTGGAATGAACATTGGTTGTGACATCCGTAACAGGTGTGCATAAAAAATGTTTATGCCACGCCCACTTATACCGCCCACCTCTATATCTTTGTCGGTTTTTGCGCTAGAGTCTCCAAACTTGGTAGGGGGATAGAAAGTGCCATCCGCCACAGATAAATGTCATGCCTACCCTTTCTGCCTGATTTTTATACCCAAAACACTCATATATTACTATTCGCACTCAGAATCCTTAACACAGCTATGTAAACTGGTATCAAAGTATATCGCAGTCGGTTGCGTCCGACTGCAACGTTTTTAATTGTTTGTGTTGAGCTATTGAGCTTTTTCAATCGCTATCGAATTTCCACAAAATTTAAATAAACATAAATGCGCAGAAAATTGCATTAATGTAAATGTGATTTACTTTGCCTTCGTGGCCAAACTAAAAATAGATTAATAATGTTAATTAGTGTACAATTAATAGCTATACAAAAACGATTTGGCAGGTGTCGAACATAATTTATAAGCTGCCGAATTGCAGCAGCTGCTTGCCCTTAGCCAAAAGGCCAAAAAGCCAAGGGCAAGCAATAGACTATTCAAGACAAAGAAATTGCGATGAGAGTAACAACAGTTATGTGAGTTATTTTTATTCGCTCTTATGCTGCGCAGAGCATAACGGCTGCTTTGTTGTTGTTTGGTAGCTGCGTAACCAAACCCTTTGCTTCACAGATATAATGCACCTGTACAGGGTGCGGCAGCGGCACTTCAAGCCTAAACTTTATAGGCATATGTAGGTCACGTCCTTAATGCGGATCAAGTAGTTCTTGCTACCGCTGTTTAGGAATAAAACCACCTTATTTACATATGGGCATTTCCGCCAAATGGTCAACCAGGATGACCAAAATGACCAAACTTCAAATTGCGATATCTCCTGTGTTTCTTAACCGATTTGATCACATTTTTTTTTAATGTTCATTATTTCAATCATAGTTTCAAACCTCGTTTTCACAATTTTGAAATTGTATCTTTTTTGTTATCGATCACATGTGTATATCGGAAACCAGAAATGCTATCGATAATTCGAAACAAACTTGATCTGCTTTTGGAATAGGAGATCTTAAGTTTCAAATTTGAAGTCTCTAGCTCTTATAGTCTCTGAGATCGGCGCGTTCATACAGACAGACAGACAGACAGACGGACAGACGGACAGACGGACAGACAGACATGGCTAGATCGACTCGGCTGTTGATGCTCATCAAGAATATATATACTTTATAGGGTCGGAGATGCTTCCATCTGTCTGTTACATACATATGCACAAAAACATTATTTACCATTTTATGGGTTAAGGGTATAAAAAACCAAATAAAAACAAGTAAGAGGCTCTAGTCGAGAAATCCCGACTAGGACATACCCTTAACCCGATACTTAACGCTTACAGTTACTTATGTGTGTTAAATCAGTGACCAATATGACCAAACTTCAAACTGCGATATCTCCGGTGTTTCTTAACCGATTTTGACCAAATTTTTTTAAATGTTCATTATTTTATCAATAGTTTTAAACCTCATTTTCACAATTTTGAAATTGAAGTTTTTTTTGTTATCGATCACATGTGTATATCGGAAACCAGAAGTGTTATCGAAAATTCAAAACAAACTTGATCTTCTCATGGTTTAGGAGAGCTTAAGTTTCAAATTTGAAGTCTCTAGCTCTTATAGTCTCTGAGATCGGCGCGTTCATACAGACAGACGGACAGACAGACAGACGGACAGACAGACATGGCTAGATCGACTCGGCTGTTGATGCTGATCAAGAATATATATACTTTATGGGGTCGGAGATGTTTCCTTCTGTCTGTTACATACATTTGCACAAAACCATTATACCCTTATTTACCCATTTTATGGGTTAAGGGTATAAAAACATGGAAAAATCGTACGTTCGCGACCCGTACGTTCGCGACCAGTACTTTATTCAATTAAAAAAAAACCAATGGATATATTTTCATGTGAATGGACTCGAAAGAAAGCTACATGAATCTATTTTAAAAGTAAAGTTATCGCATTAGAATATTCCATCCCAATTCGAAGATTTTTCCATTTTACTACATTAAGCCAAATTCGACTTCTATTTTGCGTACGTTCGCGACCACGTGTTTTTTGCAATTTTCATGAAAATAAAAACTCGATGTACCCCATCATTTACACTAAGCAAAGAGCTCACAAAATGCTATCGAAACGCAAAAAAATTTTTTCAAAAAATGTTTTTTTTTTAAATTTTTTTGTGCATTAAACGCGTACGAACGTACGTTCGCGACCCCTGGAAATGCCCATATACTAATTTGTGGTTCTAGTTACGCGCACAGTGCTGTCCACATGTGTACAATTTGCTAGTACTTTTACATTGCTCTTTATATTCGTTAACAGTTACTCCATAAGCATAAGCCGATCACTCTCACATCTGTTTATACATATGTACATGTTAAACGGTTTGCATATATTCGCGGTGCGTACGTGACTTATTGCAATTATCTATTATCTTTCTTTTTCTTTGTCAACCACGCTGTTACTCTTTCCGACAGCATTCGAGAATTAGTCGTCATTTAGCATCGAAAACCTACAGTCCACGCGCTCTTCGAATTGTAAAATAAGTTAAAGCGGAATGAACAATTATAAATATATATAATAAGAAACCGACTATCACCGTATTTTATATGTTTAATTTGCAAACATATTTTGGTCCTTCGAGCCGGATAGTCGGATCATCGAATTTCTTAACATACGTTTTATATATTCATATCATTACGCTTTGTCAGACTTATCCGCTGCAGCGCGTTACCTACAACTACAAACCCAGCATACATACATACGTAGGTAAACTGTACATAGAACAATGGAATTGCATCGAATAATTCAACAACGTGGAGGCTGTAAAGCACAATTATCACGTGCTCACACATCCGCTGAGGAGTTTGTCAGAATGTGCGACTCATTGGACACCTTAAAGGAAAAATTGAATAGATTACTTGCCACGTTTGACTATTTTATAGAACTTACTGAAGAGCTTGCAACCTTTGAAGGAGAAGCTGATTATGTTGATCACTACGCTGATTGGGGCACATATGAGGATAAATATTATACTACGCATGCATTATATTCAACAGCGCTTCGTGAATTGGACAGCCGTAACGATAGACAAAGCGAAGCAGTCGCTGACGAAGGTAACTCAATGAGAGAGTCAAGTGGAGAATTACATTTGGAAAAAATAAGGATTCCACCCTTTTCTGGGAATTATGAAGACTGGAATCAGTTTAGCGATTTATTCTTGGGCTCTATTGATAAAAAGACCAGCTTAACCAAGTGCCAAAAGTTTCACTACCTAAAGTCATATTTGGAGGGTGAAGCCCTGAGCTTAGTTAAGCATATTGCGGTTACCGACATCAACTACCAGGATGCGTGGGAGCGATTGGAACAGCGTTACAACAAAAGGGAGCTAATCGTTCGTTCATTTATAAACAATTACTTATCGCTGCCATCACTGAGTACTGTAAGCGTTATGGAACAGCGCAAATTGGCAGACGGTGCTGACGAAAGCATACGGGGCTTAAACGCGTTGCTATGCAATGGTCGTGATCCGTGGCTCATTCACATAATGCTATCCAAATTAGATACGGAAACGCGTCAAGCGTGGGCCGAAAGTCATATTTCAAACGAAGGCAATGTAACAATCGAAGATTTGCTTACATTTATATTCAAACGCTGCGATGAGCTCGAGTGATGTCAAACGTCGCGCATAACGCCTTGCAAGCGACGAGCTGCATCGTATCATAGCAACATTCACAAAACACTGGAAACAAACTGTTTTCTTTGCCACAAGCCACATCCGATATCCACCTGCGCCCAGTTCAAGGCCATGGGTATAGACATACGGCGCTCATTCGCAAACGATAACAAGTTATGCTTTAATTGCCTAAGTCGGTCACATTCGGTCAAGGATTGCAGTTCGAAACACAATTGTCGCATTTGCAACTCCAGACACCACATATTGGTTCATAGGGATAAGCCATCTCCACCTGTTCGCATGACTTCCAACACGGATGCCAGCAGTCGCTCCTTAAGCGATAGGAATGCAGACTCGGATCCTGCGGCAACAAGTCATCACACCTTAGCTTCATCATCAGCTGCGCAGACACAGACTCTGCTACCAACTATTTTAGCTACTGTTATCGACGCATGGGGCAATAGGACTACCTGTCGGATGCTGCTCGATACCGGTTCAACTATAACAATGGCTACTGAAGCATTTGTTCAGCGCACCGGTGCAAAACGAACGCATGCACGCATATCAGTTGTGGGTCTCGCTGATAACAACGCGGGTGTTACACGAGGACGAGTTACACTTCAACTTTTGTCGCGTACTACCACTGCTTCTTTGGACGTTGCGGCATTTGTACATGAGTACACTAACCTCATCAATTCCCGCACAGTCGATCAACACTGGCAGTTCTTATTGGCAGAAGATTTGTCAGTTACCTCTGGCTGATCCCACATTTGATCAGCCGGGTAATATAGATATCGTTATTGGCTCGGATGATCAAATCTGGAATTTTTATACTGGAAAACGCAAACGATTTGGTATGAATTTTCCTATTGCCCTTTTTACTACGTTTGGTTGGGTCTTTACAGGTACATTTCATGGTTGTAAGGATGAGCGCACCTATGCTCAGGCACATTTTGAGCATGATGATCTAGACTCCCTAGCTCGCACCTTTATGGAATTGCAATCCGTACAGCCGAGTAAGGCTACTATAGACGCGACTGACGTAGCGGAACAGCACTTTGCTGTCACACACACACGCACCAAAGATGGCGTATACATTGTGAAATATCTGTTCAAAACGGACGCTGCTCCGATTGGAGAAACATTGACTAAGGCTCGCAAGCGTTTTGCAGCAATGGAAAGAAAATTTAGAAGTTCACTGGGTCTTAAGCAACAATACACGGAGTTAATGGATGATTACCTGAATCGAGGACACATGGAGTTGCTTAAGCCAGAGCAAATAGATTACTGTTCTACCAATCAAATGTATTTAGCACATCACGCAGAATTCAAACTAGACAGCAGCACGACTAAATGTCGGGTAGTCTTTGACGGTTCTGTCAAGGACAGCACTGGGTATCCGCTTAACGATCGCCTACACGTTGGTCCGCCTATTCAACGAGATCTGTTTGGAGTCTGCATGCGTTTTCGTCAACATCGGTATGTTTTTTGTGCCGATATTGAGAAAATGTTTCGAGGAATTTTAGTAGCAGAAGAGCACACAAATTTTTAACGTATTCTGTGGCGTAAAGAGGAAAGTGCTCCTTTGGAGCATTATCGATTGCTGACTGTAACGTATGGCTTGGCATCTTCACCATTTTTGTCCGTACGAGTGTTGGAGCAGCTGGCCTCTGACTATCAAAGCATTTTTCCATCGGCTGCTCGTGTTCTCTCTCAAGACGCCTTTGTCGATGACATTCCTACTGGGTGTGACACTATTGATGAAATTCTAGCGCTGAAGGATGAACTCATTCTGTTGTTGGAGAAAGGAAAATTTCGCCTTCAAAAATGGAGTTCAAATTGTTGGCCACTGTTGAACACAATCCCTCGCGAGTTTTGCGATTATAAGCCAGAGTTTCTCACTGATTCTACTCCACTACATTGCGTGAAGATTCTTGGCTTGCATTGGAACCCTGGAACAGACACTATAGCTGTCAAACGAAGTGGCCACGAAATTACTCGTCTGCCGACTAAACGACTACTACTATCCGAACTATCCAAGATCTATGACCCAATTGGCTTACTTGCCCCTATGACGATCTACTTAAAGATCCTCTTTCAGGATAGTTGGCTTAGCGAAACGAAATGGGATGAGCAGCTGCCACGTCAACTGCGTGATCGTTGGCACCAATTTATTGATGAATCTCATAACATTGACGACCTAAGCGTAGAACTACATGGATTTGCCGACGCGTCTGCACAGGCATATGCCGCCGTGGTGTATAGTCGCGTGCACATAAAGGACAGACATGTCGTCACACTGCTCGCCGCGAGAACCCGCGTCGCACCAATAAAGCCCATCTCAATCCCACGCCTCGAATTGAATGCGGCTCATCTCCTTATTAAATTGCTCACAATCATAAAACAAGCACTAACCATTCCTATTTCCAGTGTCTCAAGCTGGACAGATTCGGAAATTGTATTGCATTGGCTATCGGCCCCTCCACGTACTTGGAATACGTACGTCTGCAACCGAACCGCTGAAATTTTGGAGGTTTGTCCCCGAAGCAATTGGCAACATATCTCCACTTGTGAGAATCCTGCAGATTGAGCTTCACGAGGAATGCTGTTATCAACACTCAAGGAACGTGGAACTTGGCCACCTCCCAAGGCCAAGTTTGCACAGTCAGCTGAGTCCCTTGCTAGCACGGAGTCTAAGTTGAAGCCAGCAATTGGTCTCCTCATTTCTCATAAGATAAATGTACTGACAAATTTGATAAACAAAATCTCTTCGTGGACTAGGCTATTGAGAATCACGGCTTACTGCTATCGATTCGCACAACGCCTACGTTACAAGACTTCGTTCGCACCGTTTTTGACTGCAATGGAGCTTCAACAGTCTCAAGCCCAACTGTTGAAGCACGTCCAAATGGACTTCTTCAACAAGGAATATTTACAAGTACTCAATGAAGAAAATATATCGGCTAAATCTAGATTACTTCGGTATACACCGTTTATAGATGCTGACGGATTGATGCGCGTTGGAGGTCGTATTCAACAGTCAACGGTGGCATACAATGCGAAACACCCGATACTCATACCTAAAAAATCGCCTGTCGCAGTATTGTTAATTAGATATCAACACATTAAGACGATGCATGCTGGAGCCGATTACACGTTTCACAGTTTAAAGGAGCAATATTGGATTTTTGGGGCTCGCAACATCGTGCGGAAGGTCGTGTTTGGATGCAAGAAGTGTTTTTTGCAGCGCCGACAAACCAGTTTCCAGCTTATGGCGGAACTGCCTATACCCAGAGTGCAGCTCATCCGATGTTTTTTACACACTGGCATGGATTACGCTGGACCCGTATCAATCAAAATCTCATTAGGTCGAGCACCAAAGTTTGGCAAAGCGTGGTTTGCGGTCTTCGTATGCATGTCCACCAAGGCTGTGCATATAGAACTCGTTAGCGACCTCTCAACATCGGCTTTTATGGCAGCACTCAAGCGCTTCTGATCTAGCCGCGGACCAATATCGGACTTGTATTCGGACAACGGTACAAACTTTCATGGAGCAAAACGAGAGCTTAGTGAGATGCAACAGTTGGCCATAACACAAAGTAAGAACGAGGAGGCCGCTAGCTTCATGGCTAGATATGGCATTTCATTCAACCATCTGCCCCGCATTTTGGCGGTCTTTGGGAGTCTTGTGTAAGATTTATTAAACAGCACTTACGCCGAGTGATCGGCTGCAGTGTTTTAACATTTGAAGACTATTCCACGGTTTTGGCCCAAATCGAAGCGATTCTTAATTCACGACCTCTGTGTACACCCAGTGCCAATAGTCTTGATCCGCTCACACCGGCATATTTCTTTATCGGCCAATCCCACATGTCGATGGCGGAGCCTTCTTTGTTGGATATCAATGTCAACAAACTACATCGATGGAAGCAACTTCAATCCATGGTACAAGGCTTTTGGAAACGATGGAGTGCAGAGTACATCACCTCTCTTCAAGCTCGCTACAAATGGAATCATGAGACTACTAACATTACCAGTGGCACGTTGGAGCCTGGCCTCTTTCCGACAGCATTCGAGAATTAGTCGTCATTTAGCATCAAAAACCTACAGTCCACGCGCTCTTCGAATTTTAAAATAAGTTAAAGTGGAATGAACAATTATAAATATATATAATAAGAAACCGACTATCACCGTATTTTGTATGTTTAATTTGCAAACAACCGGTATTGTAAACATCAAAGATGTATTTGGACAGTTTCATCAAGCACGGGTTTGGCTTGACAGTGGCTTACAGATAAATTTGATGTCTGAGACAATGGCGCAGAGCCTACAGCTTAAGCGTGAGTCAACTTCCCTTGCTATTTCTATGGTTGTTGGTGCGTCTATCGACAGCAAAAATAAGGTTTGCGTATCAATTCAATCTTGCTTTAATTCCTATACCTTTTCCGCTGAGTGTTGGGTGCTTTATAGTTATTAGGAGCTGAATTGTTTTATGGATTATTGTGCGTTGGGCAAATAAATTGAAGTTTTGAACTACCCATAATGCAGAAACCATTGTTCGGTAGCTCAAGTGTATAGTGGTTCCCTCGACTCGTTAGTAAATCGTTTTTGGAAATTGGACCAATGTCCAAGCGGGTCGAAGGCTGTTCGTCAAACAGCTGAACAACAGGCCTGTGAATTGCATTTTAAAATAACTGTACAGCGGTTATCTTCAGGTTGTTTTCAAGTAAATCTTCTTGTTAAGACCGATCCTTAAGTTCTTGGCCTTTCCTTTTAAACTGCTGAAAGACGTTTTTTGCAACTTGAGCCCAAATTGTCAAGGGATGATGATACCCTTAGAAATATGAATCATGACTTCATGAAAGAATTTTTGGATTTGGGCCATATGTCCGTGCTTAAGTCTGCTCCTCTAATACAGCATTATTATATTCCTCATCAATGTGTTTAAAAACCTGAGAGTACCTCAACCAAGCTTCGCGTTGTTTTTGATGCTTCTAGCAAAACATCAACAGCAGTTTCTCTCAATGAAACACTTATGGTGGGGCCAACTATTCAGAGGGAGTTGTATTCAACATTGATCAACTTTCGGTTGAACAAATATGGCGTAACTGCCAATATTTCAAAAATGTATAGGAGGAAGACAGAGACTTCCAACCTGTCTTGTGGAGAGCATCCTTCAATTAATATACAGGCATACAGGTTGAATACTGTAACATATGGTACAGCGTCAGCACCCTTTTTGGCTGTACGTTGTTTGTTTGAATTGGCAAATATATATGCACAATCACATCCCATTGCTTCTACGTTGACGATATGCTGCAGTTGTGTGGCGACACTTTTCAAAAGTTCCAAAAGATTAGAATCCAACGGACTTAGTTTCATGGGGAACTGATATAGAGAAAATTGTGAGTTCCTTGTGGTTCAATGGACCAAGTTTCTTAATAGAAGGAGAGAATCGATAGCCTCAACTGCATCAGTTCGAGATAGTATCCGAAATTTAAACTTCTGAGGACAAGAAAAGTGCAGTTGTATGTGCACTGCGGGTATCTGACGAGGAATCTATTTCAACTGCATCAGTTCGAGATAGAGTCCGAAATTAAGACTTCTGAGGACAAGAAAAGTGCAGTTGTATGTGCACTGCGGGTATCTGACGAGGAATCCATTTGCATTTTGCAACTGATAATCCGTCAGTCGAGATTTTCAAAGCTGGTGCGTGTTATGACATTCGTACTTCGATTTTGTTTCAAAAAGCTTAGATGTCATTCACTTGTCATATCTGCGTCAGAAAAAAAGTTTCATTCCTAAAGCTAACTTCTGTGGTACAAAGCACAACATACGTGGGTGAACTCAACTAAACAACTAAACAAACAAATAAACAAGTAAGAAGGCTCTAGTCGAGAAATCCCGACTAGGACATACCCTTAACCCGAAACGTAACTTGTGTGTATTTAATCAGTGACCAATATAACCAAACTTCAAAATGCAATATCTCCGGTGTTTCTGAACCGATTTTGATCAAATTTTTTTAAATGTTCATTATTTTATCCGTAGTCTCAAACCTGAATTTTGAAATTCAAGATTATTTTGTTATCGATCTCATGTGTATATCGGAAAGCAGAAGTGTTGTCGAAAATTCGAAGCAAACTTGATCTGCTCATGGTATGGGAGAGTTTAAATTTCAAGTTTGAAGTCTCTAGCTCTTATAGTCTCTGAGATCAGCGCGTTCATACGGACAGGCAGACAGACAGACAGACAGACATGGCTAGATCGACTCGGCTGTTGATGCTGATCAAGAATATATATACATATAGATATAGAATATATATATATATGTGGGAGTTGAATTAAGACGCAGGAATAATTATATCGTTTATCATTTAAGTTCAGTTAGTTAGTCAGTATCGTTTGAATGCATAAAATGAATAAGTGCAGCCCTGAGTTATTTCGATATTAGTAGCGATGCATCGATAAGAAAACCGATGTTCACTTCTTCTTCTTCTTCTTGATCGTGCCGAACAAGTTGGTTCAAAACGTTGCTCGCGTCGTAAAGTTATTAATAAATATTGTATTCATTTAAATAAGAAAATATGTTAAAATATATAATGCAAAGTAAACAATAAACATAATTTAATCCATTAACACTCAGAAATCCTACAAACATGGTGTCAGAAGTGGGATGCAAATGGATTAAAGTGAAATGCAAATGCATTTAAGTCGAACTTAAACGAAAAGACAAAAAAGTGCGTAATAAAAAATCGCGAGACAATAGTTGTGAGACATTATTCTTGCAAAAAATTGTGAAATACCTGTGCTTGTTAATGCAGGGGTATTGAAAAACATTGTACGAGAAAAAGAAAAGTTGTTCGCAATCATTGTGCGAGGCGAAAACGCGTGGAGCCAAAGCGTGTGTGAGAGCAGGACAGCGGATCGTTTAATGCGTCGCAGTTAACGTAAAGCGCAAAGTTGATCGAGACGTTTCTATTCTGGAAGGCATTGGCTGGATAGCATTGCGTTAAAAGTACATCTGTGCAGTGGAGTGGATGTAATATGTTGTCGGTTTGTGTGGCAAAGGTTGTTTAGCGCAAACCCGAGCAACGAATATATGTACATCAAAGGCTGTAGAAGCAGAGCGACTTGGCAGAGGATAGAACGTGAAGTAACGGGAAAGAGAAAAAGCACAGAGAGCAGAGATACTTGGCAGAAGGCAGAACGTGAAGTAACGGGAAAAAGGAAGAGCACAAAGACGACAACGCGTGTGTATCTGGAAAGAGAAAAGAAGACAAAGCGTGCAGTATCTGGATTGAACTGGATTGTGGCTTGTGTCAGTTAAGTCTGTGTATGTGGTGAGCACAGGGTGTCTCAGAATTTAACAGCTGAGCAGAGAATTGTTAATTTGGTAACATTTCAATTGAAATTTGTTCTTGTGAGTAACTATTTAAAGTAACGTAATGAAATGAGATAAAATATCGGTATTTATAATTTTGAAGTATAATATTTACCAATAAGTTAAGTTATCTTCTGATTGTTTAAATCAAATTTTTATATTCAGTGTATGTAAAGCGCAAGCAACGGCAACGACAAGATGAACAGAGATCAGATTTTGGCGTTAACAGTTACTGAGTTAAAAGAAAGGTTGTCAGAGCTGAACTTGAGAGTAGTAGGCAGAAAGTCGACACTGCAGGATCGATTGTTAGAGCATTTCGGACTAGGCATTGACGAGGAAGTAGATGACGATTCTACTAGTGACAGATCTGAATCGATGCACACAGGTAGAGATATGGCGCTAGGGAATAGATCAATATTTACATTGCGCGATATAGAAGACTCACTTTCGCAATTTAACGGGTCGAGTCAACCCTCAGTTGAACAGTGGATACAGGATTTTGAAGATAACGCAGAAGCTGTACAATGGAATAATCTTCAAAAGTTTATATTTGCTAAACAGTTATTAAAGGGCGCAGCAAAAATATTCGTTCGTAGCCAGCGTGGAATTACAAATTGGATGTCCCTCAAGCAGTCTTTGTTAGTAGAGTTTGGTAAAACAATTTCTTCAGTCGATGTGCACAGAATGTTGCGAAATAGACGAAAGCGTCAGAACGAAGACTATAGAGAGTATCTTTATAGCCTAATGGATATTGGTAGTTCAGTAAAACTGGATGAACTAAGTTTAATAGAGTACTTTATAGAAGGCATACCAGACTCGAGGAGTAATAAAAGTAATTTGTATCAGGCCAAAACACTTCAGCAGTTAAAAGAGCAGATTTGCGTGTATGAGAAAATTCGTAATGATCGCCCTCAAGCGATGAATACGAATAAAGCCCACAGCGCAAATAAGGATAAAAAGCCAGATCAACACAAAGAACAAGAAAGAAAGTGTTACAAGTGCGGTGAGACAGGACATTTTGCAAAAATGTGTAAGCAAGCAATTAAATGTTATAAATGTCATCAACCCGTTCATAAAGCAAACAGTTGTCCGAGTACAAAAGTAGTTCAGAAAACCGAAGAAAATAGTGCCAATACCATATTGAACAAGGGTTATAGTGTTGGAAAATGTATTTTTAAACAGATTTATAGTAAAGGCATTTCGTTCTCAGCATTGATCGACACCGGTTGTGATCTTTGTCTGATGCGTTCTGATGTAGTTGAAAAGTTACATAATATTGAACTGAATGACGAAAAGCATTGCTTAGTAGGAATTTGCAATAGTGAGCTTAGTACATTGGGTAGTTTTGTAGTGCCAATTGAGATAGACGGTATATTATTGTCAGTTCGTTTTCATGCTGTAAGAAGCTGCGATGTAAAATATTCAGCGGTGATTGGAAATACAGTACTTGAATTTGTAGATATGATATTTTCTGAAAGTTCTGTAGAGTTTCGTCCAAAGTTGTCCGTTAAGGCAAGCAAAGATGTTAACGAGTACAGTAAGCTGAAAATCAGTGAAGAAGCAAATCAAAAGAAAGATGCAGAGTTAGAGTTTTTTGAGGAATTTAAAGGTATGTGTTCGTACGCGGCAGAACTTGACTCTACCATAGATTTATCACACTTCAAAAATCGGATCGCAGAAACAGTAAAATCGTTGATCAACGATTACAGGCCAGAAATGAAACATAAATGTCCCATTGAAATGAAAATATTGTTGAATGATGAGCATCCAGTTTTCGAACGTCCTAGACGCATTTCACATGCTGACAGGTCCACTGTAGACTTGCAAATTGAGAAATGGCTAAAGGACGGGATCATTCAGCCAAGCATTTCAGAGTACGCGTCTCCAGTTGTTCTTGTTTCCAAGAAAGACGGTAGCAAAAGATTGTGCTGTGACTATAGACGTCTGAATGCGAAGATTGCAAGGGATAATTTTCCAATGCCCTTGTTAGATGATGTTATTGAAAAATTACAGGGACATAACATGTTTACAACACTTGACCTCGAAAATGGATTCTTTCACGTCCCAGTGGAGCCTGGTTCGAGGAAGTATACTTCTTTCGTGACGCACGCAGGACAGTATGAGTTTTTATACGTACCTTTTGGGATATCAAACTCCCCGGCCGTGTTTTCACGATATATTTATGCAGTTTTGGTAGATCTCGTACGAGATGGTACTGTTGTGACTTATATGGATGACCTTATTATTCCCGCTAAGGATAATAATGAAGCCATTCGAAAGTTAACACAAGTGTTAAAAAGGGGTTCCGAATATAACTTGCAATTCAAGTGGAGCAAGTGTCAGTTTCTTAAGACTAAAGTCGATTTTTTGGGATATGTTGTAGAAAACGGTACAATAAAACCGTCTGAAGAGAAAACAAAATCTGTCCGAAATTATCCCATTCCACACGACCAGAAAAGTATACAGCGCTTTTTGGGATTAACATCTTACTTTAGAAGATTCGTAAAAGATTATGCAGTGGTAGCTAAACCACTCTCTGATCTTCTTCGAAAAGACTCTAAGTTTCAGTTGGGCGAAGAGCAGCTTATCGCGTTCGAGCAGTTGAAAATGGCCTTAGCGAAAGCACCAGTGTTACGTTTATACAACCCGAAAGCCCAAACGGAAGTACATACAGACGCTTCAAAGTATGGATATGGTGGTATGCTCTTGCAGAAAGATTCAGAAGATCAAGCATTTCACCCAGTCCAATATTTGAGCCGAAAAACTAAGCCTGCTGAGGAAAAATATCATTCTTATGAGCTTGAGGTTCTGGCTATAGTAGAAGCATTAAAAAAATGGCGTGTTTATTTGCTTGGGATTAAGTTTAAAATAGTTACGGATTGCAACGCATTTGCAATGACCTTGCAGAAGCGTGGTGATATTCCATTAAGAGTTTCACGTTGGGTACTATTTTTACAGGATTTTGACTATAGCATTGAGCATAGAAGTGGTAGCAAAATGAAGCATGTCGATGCATTGAGTCGTATATGTTGTCTAATGCTGGAAGACTCACTTCATCATAGATTGCAGCAAGCACAAGGTGAAGACCTTTGGATTAAGGCAGTGTTAGCAGTTTTGGAGAACAGCACGTATGATGATTTTTATGTAAAGCACGGTATTTTGTACAAGGATCCCATTAAGGAACTTGTTGTAGTACCGTCATTAATGGAAGAGGAAATTATTCGAATGGCACATAAGCAGGGACATTTTTCAGCAAAGCGTACTCAGGAGGCGATTGAGAAAACATTCTATATTCCGCAGCTATCAGTCAAAGTACCTAAAATTGTTCAGAGTTGTATTGAATGCATTGCTTCGGAAGGTAGAGCAGAAAGAAAGAAGGATTTTTAGCTCCAATTAGCAAAGAAGGTAAACCGCTAGGAACTTACCATGTTGATCATGTGGGTCCAATGACCCAGACCTCTAAGAACTACAACTATATTTTTGTTGTAGTCGATGCGTTTACAAAATTTGTTTGGCTCTATCCAACTAAAAATACCACAGCAGAAGGAGTAGTAGATAGACTTAAGAAGCAATCAGCTATATTCGGAAATCCGAAGCGCATAATTTCAGATAGAGGAGCAGCTTTTATTTCTAATATGTTTAAAGAATATTGTGAGTTTGAGGGTATACAGCATTTAATGATAGCCACAGGTGTTCCACGAGGAAATGGACAGGTAGAACGGATGCATAGAATTGTTTTACCAATGCTATCAAAGTTATGTTATGAAAGCCCAAATCAGTGGTATAAGCATGTTGATGTAGTGCAACAGGCAATTAACAGCACACCACCTAGAAGCACTAAAGTTTCTCCATTTAGATTGTTAACTGGAACTGAGATGAGACTCAACCAGATATCTGTTTTGCGTGAACTATTGGATGAATCGCATATAAAAGAATTAGATAATGATAGAGAATCTGTGCGTGAGGAAGCACAAGCAAATATAAATAAGCTGCAACAGGAGAATCGTAAAACGTTCAATAAGAACCGAAAAATTGAAGTTAAATATAAGGTCAATGATCTAGTAGCTATTAAGCGAACGCAGTACGGTACCGGAATGAAGCTTAGAAGCAAATTCTTTGGTCCATATAAGGTTATTAAAGTTCAATCTCATGGAAGATATGAGGTAGAGAAAATTGGTGACCATGAAGGTCCTGGAAAGACAACAGTCTAAAACAGTCGCAGAATACATGAAAAAATGGCAGTCTTAAGTAAAGCAGTAAGAATTACGATCATTCGAGCCGAATGAACTGTCAGGCTGGCCGATTGTGGGAGTTGAATTAAGACGCAGGCATAATTATATCGTTTATCATTTAAGTTCAGTTAGTTAGTCAGTAACGTTTGAATGCATAAAATGAATAAGTGCAGCCCTGAGTTATTTCGATATTAGTAGCGATGCATCGATAAGAAAACCGATGTTCACTTCTTCTTCTTCTTCTTGATCGTGCCGAACAAGTTGGTTCAAAAGTTGCCCGCGTAAAGTTATTAATAAATATTGTATTCATTTAAATAAGAAAATATGTTAAAATATATAATGCAAAGTAAACAATAAACATCATTTAATCCATTAACACTCGGAAATCCTACATATATATATATATATAGGGTCGGAGAGGCTTCCTTCACAAAACCATTATACCCTTATTTTCCCATTTTATGGGTTAAGGGTATAAAAATCGGCAGTACTTGCTCCAATGCTGCAGTCATTAAATTCATTTATTCACGAAGTGAAGGAAAATGGTATTAAATGTGAATTGATTCGAGTTGGAGGGCGTTTGCTACACGTCCCTATTGCATATGACGCTAAGTTCCCTCTTTGGTACTAAAGAACTAGTGAAGTGGGCTAGCTGAAGCCACCGAACGGGTCGCAGGTTGCGGATAGCGCAAGGCCTCCGGTGGAGGTTAGCTGCGAATAGCGACCTGTCGTGAATAGGCAGTCCCGGACAACAGCGCGTACCAAACCGTATGTGGTACCGACAAGGCGCTTCTCTGACCGTATTTAATACATAGTCTTACGCACACCCAAATCCCTACACGTGTTCCTACCCATATCCTATCCCCAACATCTCACAAGGGCAGTGGTGACGTCCTAAGGCAAGGGTGCCGCTTCCCCTCCCTAAGCCAGGGTGTTATGCGTTCCGTGCCCATTAGTTGGTTTGCAGTCAGGGGTAACCGACTGTATTTGGACGGAGCCTCATTGATACCTGGCCGCCTCGGTGAGTATACCTGGCCCAGCGTGTTAATGGGAGCTTTGACACGCTGGTACTTCTCTCCCCTACACTTGTGGGATTTTTATGGATCAAAACGCAAATTTTTCAAAATTTAACAAGCGGGACTTAACCGCATCACAGGTAGCAGAACGGATAGAGGAGGCGGCCCGAAGAGTGCTGCAAAGCTGAAGGGCTCGACCCCGAAGCAGAGCGCCTCGAAAGGTGTAGAGACTTTCAAGTCTCAAGTGGCCGACAGTGAGGCCACCAAACGGACTGAAAGCAGAGTAGGGTTCGCAGTGCCTGGCATTGCTCCGGCGGCTGTCCCGCTGGCGATCGTTGCCAGCAGGAGACGCCGCAACACCCTCTTCCGGAAGGTCAAGGCAGCAACCTCTTCCGGCGGCAGGTCAGCCTGACCCGGAGACCCACTGAGGCAGGGCCTTAGCGGTGCTGGCCGTAAGTGGTACCTCCGGTACCTTGGACGTGGCATGAAGCCGGAAGAGGCTCGTAGAAAAGCCCTGGAGCACCGTGCCCTGAACGCGTCTCCTGTGGAAAGAGTCGACGACCAGGCCGTTGCGGGAAGAAAAAGGCAGCTGCACCACACGTCTCCGTCTGATCTCCCCAAGATCGATCCGAAGAGGCAGAAGAACGCTGCAGCTCTGGAGGGCTCAAGAACCTCACTTGGCGCGAAGCGTCTGAAGGCGGCCACTTACACCAGTGTAGCCAAGGGCACATACTTGGCTGTTCTGGCATGTGACTACCCAAACAGGCTTCTGTCGAAGGAAGAGCTGTCGGCGGTGGAGCAGGCACTTGTCGACGAGATGAGGAAGGGCTGGACCTCAACTCTCAACGGCATCCAGTTCCAGGATGGTCTAGTCTTGGTAGACTGCATGGACAACGATGCCAAGGAGTGGCTAGAGTCGAAGGAGCCATACGTCAGCACCACGGTGGGCGTGAAGCTTCGCACGTGTTTGCAGAAGGACCTGCCGGTGACCAACATTGTCACTCTGTACCTGCCTCGCACGGCTGGTGAGACGGTGGAGAAGTCCCTTGGTCTGCTCAACGAGCAAAATAAGGGTCTCCTCACCGAAACATGGCGCGTGATCCGGCACTTGGAGTCGAGTGGCGGTAAGGTGTTGACGTTGGGAGTGAACGATGAGGCGCTCGCGCTTCTCAAAAATAGGAGCTTGCTGATGAGTTACCTCTTCGGCCAGCTGAAGTGCCGCCTGCATAAGAAGCAGGAGCAGGTGGTTGTGGGAGCGTCCACGGAGGTGAACGCTGCCGATGTGCCCGGGACGTGATCGGCAGCAGCCAAAGTGGCGCCCTCCTGCCCCCTCACAGTTGAGGCAGCAGAGGCTGAGGCGTTAGCGAAAATAGATGCCGAGTTGGACTCGGTATCTCTTCAGGGGCTGGACCTGTCGCGCCTACAAGTAGAGGAGCACACCAGCAATGAGAAGCCACCCGATGATGAGCGGAAACCTACCGAGACGCAGTCAGAGGCCTATCTGACGCTATCGGAGGGTGAAATAGAGCTCTAAGGATGGTGGTCACCAGCGTGGCACAGATCAACCTGCATCACGCGAGGGCAGCTTCGGCTGTCATCGGCAGGTTGGTCTCCAGGTCTGACCTGGGGCAGGTGCTCATCCAGGAGCCTTGGGCCGTCAGAGGCAGCATCTGCGGCCTAAATCAAGTGATTATGCAATTAATTGCAGACGTTAGGGAGGCATCACCGAGAGCTTGTATTTTGGTGCGAAAGAACATTAACTTTCTCTGTCTCTCCAAATTTTTCAACAGAGATCTAGTAGCGGTGATGACTACTGGCGATTTCGGGAGTATTGTGGAGGCGTCAGCATACTTCGCGGGTGATGTGACGGATGCCCCCCACCAGAGGTCCAGGATCTGGTGCAACACTGTAGCAGCAAAAAACTACCCCTGCTGCTAGGTTGCGATGCCAATGCACACAGTGTTGCATGGGGAAGCACGGACAACAACAGCAGCAGTGAGTGTTTACTTGATTATCTGGTATCCAGGGATCTCACCGTCTTTAATGTGGGGGCTGAACCCACTTTTATTACTAAAACTAGGGCCGAAGTGCTTGATATCACTTTCGGCAATGAGGGGGGCTCCCGGTTGGTTCGCAACTGGAAGGTCTTCTCAGAACCGTCAATGTCGGACCACCGAATCATTCTCTTCGACATCCACAGCAACCTCAGTTTCAGCAGGGCTATCAGGAATCCACGACGGACTGACTGGTCACTCTATCAGTCCTGTCTAGGATTAAATCTGAGCAGACTGAACCAGAGTAGGAGAGTATCCTCTCCGGAGGATCTCGAACAACTCTCAGTAGAAGTAGGCGAGACTATCTTGGATGCGTATCATGCAAGCTGTCCTGTCAAACAAATAGACTCCAGCAGGGACGTTCCTCGGTGGAACAAGAAGCTAGGGCTGCTTCGTGCAGAAGTTAGGAAGCTGTTTAACACAGCTAAGAAGAGTAGCAACAAATGGGAGTTATATACCAAAAAGCTAACAGAGTATAACAAGGAAATCCGGTATAGTAAGCGGGCTCACTTTCGGAAATTCTTTTCCAGTATAGAGCAAGCCGCACCAGCGGCCAGAGTGTTTAGGGCGATCTCAAAAGGTAAAGTACTCTCTGAACTTTGCCTAAAGAGATCGGATGGTTCGTTCACAGAGGATGAGAAGGAGAAGGCGGAACTCCTCCTGCAAACTCACTTCCCTCAGAACCATTTCAAACGCAGACAGCAGTTACGAAAGGATCCCAACAGGAGACCTGACTGGAGCCTGGCTGCAGCGATCGTAACTGAGCAAAAGATTAGGTGGGCAGTGAGTACACTTAGTCCGAGTCCCACGCGATTGAGAGATGTGCCTCCTTCAATATGAGAGGGGTTACCATCGTAGGGACATAGCCATTTTCTCAGATAGTTAGGCAGCAATCAAAGCATTTAGTGCACACAAGATTGTTTCCAGACTAGTATGGCAATGTGTGTTGGTTTGGTAGTAATAATAAAGTTACCATCTACTGGGTACTAGGGCATGCGGGGATTCCCGGCAATGAAGTGGCTCAATAGGTTTGGTAGTAATAATAAAGTAACCATCTACTGGGTACCAGGTCATGCGGGGATTCCCGGCAATGAAGTGGCCGACATCATGGCTAGAAAGGAGGCTAGTACTCCTCTTCATGGTCCGGAACCTTTCTGTGGGCCCAGGGGTCATCAGTCAGAGCAGTCATGCGGATCTCATGACAGCTTGCGAGAACTTCTGGCGATCGTCGCAAGGGACAAGGCAGAGTAAACGTCTGCTAAGTAGTTACAACAGCAAAAAGACCAAGGAATGTTTAGAGTTAAGCAAAGAATCTCTCCGAATAGTCACGGGTTTCCTGACCGGGCATTGCAGACTGCGTAAGCATCTGCGCAATCTTAAGATAGGGGAAGAGAGTCTTTGCAGACTCTGCTTAGAGGAGGCCGACATCATCGCATTTTTGCGTTCGATTGGCCTGTTTGAGGAGCTTTAGCTCAGAAACTGGGACGAGGGGCATAATAGACCCTAGTGGTCGCAGTGCACCACCCTCAGACAAACCATTATTATTATTAAGTTCCCTCTTTTGCTAACGAAGCGGTCTTAATTTGTCAGCCTTTTTGTCAGGCTTTTGCACCTTTGCACTACCATGCTGGTGCAAAGGTCCTTATTGGGTTGTTAAGGCAGCAAGTTTGGGTGGTCAATGCCTGAAGCATAGGTACTGCAGTTGTTAAAAATTGCGTACACTACTTTTGAAGTAAGCCAAAACTGCTGGGTTAAATAATGGGAAATCTACCAGCAGACCGTCTACGAGAAGGTCGGCCATTTAGGGTATCTGGCGTGGATTTCTGTGGGCCATTTTATGAGAGCTACAGAATTAGAGGGAGACCACCTGTAAAAATGTACGTTGCCGTTTTTGTTTATTTCGCCTCAGGGGCGGTCCATTTAGAATTAGTCGCAGATTTGTCCACTGACGCCTTTCATTGGGAGACGAGACGCGACGAACTTCGTGAGAGCGAGCAGCGTGCTGAGAGAGTTGCAAACAGCGTTTTGAGACAGCCAGGAAAACTGAAGGAGTACGCAGCGGAGAGAGCTGTGCAATGGAGGTTTATCCGTCCGAGGGCACCGCACTTAGGCGGGCTGTGGGAAGCAGCAGTAAACGCTGCCAAACACAGGCTGGTGCGAAGGGCAGGCGATGCCAACGATTTGAGCACGCATCTGGTGTAGATCGAAGCGTTGCTCAATTCCAGGCCGATCGTGGCAGACAGACTAGCGACCCCTCGACGGAGATTCTTACTCCAGGGCATTTTCTCATCAGCCAGCCTTTGCTGGGGCCGAAGAGTTATACAACAAGCACGTACCCGCATATTTGAGGCGGTGGCGACAGTTGTTGGTGCTCAAACTGCACTTTTGGCGCAAGTGGTCCAAGGACTACCTGCTGAGCCTGCAGCAACAAGCGCAGTGCAGCAGAGACGAGGCCAACCGAGCACGAAGACAACACCCCCCCGCAAAGATGGATAATCGAGCGCGTAACACGCGCAATACGTGGAGATGACGGCAAGATGCGAGTGGCCGGAATAAGACCGCCGCGTTATTAGGCGGCCAGTACACAAGTTGGCGCCGATTCCAAATGAAGAGTGTCAAAGACCGGCGCCCAACAACGGGGCCGGATTGTTGGAAGAAATATTATACATTAGTAGTTAACATTCTAGCTTTAATTTGTAGTAGCATAAGTTAGTTAAGAGAACTATTTGAATAAAGTCTTGTTATGCTAAGCGCTGTTTTAATGTTAACGTTTAAGCCGATCGAAAATCTGCTGACGGCGATTTTGTTTTGCATGCAGCCGACTGTGGTCAATAGTTGAAAACCATCTAAGGCCACCACATTTAATTCGTTGTTAAAGTTAAAATAAACCGCGTCTCTTCATTTTACAAGTTTATTTTAAATCTAAAAACTATTAGAATTTTCAAAGCCATTGACTCATCAATAATACTTGCATTCAGCAATTTTAGAGCTATAGACTAAGAAGGGAGCACAATTAATTTTTAAAGTCGTAATGCATTCACCTTAAATACAATAAAAATAATTACTCGTTTAGTGCACACTTCTTATACACTTAACTCATAAAAATGGTTAAAAGTGTATTATTGTTTTGATCAAATACATGTAACAGACAGAAGGAAGAATCTCCGACCAAACGTAAATATTTTTGGTCAACAACAACAGCCGAGTCGATATAGTCATGTCTATCTGCCGTCCGTCTATCCGTCTATCATAGACTGTAGGAGCTAGAGGCTCCAAATTTGAAACTTAAGCCCGCCTCAGTGCAAGGCAGTACAGGTTTGTATTTAAAATATTGATTACTTCTTTTTTTTAGTTTACTAACGGTATCGATTTACACAAAAGAAACACTGGAATTTTAAAATTGTGAAAAAGGGGAAATTAAAAGTTTGAACAAAACCGGTTATGAAACAAAGGAAATATCGTAGTTTGGAGTTGAGTCGTTATGCAAAAATGCAAGCATTTTCTCAATCAATTAATCTTTAAAAGACAAGCAAAATAGGGAATGCATATGTATATTGAGGGCTTAAACTGTTCTCCAAGTTGGTGATTTTCGACACACACTTTTGGTGTTCCCCAAAAGTACAAGAGCAGAGTAAATTTTTAACACAGAAGTGGTTAGGATGTTGCTAAATATTTCGAAAGTTCCTAATTTCACATATTCTGAATGTTTACTTAAAACTAGCAGCGCATCAAAGAACGTTTAAAAATATTGCAATTATTTGATTTTGTCATTAATTGGCGTAAAAAGCAGGACGACTTACCTCTCGATGGTATGTATTAGAGCTCTTCTTCTGGTTTTGCTGTATACAGATGGAAAATCTTCACACGCGGCCAAATTAGATGCATCATGAAAAAGGTGTATATTTATAAAATCAATCACAGTGCCATTAATTTCCCATCGACATCGCATAAATCCTTTTCGAGACCATTTGCACTTAAAAGATAAATGAAAGTTTAACACAATTTGAAAGAAAGTTTGCTTACTCGCCAAAGAATTCATGCATGTCAAACCGTTTATAATATGTAGTTAGTTTATTTCATACTACAATTCTTCTTTGCAGCTTTGCAATAACAATGTTAAACAAAGTAGAGGTTGTGGCGGCAAATATGTAAAAAATATTGTTTTGTGTCTACAATATTTCAAAAACTGTTTTCCCGTTCCGATTTCAGTTAATTCATTAATTTAAAACGCAAACGATATGTTGTTTTTTTTTTCAACTCTACACAGTTTTCTGGTTATTATACATTTGACTTTTTCAAACAACAAAAATAAAACAAGTAAGAAGGCTCTAGACGAGAAATCCCGACTAGGACAAACCCTTAACCCCATATGTAGCCCGTACAGTCATTTGTTTGTATTTACCGTAACCAATATGATCAAACTTCAAACTGCGATAACTCCGGTGTTTCTTAACCGATTTTGATCATTTTCTTTGTAAATGTTCATTATTTTATTTATAGTTTAAAACCTGTGAAGTAGGCCCAGCCTCCTCCACATTAGTTGGTTATATTCATATAATTAAGATATTAGAATTACAATTATCAATTGAAGGCAGTATTATTTTTATATACTTTAGTATTATGAAGTCGCAAGGAGCGCAGCTGAATCACTGTTATTTCATGTTTTCATTATCATTTGTTATCATCTTTCATTATTAGTAATTAAGTTAGTCCAAGAAGGAAACAATTAGCGCAGAGTGGCTACCCGCGAACGAGCATAGAACCCACCACGGTCGCTAAAAGGGCGTGGTGAAAAAGGGAGTGAGAGGCGACGACAAGGTCCGAAGACGATCGAGGCGGAGAGTTAGTTAGACATGTCCCGTTGTTTAGGGGCGTGGCATCCAATGTTTTGATGCATAACTTTGTCAGATGTGAACATCTACCTTCATGTCAATTTTGGTGGCAATAGCTTGAAAACTGTAGAAGATACAGGCATTTTTGTTTATAATTGGAGGGGGGCTGGAGGCGGAAAAGGTGGGCGTGGCATCCAAACTTTTGATGCAATTTTTTGGGGAATGTCACCAGCTATCTTGCCATCAAATTTGGTGACTCTAGCCTTAAAACTGGCGAAGATACGGGCATTCCGGTTTTTTTAGGGCGGTAGGGCGTGGCCCCTCGTTTGGGGCGTGGCATCCAAAGTTTTGATGCATATCTGTGTCAGATGTTAGCATCTACCTTTATGCTAATTTTGATGGCTACAGCTTGAAAACTGTAGAAGATACAGGCGTTTTTGTTTATAATTTGAGGGCGGCTGGGGGCGAAACAGATGGGCGTGGCATCCAAACTTTTAATGAAATTTTTTGAGGAATGTCACCAGCTATCTTGCCATCAAATTTGGTGACTCTATCTACTAAAATGTGGGATATATATGTGTTTTATCGATTTGCACTTCGAGGTGTATCGACTTGTTATCGATTTCCCAGGCCCTCTGAGGTCGTAGAGCCCTAGATTTAACACTTTGTCTGACGAAGACATGTACCAAGATATTTGCAAAGTTGCAAGGCTCTAGCTTTAAGGGTGTCAAAAAAAAAATTTTTTTTTCGGTTAAATAAACGGTACAGTGGTTACAGGGATGAACAAAAAATATAGGGATTTTTTTTTATTTCTTTTAATTTTTTTTTCTCAACAAATAAGATTCAAAGAGTGATGGTGGGAAAAAATATATATATATTATACATTATAAAAAAATAATTATTATTAATATTAAACATAATAAATAATCAAGACTTGTGCGTGCAAAGAAAAAAATATAAACAAATAATAACAAGTAAGAAGGCTCTAGTCGAGAAATCCCGACTAGGACATACCCTTAACCCCATACTTAACCATTACAGTTACTTATGTATATTAAATCAGTGACCAATATAACCAATCTTCAAAATGCAATATCTCCGGTGTTTCTGAACCGATTTTGATCAAATTTTTTTAAATGTTCATTACTTTATCCCTAGTTTAAACCTCATTTTCACAATATTGAAATTCAAGATTTTTTTGTTATCGATCACATGTGTATATCGGAAACCAGAAATGTTATCGAAAATTAAAAGCAAACTTGATCTGCTCATGGTATAGGAGAGTTTAAGAGTCAAGTTTGTAGTCTCTAGCTCTTATAGTCTCTGAGATCGGCGAGTTCATAGACAGACGGACAGACAGACAGACGGACAGACAGACAGACGGACAGACAGATAGACAGACAGACGGACAGACAGACAGACGGACATGGCTAGATCGACTCGGCTGTTGATGCTGATCAAGAATATATATACTTTATGGGGTCGGAGATGCTTCCTTCTGTCTGTTACATACATTTGCACAAAACCATTATACCCTTATTTACCCATTTTATGGGTTAAGGGTATAATAAAAGAATAAAATGGAGAAGCCAACAATCAGTGAACCCAAAACGGAGGCCGGCGACGTAAACAACCCTGGCGTGGGTGTACAATGGGTATACCACTGCCGGAAGGAAGATCTGGAAACAATTGCGCAGGATTTCGGCTTGACTAAATGTACTACGGTAAATGAGTACAGGAAACTGGTATGTACATTCATAAGGCAAGGTGGCCACACTTCAGATATATATACCCGATTAGCGGAGTGGGAGTTGCGGGTCGCACCATCCGGTTCATCAGTCGTTGTGTCTCGTCCACGACAGAAATCGGACTCTGAGGTCGTAATCCCTTCAGCGCGGGCGAGCGTCACGGCAAACTTCCTCTCACCCGTTAACAATGCCAATTATAACCTATCTGGCAATACCCATGCACATGCCAATGCACCAATCCACATGAACACACATACCCCTAGCTTTAGAGTGGGTTCACCTGTACGAATTACCGAGGATGATAATCCGATGAGACGGGTGAACAACTTCGATGTAGGTGGGTCAGGTAACCCCAGAAACGGTTGGGTCGTCCCGGAGCTGGTGAGGAAATGGGGTATACGATTTGATGGGAGTACAGATCCACTAGTATTCATAGAAGCCATCGAGGACAGGGCAATGGCACACGAAATAGGGTTGGATAGGTTACCCCGGGCAATGAGCGAATTATAAAATTATAAATTGTCTTGTGCCTAGCCAGACTGAGATTTATACCCAGGTAAAATACTACTTTACAAACCTCATTTCCATAATTTTGAAATTCAATATTTTTTGTTATCGATCCCATGTGTATATCGAAAACCAGAAGTGTTATCGATAATTTGAAACAAACTTGATCTTCTCATGGTATAGGAGAGTTTAAGTTACAAGTTTGACGTCTCTAGCTCTTTTAGTCTCTGAGATCTACGCGTTCATACAGACGTACAGACAGACAGACGGACAAACAGACATGGCTAGATCGACTCGGCTATTGATGCTGATCAAGAATATCTGTCTGTTACATACATTTGCACAAAACCATTATACCCTAATTTACCATTTTATGGGTTAAGGGTATAAAAAGTGCAGCAACTACGGAGGCAACCACACAGCTAAGTACAGAGGCTGCCCAATTTAAAAGGAGCTTAAGTGTCGCTTCCATCATCGCGTGAAAACAGCACGCTCTCAAAACGCACCGCCTTCATACATTTCATCGAAGACCAACCCTGACGTCTTTTTTTCGACTGCAGCCAAGTTATCTTTTGGTCCCTCACCTGTTATTAAAAACGCGACCCATGCTGCCTAAGATCAGGACTGATGCCTACTGCTTTTAATCCAGGCTCCCAAGCAAAACATGTAGATCTTAGCAACGAACGAGACAACAAGTCAACTTTGAATCAATGATATGTAATATGTAGCAACGTTTAACATGGTTCATGTCATTTATGCAAGAAACAATGCAAAATATAATACCAAATCAAAATACTTTGGTGGAGTTGGTTGTATCACTACAATCAAAATAATCAATGGCCTCACTACGTATATCCACGTGGAATGCCAATGGTGTTTTACAGCATAAACTTGAGTTAGCTTAATTTCTACTCGACAACCACATTGACAATTTGCAACTTTTCTAACACACCTAACAAACAAGTATAATTTTACTATAAGCGGATACTCATTCTACGGAACCAACCATCCCGATGGCAAGGCGCACTGCGGGACTGGTGTCTTGATTAAAAGCCGGCTGAAGCACCACTTCCACAATGATTTTGCCAAAAACTATCTACAGGCCACATCCTTAAAAATACATCTGGATAGTGGTAACCAACTTGCAGTTTCTGCCATCTACTGCCCCCCGCGATACTCCATATCTGAAGACCAATTCATGGAATTTATAGCAGCAGGGAACTATAATGCCAAGCACACTCACTGGGGAACTCGTCTTGTGACTCCAAAAGAAAAGCAGCTGTACAACGCAATTATGAAACCAAAGAACAGGCTCAGCCACTTCTCTCCTGGCACACCAACACACCGGCCCACTGACCCCAAGAAACTGCCCGACTTAATTGAATTTGCAGTCACCAAAAATATTCCGCGGAACCTGATTCGCGCCGAATGTCTCTCGGAGTTATCATCTAACCACTAAACTAGCCAAAGCGTTAACACTTGAAGAAGAACATGTCCAGCGCCGATACATTGAGCAATTATCAACATCCAGCTCGAAAAACTCACTGTGAAAAGCTCACCCAGCTCTCAGCCAACCGACAAAAGCAGAGATGCCCCTAAGAAACCAAGCTGGCGGCTGGGCCCGAAGCGATGAAGAAAGAGCCAACACGTTTGCTGTTCACCTGCAAAAAGTTTTCCAACCGAAGCCTGCTACAAACTCGTTCGTTCTATCGACTGTATTAAACGACACCCACTCACAACATGAGCCCATTAAATTTCGCCCGAAAGAAGTCGCAAAAGTTATTATCCAGGAACTAAACCCCAAAAAATCTCCGGGTCTAGACCTAATAACACCAAAGATGATCATTGAGCTTCCCTATTGTGCCGTCTGTGTTGTCTGCCACTTATTCAATGCGATCACACGACTCGGGCATTTCCCAGAAAGATGGAAAAAGTCTATCATCATAATGATACCAAAGCTGGGAAAGGATCAAACAGTCCCCTCGTCGTATAGACCTATAAGCCTTTTATCGTGTCTATCAAAACTGTTCAAAAAATGCTTGATGACTCGGATAAATCCATTTCTGAACCTTCATAACATAATCCCGTCGCACCAATTCGGCTTTCTCCAAAAACACGGAACTATTGAACAGGTCAATCGCATAACTTCAGAAATTCGAGGCGCGTTTGAAAATCGAGAATACTGTACTGCAATTTTTCTGGATGTGGCTCAGGCGTTTGAAAGAGTCTGGTTGGAAGGGCTGATGTATAAGATCGAATCAACGCTTTCAGCAAACACACATAAACTGTTAAAGTCGTACCTCTACGACAGGAAGTTTGCAGTAAGATGCAACACTGCAACATCAAGCGAACACCGTATTGAAGCCGGCGTTCCTCAGGGAAGCGTACTTGGACCAACACTCTACGTTCTCTACACAGCAGACATTCCTACATCCAGGGGACTTACAACTTCAACCTTTGCTGACGATACAGCTATTCTTAGCCGATCTCGATGTCCACTGCAAGCCACATCGCAACTCGCTCGTCATCTAGTAAACATGGAAAAATGGCTATCAGACTGGCGAAATAAAGTAAACGAACAAAAATGTAAACATGGAACTTTCACTCTTAACATGAAAGATTGTCCACCACTTACGCTTAACAATACCCCACGCCCGAAAAAAAAAAACGAAGTAACGTACCTAGGAGTGCACCTGGACAGAAGGCTTACATAGCGCAGGCACATTGAAGCTAAGAGAACACAACCAAAAAAACTAAAAGCCAATAGCCTCCACTGACTTATCAACGCTCGCTCCCCGCTACGCCTTGACTACAAGCACCGACTACTTACTAATAGACATGCCATGGTGTGCAAAATCGGTACCAGCTTCTGGCGACATCTCTCTCTCTCTCGGGTGTTGACAGAGGCCAGCCGAACGCAATGCGCCGCTCAATTTGCAGGCGTAGCGTGGCGCTAGGGAATTACAAGGCATTGTGTCGCTGGCTTTCGCTGCGACCACATCAAGTAACCCACCCCTACTTTATGCAAGCGCTGGTATGCCAGCGATCGTATGTATGGCAGTATGAGGAGTACTTCTACAGAAAGACGTTACTTTACATTTGTACTCACCACTCGATCGCGTATTAGAAATAAAGGATTTGGGCATTATTCTTGACTCAAAATTAAAGTTAATTCTCATATAATGTGCATGGTTAATAATGCCATTAATGTCGTTGGTTTCATCAAGCGGTGGTCGAAAGAGTTTAACGATACCTACACAACTAAAATAATTTATACATCCCTAGTGCGTCCCATCCTTGAATATGGATCTTGTGTGTGGTCTACGCAATACAGGATTCATAAGGATAGAATTGAATCTGTTCAGAAGAAATTTCTTTTATTTGCACTTAGAAGTTTTAACTGGGTTCCCGGAGTTGATTTGCCTTCGTATTTAAGTAGACTTCTATAAATTAACCTTTCTTCTCTTTTAAACCGAAGAACTATGCATGGAGTGTTATTTGTTACTAATCAGCTCAATGGTGAAATCGACTCACCCATTCTATTAAGTCGAATAAACTTAACTGTCCCTATTAGATCTTCTCAAAACATTGTACCTATATTAACCTTGATTGTTGCTCTAGCAACTATCTAATGCATGAACCGTTTCGTGTAATGTGCTCAGACTACAAAAAGATGTTTTCACTTGTTTCCTTTGGGGCCTCCATTGCTTAACTAAAAATATCCAAACTGCTTTACTTAACTAGTCATAGTCACTAATCACTAATCTTGTGAACTGATTGGGTTTTTCGCAATCCTTGCAACAAATGTTTGATCATTAAATTTTAATGTATATTTATGTAGATTTGGACGTAGACGTACTAACGAACAGTACCATCAAGTGGCCCAACGATACCAAGCATTGGCTTGTTAACGCGCGGACCCAAGCAAAAATGCTACCACCTCCCGCCCGATCGACCGAGAGGCACACCGCATAACGTGCGGTTACGTAGATCGCGAACATGTAGACAAATGACATAAGACTAGCTTTTTAAGAGAACCAAGAGAAGTGGCACCATTTATTAATTGAGATAAATCATTATAGTTGGAACATAAAATACGGAAAGGATTATGAATAGTATAGTTAGAGTGACAGGCTTGAAGAGCAATTGGTAGGAAATTCCTAGTCCGTATGATCGGAACTGCAAAACTAATCTGGCTGATTAATTCCGAAGAATCAATTTCACCGTTTATTAGTTTATGTAAAAAGATTACACCTAGCATTGTTCTCCGAACAGCAAGAGAAGGAAGATTTATTAGTAAAAGTCTACTGTGGTAGGAAGGTAAGTTAATGTTAGTATCACAATTAAGTCCCCTAAGGGCAAAGAGCAGAAATTGTTTTTGTACTGATTCTATTCTATCCTGGTGAATCCTGTATTTGGGATACCAAATACAAGATCCATATTCAAGAATAGGACGTACCAAAGAAGTATAAAGAGATTTTGTTATGTAGGGATCGTCAAATTCTTTCAACCAGCGCTTAATGAACCCCAAGGTACTAGAGGCTCGATTTGCTACTGAAGAGATATGCTTGTGAAATTTAAGTTTTGGGTCAAAAGGATACCTAAATCATCAACCCATTCAATGCGATCGAGTGGACTACCATCAAGAAAATATATATTTAAAAAAGGCAGGCGTCTATAAAAGGACATTGCTTTACATTTATTGCAATTAAGATTTAACAAGTTAACGCGACACCAAGTTTGGAAATTATCTAAGTCTTTTTGTAATTTTTGAGCAGACAACGTAGTAGTACCTGACATTCATAATTTTACATCGTCAGCATACATCAGAACTCGAGAATGGTCAATTACTGATGGCAGATCATTGATGAACAGTGTGAATAATAACGGTCCAAGGTGACTTCCTTGCGGAACACCGGACGTGACATGAACCACCTTTGAGACAGAACCCTTAAAACTGACTCTTTGTGTTCTATGAATTAAATATTCCCTTATCCACCGAATGAGATTGCTAGGAAAACCTAAAAGTTGAAGTTTATGAAGTAAAAGGTAGTGATTAACTGAGTCAAACGCCTTACTGAAATCAGTGTAGATAACATCCGTTTGCATTTTATTTTGATAACCCTTAATAATATGTGAAGTAAATTCTAACAGGTTAGTGGTGGTAGATCTTTGTTTCACGAATCCATGCTGGCACGGTGATATTAAGGATCTACAAAAATGTTGCAATTGAGAAGTTATCAATTTCTCAAACATTTTTGGGATAGCAGACAATTTGGAGATACCCCTATAGTTTGGAATGGAGACTTGTCTCCTTTTTTATGGAGCGCTATAATAAATGATTCTTTCCAGATGTTTGGAAATGAACATTGCTCAACAGACAAAATAAACAATTTGTGCAAAGGCTTTAAGAGACCGTCAGCGCAGTACTTAAGCACACAGCTAGGTACGCCGTCAGGTCCTGGGGAAAATATTGGCTTAATACCTTGTAGATCACGTAGTAATGAACACTCCGTGATTCTAGGTTCAAAAATGCAATTAGAGCTATCAACCCGATACGGGTAAGGCAGATCAACCTGAGTATCAATTAAACTATATGTTGTTTGAAAAAATTCTGCAAACAAATCGGCAATGGCCTGATCTGAGTTGGTCGACTTGTTTTCAAATAATACATTTGATGGAAGTGTTGATGACTTTCGCTTCGAATTAACGAAGTCAAAGAACCTCTTAGGATCTTGCTGGAACTGTAGTATGCACCGACTCAGGTAATTTTTATAACATAAGTTATTTATGACCGAAAAACTGGAACGCGCGATCAAGTAAGATGAGTAATGAGCAGAAGAGGCAGATTTTGTTTAACTCTTATAAAGCGTAGACTTTCGATTTTTAAGGGCTGTCAACTCTCGTGTAAGCCACGCAGGTTTGTTATTTCTACTTGGCTTACCAAAAGGGACACACATGTCAAATAAATTGTATAAGGTGCTATAAAAAATACTGATTGCCGTATCCAAGTCCCCAGAACCATAGAGAGACGACCAGTCAACAAGTGCCAAGAGCTGGGTAAGTTTCACTAAATCGGTTTTCCGAAATTGACGTATCCGTCCTAATGGTTCACTACACTGGCTTACAGCACATGCATGCAAAGTGATCAACACCTCCAGTGTCGGGTGGTATAAGTCTTCAGGAGTGGATATGGGAGGGGATCTTGACACAGAGATAGTGGAAGGATCCAAAACAAAAACCAAATCAAGCATTCTAGCAAGAGAATTTGGTATACCATTGATCTGACTCAATGATATTTCAAATACACCAACCAGAAAATCAGTCTGCACTATGGGGGTCAACGCGCTTGAGTCCGGACTTGATATCTATAGAACCACTTAATATTACTGCCTCAGAGGGAAAGTCAACATCACCAGCAATAAGCACCCCACCGGCACGACGCAGTGGGCGGTCCTTTCTATAGAATACAGAATCTGTTAAATAAAATATTCTATACAGAATCTGTTAGATAAAATTTCAGAATTTAGTATGACTTGTCTTAACCACGTTTCCGTGAAGGCAACGGCATGAAGGGAAAAAGATTGGCTATTAAGATACAAAGTTCTAAGTTTACTACAAATTCCTCTAACATTACTTTAAAAAGAAGACTTACCCACTGAACCAAAAGTTCGTAAACGATATCGCTATCTGCACATACGCGAAACATTAACGTGCAAAACTGTTGCGAAAACATGCGCCAACGATACTCAAACGAATCACTAGTCGCTCAGTTTGTGGCAGACAAAGTTTCGTTTTCGAACGCTCGCAAACGATCCGTTTACGAGCCTATTACGATAATTTTTACGAGCCTTATGTGATATCTTTTGCGGCTCGGTTCAGACAACGATAGCAAAAACCACAAAAATAACAGCTTCAGTTCTTAGTTTTTCTACAATGTTCGTTTAAGTATTGTTTTCGGGCTCGAATGCGATAGTTTTACGAAACTCTCGCTTGACGTTCGCTTCGTGGTGCAGTGGGTACATACATTAACTGATGCTATAAACAATGCCTGGAGCGAGATATACTTAAATTACTCAAAAGCTGAAATAACTTCATAAATCCTATTAGAAAGGAAGTCAAATAACTTCATAAATCCTATTAGAAAGGAAGTCATATCCTTTCTAGTAGGATTTATGAAGTTATTTCAAAAAATGGTGGCTTCACACCTTATTAAAATAGTTAAATTATGAATATTGTTTATATTTAAGCTTTAAAGTTAAAAAATATTTACGTATTATTTCTTAAACACCAATTACTAGTTCTTGTCCCTATTCAAGTGCATGCGAAAAAGTACAGCATTCTAGGAATGGTCAAAGCAAAATAGAAATTAAATGATAACGGTAAATTTTCGCGGCCTCTCTCTTATTTCCACAGATTGCCTATGTTCTCTTCACTGCAAAGCAACTTGTTATTTCATTTTTTTTGTATAAACGCCCGCGGGCGTTACTGCATTTTTTTTTTTTTTTTGTGAAATAACGCCAGCGGGCGTTATTACCGCGGGCGTTATTGCAGCCACCCAGATAAGTCGTTCTTATTTCGGCGGAGATATGTCGTTTTAAAAGCGACTAAGCTCCGCGCGGAGATATGACGTTTCGAAAACGACATATCTCAGCCGAACTAAGAACGACATATCTCCGCCAGCAAAATGTACTGGGCGGAGATATGTCGCTATGCCCCACCAAATGCATTTTAAATTTGATATGAATAGAAACATATAATCTTCTTACTTTATAAGATTTTTAATTTTCTATTAAGTTTAACCTGTAAATTAAATATATGTGACACCTTTTTTAATTTAATACCAACTTTTAATTTTAAAAGTATGAATGTTATGCATTTATTAAAGGCTAATACATTATAACTTTTGGTTAATTTTGAACAAATGTATGAACCTTTAATAAAAACAAACCAAATTTGAACAATAAAAAATTTTTTTCGCTGCCAATTTTGAATTTTGAGAACGTGACCCCTTATTTTGTACTGAATACATGTTTCTCTTAACACGAGGATTTCTAGGAACGTAACCCCCGTGTTAAGCGAGGGCCAAGTGAACTTAATGGGTTAAGAAAAGTATTGTATCATTAAAACGGCATTTAAATTACCTATCCTACCTATAATTTTGCATGTGTGATTAATTTTATATGGCAACGAAAGTCAATTTCGTGAACATGTACTCACTTTTGCTTTCCAGTGTATACATCATTATGTAATGACGAACATTACAACTTGCATAATCTTACAAACATAAAAACGTGTTAAAAACAATTAGAATAAAATTATTTGCTTATTCTACCTACAAAAACTTAGACAAGCACAAAAATTTAAAGCCAGCCAAATCTCAGTTTTACAATTTCGATCATGCATACTCTTTCAAACTTTGTAATACTATGACACTTGTAAGTAAATTCGTCAACGTAGGTACTGTATTTATGTTAAAGAATGCACAATAAATAATTCAAAAAGAGTATTAAGAAGAGCATTTGTGTCAAGATCATGCGTATATGTAGGTAGAGAAAGGGTTGGCATGCGATTGTCTATGTGTGTTAATGTTAAACAAATACCCCTTTTAAACATGCGTGCATTAAATTTAATGCGGTTTTACATCTGATCAGCAAAAAGACCTTAAAGATTTTGTAACGTACGAATAGTTCCGACAAGAGCGATGCAAAGGAGCTTCGATTTCCAATTAAATGATATAGAAAAACTTAAGGCAGAACAAAACGATGCTTATGGGCTTAAGGCATCGCAGCAAGTCTGAACGAAAAGCATAATATATCAATGTGCTTATAAACAATAAAATAAAGGTTTAACAATTTATTTTTTTAAATTTTCAAAATAAAAAAACTGCGACAACTCTATATCAATGGCCTCGCTACGTATATCAACGTGGAATGCCAATGGCGTTTCACAGCATAAACTTGAATTAGCTCAATTTCTACTCGACAACCACATTGACATTATGCTACTTTCCGAAACACACCTTACAAATAAGTATAATTTTACTATAACCGGATACTCATTCTACGGAACCAACCATCCCGATGGCAAGGCGCACGGCGGGACTAGTATCTTGATAAGAAGCCGGCTGAAACACCACTTCCACAAAGAGTTTGCCAAAAACTATTTACAGGCCACATCCTTAAAAATACATCTGGATAGTGGTAACCAACTTGCACTTTCTGCCATCTACTGCCCACCGCGATACTCCATATCTGAAGACCAATTCATGGAATTTTTCAACTCATTAGGAGAACACTTTATAGCAGCAGGGGACTATAATGCCAAGCACACTCACTGGGGATCTCGTCTTGTGACTCCAAGAGGAAAGCAGCTGTACAACGCAATTATAAAACCAAAGAACAGGCTCAGCCACGTCTCTCCTGGCACACCAACATACTGGCCCACGGACCCCAAGAAACTGCCCGACTTAATTGATTTTGCAGTCTCCAAAAATATTCCGCGCAACCTGATAAGCGCCGAATGTCTTTCGGAGTTATCATCTGACCACTCGCCTGTACTAATTCAACTTCAACGACACCCAGAGTTTGCAAATCGCCCGGGTAAGCTGACATCACAAAAAACTAACTGGCTAAGATACAAGAAATATGTTAGCTCACATCGAACTTAATCCGCATCTGAAAGGGGAAGCTGATATTGATTCTATTGCAAACAAGCTTGAGTCAGTCTTCGTCGAAGCAGCTCGTATGTCAACACCGAAAGCGAAAACTGCAGCACCCACCCAAAAGAAAAGAAGAACATGCCCAGCGCCGATACATTGAGCAATTATCAACATCCAGCTCGAAAAACTCACTGTGGAAAGCTCACCCAACTCTCAGCCAACCGACAAAGGCAGAGATGCCCCTAAGAAACCAAGCTGGCGGCTGGGCCCGAAGCGATGAAGAAAGAGCCAACACGTTTGCTGTTCACCTGCAAAAAGTTTTCCAACCGAACCCTGCTACAAACTCGTTCGTTCTATCGACTGTATTAAACGACACCCACTTACAACATGAGCCCATTGAATTTCGCCCGAACGAAGTCGCAAGAGTTATTAATCAGGAACTTAACCCCAAAAAATCTCCGGGTCTAGACCTAATAACACCAAAGATGATTATAGAGCTTCCCTATTGTGCCGTCTGTGTTATCTGCCAGTTATTCAATGCGATCAAACGACTCGGGCATTTCCCAGAAAGATGGAAAAAGTCTATCATCATAATGATACCAAAGCTGGGAAAGGATCAAACAGTCCCCTCGTCTTATAGACCCATAAGCCTTTTATCGTGTCTATCAAAACTGTTCGAAAAATGCTTGATGACTCGGAATAATCAATTTCTGAACCTTCACAACATAATCCCGTTGCACCAATTCGGCTTCCGCCAAAACCACGGAACTATTGAACAGGTCAATCGCATAACTTTAGAAATTCGAGGCGCGTTTGAAAATCAAAAATACTATACTGCAATTTTTCTGGATGTGGTTTAGGCGTTTGAAAGAGTCTGGTTGGAAGGGCTGATGTATAAGATCAAATCAACGCTTCCAGCAAACACACATAAACTGTTTAAGTCGTACCTTTACGACAGGAAGTTTGCAGTAAGATGCAACACTGCAACATCAAGCGAACACCGTATTGAAGCCGGCGTTCCTCAGGGAAGCGTACTTGGGCCAACACTCTACGTTCTCTACACAGCAGACATTCCTACATGCAGGGGACTTACAACTTCAACCTTTGCTGACGATACAGCTATTCTTAGCCGATCTAGATGTCCACTGCAAGCCACATCGCAACTCGCTCGTCATCTGGTTAACGTGGAAAAATGTCTATCCGACTGGCGAATTAAAATTAACGAACAAAAATGTAAACATGTAACGTTCACCCTTAACAAAAAAGATTGTCCACCACTTACACTAAATAATATCCCACTCCCGAAAGCAAACGAAGTAACGTACCTAGGAGTACACCTGGACAGAAGGCTTACATGGCGCAGGCACATTGAAGCCAAGAGAACACAAATAAAACTAAAAGCCAATAGCCTCCACTGGCTTATCAACGCTCGCTCCCCGCTAAGCCTTAACTACAAGGTCCTGCTCTACAACTCTGTTTTTAAACCAATCTGGACCTATGGATGCCAGCTATGGGGTAGTGCGTGCAGCAGTAACATCGACATCGTCCAAAGAGCCCAGTCAAAGATCCTGAGAACTATCACCGGGGCACCGTGGTACGTTCGCAACGAAAACATTCAAAACGACTTAAACGTCCCACCAATCAAGAAAGTAATTGCGGACTACAAGAAAAATTACCTTGGCAAGCTGTCATCGCACCCAAACTATCTTGCTAGAGGACTCTCAAACTCAAGCAGCCGATCCCGTCTTCGTCGTAATGACTTTCCGACCCAGCGATGAGTTGAGGTACGCGGCCACCAACTATTTGTACAACAACAAATAGTTAACTAAGTAATATTTGTAAGATTTTTAAACTTTTTGTTAGTTTCCCTATTATAAGGAAAGATTCAAAAAATAAAACCAGCAATAAAAAAAAAAAAAAAAAAACTATAGCATGGTTTCATTTCAGTGAAACTTTGCTTAAGGCGTGGAAGCATTCGTTAAAAACAAAAACTTAACGAAACCGTGCGTGAGCATCGTTTGGGCAGATACACGACGAAGCATATGTTGAAACTTTGCTTGCTGCGATGCTTCAAGCACGTAATCATCGTTTGGTTCTGCCTTTATTTTTTATTCAATTTAAAATCAATGTTAACATTAAATGTAAAATTATGTAAAAATAAAAAAGATTTTAAATTTTTTATTCTTTGATAACAAAGTTATCATAGTATATTGGTTTTGTGCAATGTCCGTCATGGTAGCAGCCCGTCTGCCAGTATAAACGCATATTTTTTCGACATCCTTAAAGCTTTGCAAATATCTTGGTACATGCCTTCGTCAGACAAAGTGTTGAATTCAGGGCTCTAGTCGATGCACCTCGATGTGCAAATCAATAAAACACATATAAATCCCACATTTTAGCAGCTAGTCGCCAAATTGGGGGGCAAGACAGCCGATGCATGGATCTTTGCCAGTTTTCAAGCTAGAGTCACCAAATTTGGTAGGGAGGCGGAAGTCGCCATCCCCAAAGATCTGCATTTAATGAAGGAGTTGGATGCCACGCATACTTATACCGCCCAGCTTCTAAAATCTGAAAACTCTATATCTCTCTCAGTTCTTGCGCTGGAGTCACCAAATTTGGTGGGAACATTGTAAGTGACATCCGTAACAGAGATGCATCAGGGTTTAGGATGGCACGCCCACTTATACCGCCCACCTTCTAAAATCTAAAAACTCTATATATTTCTTAGTTTTTGGGTTAGAGTCACTAAATTTGGTGGGCATATTGTAAGTGACATCCGTAACAGATGTGCATAAATGGTTTGGATGCCACGCCTACTTATCCCACCCACCTCTATATCTTTCTCAGTTTTTTCGCAAGAGTCTTTAAACTATTTAGGGGGATAGAAGTGATATCCGCCACAGATATTAATCACAAACTTAGGATGTCACGCCTACGCCTTCTGACTGATATTTATACCCAAAACCTATTACCATTTGCACACAGAATCCTTAAAACAGCTATGTAAACTGGTATCAAAGTATATCGCAGTCGGTTGCATACGACTGCAACGTTTTTACTTGTTTTTTAATACTTTTCATGTAAAAAACCAGCGACAAATCTATAGCACTTAAGGACTTTAGTGGAACTATGCTTAAGCATTCGTAAAAACAAAAACTGAACGAAACCTTGCGTAAGCATCGTTTGGGCAGAAACACGACGTAGCTTATGCTTCAAGCTTTGCTGGCTGCAATGATTTAAGCATGTAAGCATAGTTTGGTTCTGGCTTTTGTTTTGTTCATTATGCACTAAACTTAACTACTGGATGTGTATTCTCAGGGCTGTTTACAGAACTTTAAGAAACAACACAAAGTTACAAGATTAATGCTGAAGGGGAAAGGTGGCTGATGATAAAAAAGCTGCCACGATGTTCACCGATGAATTGGAGAAATTCATTTCAAAAGCACATCTTATAATTAAGCAAATTTACAATGATAAACATTTTATTGATGGTCAAACAGATTCTAAGGAAAAGATCACAATGTTCATTTGTGCTGATGCTGCTGGTCCACACATGTGTAAAAAAAAGTGCCCGCCCAAGAGTTTTTACGCATGACAGTAAAGTACTACTACGAACAACTAACCAGCACATTCAGAGGCGCTGGAACTTAAGGCTGAAAACATTTTTTTAAATTTCTGAAACCGAATTTTACGGCACAATAAAGAGCGGAGCTGAAATTTAATAGTTAAATAAAACATAAAAACATATCAAAGAAATACACTTTATTTATGTTCTGCTATTTTGCAGATTTGGGTACACTCGTCAATTCGACCAATGAAGATTGAGAAAATTATATCAATTGACTAAATTATTCGTATGGCAAAGTATTTCTATAAGTCAGAAATAAGCTCACGGATATTTAAAAAAAGTTGCTATTTGTTTTAAAAATATCTTTTCAAGAGGCTGTTACGCATCGACTTTTAAAAAACTATAGCTGCTCCGCCATTACAGTACAATAAATTACAAAAGAAAAGTTCGTGAGAGAAAGTACAAAATCTATTGCTCACTGATGTATAAATTCACATATGTAAGTATGTATACTATATACTATACGTACAGGCTTAATGTGCGACTTTAATAGTGAATAAATACATACTTCATAAAAAGTTTGGTATCAATGGATAGGTCATTCAAATTCCGTTTAAATGATACAATACTCTTCTTAACCCATTAAGTACCCATTGAAAGTTTTCAATTCTTTCAAAGGTCTATTTTCAAAACTTTTTTTCTCGGGTTAAAACAAAAAATGTTTTGATGCAAAAAGTTACTTCAGACAATTTTAATAGTGATTGAAAAAAAATTTGATCAAGAAACTCTTCGCATGTATTTTTTATGATTTTTTGAAAATTGCAAAAATTACCATTTTTTTTATGAAAAGAGGGTAAATTTTGTCATTTTTGCCATTTATGGCAATTTTCAAAAAATCATAAAAAATACATGCGAAGAGATTTTTGAACAATTTCAGTCACTATTAGAATTGTTTGAAGCAACTTTTTGCATCCAAACATTTTTTGTTTAAGCCCTGGAAAAAAAGTTTTGAAAATCGACTTTTACAAGAATGGAAAACTTTCAATGGGTACTTAATGGGTTAGGAAGAGTATTGTATCATTAAAACGGAATTTGAATGACCTATCCATTGATACCAAACTTTTTATAAAGAATGTATTTATTCACTTTCAAAGTCGCACATTAAGCCTGTACGCATAGTATTTCTGGCAAGTGTATGTTCTTACAATGACGAGCAAAACTGTAACACGAGTTCAATGTTCTTACTTCAACGGTCTGTATTTTCTTTTCCACTTTATGCATGCTCAAGATCTTAATTTGTTTTGTTGGTGCAACATTTGGCTCGCGTTTGCAAAAATGTTTAAGTCATTTGATAAGCGGGAAGAAATTTACCAATATAAAAGGAAGAAAATTTCAAATGTTACAGTTTTATTTTAAAACAAATATTTTTATTAAAAATGTATATATAATGGATTTACGGCCGTTTCTATTTTTTTAATTCTTGTATGCGTTTTGGCATACTTTGGGTGTAGCGGCGCACCATTTTTAAAGGAATCGCGTACCAGACGTCCTTGGTTCTCTCCCACACATATATAAATTTTTAATAAAAATATTTATTTTAAAATAAAACTGTAACATTTGACATTTTTTACCTTTCTTATTGGTATATTTCTTCCAGCTTATCAAATGACTTAAACATTTTTGCAAACGCGAGCCAAATGTTGCACCAACAAAACAAATTAAAATCTTGAGCATGCATAAAGTAGAAAAGAAAATACAGACCGTTGAAGTAAGAACATTCACCTCGTTTTACAGTTTTGCTCGTCAGTGTATATTCATTTAATAAATCAAAAGTTCATGTAAACGTCTGGATATCATTTTATATCCATCCCAAATAATCGAGGTTAGATGAGTAACATTGCACATTAGATGTTTTTGCTTAAGTAATTATTTAACATACTTACTTCAGGAAAAAAATGTTGAGGGAATTTTGATTTCTCCTTGGTAGGAACATTTTCAATATTACCAGAAAATATTTGTTTGTGTTCGTCCAAAACGTCCTGCCATTCGTGATTTTGAAAGTTCCAAATTTTTAAAGTACACAAATCCTTGTGTGCAAAATATATGTTTCCAAGTGCCTTTGGGACAACAAACAATAAATTTGATATTTGATTTGAAAAAATAAAAGTTACTTACAGTAAAATGTTCCGCAGACCTAAAATCTTCGTCCATATATATACGAACATAAATATATTCAGTCCTTGACATAGCCTCGCACAAATACCCGATAAACACTTTGACGTTATCCATTGAGTTTTCGTAGGTTTTTCCACCCACCTCTTGAAGATGTAAAGCTAAAAATCTTGGATTGTTTTCTCTTACTTTAGCTATAAACTCCTCTAGCCATAATGTGAAAAGTCTCTTTGGCTAGATAGCGTTGAAGTGTATGAAACGATAAACATTAAAGCTTATTTACACAAAAAAAAAAATAATAAGGAAACTTTTTCATGTTTACAACGATAACAATATTAACATAAGCATTAAACCCAAAATATATGCAAATGAAGAAATCGAACGTACGTCTTCAAACAAACTTCCAACATTAGCTGTAACAAGGAATAATTTAGAATCTGTATGATCCTTCTCGGTTTCCATTTTTTATATATTCAAAATACAATTATTTTTAGTGCGTTTGATTTAAGAAAAGTCTGACAGCAAAAAGTTGAGAAATCAATGCTTACTTATACACTGGGTGGTACAAGTATTTTGCAAAAGTACATTTTAAGATATCTTTGTGTTTGGATTTACTAGTTAAGCAAAAATATTTATGAATTTCTGTTAGAAGTTTACAAACTGAAAAATGAAATCTTTGTTATTTCTTCACATAAAATATAATATACTGAAATATTCGAATGGTAATTTACTTATGCTGAGCACTGTAAATTAAAGATAAGTAGATAGTGGGGTAATCGATATTTCTGAACCCAAGGTGTCATCACTATCTCAATCGAAATTAAGAACGATTGTACATACAAACAAAATAAAGGAATAATGGAATGAATTCACAATTTATATTTGCGTGAAACGGCTACACAACCACTTAATTGTCATTCATTTCACGTGAAATCCGAGTTTTAAACCAAACACCAATAAAAATAAGTAAAAATCCTTCAGTCGGTTGCCACAGAAAACGTTCTACTGTGATACCGGTAAAAATCTGTCTTAAGGATTCTGCTTGCAAAAAGATATGCAGATTTTCAAAATAAAAAGCCGGGCAAATGTTCGGTGGTTAAACACAAAACTGATACTCCAATCAAATGTATTTCACTTATGATGGTTTTGTGCAAATGTATATAACAGGCAGAAGGGAGCATCTCCGACCCTATAAAGTATATACATACATATATTCTTGATTAGCATCAACAGCCAGATATAGCCATGTCTGTCTGTCCATCTGTCTGTATGAACGCGCCGATCTTAGAGACTATAAAAGCTAGAGACTTTAAACTTAAGAAACACCGGAGATATCGCAGTTTAAATCTGGTTATTTTGGTCACTGAAAGAATACGCACAAATGAGTGTACGCGTTACGTATCGGGTTAAGGGTATGTCCTAGTCTTGATTTCTCGACTACAGTCTTCTTACTTGTTAAATTTATCATTTGTGTGTAGAATTGAAAGTGACAATGCGTAAAGAATACAAACAAAAATGCCGGGATGTGTGATTAAGCAGCAAGGAATTTAGCCCCTTGCTGCGCAAAGACATGGTTGATACAACAAGACTAATTGCAGTTATTGCAAATGTAGTTTAACTGCTTATACTGCATTTACACTGAAGTCGCTAAAAAGGCCTTAAGGCTTGTTGTCGCATACAACGGAAACCGAAACCGAGACCGAATTCAGTACATTTGCAACTGAAAACGAAACCGAAAATCGTAATTTTTCCGTTGCGTTGGTCGCTTGTTGAAAAAAACAAAATTTGCGAAAAAACATTTTGATGAAAATGATAGTTATTATGTGTCGGAAAATGGTAAGCGCAGACGGCTTCTGACCAGTGCTGTTCCGAAAAAGTCAGAGGCAAAGTTCATTTACACGGAACACCACCAATCACAATATTCCGCAAATACGTTTGATTTTAATTCCCAAACTGAGTAAGTGTTATGTTATTAAATAAATATGTGTATTTTTATATATATACGTAAAATATATGCATTACAGAAAAGAAGTAATTGATTCTGGCATCGCTCTCGAAAACTTTCGTTTAAAAATGAAAATAAAAGAGTTGCTAGCAAAGAATGCTAAGCTTTCCGCTAAGCTTAAAGATGCCGAATCCTTGGCAGAAAGCCTGACTTCAATTTTTACACAAAATCAAATAAGAAAGCTGGAAAGTGGTGGAAAAAGAGTGAAGTGGACCAACGAAGACATATCGTATGCCATTTGCCTTCATGCAGCTGGACCCAGGGCTTACAGACATCTTTATCAAAAGGGGTATCCACTTCCATGCGAATCCACGCTGGGTAAATGGCTGCAGCATGTGGAAATAAAGCCAGGGAAACTGGATTTCGTAATTGAGTTGATGAAAAACTCCGTTGAGCTAGACGATAAGGATAAAATGTGCGTGCTATATTTCGACGAAATGAAAATCGCACATACTTATGAATATGACAGCTGCCAAGAAGCTGTATTGCCGCCAGTGGACTATGTTCAAGTGGCATTGGTCCAAGGCTTACGTAAGTCTTGGAAGCAGCCAATTTACTTTGACTTTAAGCACGAATTGTTCGCTTAGGCCCAATTTCTCAATGTCTGGTTAAATTTTCGTTTAGCTAAACTCAAATTTAATTTAATGGAAGAGTTAAACGATTTGGTTTTCTGAAAGCCAAAATAATCCTTTATCGCTAAGTTATTATCGCCTTAACAGCGTTGCCACATATATACACATTGTGCCAAATATAGCGAGCGGTTCAGCTGACTTATGCTGTTTTCCGGCAACATTGAATGATTTCTGTTTAAAATCCCACATATAATTAATTCGAGCGCAAAAGAACTTAATTGTTTACCTATTATTATGGCAAGCTAATTGATCTACAATCCTTGCAAGAATGATTTTGCACGTAGATTTTGTAAGCCTGAACCGCTGTACAAATTTGGCATCGTCCAGTTCAGTGAAATAGTTTATCCTATCCCTATAAATTCTCGTGTTATTTATGCGTGGGTCTGTTTCATCAAATTGCGTCTCCGTTGGATGGACAAAAAAAACTCTTTTATGTGATGACATTTTAATTTAATAACAAAATAAATAAACAATTCAAGGGACAGCTGCTTGCCTCATCGATAATTCTTAACGATATATCGTGACAAAAAATCAGCTTAAATTTTAAACGCGACCCAGCCTTCCGGTTAGCTTGTTTTTCATTTACCCCTAACCGGACATTGAGAAACTCAAATTTGACTAAACGTCAGTTAGTTTACCTAACCGGACATTGAGAAATTGGGCCTTACTTGCACATTTGATTTGGTTTTAAGTCACCTTTTGTAATTCGAGCCTAAAATATCGATACATCGGCAAAAAATTGTCTTTATTTTAGCCGGTAGCATAGCGGCGCGAGGAAAAGTCGCTATTTTCAAATACAACGGCCACATTTTGTATGCATAACAGAGACCGGCAGCGGTGTATCGCAACTACTAGTACACCGCACAAACACATGGTATTTTGCATACCAAGTAAAAAAAACTACTCATCATTTTTTGATGCGGTGGTATTTTTAGTCTTCATTTTTTGAAGCGGTGCTATTTTTACTCATTATTTTTTTACTCATCATTTTTATACCCAAAGGTTTTTTACTCATCATTTTTATACCCGGTGGTTTTTTTACTCATCATTTTTTGATCGTCACATATTGCACTGGTACATTTTTGAGTATGTGTTCGGCCACTGCGTAAATGCAAAACAACCCCTAAATCTGTGTGTCGTGTGCGCAGCCGACTCATCTTTTCATGTACCTGTTTTTGTTGTCTTCTTCTTACAACAACAAAGCGTGGGCTCGCTCATTGCGTATTTTCCTAAACGTAAGAATAACGGAGTAAAAATTTGATGTGTGCGACACTGACGCATCAAAAAAGTAGCTGGTGTGTGCCACCGCCTACGCATTTTGTGCGGTGGTAATCATACTGCCATCGCACTTTGTGCGGTGGTAATCATACTGCCACCGCACTTTGTGCGTTGGTAATCATACCGCCACCGCACTTTGAACGAGTACACTAGTAGTGCTGAAATCAGGCACCGCTGTAGGTCACTGATGCATAAGGCTATATTTTACGAAGGCCTTAGGGGTAAATGCGGCTTGCCCTACAGCCTCCGTGTAAATGCACTGTTAGCTTATTGTTTTGTTCAGAGTTTGATACTTCAAAGTAAGAATAATAAGCAAAAATTTAATTTTTAAAATTTAAAAGCCTCTTTGTCGAATTTTTTTGGCAAACATGCATGGCCTGCAATCTTAGTTACTTGTAATTCAAGAACATGATACAAATTTCAATATTGCGCTTACCTTACACATTTCAATCATCTGCTTTAGCTATGTTAACATAATGTTATCCATTAACACCAATTTTTCAGCGATGTTCATCGAAAAGTTACGATACTCGATTACCAGTTATTCCCAGTTAAGGCCTGTTTACTCAAAATTTAATTTAACAGTCAGCTGACTCAATCAAACCTATGCGAACTCTATGTGAGCGTTTACTCAAAATTTAATTTAATTTAATTTAGTTTAGTTCCGAACCTGCAGATTGCAGATTTTTAAATCTTTTCGGTGTTGGTAAGCTTGAAAATACAAAACAGCTGATCAATAAGTGTGGTGCAAAACGTTTACATATTCAAATATTTAAATGAACGAGCATAAGCTAATTATTTTAGTTGAAAATCATGTTTGCTGTATGATTAAAAGTCAAAATACTTCAAAAATATAATTAAAAAAGAGAAGTTTGGGCTTATATTTTGCTATTAGCTTAAGGGGTTACATGGGTTTCGTCGGGTAAAAAGGCCTATTTTCAATATTTTTTTTCTGTGTAAAAAATTATTTATTTAATCCAAACTTTTTTCTGTCTTATAGATACATATTTAAAGAATAATTTCTGAAATTTTCAAAAAAAAAATTAATATTCCTCCTTTGTGACGTCATTTCCGGTGACCCCTCGGAAAAAAGGTGCGTCCGCGTTGGCAGCATAACTCCTGACAAAATCATCTAAAATGAAAAAACAAAAATAAGTGTTCTAGTTAAGACCATAAACTCGTGCTTGAACGAAGGAAAGAAAAAAAAGTAAAAATTGGAATTTTGGCAGACATTTTTCTAAAAAAAAATGAAAATTTCGGTCAAATATGCTAGACACTTTGTTTTTTTTTTTTTTAAATAGTTGTAATTGAAAAAAAATCCTTCGTCCAAGCAAGAGTAAATTGTATCTTGAACGCCTGTGTAAAATTTCATCAAGATCGGTTGAGTAGTTTTCGAGAACATTTGCCAACTGACTTTGAAAACACGGTTCCGAGAAGAACGCGTTTAAAGTTTTGAGTAACAATAAAAGTGACTTGGAGCGCACACCTTCCAAAGAATATTACTGAAATGTTATGTTTTTTATATAATTTTAAGTTGATGCAAAAATTTATACAATTGATTCTCATACATATTCCAATCATTTATAAAATAAACAAGTAAGAAGGCTCTAGTCGAGAAATCCCGACTAGGACATACCCTTAACCCCATACGTAACGCGTACAGTCATTTGAGTGTATTAACCCAGTGACCAATATGGCCAAAATGACAAAATTTCAAACTGCGATATCTCCGGTGTTTCTTAACCGATTTTAATCAAATTTTTTTAAATGTTCATTATTTTATCAATAATTTGAAACCTGGTTTTCACAATTTTGGAATTCAAGAATTTTTCGTTATCGATCACATGTGTCTATCGGAAACCAGAAGTGTTATCGAAATTTTTTTTTTTTTTTTTATTGCTGGTTTTATTTTTTGAATCTTTCCTTATAATAGGGAAACTAACAAAAAGTTTACAAATCTTACAAGTATTACTTAGTTAACTATTTGTTGTTGTACAAATAGTTGGTGGCCGCGTACCTCAACTCATCGCTGGGTCGGAAAGTCATTACGACGAAGACGGGATCGGCTGCTTGAGTTTGAGAGTCCTCTAGCAAGATAGTTTGGGTGCGATGACAGCTTGCCAAGGTAATTTTTCTTGTAGTCCGCAATTACTTTCTTGATTGGTGGGACGTTTAAGTCGTTTTGAATGTTTTCGTTGCGAACGTACCACGGTGCCCCGGTGATAGTTCTCAGGATCTTTGACTGGGCTCTTTGGACGATGTCGATGTTACTGCTGCACGCACTACCCCATAGCTGGCATCCATAGGTCCAGATTGGTTTAAAAACAGAGTTGTAGAGCAGGACCTTGTAGTCAAGGCTTAGCGGGGAGCGAGCGTTGATAAGCCAGTGGAGGCTATTGGCTTTTAGTTTTAGTTGTGTTCTCTTGGCTTCAATGTGCCTGCGCCATGTAAGCCTTCTGTCCAGGTGTACTCCTAGGTACGTTACTTCGTTTGCTTTCGGGAGTGGGATATTATTTAGCGTAAGTGGTGGACAATCTTTCTTGTTAAGGGTGAACGTTACATGTTAACATTTTTGTTCGTTAACTTTAATTTGGATAGTCGGATAGACATTTTTCCACGTTAACCAGATGACGAGCGAGTTGCGATGTGGCTTGCAGTGGACATCTAGATCGGCTAAGAATAGCTGTATCGTCAGCAAAGGTTGAAGTTGTAAGTCCCCTGCATGTAGGAATGTCTGCTGTGTAGAGAACGTAGAGTGTTGGCCCAAGTACGCTTCCCTGAGGAACGCCGGCTTCAATACGGTGTTCGCTTGATGTTGCAGTGTTGCATCTTACTGCAAACTTCCATTCGTAAAGGTACGACTTTAACAGTTTATGTGTGTTTGCTGGAAGCGTTGATTTGATCTTATACATCAGCCCTTCCAACCAGACTCTGTCAAACGCCTGAGCCACATCCAGAAAAATTGCAGTACAGTATTCTCGATTTTCAAACGCGCCTCGAATTTCTGAAGTTATGCGATTGACCTGTTCAATAGTTCCGTGGTTTCGGCGAAAGCCGAATTGGTGCGACGGGATTATGTTGTGAAGGTTCAGAAATTGATTAATCCGAGTCATCAAGCATTTTTCGAACAGTTTTGATAGACACGATAAAAGGCTTATAGGTCTATACGACGAGGGTACTGTTTGATCCTTTCCCAGCTTTGGTATCATTATGATGATAGACTTTTTCCATCTTTCTGGTAAATGCCCGAGTCGTGTGATCGCATTGAATAACTGGCAGATAACACAGACGGCACAATAGGGAAGCTCAATAATCATCTTTGGTGTTATTAGGTCTAGACCCGGAGATTTTTTGGGGTTTAGTTCCTGATTAATAACTCTTGCGACTTCGTTCGGGCAAAATTCAATGGGCTCATGTTGTAAGTGGGTGTCGTTTAATACATTCGGTAGAGCGAACGAGTTTGTAGCAGGGTTCGGTTGGAAAACTTTTTGCAGGTGAACAGCAAACGTGTTGACTCTTTCTTCATCGCTTCGGGCCCAGCCGCCAGCTTGGTTTCTTAGGGGCATCTCTGCTTTTGTCGGTTGGCTGAGAGTTGGGTGAGCTTCCCACAGTAAGTTTTTCGAGCTGGATGTTGATAATTGCTCAGTGTATCGGCGCTGGGCATGTTCTTCTTCAAGTGCTAACGCTTTGGTAAGTTCACGTGTAGCGTTTTTAAGCTTTTGCTTAGCTGACGGCGATCTTAGGCATTGCCACTCCCGTCTTAGTCGCCGCTTATCAAGAACGAGCTGTTCAATTTGGTGATTTGTTTTCTTTTGGGTGGGGGCTGCAGTTTTTGCTCTCGGTGTTGACATACGAGCTGCTTCGACGAAGACTGACTCAAGTTTGTTTGCAATAGAATCAATATCAGCTTCCACTTTCAGATGCGGATTAAGTTCGATGTGTGAGCTAACATATTTCTTGTATCTTAGCCAGTTAGTTTTTTGTGATGTCAGCTTACCCAGGCGATTTGCAAACTCTGGGTGTCGTTGAAGTTGAATTAGTACAGGCGAGTGGTCAGATGATAACTCCGAAAGACATTCGGCGCTTATCAGGTTGCGCGGAATATTTTTGGAGACTGCAAAATCAATTAAGTCGGGCAGTTTCTTGGGGTCCGTGGGCCAGTATGTTGGTGTGCCAGGAGAGACGTGGCTGAGCCTGTTCTTTGGTTTTATAATTGCGTTGTACAGCTGCTTTCCTCTTGGAGTCACAAGACGAGATCCCCAGTGAGTGTGCTTGGCATTATAGTCCCCTGCTGCTATAAAGTGTTCTCCTGAGTTGAAAAATTCCATGAATTGGTCTTCAGATATGGAGTATCGCGGTGGGCAGTAGATGGCAGAAAGTGCAAGTTGGTTACCACTATCCAGATGTATTTTTAAGGATGTGGCCTGTAGATAGTTTTTAGCAAACTCTTTGTGGAAGTGGTGCTTCAGCCGGCTTCTTATCAAGATACCAGTCCCGCCGTGCACCTTGCCATCGGGATGGTTGGTTCCGTAGAATGAGTATCCGGTTATAGTAAAATTATACTTATTTGTAAGGTGTGTTTCGGAAAGTAGCATAATGTCAATGTGGTTGTCGAGTAGAAATTGAGCTAATTCAAGTTTATGCTGTGAAACGCCATTGGCATTCCACGTTGATATACGTAGCGAGGCCATTGATTATTTCGATTGTAGTGATACAAGCAACTGTATCAAAGTATTTTGATTTTGTAGTAAATTTTGCATAGTTTCTTGCATAAATGACATGAACTGTGATAAACTTTGCTGCATATTACATATCATTGATTCAAAGTTGCTTAGTGGCGGTTCCTTCGGCTTGTTGTCTCGTTCGTCGTTGAGTTCTACATGTTTTGCTTGTGAGCCTGGATAAATAGCAGTAGGCATCAGTCCAGATCTTAAGGCGCTTGCATGTGTCGCGTTTTTTATAACAGGTGCGGGACCAAAAAATGACCTGGCTGCAGTCGAAATGAAGACGTCAGGGTTGGACTTCGATGGAATGTATGATGGCGGTGCGTTTTGAGAGCGTGCTGTGTTCACGCGATGATGGATGCGAGACTTAAGCTCCTTGTAAATTGGGCAGCCTCTGTAGTTAGCTGTGTGGTTGCCTCCGCAGTTGCTGCACTTTTTTTGCTGGAGTCATCTTTGCTTGCTGGGCAGCTCGACGAGTCATGAAGATCGCCGCAAACCACACATACAGGGCGCAGCTTGCAGTAAGACCTTGTGTGACCATATTCTTGGCAATTCATGCATTGTACCGGGCCGTTACGTTTGTGTGGCTCTTCAACGGTGATTCTGCGGTGCAATAGGAACTGAAGCTTGTAAATGGGGTGCACCTCATTTTTTTTCATAATCTGCCTGTTTGGTTTGAATATTTAGAACTGATTTAACGGAGAATCCTTTCTCATGTAGCGCTTGTTTAATTTCATCCGTCGTAACATCAGGCTCGATGCCTTTCAATACAACTTGCAGGCCCTTGCTGCTTTTAAGCTGGTACGTGTAAAAGTTTTTTTTGTTGTCTGTTAAGTAGGCCGTCAACTTTCTAAAACTGTCTTCAGTTTTTGTCTGCACTTTAATCTCATGAATACTACCCCTCATTAGGGGGATGATGTGGAAATTGTCATTGCCAACGAGCTGTACAACATTGTTAACAAAAGCGCTAGAGCTTTTTTCACGTATAAATATCGGGGGAGGCTTTTGCTTTTTTTGTCAACATTATCTTCAGGGGGCAAATCATCAGCGTTATCTGCCAAAATTTCAAATCTATTGGTATTGTTTGGTGCTTCGCCTATATTAGCGCGAGTAATTTTTGGTTTGTTTGTAGCTTGGTGGGGGCTTAATTTACGCTTGATCTGTATGTAGCGATCCATACCTGTCTGTATAGCCGGCTTCTCATTTGCGTTGTCTGCGGATTGTTCTGCTGACGGCGCAGCAGTTGTTGCGTTTGTTGAGCGGGCGGTCGGCACAGGTGCAGTTGTTGGTTCAGTGACAGTTACGTCAGATGTCGTGGACAGAAGAGACGGAGAGCATGATCGTACTCTTTCGCGTTCTACGTGCAAGAGTTCGTTGTTCGCGTTTGGAGTTATCGACCGCGCGCGGTCAGATTTCGTTGTAAAATTTAAAGATTGATCTGCTTATGGTATAGGAGAGTTTAAGTTTCAAGTTTGAAGTATCTAGCTCTTATAGTCTCTGACAGACGGACATGGCTAAATTGACTCGGCTGTTGATGCTGATCAAGAATATATATACTTTATGGGGTCGGAGATGCTTCGTTCTGTCTGTTACATACATTTGCACAAAACCCTTATACCCTTATTTACCCATTTTATGGGTTCAGGGTATAAAAAGTTTTAAGTAATATAAAGGATACAAACACATTTTCTTTTTAAGGCCCAATTTCTCAATGTCCGGTTAGGTAAACTATCTGACGTTTAGTCAAATTTGAGTTTCTTAATGATCGGTTAGCTGCAAGCGGCAGCTTCCTCATTACTGCGGGTGATTTCTGTGCCTTGCTGTGCAGTGAAAAAACTTTCTTACGCTATCGCACTTTTGGCTAAGGAGGACATTGTAACGAATCCGGAAAATATGCACGTGACAGTCAGTTTTATATATATGTATATATAATAGTTATTGTACTTATCGATGAAAGGTTATTTTGGCTTTGAGAAAACCCATTTGTTTAACTCCACCAGTAAAGGCATATTTACTCCAGATTTAATTTAATTTAAGAAAATTTGCAATTCTGCATTCACTGTGAACGGACGTGTCGCGCTTGCGTTAAGTTCCAGACAATCAAGTTGTGATTTTTCGCTGCTCTGTGCTAAAAATAGCTCACACTGAACACCTGCGCACCGCGTTATAACGGTGCCGGCATTCTATCGCGAAATAAACAAAAACAAAAGTAGTGTGAACGAACTACGAACGCTGCCCGTTGGGCATTACATTACCCCTCAGCTTGCGCGCTGCCGCACAAGAGGGGCAATAAAACTCTGCTGATAAGCAAACATTTTTCGTTTTTATGTTGTTTTGTTTATAAAACCATAAACGTAACCCCGCTCAATAAAATGAGCCAACGTAGCCAAATTCGCGCTCTGGCGCAACGCAAGCTAGACGAACGCCGGCTCTCTGTACAACGGAACAACAAGTACATCGCTGTGGTCTCCCAAGATATGGAGAGCGAGCGACCAAGGGAAGTCTTACCCTCACTGGGCGACTCTGAACATTCGTGCTCCCCGTCACCGTCCGTACTATCAACGAAATCTGACCGCGCGCGGTCATTAACTCCAAACGCGAACAACGAACTCTTGCACGTAGAACGCGAAAGAGTACGATCATGCTCTCCGTCTCTTCTGACATGTGACGTAACTGTCACTGAACCAACAACTGCACCTGTGCCGACCGCCCGCTCAGTAAACGCAACAACTGCTGCGCCGTCAGCAGAACAATCCGCAGACAACGCAAATGAGAAGCCGGCTATACAGACAGGTATGGATCGCTACATACAGATCAAGCGTAAATTAAGCCCCCACCAAGCTACAAACAAACCAAAAATTACTCGCGCCAATATAGGCGAAGCACCAAACAATACCAAAAGATTTGAAATTTTGGCAGATAACGCTGATGATTTGCCCCCTGAAGATAATGTTGACAAAAAAAAGCAAAAGCCTCCTCCGATATTTATACGTGAAAAAAGCTCTAGCGCTTTTGTTAACAATGTTGTACAGCTCGTTGGCAATGACAATTTCCACATCATCCCCCAATGAGGGGTAGTATTCATGAGATTAAAGTGCAGACAAAAACTGAAGACAGTTTTAGAAAGTTGACGGCCTACTTAACAGACAACAAAAAAAACTTTTACACGTACCAGCTTAAAAGCAGCAAGGGCCTGCAAGTTGTATTGAAAGGCATCGAGCCTGATGTTACGACGGATGAAATTAAACAAGCGCTACATGAGAAAGGATTCTCCGTTAAATCAGTTCTAAATATTCGAAACAAAACCAGGCAGCCACAACCACTCTTTAAAATTGAGCTTGAGCCTCAGGCTCTGATTATGAAAAAAATGAGGTGCACCCCATTTACAAGCTTCAGTTCCTATTGCACCGCAGAATCACCGTTGAAGAGCCACACAAACGTAACGGCCCGGTACAATGCATGAATTGCCAAGAATATGGTAACACAAGGTCTTACTGCAAGCTGCGCCCTGTATGTGTGGTTTGCGGCGATCTTCATGACTCGTCGAGCTGCCCAGCAAGCAAAGATGACTCCAGCAAAAAAAGTGCAGCAACTGCGGAGGCAACCACACAGCTAACTACAGAGGCTGCCCAATCTACAAGGAGCTTAAGTCTCGCATCCATCATCGCGTGAACACAGCACGCTCTCAAAACGCACCGCCATCATACATTCCATCAAAGTCCAACCCTGACGTCTTCTTTTCGACTGCAGCCAGGTCATCTTTTGGTCCCGCACCTGTTATTAAAAACGCAACCTATGCGAGCGCCTTAAGATCTGGACTGATGCCTCCTGCTATTTATCCAGGCTCACAAGCAAAACATGTAGAACTCAACGACGAACGAGACAACAAGCCGAAGGAACCGCCACTAAGCAACTTTGAATCAATGATATGTAATATGCAGCAAAGTTTATCACAGTTCATGTCATTTATGCAAGAAACTATGCAAAATTTACTACAAAATCAAAATACTTTGATACAGTTGCTTGTATCACTACAATCGAAATAATCAATGGCCTCGCTACGTATATCAACGTGGAATGCCAATGGCGTTTCACAGCATAAACTTGAATTAGTTCAATTTCTACTCGACAACCACATTGACATTATGCTACTTTCCGAAACACACCTTACAAATAAGTATAATTTTACTATAACCGGATACTCATTCTACGGAACCAACCATCCCGATGGCAAGGTGCACGGCGGGACTGGTATCTTGATAAGAAGCCGGCTGAAGCACCACTTCCACAAAGAGTTTGCTAAAAACTATCTACAGGCCACATCCTTAAAAATACATCTGGATAGTGGTAACCAACTTGCACTTTCTGCCATCTACTGCCCACCGCGATACTCCATATCTGAAGACCAATTCATGGAATTTTTCAACTCAGGAGAACACTTTATAGCAGCAGGGGACTATAATGCCAAGCACACTCACTGGGGATCTCGTCTTGTGACTCCAAGAGGAAAGCAGCTGTACAACGCAATTATAAAACCAAAGAACAGGCTCAGCCACGTCTCTCCTGGCACACCAACATACTGGCCCACGGACCCCAAGAAACTGCCCGACTTAATTGATTTTGCAGTCTCCAAAAATATTCCGCGCAACCTGATAAGCGCCGAATGTCTTTCGGAGTTATCATCTGACCACTCGCCTGTACTAATTCAACTTCAACGACACCCAGAGTTTGCAAATCGCCTGGGTAAGCTGACATCACAAAAAACTAACTGGCTAAGATACAAGAAATATGTTAGCTCACACATCGAACTTAATCCGCATCTGAAAGTGGAAGCTGATATTGATTCTATTGCAAACAAACTTGAGTCAGTCTTCGTCGAAGCAGCTCGTATGTCAACACCGAAAGCAAAAACTGCAGCCCCCACCCAAAAGAAAACAAATCACCAAATTGAACAGCTCGTTCTTGATAAGCGGCGACTAAGACGGGAGTGGCAATGCCTAAGATCGCCGTCAGCTAAGCAAAAGCTAAAAAACGCTACACGTAAACTTACCAAAGCGTTAGCACTTGAAGAAGAACATGCCCAGCGCCGATACATTGAGCAATTATCAACATCCAGCTCGAAAAACTCACTGTGGAAAGCTCACCCAACTCTCAGCCAACCGACAAAAGCAGAGATGCCCCTAAGAAACCAAGCTGGCGGCTGGGCCCGAAGCGATGAAGAAAGAGCCAACACGTTTGCTGTTCACCTGCAAAAAGTTTTCCAACCGAACCCTGCTACAAACTCGTTCGCTCTACCGACTGTATTAAACGACACCCACTTACAACATGAGCCCATTGAATTTCGCCCGAACGAAGTCGCAAGAGTTATTAATCAGGAACTAAACCCCAAAAAATCTCCGGGTCTAGACCTAATAACACCAAAGATGATTATTGAGCTTCCCTATTGTGCCGTCTGTGTTATCTGCCAGTTATTCAATGCGATCACACGACTCGGGCATTTCCCAGAAAGATGGAAAAAGTCTATCATCATAATGATACCAAAGCTGGGAAAGGATCAAACAGTACCCTCGTCGTATAGACCTATAAGCCTTTTATCGTGTCTATCAAAACTGTTCGAAAAATGCTTGATGACTCGGATTAATCAATTTCTGAACCTTCACAACATAATCCCGTCGCACCAATTCGGCTTTCGCCGAAACCACGGAACTATTGAACAGGTCAATCGCATAACTTCAGAAATTCGAGGCGCGTTTGAAAATCGAGAATACTGTACTGCAATTTTTCTGGATGTGGCTCAGGCGTTTGACAGAGTCTGGTTGGAAGGGCTGATGTATAAGATCAAATCAACGCTTCCAGCAAACACACATAAACTGTTAAAGTCGTACCTTTACGACAGGAAGTTTGCAGTAAGATGCAACACTGCAACATCGAGCGAACACCGTATTGAAGCCGGCGTTCCTCAGGGAAGCGTACTTGGGCCAACACTCTACGTTCTCTACACAGCAGACATTCCTACATGCAGGGGACTTACAACTTCAACCTTTGCAGACGATACAGCTATTCTTAGCCGATCTAGATGTCCACTGCAAGCCACATCGCAACTCGCTCGTCATCTGGTTAACATGGAAAAATGGCTATCCGACTGGCGAATTAAAGTCAACGAACAAAAATGTAAACATGTAACGTTCACCCTTAACAAGAAAGATTGTCCACCACTTACACTAAATAATATCCCACTTCCGAAAGCAAACGAAGTAACGTACCTAGGAGTACACCTGGACAGAAGGCTTACATGGCGCAGGCACATTGAAGCCAAGAGAACACAACTAAAACTAAAAGCCAATAGCCTCCACTGGCTTATCAACGCTCGCTCCCCGCTAAGCCTTGACTACAAGGTCCTGCTCTACAACTCTGTTCTTAAACCAATCTGGACCTATGGATGCCAGCTATGGGGTAGTGCGTGCAGCAGTAACATCGACATCGTCCAAAGAGCCCAGTCAAAGATCCTGAGAACTATCACCGGGGCACCGTGGTACGTTCGCAACGAAAACATTCAAAACGACTTAAACGTCCCACCAATCAAGAAAGTAATTGCGGACTACAAGAAAAATTACCTTGGCAAGCTGTCATCGCACCCAAACTATCTTGCTAGAGGACTCTCAAACTCAAGCAGCCGATCCCGTCTTCGTCGTAATGACTTTCCGACCCAGCGATGAGTTGAGGTACGCGGCCACCAACTATTTGTACAACAACAAATAGTTAACTAAGTAATACTTGTAAGATTTGTAAACTTTTTGTTAGTTTCCCTATTATAAGGAAAGATTCAAAAAATAAAACCAGCAATAAAAAAAAAAAAAAAAAAAAAAAAATGTATGCGTTTAATCAAAATTTAATTTAATTTAAGGAAACAGTGTGTAAAGCGTTTAAAATCATGTTAGCAGTGTTGTTAACCCTCCGTTAAACTTTGAATTGTTATTTAAACACATTTTTACTTGAGCTAATGGCAATATATAAGCCCCAACTTCTCATTTTTAATTATATTTTTGAAGTATTTTGACTTTTTAATCGTACAACAAACATGATTTTCAACTAAAATAATTAGTTTATTCATTTCGTTCATTTGAATATTTGAATATGTAAACGTTTAGCATCACACTTTTGGATCAGCTGTTTTGTATTTTCAAGCTTACTAACACCGAAAAGATTTAAGAATCTGCGACCTGCAGGTTCAGAGCTAAACTAAATTAAATTTCATTTTTAGCAAACGCTCACATAGAGATCGCAAAGGTTTGATTGAGTCAGCTGACTGTAAAATTAAATTAAATCTGGAGTAAACAGGCCTTAACGGAAATTTAACCGGACATTGAGAAATTGGGCCTAAGCCGCAGTTCAACTGCGTTTAATAATTTCTTCTTTTTATAAATTGCAAAAAACAATTCAAATTTGAAAGCGTAATAGCAGCCATTTTTCATGGTATTTTCGGGGTATGAAAATATTTAAATAGTACATTGTAGTATATTTTCGGGCTAAAATTAGTATATTTCGTCGTTGCCGGCGATGTCACCCTGAATATGCATGTATGCAATTGAAGCACGGATATGCTGCATATATTGAGTTTGAATCGAATCGAGTTTCCAGAATGGGATTCATGTTTAAATTTTCCCCGTTGGTAGCTTTTTTCCCAGTTGGTAAGAAACGGGTCATTTGAATATTACAGCTGACAAGCATGTGTAATAATAATAAACAACTTTAAAAAAAAAAAAAATAAAAACGTTGCAGTCGGACCCAACCGACTGCGATATACTTCGATACCAGTTTTCATAACTGTGTTAACGATTCTGTGTTGAAGTAGTAAAATATGGGGGTTTTGGTTATATATCAGGCAGCAGGGGTAGGCGTGACATCCAAATTTGTGATGCATATCTGTGGAGGATGGCACCCTATAACCCCCTACCAAGTTTGAAGACTCTAGCGCAAAAACTGAGAAGATATAGAGGTGGGCGGTATAAGTGGGCGTGGCATCCAAATTTTTGATGCCTATCTATGTCAGATGCCAGCATCTACCTTTCTACCAAATTTGGTGGCTATAGCTTCAAAACTGTAGAAGATACAGCCATTTTTGTTTATAACTTTAGGGGGGCTGGGAGCGAAACAGGTAGGCGTGGCATCCCAAATTTTTATGCAGTTTTTTGGGGATTGCCATGAGCTATCCTGTCCCCAAATTTGGTGACTTTAGCTGCTAAAATGTGGGATATATAAGTGTTTAATCGATTTGCACATCGAGGTGTATCGACTTGTTATCGATTTCCCAGGTTCCCTGAGGTCGTAGAGCCCTAAATTTAACACTTTGTCTGACGAAGGCATGTACCATGCAAAGCTTTAAGGATGTCGAAAAAAGATGCGTTCATACAGGCAGACGGACGGACACCATGACGGACATTGCACAAAACCAATATACTATGATACCTTTGGTATCAAAGTATAAAAAAAAAATACAGACGAATTGATAACCTCCTTCTTTTTTGAAGTCGGTTAAAAATAGTTGTTAATACATGTTTTTTGTTAATTATGTGTAGTTATTAAATCGTCCAATGTGTTGCTCGTTTGTGTTTTTGGGTATAAACTAACAAACTTACGTGTGTTCCGTGGAGTATTACTATTGTATAGTACAGCAACTCACCAAAAGTGAAGTTTAATGTTTTTAACAAAATACTATAGAATAAAATGGTATTAACACTTTTTGTCAGTTTTTGCCCCTTTTCGAAAAATATAACACGTTGCAGCTGTTTATAAGTTGTTCAGCCACGCCGCGTTGCTTGAGGTTTGGAGTAACAACAAACGCGATGCAGACTCACTTACCAGTTACATAAAACAAACTATTAATAAACAAGTAAGAAGGCTCTAGTCGAGAAATCCGACTAGGACGTACCCTTAACCCATACGTAATGCTTACAGTAACTTGTGTGTATTTTATCAGTGTCCAATATAACCAAACTTCAAACTGCGATATCTGCGGTGTTCGTTAAAGCTGCCTTCACACGGTCGGTTTTTTTGTAGCTTTTTTTAACCCACCAAAAATGTTGGCATTCACATTATTCGCATCGGTTGAATCCAAAGTCCCGCCACTTTTTGTTCTGTCACAAAATCTGGTCACTTTCTCGAGTTAATTGCTTGAACTTGTGCCAAAAATGACTAAAAAACACCAAAAACGCATTTTTCAAGTATACATGTTAGTGGCTCAAATTAACCGACGCAAAAATGAGTAAAATAGAACTCATTCTATATTTCTCATTTTTGCGTCAGTTTTTGACCGGACCTGAAAAATGTTGTGTGTTCACACGAGAGCGCTGGATTTTTTAAAACAAAAACCGATGAAAAACCGACCGTGTAAGGCAGCTTAACCGATTTTTTTAAATGTTGATTTTTTTTATCCGTAGTCTCAAACCTCATTTTCACAATTTTGAAATTCAAGATTTTTTTGTTTTCGTTTGCAACCATTATACCCTAATGACCAATATGACCAAAATGACCAAATTTCAAACTGCGATATCTCCGGTGTTTCTTAACTGATTCTAATGTTCAATTTTTTACTAATAGTTTGAAACCTCGTTTTCACAATTTTTAAATTCAAGAATTTTTTGTTAATTATCACATTTGTATATCGGAAACCAGAAGTGTTATCGAAAATTTAAAGCAAACTTGATCTGCTTATGGTATAGGAGAGTTAAAGTTTCAAGTTTGAAGTCTCTAGCTCTCATAGTCTCTGAGATCGACGCGTTCATTCAGACGGACGGACGGACATGGCTAGATCGACTCGGCTGTTCATGCTGATCAAGCATATATGGGTGATTCTCCGCAAACTGTAATGTTTGCAATTGCAAAATGAAGAGAAAAAATGTTCTTCATTTCACAAGTTTCTTGTTATTTTATGGTGTAAAGGCACTCTAGAAATTCATCTCTTAAAGGAATCAACTACAAGTATTAATTTTATTATTAGTCATATTAGTCATAAAAATGCCACGGTTGTGACATAATCAGCGTGCCACGGTTGTGACATTTTCGCGATTTATAGCTAATTTTGCAGCAATCTTTGAAGTTAAAAAAATTTCCGAAAATATTTGAGGTTATGTTAGCAAAACTTATAAAAAAATCCCAACATGCATAAAATAAAACAATTTTCCTGGAAGTATCGAGTGCCACGGTTGTGACCTCAGTTTTTTGGACACCCTGTTTTCACTCATAAACTCTTGATTAAAACACAAATAATTGTTTTTATTCAGCGATCCGCACGTACAAATATTAAAGTGATGTATTAGAAAAGAAATCGACGAATCCGCAGTGGAAAATATTATGCGATTCAGTGGTGCCAACGTAAAATTATCGTGCACAAAATTCGCGCTATAATTTGAGGACAGAATTGATTTCGACACAGCAAGTTCTTAGAACGAACTAAAATTGTGGAACAATGTGGAATATTACATCAAAAGTCATCTTCTTTAAGTTAATAAAATTCGTTTTCGGTCTCGTGCATTATCTATCCCGTAGTTTTATGTGATATTCACTGTACCCAGGCGGGGACATGCCACGGTTGTGACATTTGGGGTACACTAACGACGCTGTACTTTCACCTGATAATTATTTAATCTTAAAATCAAGATAAATTAATAGTAAAACATCAGTTAACATGAATTATTGCGAAACTTGTTTAAAATTTTCTGATAAACAGTCAGAATTTGCAGAGGACATGAACGTTACAGTTTGCGGAGAATCACCCATATATACTTTATAGGCTCGGAGATGCTTCCTTCTGTCTGTTACATACATTTGCACAAAACCATTATTCCCCTCTTTACCCATTTTATGGGTTAAGGGTATAAATATTAACTACACCTGGACCCAAATACAAAGTGACCATCCGGAATGTCAAACCAACATGGGCTGTATTAACTGCATCACCAATAACTTACCAAACACCTCACACACATCATTCGACAAAAAATGTCCCATCTATATGCAGCAACAGGAAATTATCGCAATTAAAATCATCCACAATGTGGACAACAAAAAAGCGTATTAAATTTATAACCAAAAACACCAACCGGGCTACCAAGCCTTTGCTAACACTGTCAAGGCCAGTTCACCAACATCTACAGGTCAATCGGACAACAGTTTATCTAGGACCAAGCAGCCAAACCATGAAGACACAGATTCTTAAACCAAAACTCCAACTCGTGATATTATCAACTATGACGATCTTCAGGATTTGATAGCATCCACCAGCATACCAGCAGCTAATACAAAACAAAATGTTAATAACAAACGTAAGGTACAAGTACTTCCACTCTCAACCTCAATTATTCATAATCGCTAAAATATATCGTTCTTCCTATCTTCCATTAAATGCCTCTCAACATAATTCAATGGAATATTCGCGGTTTCACTATAAATTACTGCGAACTTCTTTTAATTATTAAAAAATATTCTCCTTAAATTATTACAATTCAAGAAACACACATCAAACCACACACTTTTTTTCCTACTCCTGTAAACTATAAAATGATTATCAATGTACCACAAAACAATTTTGGGGGCACAGCCCTGCTTATACACAAATCAATAGAACACAAAGTAACAAAAATTAATGATGACATTGAAGCGGTTGCCGCGTAAATTTACTCAGAATCAAAATTCAGCATATTCTCAATATATATATACCTCCAAACAAACCATTTAGTCCAATCAATTAACATAACACGCTTAAACTAAAAATAAATCGTCACTTATTTCAGGCGATTTTTATAGCAGGCATCCCACATAAGGTTCGCCACAACAAAACGTGAGAGGAAATACTTTGCACAAATTTATAACTCAGAACAACTGGTGCATTCTCAATAACAAATATCCTACGCATTTTACCACACACAATACCTTTACGCACATCGACATTACTTTCTGTACACCTGACATGCAAATATTTACGACATGGAAACGTTTGGATCAGCTGTGTGGTAGTGACCACTTATGACCTTATGACTTTGTACCAAAGAAATAGTCCATTGACCCCACCAAGGAGTCATTTTAAGTTAAAAAAGCTAACTGGGAACTTTTTGAAAAAAACAATGCCGACAATTAATAAAAGAATCCCACCTGCTAATGATGTTAATAACGAAGCAGCTAATGTAAACAAAATAATTCTACAAAGTGCATACAGAGCGGTCCCAAAAACTTCCACAAAGCAACAACAACGGAACGTTCCATGGTGGAATTATAACTCACAGATTCTTAAAAGAGAAAAAAATAAAATGTTGAACAAGTTCGTCAGCAACATCACCCAAGAGACACAAGAGAACATAATTAATTTTAAGAAAGTGAACGCAATGTTTAGACGAGAAATTAGAGAGGCAAAGAGAACATCAACCATTCATTTTACATCTCAAATTTGCCCAACTACCCCAACATCTAAGATCTGGTCAAATATACGCACTTTTTGTGGTCTGAATCCCATTAAATCAATTCACTCATCATGGAATCCTTTCTCTAATATTATTAACACTGACCAAAAATCAATTGCAAACGCTTTTGCCCAATTCTGGTCAAGTTCCTCCGGAGACCAGAACTCCTCTCAAACCTTCAACACTCATAAAGCTATTTCCATGAACCAGCCCATTGAATATACACCAAGTAAATCAGCCAGAATATTAGAAGTTAAAATAAGATCTATTGAACTGTTAAGTTCCCTTAACGCATTAATAGGGCGAACGACTGGCTATGAAAAAATATCTTATCCGATGATAAAACATTCTATTCCAATTTTGCAAAATAGAATTTTAAACCTCTTCAACAATATCTTCAACTTAAAAATTCTACAGCAATATAACCAGTCTGGTTACACCAGTGCACAAGCCCAACAGGGATAAGACACAGCCAACGTCTTACCGCCCTATTTCCCTTAATCAATGCCTTTCCAAAGTTATGAATAAAATAGTCGCTAAACGCCTATGGTGGTTCGTTCAAAACAAAAACCTCGTCTCTAAAAACCAATTCGGTTTAAAGCAGTGGTGCCCAAACGCTGCTTACGACGGAGCAAATTTCAATACATTCAAAAGAAAACACCAATACTAGTAAAGAAATTTTTTTTTTTTTTAATGGATACACTGGAAAAAATAGTGATACATTTTTACGTGATTTTTACTTGTCAAATGACGCGCCGACAATGCAATAACTAAAAGCATAATACAATTTCTTCAAATGGATGCGCGTCACCAAAGCAACAACAAAATGTTCATGAAATTTTATGACACAACAACAACCACATGCAAGTCCAGTTACTTTGCTCAAATGCAGATGAAGAATAGAGATAAGAAAACGAAAGTGAAAAATTGTTTTTGCAATTAGCATTGGCGCATGCCGATAGCCGTGTACATATACGCATTTGCTCGCCTATGCTTCAGAGCCAATTACAAAAACAAAGGAGCTATGGGAGCAATGGGCCTGGGCACCTCTGGTTTAAAGAAACACAAATCAGTAGCAGATTGTCTATTGTATGTAGATCATTTGATAACTGATTCTCTTAACAAGAAACGTCACACGTAAATCGTCTCCCTTGATTTTTTCAAGGCATTCGATAGAGTTGGCCACCTTGCCATAGAAAAACATCTAAGAGAATGGAAAGTTGGTCCGAAAATAATCAACTTTGTAACTGATTTCATTACACACCGCAAAAACATAATAAGAGTCGGATCCTAACTATCCAATACGGTCTCCATCCACAACGGTGTGCCACAAGGCTCACCACTTTTAGTGATTCTCTTTTTGATAGCATATAAAAAATTAGCCAAGATAATAGAAAAGCAAAAAGATATAACCTTCTGCAGCTATGCAGATGACTTTCAACTCAGAATTACCTTCAACAAAACGAAAAATGTTACCAAGAATCTAGTTGAGCTTTTCCAAAATATACAGGAATGGGGAGAATGTTCAGGAGCTAAGCTTTCTTTGGAAAAATGTAAACAAATTCATTTTTGCAACAAACGTCAATGTAACTGTCCGATCACAACAAGTAATACAGTCATTCAATCGGTTAGTTCGCTAAAAATTTTAGGAGTTATAATCAATTCAAAATACAAATGGAATAACCATTTCAATGAACTAGTCAACTCGTTATCTTAAAAACTTAATATTTTAAAATGCCTTACAAGTTCCAAATTTGACTGTAACACTACAACACTTCTATCAGTTTTGAAAGCGCTTTTCATCTCCAAAGTTGACTACGCTCTCTTCCCTTAACAGAATTAAGGTGATATTGAACGCAGCAATTAGGACCACTCTTGGCGTCTTGCGGACTTTTCCAGCAAAAAATCTGATGTTTGAGGCAGGGATTCCCCCAATTGATCAAAAGTACTCGTTTCTAAAAACGAAACTATACAAAATATTACAAACTCTAAAGACACACCTATTGCACAAATTTCAAAGAAACGTACATTACATAAACGCAGATACACGTACTCAACTTTGGACTGCTTATTAAATAAAAACAAAGAATTAAATATACCTGTAACACCAATTGAATCCAAGTATATTCACCCATCATATGGGTAGTACACTTTCTTTAATATCTGGCCTCGATAACTTTCATATCTTGATGAAATCGTTCGCCTTGTTCATCAGACATATCACCAAGATTTACTGGATTTACAAGAATCGCTTCATAACTGTGCAGAAATTCTTTAATCAAATATTCGTAGTTTGAGGAACGATAAAAAAGCCTTCAACAAGCCCTCTTTAATCTTAGCGTTCGATTAAACGCTTATGAATCTTCATCTAAGGCTTTGACGAATTGTTTAACACACTTTCTTTTATTTAAATAAAAAGTAAAAATATGGAAAAAAATTACATGATTTTAGTTAGTTTTTATTCTTAAAACTGCCGCCATTTTGTATTTTTTTGGTCAAATGAAAATTGTGACGACGGAGTCTAGATGAGCGACCTTAAAAACGTAAGTAAAATATGTTTGAAGCGTTTGATACTTTGACTTCATCTGCAACAAACCAACTATCTGTTTCGGTTAATTAAAAAAGCAAAAACGGCATTTTTTACAATTTTGCAAAAACAAACGTCATAATTGAATGAATATGCGTAACAACACACATCGTTTTGTTCGTAATAAAATTCTCTACAACATAAAAAAAATTTAAGATATCTTGCCCGACGGTGCCGTTATACAACGTCAAAGTTGAATAAAAGTGCTAAAAATGCGATTTAATTGAAAAACACTTTTCTACACTTTTGCCTATAACTCACGTTTGCAATAAGCTACACAACGTAAAAGTCATACCTTTAAAACAAAGTCTTGAGACACTCAATCGGATACAAATTGTAGCTTACTTCAGTATGAATGTAAGAAAACGTGAGCCATTTTTCGGTATTTTGTGAAAAACATAAAATTGACTCTACAGCGAAATTTCTCCAATTAATTTACCCTTATATATACATTTTTTTTCATTTTTCGTCACCCCCAACTCGAAAAAATACATCCCATCTCCGTTGCAAATTTTTTTTTTTGAATTTTGTAAGACTGTGTAATCACAAACAACTTTTATAAAACGACATCGACAAATTCTTAAAAAACGATTTTATTCGAACTCAGCGCGAACTTTGGAAATATACCTCAAACTGGTATCAATCATTCACAGAACCATCAATTTTCCCATTAGAATTTAAAAAAAAACTCAAACTTATAAGACTTGACCAAATTAGGATAATCCGTTTACGTACGGGACATATGTACATGAGCACTACCTAGACAAAAACATACCGAATTAGTGCAAATTGTGCCAGGAAGCTTACGCCACAAATGTCCATCATATCCTTACAAATTGTCCAGCACTTTCGTCGGTCAGGGAAAAATTATTTAAGAATCGTGATAACATTTTAACTTTAAGTTACCTAAATTAAATCAACTGCAAAATAATCATAAATTTACCATTCTAATATTTATTAAGCTCATTTTTTAAATAATTCTGTCATTAAGCTAACTTAAGGACACACATATTTGTAAATTTATTTTAATAGTATATTTTCATTATCCAGTTATTCTCAGTTATTACCATTTTGAGTAACTGAGATTCACTTTGCGTGTATTTTCGCATAAAGAATTTATTGCAGTAAACCTTCAGTCAATAGTAACTGAGAATAACTGGTAATCGGCTATCGTACTTTTTCGATAAGCATCGCTGAAATATCGCTGTTAATGGATAACATTACGTTTACATAGCTAAAACAGGTGATTGAAATGTGCAAAGGTAAGCGCAATATTTAAATTTGTATATTGTTCCTGATTTACAAGCAGCAAAGATTGCAGGCCATGCATGTTTGCCAAAAAAATTTGATAAAAAGGCTTTTAAATTTTAGAGTTAAGTTTTAGTTTATTATTCTTACTTTGAATTATCAAACTTAGATCAAAACAGCTCATTTATTTACTAAACTTTCAGTAACTGCATAATGGAAACAGGATTAGTAAATGACCGATAAATTTTACTGTAACTGGATAATAGAAAGACCCTATAAGTCAAATTTCCATTACAACATAGGTAGCCTAAGGCCTAAGTAGCCAGCGCTGCTTAATTTACTCTCCGTGCCAAGTTAACTTGGTACTGATCAGATAAAAAATTAAATAAATAAATAAATATAAAAGCACAATGTAGACCAGCCAATATTAAAATATGTGAAACAAAAGCCGAAGTTTCACTTAAAGATTTGTTGGATCATACAGCTGGCCGCATATTTGCAATGCAAGAGGAAGTTTTAGATAACTGCTCAGACGCAATAAATTTTATAACCGGAACTAATTCATGCCAGTCATGTCCATTTTGTGGAGCATAGCCAACTCAATTACTCAAGACATCAGACTTTGCATCGCCGATTTTCAATGTTAAATCTAAGAATCTGAAATTTGGAGTAAGCCCACTTCATGCATTGATAAGATTTTTAGAATTTGCCCTAAGAATTTCATATAGAATCGCGTTGAAGAAATGGCGCATCAAAGGAGATGATAAGCTCAAACTCTCATTGCGTAAAAAGTGTGTCCAAGAGAAGTTGTGGGCTGAACTAGGCCCTAATGTAGATACACTTAACTAGAATGGAAATAGCAATGATGGAAACACTGCAAGACATTCTCAAACAGTAGAACATTTTCTTCTATTTTAAATTTGCAGTACGAAATTATTCAAAATTTTTATATTATGTTAATTGCAATTTCTTCAAAATACATTGTTGGCTTCAAAAAATTCAAATCTTTATGTAGCGATACATTATATTTATAGATGGAACACTATTCTTGGTACCCAATGTCCCAAACTGTTCACAAAGTATTGGTACGTGGACATCAAAATATGAACCGTTTTATTGTTCCAGTTGGAGTACTTGGAGAATAAATTATACAAGGGCGACAGAAAATCTCATGCCAGGAAATGTAGCAGATTAGCAAATATATAAATAGAGCACTGGATTCTTCTGATCCACTACTTTCCATTCTTTGTTTAAAAGACAGATTGAAGAAAATCAAAGTAATTAGATCATTTTTTACAAAGTTATTCTAATAGTTAAGATTCTTAGTTATCTATGTGCAAATGATACCAATTTAAATAAGGTTTACAAGATGAGTTTTTATATACATATATAATTATATTGTTCTGCTTGATATTGTAGTTCTTAACCTATTTTATAACCTGTGAAAAAATGTTACATTCTTTGAGGTATTTTATAATTGCTATTATGTTATCTGAGTTTGGGTTGGTAATAAGTCGTATTGCTGAAGATTGGGAAAGATATTGTAATCTGTTTTGACTGAAGGCTGGACGAAAAGTATGCAGGTGACCAAGTTTTTTTTTGTTATCGACCCCATGTGTATATCGATAACCAGAAATGTTATCGATATTTCGAAACAAACTTGATCTTCTCATGGTATACGAGAGATTAAGTTTCAAGTTTGAAGTCTCTAGCTCTTATAGTCTCTGAGATCGGCACGTTCATACAGACAGACAGACGGACAGACAGACATGGCTAGATACATGATGAAATAATATAAGGTGGTCTCGTTCGCTGCTGACTCGTTCGGTTTTTAGTCCGTTGACGTTTAGTGCGTGCATGATTGTAAGTATTGTTAACGGACACGTTCTGCCGATGAGACCACCTTATATTATTTCATCATGGCTAGATAGACTCGGCTGTTGATTCTGATCAAGAATATATATACTTTATAGGGTCGGAGATGCTTCCTTCTGTCTGTCACATACATTCGCACAAAACCATTATACCCTTATTAACCCATTTCATGGGTTAAGGGTATAAAAACGAGGTTTCAAACTATTGATAAAATAATGAACTTTTAAAAAAATATGATCAAAATCGGTTAAGAAACACCGAAGATATCGCAGTTTAAAATTTTGTCATGTTGGCCATATTGGACACTGGAAGAATATACACAAATGACTGTACACGATACGTATGGGGTTAAGGGTATGTCCTAGTCGGGATTTCTCGACTAGAGCCTTCTTTCTTGTTTATATTAATTTTATCTAAATTAATTGATTGACGATGAAGAATGAAATTTTTGAAAAGCAATAATTTTATTTCATTAATCGCTTGGCATTTCAATATGATCCCACTGCGAGCTACAGTGATGATGACAATTTAGATATTGGACCAATGACGACTGTATTGCAATGCGCTAAAGTTTAAAAGGTAAACGGCGGGATGGTGCTGCGCAAGTGGAAAAGTCAAACTGAATCCATTACTTACACCACTACACCCACTGAAAGCATTGTTCGATGAAAGTGATCCCGATTAAAACCATTTTCTTCAACACATCCTTGAATACAATAATTGCTTTCGCATGACTTTATTTGGAGCTAATATCATTCGAGAAGGCGGCTTCATGCCGACTTGCAGAGTAAAAGATAAAACGCATACAACCAATTATCATCTGTGTATACACTTGTTGCTGGCTTGCATGTCTTGTGCGGCGGCCGATGTTCGCACGTCGTCCTCTAGGCATTTTAGATTATGGACAGACTGGTGAATTTAACCTCAAATGCACAATCCACATAGTTTACACAGATCAACTTCAAGACAAATGGTTGCTGTTGAAATTTAATAAAAGTTTGCACAATAAACGTGTTTCCAATTGAACTGTTAACAAACGAATAACTTTAGCCTTAAAACTGAACAGATTACAATTAGAAGCTGTCAAACAATGTAATTACATGTAATCGAATGGTTACTGGATAAGGGATTTTTGTTAACGGTGTAAAAAACTTTCCCGGTTTTCCTGCATTCCTGTTGAACATTTCCCTGAATTTTGTTTGTCATAAACCTAATGGACCCCGAGAAATTTTCAACGAATGCAAACGTGGAAATTGGTTCTTGCGTTCTGTAGTTAAATCGTTAGTAAAAATTCAGACTTATTTATATATATGAGCCGCGCAGTGCACACTTCGATTAACTCCACTTTTTGAAAATTTCTTTTTTTTTTTAAATTTAAGTGTCAAAGGCCTTGGTAATACCAAGTTGGTATAGTCTTTTATATTTATAATAACTTTCCCGAATAAAAAAGAATAGCACCGTTAAATGACAATTTGTTTTGGCCATTGAATAATAAGTAATTTATTTCAGAAGCCATTTCGATTAACTCCATACCCCAATGTACATAAATGGGGTAAAATAGAGGAAAAAACCTTTTTTTTTATTTATTTTATGTACCGTTAGATGAAAGCTATAACTGCAATTGTGCATTCTACATTACATATTTGAATTTATATCATCACAGGAATTTTTAAAAACAATATACTATATTACATCATCGCTTTTCTCAACTTTTTGTTTTATGGAGTTAATCGAAGTGTGCTCTGAACGGCTCATATATAGATTACAAAGCTGTAATTATACGTCAATTACTTAGCTGTCATTTGCGTTTTGTTTTTCCAAGTCTGTATCTTTTTTGAAAAAAAAAAATCTGTTAAGAAACTGCATATGCCGCCGGCCGCCGACAATTTTTACGGCTAATCCGCCGCCGCTGAATCTATTTGACGGCTACGCCTCCGCCGCCAGTTCTTTTTGGCTATTACGCCGCCGCCAAAGATAAATCCATCGGCGTAAACCTCTAGTAGAGGAGGCCATGATACAATTATACAAGGTAGCCTGCTCGGCAAAATTTGGTCCACTATTTAATGTTTGACCATAAGTGCAAGTGAGATGTCACCAAGTTTGCGCTAGCTGTGAGTGTGAGTGAGACGATAGCATCGAAACAGCCCGTGCTCAACAATGTTCACTCGTTGACAGCCGGCAACAAACTGAAAATAATGGACCAAATCGTGAGTTTGACGCTTGCCGAGCAGACTACCTTGTATAATTGTATCATGGAGGAGGCCAAACAAGCTTCTAGAGCTAGCCCGAAGCATACTAACGCCGCAGGACCACACAACTAGATAGTCCCAACATATCCAACCGCTGGCTTCACTAAGGACTCTCAGTTTATTTAATTATTTTCATTATTCTCTTTTTTATTTATATAAAGTAAATTTTATTTAAGAAAAATAATGTATAATTTAATATGAATAAATATATGTTTGTATTGTCTATATATCAATATGTGTGAGTAATTGTTTATGTGTGGGTGGAATGAAGATGTGGTGATGTGGGGGTAAGTTGTAGAGTTGGTATTTTTAGTTCAATTTGGTGAATAAGTTCAATAGTTCATTTTTCAGAAGTCAGTCATTCTATTCAGTTGTTCAGTTGTTCTGAACGATGAACGATAGAAAATGAACGGGTCATTTTATTCGGTTGTTCTGAACGATGAACGATAGAATATGAACAGGTTATTTTATTCAGCTGTTCAGTTGTTCTGAACGATGAACAATAGAATATGAACAGGTCATTCTATTCAGTTGTTCGGTTGTTCTGAACGATGACCGGTAGCACACATGTTGATCATTCTATTCAGATGGTTTGAATAAACATTGTTTCATTTTTGAATGCAATAAATAAGATTAGTAGCTTTCGAGCCCATTAAAAATTATTAAATTTTAATTAGATTGATAAATGGCGCCACAAATTGCTCTGAGACCCGCCTGCTATACTCAGCACGGATTTGCAATAAATACATTTACCGGTGCTTTCCAAGCTCACTTCCAATAAAATGGTACCATTAGACATTTTATTTTAAGAAAATTCAACAATCAGCTAGTTTGACAAATTTCAGGTTAACGCCAAAAAATTAAATGAACGATTGCGTTCACGAATTACTAAATTAGTTCATTCGTTCATTCCAATGACCCGTTCATATGAACTTATTCTGAACGAAACGACACAACTCTAGTAAGTTGTAGTTGTTATTGTTGTTGTGTTTTAGGGAGTCGGCAGTAAAATGCAAATTCCGGCTCATAGGTAGGGAGGGCGCATTGGGGGTAAATGTTTCCACCTTTTTACCTTGTATGTCCTATTGTTGTCCGATTCTGTGAAGATTTACCGCTTGTCCGTTAGATGTATGTTTTTTGAATAAAATATAAATTTTGTTACCCGGCCCACACCGTATCGAGGTCGCATCCATCCCTGGGTCACCGATTTGCTAGCTGGCTATCGATACAGTGTTGGGAGTGAAAGGCCGGTTCACAACACAATGTGTTAAAGTGAACTGTACACAAAGCTACCACGTGCGCAATCAGCTGACTTTGACAGTTTATTGATCAATCGGTGACCGTAAAAAATGTTATCGATTGATTAGAGTATTATAAATATAAAAATATGAGTTAATTTAATAACAGAGCAACATTTTCTTTGGGTAATTGTGCAGTTTGGTTACTTTTCCGAAAAGTGGGGGAATTTTTTTTTTTTTTTATAGGCACCTTTGATTGGTTGCCGCTAATGATATTCCATGGGGGGAGGCTGAAATTTCCCATAAACTCCATGAGTTATGGGGTTTTGAAATTCTCATGAATATTCGTGATTTTGAAGAACGCTAGGGAGAGGGGGGGTGAACACACATGAAAAAAATGTGCCCGATAGTGTGATCTGCTCCGGAACATAGCCAATAGTGCCAATAGCAGTGGCGTGAGCCACTGCTTTACGGCGTTTGAAAGTTTAAAATGCCGTAAAAACTTTCAAACGCCGTAAAAACAGTGGCTCACGCCACTGCTAAGGCACTGTTTGCTATGTTCCGGAACAGACCACACAAACTCGCCGTTTTCAAAACGACATAATCTCACGCGATATGCGAAACATAGCAAACAGTGCCTTAGCAGTGGCGTGAGCCACTGCTTTTACGGCGTTTGAAAGTTTTTACGGCATTTTAAACTTTCAAACGCCGTAAAGCAGTGGCTCACGCCACTGCTATTGGCACTATTGGCTATGTTCCGGAGCAGATCACACTATCGGGCACATTTTTTTCATGTCTGTGCACCCCCCCCCTCTCCCTAGCGTTCTTCAAAATCAAGAATATTCATGATAATTTTAAAACCCCATAACTCATGGAGTTTATGGGAAATTTCAGCCTCCCCCCATGGAATATTACTTACTATGATGCAATCAACAGCTTCATGAAAAAAAAAAAAATTCCCCCACTTTTCGGAAAAGTAACCAAACTGCACAATTACCTTTTTTTTGTTAAATTTTTGCCAAAAAAAAAAAATAAAAAAAACGAGTTCAAACGTTGTAGTCGGACGCAACCGACTGCGATATGCTTTGATAGCATTTTACATAGCTGTGTTAAGGATTCTGTGTACAAATAGTAAAATATGGGGGTTTTGTGTATAAGTATAAGGCAGACGGGGTAGGCGTAACATCCAAATTTGTGATGCAAATCTAAGGCGGATGGCACCTTCTATCTCCCTACCAAGTTTGGAGACCTTAGCGCAAAAGCTGAGAAAGATATAAAGGTGGGCGGTATAAGTGGGCGTGGCATGCTCAGTTTTGATGCATATCTGTGTCAGATGTCAGCATCTACCTTTATACCAAATTTGTAGAAGATTCAGGCATTTTTGTTTATAATTGGAGGGGGGCTGGGGGCGGAAGAGGTGGGCGTGGCATCCGTTCAACGTTTAATGCAATTTTTTGGGAAATGTCACCAGCTATCTTGCTATTAAATTTGGTGACTCTAGCTGCTAAAGTGTGGGATATATACGTGTTTTATTGATATTCACATCGAGGTGTATCGAGTTGTTATCGATTTCCCAACACTTTGTCTGACGAAGGCATGTACCAAGATATTTGCAAAGTTGCAAGGCTCTAGCTTTAAGGGTGTCGAAAAAGTTGCGTTCATTTGAACAGACAACAAAACAATTTAAGTTTCAGTATTGTTTATTAACTCAAATTTCTCATAAAACTAAGATTATTAAAAATGTGAGGCAAATTAAATTTGACAGCATTAATGGCTCTAGACGGGAAAGTTTGACATGGCGATTCTTAACATAAGATTGTAGTGTTTAAAGAGTAAAAGGTTATTTTTTGCTTTAACTTATGTATTGTGAAAAGGAGTGCAAATAAAATAAATGAAAAAAAAAATACACTATGTACAGACAATTTTGGCTTTTAAAGTCGTCCATATACAACAATTATTCTTTTTTACATATTTCTATTACAAACTTTAAGGATGTATAGCTCTAAAAAAATTAAATTTTTAAATGTTGCCGTATTGAACTTGATACGAGTGATTTCCATTTACGAAAATTGATCTCTAGTAGGCCTTAAACTTAGATCTCTTAGTTTAAATACTTTCTGTCAAAAAGATTGTTTGCCACCAAAATAATATCACTAGAGATTTGTCCACAGCTTGATTCTATAATTGGCCGTGAAACTAACGCTGATCGAAGCGGCAACAGAAAGTCGCTGTATACATCAGAGCTTAGTTGATAATTTTCTATTAAATCATATATTGCTTTAAATAGTGGCTGCTTGTTAGAATGAAAATATCCCCTATTACCATGTATTATCTTTATTCCTTGATGAGAAGTATTGCAGATACTCATGTACATGCAGTGATCCGGACGATAGTTGTATTCGCATGGCATTATGTGAAGTTTATCGGGATGATAATAAAACAAAATGTTTATAATATCCTGGTCTCCCCAGGTTATACGTAGCTTAAATTCTTTATAAATAGGAAATACGTGACGTTCCCAGTTAAATTTTCGCATGCGTGTAAGATTCATCAGCATGACTCCAGAGTTTACTCCTAGTTGACCATAGAAAGGATGACGTGCAAAACGATTGTACCATCCGATATTCTTATTTTCGTGTTCTGGCGCTAATGCAGCAATTTGACTATCGTTGAATTTTCCAAAGTACTTCCATATGTCGGAAATCGGAGATAGAAACAAAATATCCGTATCAACATACAACAGTGAGTCAACTTTCGTCAATACGGACTTGAAATAAAATGAAAGCGTTATTTATTACACTACTACACTGCCAAAATTATTATATCCTTAACCCATAAAATGGGTAAATAAGGGTATAATGGTTTTGTGCAAATGTATCCAACAGACAGAAGTAAGCATCTCCGACCCCATAAAGTATATATATTCTTGATCAGAATCAAAAGCCGAGTCGATCTAGCCATGTCTGTCTGTTCGTCTGTCTGTCCGTCTGTCTGTCTGTATGAACGCGCCGATCTCAGAGACTATAAGAGCTAGAGACTTCAAACTTTAAACTTAAGTTTTCCTATACTATGAGAAGACCAAGTTTGTTTCAAATTATCGATAACATTTCTGATTCCCGATATACACATGTGATCGATAACAAAAAAAGCTTGAATTTGGAAATTGTAAAAATGAGGTTTGAAACTATGAATAAAATAATGAACATTGAACAATGAAAAAATTTGATCAAAATTGGTTAAGAAATACCGAAGATATCGGTGTTTGAAGTTTGATCATATTGGTCACTGGGTAAACAAAATCAAATGACTGTACGAGTTACATATGAGGTTAAGGGTATGTCCTAGTCAAAATTTCTCGACCAGAGCCTTCTTACTTGTTACATTACAAATAATATATGAGAGGGCAGGAATCGAAAAAAGCCAACTTAAAAGCTCACTGAATCCGGTTTTTTATAATTTGACACCAAAGGCATCATTGTATTCCGTCCGTCTGGATCAACGCATTGGTACATGTCTTCGTCAGACAAAGTGTTAAATTTAGGGCTCTACGACCTCAGGGCGCTTGGGAAATCGATAACAACTCGATACACCTCGATGTGCAAATCAATAAAACACGTATATATCCCACATTTTAGCAGCTTGAGTCACTAAATTTAATAGCAAGATAGCTGGTGACATTTCCCAAAAAATTGCATTGAACCTTGAACGGATGCCACGCCCACCTCTTCCCGAAATGCATGTATCTTCGCCAGTTTTTAAGCTAGAGTCATCAAATTTGGTGGGCATATAGTTACCGATATCCTTAACAGGTGCCCAAAAACTGGGAAAGATATAGAGATTGCAGATTTTATTAGATTTCCCAGAAAAGGTGGGCATGGCATCCAAACTTTGCTGCAGATCTGTGACGGATGACACTTACTAGGTGGGCGTTTTATCCAACTTCTTTTATTTGATGCAGATCTTAACATTCCGGTTCTTTTTAGGACGGTGGGGCATGTCACGTTGTTTGGGGGCGTGGCATTCAAAGTTTGATGAAGACATGTGTTTTAAACAGCTTTAAGACTGTAGAATGTTCAGGCATATTTGTTTATAATTGGAGGGGGATACATATGTGTTTTATCGGTTTGCACGGACGGACGGTCAGAGAACATGACGGACATTGCACAAAGCCAATACCAAAGGTATCAGTAGTATACACGGCCTGTAGTACTGCATTATGACTTATCTTTAATATGCGGTATATACAGAGTTTCTTAACCGATCTTGAAATTCTCCAAAATTTAGTTTTTTACCCCTATCTTCCAGCCACATTTCAGAATTTACCAATTTTAAATTGTTTTATCGATAATATTCTTATATTAAAAACCGAAAAATTGATCGATAATGTAAAAAACAAACTTGATCCTTTTTAGGCTCTGTTAGGCTAATGATCCAAATTTTGAGTTAATAGTTTTGAGCTTACTTTCTATAAGATCTTCGCGCTCATAGAATCGGAAGGACATGACTATATTGACTATTAATGAAGGACTTAAATATACTTTTTTTGGTATTTGAGATGCTTCTTCTGTCGAATAAAAACTTTTGCCCAAGACCATTTTAGCTTTATCATCTATTGTTTAGGATATATAATACATATTTATTGACTTAAAGAACTTAATACTATGCTATGTTCTTTGTTACCTACCGGCAAGAAAAGCCGTTGTGCTGCGCATGGTTTAAATAGGGTTTTCCACTCCTTCTTACTTTGATTCGGAAATTGTAATGGCAATAGCTCAAAATCAAACCAGTGCGGGTATATGTCACGCCAGTCTGTGAGTTTCTCTCTTAATAGATCAGTTGATGAATCTTCTGTAAAAACTGTAAACTTGAGATATTCCTGATAATAATTAAAGATTAAAGCTGACTTTATCATAACAAGGGTCTCTTGAGCTCGCTGTCCACAGGCGACAGCAACGATGTGAAAGGTTGAAGTTCTTTGGAACCTGTTTACGTTAAAAAAAAAATATTGAAATGCAATTATTTAACTAAATGCCTGAGAATATAGCACAGATTACGGACAGTATTAAAGATCTCTTAATATTATTAAAACACATTACAACATTTTTTGAATGACAGTTCTCACTCGAAAACAAAATTGGATAGTGACGTAGGACAGCACAACGCGCTCACTTCAGACACGCTTTTTACGGTTGGCCCCAGTTACAAATACCGCACAGAAAATGCAAGTCATTAAATTTCATTTTATGCTTGCTAAATGGTAAGAAGCAGCGCAGACTCAAGTCTTTGATCTGATTATTTTTTGCATGAATGCGTGTATGTGATTCAGCATGTCATCAGATCCTTTTGCAACGTTTGTTAACAAACATATATAATATATGTGTTACAAACATACCTTATTCGCGATATCTTGGCTTCTTCAACAAAAAAAGATTAAAAGCCTTGCAATCGTACGCAACTAACTGAGATATACTTTGATTCCTGTTTACAAAGCTGTGTTAAGGATTCTGTGTGCAAATAGTAATATATGGGGGTTTCGGGTTTAAATATCAGGCAGAAGGGGTATCATCCAAAACACCACAAAATTTAGTGGCTTTAAATTAAAAAAGTTTGGAAGATAAAGGCACTTCGGCGTAACATGCAAACTTCTGATCAGATTTTTGGGGATTGTCACCAGCTTTCTTGGCACAAAATGTTGTGACTTTAGCTGCTAAAATAAGAATGTGCATATTCATGTGTGGTTTATCGATTTGCACGTCGAGGTGTATCAACTTGTTATCCAGGCCCCCTAGGTCGAAGAGCGCCAAATTTAACACTTTGTCTGACGAAAACTAGCACAAATATATTTTCAAAGTTGCCGATTCGTAGGAGACCCAAGAAATGTCAAAATCGCATGTGGAAAAATGATTGATTTGAGAATATTATCCTAAGAAACTATTGATCTAAGAGCCCATTTACACGAGGATGTTGTTAAAGCTGCCTTCACACGGTCAGATTTTCATCGGTCTTTTTTTTAAAAAGCCAGCGCTCTCGTGTGAACACACATAATTTTTTACGTCTGGTCAAAAACCGACGCAAAAATGAGAAAAATAGAACGTGTTCTATTTCTAATCTTTTTTGCGTCGGTTAATTTAAGCCACTAACATGTATACGTAAAAAAAGGCATTTTTTGGTGCTTTTAAGGAATTTTTGGCACAAATTCAAGCAATTTACTGGAGAAAGTGACCAGATTTTGTGACAGAACAGAAAGTGGCGGGATTTTGGATTAAACCGATGCGAATAATGTGAATGGCAACATTTTTGGTGGGTTAAAAAAGCTACAGAAAAACCGACCGTGTGAAGGCAGCTTTAATAAAAACTGAGGATGGCATGCAGGAGGATTTACGTTTAGACCAGCTATGTCCAAGCCAAGAGAGCTGTCAGTGCATTGGTGTGCGTAACACTGAACAAATAATAACTTCGGCTGTTGTTAGGCTGTTACTTGACTTGCTTCGGCTTGTGTCTGTGTGAAACGAAGTGTCCATTTACCCAAAATGGGTAAACTGTGGACATAGCTGGTTTAGACTTAACAAATTCATAAAACTGTGTACGATTACGGGAGACATTCATTCCACATTTATTAGGATAGTTATTATAGCAGGATGTGTTAACAGAAAAAAAATTTGACTTTGCTAGTATATAAATTGATAGGTCAATAGTAGTTCCTGATTTTCTGAATTTTTTATAAGATCTTGTCTTCGCATTTTTCAGTTTTTGATCATTTCCTTGTAAACCAAGGTGGTTTGTTATCACTTGAGGAGCGACAGATGGAAACACAACTGTCCAAGTACAAATCCAAGGTCCCATAAAATATGGCAATTGCAGTTTCTTAATCACAAAAGGAATAAAGCTGAGACCAATTAGTTGCATACAGAAGCTGATTTAACTTAGTGAAGCTAGTCTTAAGAAAACAACTTGATTTTGCAGAAATATTGGTATTAGAGTTAGGGTTAAGTATATCAAAGGAAAGTTTCAAAGTGGGATGGTAAGGCTCTTTCGGCTGCACTTAAGGGTGTACTCTATATTCGTTACAACATCAGAAACAAATACTAAGTCTGTTATTCTACCATTACATTTAAGTATATCGCTTATGTGCGATAGCCCTAACTCCAGGATACCATATATAAAACCATCAGATGTGGTTTGTAATTGTGTGGAAGATGAGTCACATGCAGACCATTCCACATTTGGCAGATTGAAATCACCAACCACAATTAGATAATCCATATCTAACAATAAGCACGAAACATGTGGCAAAGCACCTAAATGTGACAAATAAATGTTAGTATCACAATTAGGAGGAATGTAGGAACAGGTAATAAAAAGTGAACGACTACCATAAGATCCTTTAAAACATACAAACTCTGTATCCGGAAGATCATTGGATTGAATTTGTTCAGAAGAAATGCAGGAATCAGCGATATGAACCCCACCACCCCTACCCACCTGTAAGTTATATTTTTTTGGAAAAACAGAGTAATCAGAAATTTCAGGTTTTCACCAGGTTTTTTAGTCAGCGCAACTATTTGCGAATCAAAGGATAGACTTTTTACGTAAAGTTTAGCATTAAGGCCATTTACATTTTGATAGGCTAGGCTAATTACTTCAGTAAGTTTTTTTTTAAAGACGTAGAAGGAAGCGGGTTACTTTTAGGGAGGGTACTACTACACTATGGGAAATTTTGGCGAAAATCGGACATTTATTCATTTTTTACATTTACTTAAATTAACTCTATGTTGATGCAAACATGTTGTAAAAACATTGGAATTTAGTGTTGCATAACAAAAATGTTAATTTAACAGACGCCTGTCATGTTATTAACAGTCAAAGTCAGCTGTTGCAACAGAAAAGCACGTGCGCCGTTCAACTGCAAATTTAGAGGTTACAAAAATGTAAAGAAAACTAAAAGTTAACTCAATTTAATGGACAAACCAACGATAGCAGATAATAATACGTGTTTGTACTGTGTGTTTTGCATCATTTGTTTCATGTTTTGTTCATGTCTTTGTATTTGCTTGCATATTTAAAAAGTGACTTTCACCAACAATTTTTAGAAACAAAATTTAACTTTTCATAGACTTTTAAAAATGTTAGCAATTGGTAAATGTGAGTATACCACCGTTTTGTAGGTCTATTAATTCTGAATCCAGCGTATATAATCCTAATGTGCACTTTTTGCGAAATTCAAGTTTTAAGAGCACAACCTCTGTTCAAAACGATGAAACTGTTAAAATGTTATTTTCATTAAAGTAGCTTATTTAGTCAAACGATGATGTTTTGTTACAAATACATAAAAATATCATAAGAACGGTTATAAATTTTAGTTTTAGCCTTATATTTGGGACATAATAAACAATTTTGTAAATTTTTCTATTAAGTACTTTTCGACGGTTTCTATAGGAGCTATATGATTCCTTGAACGGATGTCGCTGATTTTTTGCAAATATAGAAAAAGCTTGATAAAACACATTTTTGTTAAGTTTGGTGGAGTTATATCAAGAAACAAGACAGCTTTGCATATAAGGAACTGCATTTTTCAGTACTTTCCTATGGGAGCTATACGATATATGTAACGGATGCTAACAATATTTTTACACACTTTTAGGATTATGAAAAGAAGATTAATTTTTAAGTTTGGCTTAGATCCGTTGATAAACAAAAAAAATACATATACTATCTTCTTTAAAAGGGGTGGTGACACGCCCCTTTTACTAAATATGGTTTTCTTTGCTTAGTCATAACTTAACGCAAAAAACGGAATCAAAATATCTTGTATGGTTCGCGAGTTATTAATAAATTCCCGATTTTTGGCAAAAATTTCCCATAGTGTACTATTACTATTAGTATTGTTATTTCGCCTGTTCACATACTCCTACACGATGATATTCGGCGGCCAAAACTTTTCAGAACAAATTGTCGAGAATAGTTCTGGCGGCACACTCAACTTAAACGAAGATATGTTACGAGCGTGTTTAAACTTAAACTTTTCAACAACAATCATAGGGGAGTTGATAATACAATATACGCATTAACATCTTCTGAGGTGATATCAGAAGCTAGCCTAGATACAAAAAAATATTTTCTAATAGGGAACATGTAATGGGGTAATATAAAAACCGGGCAACATCGGATTTCTTGCTGGTGAGTTAAAAACTATAAACGGGCCAGCAATTGGAGTAGGGCTATTCGAGCTGGTCGCCAGAAGTGAATTGGGAGGCCGGACAAGCGGGGCATTTGGAGGGCAAGAGCCCGAAGTCTTTTTCCGCTTAGGAGAGTCGTCAAGCAACTTACCAATTTTGAATTTGACTTCAAGCTTGGCTTGAAGATTGTCAAAAGCAAGATGCACAGCTTTATAACAATAACAGGTCTGCGTCATGTATTTTGACCCACATTTTCGAAGCTAGAGTCACCAAGTTTGGGGGCAAGACAGCCGATGACACTCCTCAAAAAAAAAAACGGCATCAAAGATATGGATACCACGCCCACCAATCCGCCCCCAGCCCCCTCCAATTATAAACAAAAATATTGCCACCGAATTGACATAAGGGTAGATACTGACATCTAACACAGATATGCATCGAAACTTCAGTTGCCGCTCCACCAAAAAGAGGGCCATGCCCCACCGCCCTAATAAAAATCGGAATGCATATATCTTCTCCAATTTTTGCACTAAATTTGGTGAAAACATTGTTAGTGACATCCGTAACAGATGTGCATCGATGATGCCACGCCTCTTATAACGCCCACCTCTTTATCTTTCTCAGTTTTTGCGATAGAGTCTCCAAACTTGGTTGGAGGATAGAGGTGCCATTTTCCACAGATATGTATTACAAATTTGGATGTCACGCCTACCTCTCCTGCCTGATATTTATTACCAAAACCCCATATATTACTATTTGCACACAGAATCCTTAACACAGCTATGTAAACTGGAATCAAAGTATATCGCAGTCGGTTGCGTCCCACTGCAACGTTTTTATTTGTTTTTTTATTTTGTTTATTTTTTCATTTTTTTTTAATTGATCAGATGTATGTATCGAAAACCAGAAGTGTTACCGATAATTTTAAACAAACTTGTTTTGATCATAGCAGGAAAGAGCTTATATTCAAAATCTTAAGTCTTTAAGTCATATAGACTCTTTGATCGACGTCATGGCTACATCGTTATTGTTAACGCTGATCAGGAATTGATATAGTTTATTAGAAAGGCATTTCTTTGTTCTGTCTGTTATTTGCTTGACACAAAAATATACCCAATTTTACTTATGGGTTATGGGTATAAGCATCGTGTTTTAAAATACCATTCAAAAAGAATTATAAAATGGGAATATTAGTAAATTTGTTTTAAAATATTTAAAAATCAAGAAGACCTATGAGCGTTATTCTAATGGACCTAAAGAAATTTATTTTAAAACAATAAAAAAAAAAAAGGTTTTTAAATTGTTAATTTATTACATGTCTCCTTTTCTAACATACAATTACGTTTGTTTAGTCTTCTTTTTGATCGAATCCGTAGTGAACGAAGCAACGCAACTTCAGCTGCAGACAGTAATCAGTCTAATAGATCTTCGGCATCTTCTAGTTTCGATAATTTGAAACAAACTTGATCTTCTCATGGTATAGGAAAGTTTAAGTTTCAAGTTTGAAGTCTCTAGCTCTTATAGTCTCTGAGATCGGCGCGTTCATACAGACAGACGGACGGACAGACGGCTGTTGATGCTGATCAAGCATATACAGTACGACCTCGCTCAACGCAACCTATTAAAATTTGACCTATTGCGAAAACTGAGGTGGTTGCAAAAACCAAGAAAAAAATTTCTGTTGGCCACGAGACCTAATTCCAAAAAGAGATACCTTTGCTACACATTAAAATTAAAGTAAATCGAATAAGTCAGTATTTACAGCAAAGATTTCATTTTAATTTATTTAATTTTTGTGAAACTGAGATATTTTGGTCTGTACTTTGTTACAATTTATATAACAGTTTGCAATTTAATTTTCGGTGAAGCCTCAACAATATTAATGGTGCTTTCGTCTGCACTCTCGATTTCATCCACTTCGCCTGTAGTTGAAAAGTCGACGCTTACGTTTTCATATATCCAGTATTTTATTTGAAATTAAGTTTTCGGCTGAAACTTCACAAAGCTAATCGAAAACAGTCGCAATCATTGATTGGTGAATTTAATTGACAAAAGAAGAACATAAGAAGAACAGAAGAAAAGTGGTGAAAAACATACGATTTCCTTGGAAAGTTACGTAAAATGAGGTAATTTTTTTTGGAAGTTGCGTTAACAGAGTCTACAACGTTAAAATTTCAGGTGTTGCAATTATCGAGGAGTTGAGTGTATTGAGGGTTGCATTGTATATACTTTATAGGCTCGGAGATGCTTCCTTCTGTCTGTTACATACTTCTGCACAAAACCATTATACCCTTAATTACACATTTCATGTGGTAACGGTTCAATTGAAATAAATTCAAGTTAAAAAGTAGAGCTTAAGTTAAAAAATGTTTTAGAGTAGAATAAAAAATTACAATAATTTATAAAGGAAAAAGTTTCAACATTAAAATACAAATATTCTGGACGATTTAACAAAACATAAGTAAGAAGGCTCTAGTTGAGTAATCCCGACTAGGACATACCCTTAACCTAATACGTAACGCGTAGTCATTTGTGTGTATTCTTCCAGAGATCAAAATGACCAAACTTCAAACTGCGATATCTCCAGTAATTCTTAACCGATTTTGAACTTTTTACAAACGTTCATAATTTTATCCCAAGTTTCAAAACTCCTGTTTTACAATTTTAAAATTCAAGCTTTTTTTTGTTATTGATCACATGTGTATATCGTGAACCAGAAGTGTTATCGATAAATTGAAACAAACTTGTTCTTTTCATGGTATAGGAGAGCTTAAGTTTCAAGTTTGAAGTCTAGCTTTTATAGTCTCTGAGATCGGCGCGTTCACACAGACAGACAGCTGATCTAGATCAGCTGTTGATGCTGATCAAGAATATTTTACTTTAAACTACTAAGCCCTTATTTAAACATATTATGGGTTAAGGGTATAAAAATGTTAGTGATATGTTTTTATCGATATGTTCGCCATCTGCGTAGCGTAGCACGGTTAAGCGGGAGATGGGTCTCTCTGTGATTGGATTCGCGCGTTATCAAGCCGGTGCGAGGTATCCTTAGGCCACTTTAATATACTGTCTGTAAGTACATTTGCGTCAAATGGAATAAAATAAAGTCAATTGCAAAACATTTGTAGATTTTAGATTAGATTTATTAATTTTGCATTGTTAAAGACCCATTCCTCACGGTTCAGTAAAACTGGCAAACACAAATTCACAGTTTCGCAAAACGTAGTTTTGAGAAAAACGCATTCAAAGTTTCAATTTCAGTCATTTACTCAACGGATTTTCTCTTACAACAGAATTTCTATCTATTAATCCATTCAATATGGACCATCCATCATCCTATCTTAGCTGACACCGACTTCAAAAAAAACAATAGTTCTTACTACTTGTACAAGAAAACTCAATTATTTTTTACTTTTTAGGGCATTTAAGTTATTTTGAAGTTTGTTTTTTTTTTGTTGAAATTTTTGTTTATTTTTTAATTAATTTTAAGTAATTTTGAAGGTATATTTAATAAGCTTTCCGAAATCGGGTAGACCTACTAAACGTGCTGCTCATATGAGACAGTGTCGTTTAAGTGAAACAAACAAAGAAAGGCAGAAACGCCTAACTCAACAGAGGTGACGACGTCCCCTAACTTCCCAACAAATCTGGGATGATGTCGTCAGCTGTCTTCCTACCAAATTTTGTGACCTTAGCTCAAAGACAGTAAAATATTACTTAATTCTCCTTTTTAAAAGGTGGGCGGCAGAGGTGGGTGTGGCATCCAACTTTTTTATGCAGATCTTTGGTAAATGTCACCGTCTATCTTCCTAACTAATTTGGTGATTCTAGCTCAAGAACTGTTAAAGATATACCCGTTTCCGATTTAAAAAGGCGGGTGGCAAATGTGGGCGTGGCATCCAAACTTTTGATGCAGATCTTAAGGGGACGTCATCACATAACTTCTCAACTACCTCTAGCTCAAAAATCGTGCGAGATACGTATAAATAAGTATACTTAATTATATATTAATTTAAGAGCTCTGCGGTTTTCTTTATGAAGCGTCCGTTAATTTAAGCCACTAACATGTATACTTTGTGTTTTTTTTTTTTTTTAGTCATTTTTGGCACAAATTCAAGCAATTAACTGGAGAAAGTGACCAGATTTTGTGACAGAACAAAAGTGGCGAGATTTTGGATTTAACCGATGCGAATAATGTGAATGCCAACATTTTTGGTCGGTTTAAATAAGCTACAGAAAAACTGACCGTGTGAAGGCAGCTAAAGGGCTGTTTGCTTAAAATTTAATTTAATTTAAGGAAATGTATGCGTTTACTCAAAATTTAATTTAATTTAAGAAAACAGTGTGTAAAGCGTTTCAATATAATGTTAGCAGTGTTGTTAACCCTCCTTTACATTTTGAATTGTTATTTAAACACATTTTTACTTAAGCTAATGGCAATATATAAGCCAAAACTTTTCTTTTTTAATTATATTTTTGAAGTCTTTTGAATTTTTATAATACAAAAAACTATGATTTTCAACTAAAATGATTAGCCTATGCTCGTTCATTCATCAAAAAATATTTAAGAATCTGCGACCTGCAGGTTCAGAACATAACTAAATTAAATTAAATTTTGAGTAAACGCTCACATTAAGATCGCATAGGTTTGATTGAGTCAGCTGACTGTTAAATTTAATTAAATTAAATTTTGAATAAACAGGCCTTTAATTAAGTTTTTTCATGCAGTTTTCGTTTGTAGGCAAGGGGTGTAGACGGGTAACAACTGCATACCAAACTTTATTATTCGTGAAGTTTTATTCTCATTTTGTTTTCTCTCATTCCGATTGAATGTCAACACAGAGCAGGGCTGCCACTTTAGCTATTTTTCAGCTAGATTTGGCTTTTTTTCAAATGCCATTGGGGGAAAAATTTAAAAATTGCGGGTTGCGGGAATTCCAGCTTTAAAATAAATTTATTTAGCCATTTTAAGCTTTACTTTATTTTACACCATATTTTATATTATATTTTATTTCTTTGCTGCATTAAGAAATTGTAGCGAGCTAATAGAGGTTGTACTGCAAATCAGTACACTATCGATGAATGTGATGGTGTGTCGATCTGACGTATCGAAAGGTTCAGGCAACGCTATAGCTTGTAAGCGTTTCCAACTTCACCTTGTAAGAATTGCGAAAGTGACACGCACAAGAACAAATAAAAAGCAAACAACTAAATTAATTATGTCGTTTAATCGGCCACAAAGTGTTCAAAATATACAAACAAAGTGTACGCGATGTGTGGCTGCAGAGTGCCGTGGTCGAACACAGAAGTAGAGCGAGTGTTCAGCCAAGTAAATTCAATAAAAACTAAGCTAAAAAATGGGATGAACTTGGATACGCTTAACTCCATTTTAAGCGTAAGGTAATGTTCTTAATAAGAAAAATTTCAAAATATTTTAATTAATTTTCAATTTTAGATACGGACTTAATCGAAACAACAAATGCTGCTTTCAGTACACATTGCCGCAAAAATGGATGCGAGCTGTAAGCAACCGAGAATATTATCCTGACGAAGAGGTAGTCTCTTTGGATACACTCATGAATGAACTTCATTAAATATTGTATTATTTCTTAATACATATGTACAAATAACCAGGTTAACTTTGTCTTGTTTTTGAATTCAGTATTTTTATTTTTTGCAAGAATATTTTTATTTTATAATTATAATTATTATTATAAATATATAAGGATTTTGAATTAATAAAAGAGTTATTTTCTTCAAATTCACCAAGAAAATATTGCTTTTGAAACCAGCTTTTTTTCAGCTTATTTTGCCATGTATTTAGCTTTTTTTAGCTTTTTTTTTTTCATATTTAGCTATTTTTGTTTAAAAAATTATGACAGCACTGACACAGAGTTGCACAGGCAGAAACATATGGTTTTATGTAATTGAGCTATCGATTTCACATAAATCACAAAAAATTCAAAGCAGAGTTGCATTTACAGGGAAAAAACTTCATTAACAAACATTCTCGTGTAAATACGAAACGGAATACACTTTTTTAATTTAATACCAACTTTTAATTTTGTTTAATTTTGAACAAATGTATGAACTTTTAGTAAAAACAGACCAAATTTGAAAAATGAAAAATTTTTTTTGCTGCCAATTTTGAATTTGAGAATTTTGAACTGAATCCATATTTTGCTTAACACGATTTCGCTTAACACGAGGATTTCAAGGAACGTAACCCCCGTGTTAAGCGAGGGTCAAGTGTAAATAAAAATTTCATAAACAAACATCCTCGTGTAAATCGATTCTAAAAACAATTTTGAAATCCAATAAACATTTTTGTGTTTTATGATCTACCGTGCCCTTATTACATCTATTACAAAAGTTAAACCAAAGCGAAGTTGAGTTATGTATTTATGTACTTTGTTTATGAAGTGTAGTCTAATTAAGCAACGGTTATTTATTAACTGCACGTAATCCGTGACAAGTATAACGAATTCGTGATAGGAATATCGAACATAAAGCAAATAAGAGGGCTCTAGTCAATATATCACGACTGTGACATACCCTAAACCCGTTACGTAACGCGTACAGTTAAGTGTGAGTATTCACCCAATGACCAAACTTAGAACTGCGATATTCCGAATACTGTCTATGGCTTAGGCGAGCTTAATTTCAAAATCTGGAGTCTCTTGCTCTTATAGTCTCTCAGATCCAACCTTCATTCTTACGTACGGATAGATAAACGGACGGACAGACAGGACTATATCGACTCGACCGTTAATGCTGATCAAGAATATATAAATTTCCGCACCGCCACCGGGCCGGGAAATAAGATGTCCTTTAATGATGAACACTGGCGACAGAAAAGTATTTTGAATTTAATTCCAATGCATTGCGGAGAAAGAGTAATTAAGCTCGTAAAAAAGTCGCGATTCGTCTGCAGCGGTGGTGGGGTCGATGGCCTGGGCGCAATATCAGCAAATATGCAACATTGCTTGAAGTCCAATTCCCAATTCACCTTACTTATATTTAAAAATATGCTTTTTGCGGACGGAGATGCTTCGTTCTGTTTATTACATACTTCTGCACAAAACCATTATACCCTTAATTACACATTTCATGTGGTAACGGTTCAATTGAAATAAATTCAAGTTGAAAAGTAGAGCTTAAGTTAAAAAATGTTTTAGAGTAAAATAAAAAATTACAATAATATATAAAGGTAAAAGTTTCAACATTAAAATAGAAATCGTGCGAGATACGTATAAATAAGTATACTTAATTATATATTAATTTTTAGAGCTCTGCGGTTTTCTGTTTGAAGCCATTGCCAGAACAAGACCAAATGGGACAACACTGGAAGCACCAGTTTTAAAATACAAAAAGAATCATCAAAATCGGTTAACCCAGTCGCAAGTTTTGTGGTAACAACGCCAAAAGAAAAAAAAAACAAGTAAAAACGTTGCAGTCGGACGCAACTGACTGCGATATACTTTGATACCAGTTAACATAACTGTCTTAAGGATTCTGGAGTTAAAGATTTTGGAGACTCTAGCGCAAAAACTGAGAAAGACATAGAGGTGGGCGGAATAAGTGGGCATGGATTCCAAAACCTTGATGCAGATCTGTTACGGACGTCACTAACGATATGCCCACCAACTTTAGCTTAAAAACTGGCGAAGTTACATGCATTTCGGTTTTTTTTTTTTTTAGGCCGGTGGAGCATGGCCCCTTGTTTGGGAGGGGGGGGGTTGGTGTGTGGCATATATGGTGAATATCTGTGTCAAATGTCATCATTGACCTTTCCAACAAATTTGATGGCTATAGCTTTAAAAGATAGATAGAAGATACTGCCATTTTTGTTTATAATTTGAGGGGTGATGGAAGCGGAACAGGTAGGCGTGGCATCCAAACTTTTGATGTAGTTTTTTGGAGAATGATTTTGGCTACCTTGCCCTCTAGCTGCTAAAATGTGGGAAATATTTGTGTTTTATAGATTTGCACATCGAGGTGTATCGACTTGTTATCGATTTCCCAGGCTCCCTGAGGTCGTAGAGGCCTCAATTTAACACTTTGTCTGACGAAGACATGTACCAAGATATTTGCAAAGTTGCAAGGCTCTAGCTTAAAGGGTGTCGAAAAAAGTTGCGTTCATACGCACGGACGGACAGACACCATGACGGACATTGCAAAAATCCAATATACTATGATACCTTTGGTATAAAAAACATAAAAAAAACCAGTAAGAATACTCTTGTCGAGAAATCCCGACTAGGACATACCCTTAACTCCATATCTAATCCGAACAGTCATTTCTGTGTATTTACCCAGTGACCAATATGATCAAACTTCAAACTGCAATATCTTCAGTGTTTCTTAACCGATTTTGATCAAATTTCATTCAAAATATTCATTATTTTATTTATAGTTTCAAACCTCATTTTCACAATTCAAGTTTTTTTTGTTATCGATCACATGTGTATATCGGAAACCAGAAATGTTATCGATAATCTGAAACAAATTTGATCTGTTTATGGTATAGGAGAGTTAAAGTTTCAAGTTTGAAGTCTCTAGCTCTTATAGTCTCTGAGATCTACGCGTTCATACACACAGACAGACGGACAGACAGACATGGCTAGATCGACTCGGCTGTTGATGCTGATCAAGAATATATATACTTTATGGGGTCGGAGATGCTTCCTTCTGTCATTTACATACATTTGCACAAAACCATTATACCCTTATTTACCCATTTTATGGGTTAAGGGTATAAAAACAGACAATTTGACAACCTCCTTCTTTTTTGAAGTTGGTTAAAAAGTTTTTCCTTACTGACTGATTGTTGAGAGACCCACAGCTTAAACGAAAAGAGCTAGAAGGCTTAAATTTTTACCAAATATTCCATTCAGGTTAAAAGTGAGCACTAAAAAACGATTTTTATTTTGGAAAACTCCTTCAAATACCTCTTAAACACTTAAGTTCTTCTTTTTCCAACTTTTGTACTTGAGCTATGCCTTAAAACTAATCAATCTGAACGAAACTTGGTCAGGACATGGAGGCGTGAAAAAAAAGTATGGGTGCAAAATTTTGACCCGATCCGAAAACACCTCCCATTCTTATATATTATACTTATACTTATACTTATATTATGAAGCAAGCTCAGCTTGACTCAATCCACATTTCAAAACTAAGCGCTTGACTGTCGCACACACACTGAGGGTTTGATCGCGGGCGAGTTTACAAAAAAAAAAAAAAAAAAATGCGCTGTGACGCCTTCGCGTCGCATTTGCAGAAAATTGCAAAAACAAAATACACAGTGTGCCTTTGACAATTTATTTATGACCCAAGTAGCGTTTGTTGTTGTTGTAAGCGTTGTTTTTGGGCTCGCACTGTTACTTTTTATACCCTTAACCTACAAAATGGGTAAATAAGGGTATAATGGTTTTGTGCAAATGTATGTAACAGACAGAAGGAAGCATCTCCGACCTTATAAAGTATATGTATTCTTGATCAGCATCAACAGCTGAGTCGATCTAGCCATGTCCGTCTGTCCGTTTGTCTGTCTGTCTGTCTGTCTGTCTGTATGAACGCGCCGATCTCAGAGACTATAAGAGCTAGAGACTTCAAGTTTGCTTTCAATTTTCGATAACACTTTTGGTTTCCGATATACACATGTGATCGTTATAACAAATTCTTGAAACGAGATTTCAAACTATGAATAAAATAATGAACATTTGAAAAAATTTGATCAAAATCGGTTAAAAAACACCGGAGATATCGTAGTTTGAAATTTGGTCATTTTGGTCATATTGGTCACTGGAAGAATACACACAACTGACTGTACGCGTTACGTATGGGGTTAAGGGTATGTCCTAGTCGGGATTTCTTGACTAGAGCCTTCTTACTTGTTTCTTCTCGAGCACGCATGTTCGTTTTATACTTAATCCTACTTATACAATTATACAAGTTCAATTATAACGTATACATTAAACAATAATTCTACACGCTATTGCAAGCGCAACTACGTGAATTTCGACAAGAATACAACTGAATAAATATTACACTGAACACCGAAAATCCACCACCATCAGACTTATCTTTTCGGAGCCTCCGCCCCAAACAGTAACAGTTGATAGTTTAGGGGGAGAGGTAAGTGGTGTCAATTGTATAACTCGCGTTACGTCTCGGGTGGGTTAAGGTTATGTCCTAGTCGGGATTTCTCGACTAAACCCTTCTTACTTGTTATACTTTGATACCAAAGGAATCATAGTATATTGGGTTTGTGCAATGTCTGTCATGGTGTCTGTCCGTCCGTCCGTCTGTCTGTATAAACGCAACTTTTTTCGACACCTTTAAAGCTAGAGCCTTGCAAAGAGCTAGAGCCGATAAAACACAAATATATCCTACATTTTAGCAGTTGGAGTATCAAATTTGGGGGCAACATAGCCGATGACATTCCCCAGAAAACTGCATCAAAAGTTTGGATGCCACGCCCACCTATTCCGCCCCAACCACCCCTTAAATTATAAACAAAAAATGCCTGTATCTTCTACAGTTTTGAATCTATAGCCACCAAAATTGACATGAAGGTAGATACTGACATCTGACAAAGATATGCATCAAAACATTGGATGCCACGCCCCCAAACAACGGGACATGCCGCACTCCCGTAAAAAAATCCGGAAGGCATGTATCTTCGCCAGTTTTTAAGCTAGAGTCATCAAATTTGGTATGAACATTGGTAGTGACGTTTGTTGTTGTTGTAAGCGTTGTTGTTGGGCTCGCACTGCAACTTTTTGTTGGTGTCGTTGATTTAAAACTAATCAATTTAAACATAGCTTGGTGCGCCTTGAAAAGTTTTGAACACTAGAATATGTTACGGGGGTGGTTTTACTGCTGAGGGTGAAACGGCGGCAAAAAATATTGCTGCGGTGGCAAAGGAACCCAGTAATTATAACCATTCAAGGTCAGTCACTTTTGAAAATGAAATAAGCCAATACGAAAATGGCAACCTAAATAAAATATAGAATACTTTGCTATTGTTGTTGTTAAACATTTTCTAACTTATATATTTTATATCTATTGCTAAAATGTTGTAAAAAGCTCCCGTTTGCTTTACTTAGGCCCATTTTCTCAATGTCCGGTTAAATTTTCGTTCAGCTAAATGCAAATTTGATGGTAGAGTTAAACGGTTTGGTTTTTTCAAAGCCAAAATAATCCTTTATCGCCAAGTAACTATCGCCTTAACAGCGTTGCCACATATATACACATTGTGCCAAATATAGCGAGCGGTTCAGCTGACTTATGCTGTTTTCCGGCAACATTGAATGATTTCTGTTTAAAATCCCACATATAATTAATTCGAGCGCAAAAGAACTTAATTGTTTACCTATTATTATGGCAAGCTAATTGATCTACAATCCTTGCAAGAATGATTTTGCACGTAGATTTTGTAAGCCTGAGCCGCTGTATAAATTTTGCATTATACAGTTCAGTGAAATGCATGGACATAAACACTTTTTCATGTGATGCCATTTTGATTTAATAACAAAATAAATAAACAATTCAAAGGACAGCTGTTTGCCTTAACGATAGTTCTTAACGATATATCGTGACAAAAAATCAGCTTCAATTTTAAACGCGACCCAGCCTTCCGGTTAGTTGGCTTTTCATTTACTCCTAACCGAACATTGAGAAACTCAAATTTGACTAAACGTCAGTTAGTTTACCTAACCGGACATTGAGAAATTGGGCCTTACTAGAACAGTATAAAATTAGAAAAATCCTACTTAGGTCGACCAATATCTGGCGATGACGTGATATTATACAAATCGAGCGGCATGTTAAGCCATTTCTGATTTTTTGTCTTAAAAAACTTTGCATTATAATATTTATATAAAAAGATTCTTTACACTATTAAATGCAACTGAAGTATAAATGTTTGCGACATCATTCAATGTTTGCAAGCTTCTGTAATTTGTGGCTAATATGTATGCCTGTACACAAATCGCAGTGACTTTATAAAATCTACACTCACATCGAAATATGTTGCACGGCAAAACTTTTTGCTAGCGTCTTAATGCAATACAAATGCACAGCTGCAGTTATCTTTTCACAGATATGCGCGAATGCTTACTTTTCATTGTGTTTGTCATCAGATAATACTCCAAAGTTCAAATGAGGACGCTCACTTAAAATGTACAAAAGCGTTAAAAGGGCCGATAGACCTAGGAAATACATGTTGAGGTGGAGCTGAAATTTAATACATTTTTAATATAACATTTTGAAATGTATAACTTATACCATACCATTTTGTTTCAAGAAATAAATTATGAATAGTTCTACAAGTCTTAAAATTCTTCGCGGAGAATTATTGGTTTTTCTTTTACACATTATATCGGGTTCCCTGCGGAAATCATACTACTCACATTAATTAATTTTTGAATAATTGAATACATCATTCAAGTCCAAGTCTATAGTAATGTCAACTACCGATGTTTGTTTGTTAAATTAAGGATTCAGCAAACAAACTCTGCAGTTTCTAGCGAGCGGCACTATTTCTCGAATGTAGGGATGGCAGGTATCGTTAGTTCACTGCATTATCGTATTTACGATAGCTTTGTCGGTTTAATTGGTATCGATATATTCTTACGCGAAAGTCAAAGTATCGTCGACGGATCATATAACTGATTGTCTGGAACCGCAAAATTTAATGACCATTTTTTTGCAACTACAATTAAAATATTTTATAAAATGTCTGGTAAATGTCTAGTTTCCATAGCATTGTCAAATATTAACCAAAAAAAAAAAAAAATTCACCATAATTAGGGCATTTTTATTTAAAAATTATTGCCGATGCCGCAAAACTACTATATTTAACAAATAATTGTTTAAACAATAAAACAAGTTTCTACAGAAAGAATCATAAGACACTGTATATGTCTAGTTTTCATTGCATTGTCAAATATTGACAAAAAAAAACAAACGTAAATCACTATAATTCATGGTTTTTTTTTTAAATTATTGCCGATGTCGCAAAAATACTATTTTTACATGATTCGTTGCAAGTTGGGCAATATTTCTCCGTCAATATTGCGCCATGTAGTTGTAGGAAATTGTAAACTTCGTCATCTGACATTTTTAGCAGACTGCGAACTGTGAAGTCACATCCATCGCAGAAAAAATCACAAGACATCGTATACGGCGTGTGTGTGATCGATAGTAACCGATAGTGTGATCTGCTCCGGAACATAGCCTATAATGCCAATAGCAGTGGCGTGAGCCACTGCTTTACGGCGTTTGAAAGTTTTTACGGCATTTTATTTATTTAATTTAAGTATAAAAAGAAAACTTAAAAACATAGAAAAAGTAGAACTAAAAGCCGATCGTAACGCACACGATTCATTGGTATATCTTTCATTCTCAAACGTTCCAAAGCAGCGCAGCTGTCGCGAGAACAATATTCCAATCGTTTCGTTTGCGCTCTTCGGCAATATAAAGTTAGTGGTTTCGTTTTCCCTGACTATAGTAACCGATACAAAACAAATGAATAGTGTCTTCTCTTGCGCGAACGGTTCGTTAAACGTTCCGTTTGTTGTTAAAGTTAGGATTCGCAACCAACTTCAGAAACACTTTTTGCTAGACGCGCATCACAAATTATGCAACTTGCTACTTATGTATGCCAAATATGCAATTTTCTTGATAGAATTGGTTGGAGAGTATGTAATAGTGAATTTACACTGAGGCCGTAAGGCGAGCCGATAGCATTTAGCCTTAAGGCCTTTGAAAAGTTTAGCTTTTAGCATACAAAATTTGGACGTTATATTTGAAAATAGTGACTTTTCCTCGCGCCGCAAGAGCGCCGCTATACTACCGACTAAAATAAAGCCCTTTTTTTACCCGATGTATCGATATTTTCGGCTCGAATTACAAAAGGTGGCTACTTTTAACAGCTGTCTTTAAACCGAATCCAATGTGCAAGTAAGTAAACTATAATTTGGGGCCATATTTTGCCACACAGAACTCCTTCTGGATGTTGCACAGGCTAGCACTCGATATGTACGCTCTTTAGTTAGTGTCCATCCTTTCCATTTCAGGCAAGGTGTCGCAAAGCTTTTGGAAGAGGTTTCTTTCCATTCGGAAACTCTTCTTAAAGGCCATCTCACTCAATTTCTGGACATCCATTTCCCAATAGCAGACATTGCGCTCTGCCTTCCAGATGCTTCCTAATGCAGTCAAACGCATACATTGCATTATGGGCAAGTGGGGCTGCGGTCACTTCTACGTTCTCGCAATCAAAAAAATTGCCAAAAAAGTTGACACAATCACTTGCCGTATTTACAACGCAATCACATATTTCCTTTGCCAGCATTATTAAATTTAAATTTCAAATAAAAATTCTTCTTGTTCAACAATCACAACCAAAAGTATAAAAAAAAAAAACACAGCTGATAACTTTTTGACCTTTTGTCAGTGTAAATGACTTTTCGCCGCTATCCTTAAGGCCTTTTTAGTGTCTTCAGTGTAAATGAATAGACATCTGCATGATTTCACTCACAACATACGTTTCATTGAATACATTCGAGTAGAATCGAATGGAGTGAGTAGAATGCAAGAAATGAAACGACATGGTATGAGTATAAGTTCGCATTTTGCTTTATAGTTTGTGACCTTCAACGAAATAGAGAATAGAGAAAATAGAGCTTAAGCTACAAATATGTTTAAGATAAATGAACAATATTTAAATTTAAATCAGTAAGCAAAATGAAATGAAATGAAAAAGTTTAAAAATTTAAAATATTCTGGGGAATTCAACAAAAATTTAATGATCCAACATTTGTTGCAAGGATAGGGAAAAACCCAGAAAAACCCAATCAGATCATAAGATTAGTAATTAGTGACTATGACAAGATAAGTAAAGCAGTGTGGATCTTTTTAGTAAGGGAATGTAGGCCTCAAAGGAAACATGTGAAAACAACTTATTGTAGTCAGCGCAAACTACACGAAACGGTTTGTGCATTAAAGAGGTGCTAAAGCAACGATCTAGGTTAATAGGTCCAAAGTTACGAGAAGATCTAATGGGGACAGTTAAGTTTATTCAACTTAACATAATGGGTGAGTCGATTTCACCATTGAGCAGATTAGTAACAAAAACACTCCATACATAGTTCTACAGTTTAAAAGAAAAGGAAGGTTAATTAATAGAAGTCTACTTGAATACGAAGGCACATCAACTCCGGGAACTCTGATCCGAACTTGCTTTTAAGAAAAACTGAGGATGGCAGGCAGGAGGATTTACGTTTAGAGTTAACAAATTTATAAAACTGTTTAGGATCTCGAGCGAAATTCATTCTACATTTATTAAGATAGTTATTATAGCAGGATGAGTTAACAGAAAGAAAATTAGACTTTGCTATAATATAAGTTGATAAGTCAATAGTATTTCCCGATTTTCTGAATTTTTTATAAGATCTTGTCTTCGCGTTTTTCAGTTTTGATAATTTCCTTGTAAGCCAAGGTGGTTTGTTATCACTTGAGGAGTGACAGAGGGGAACACATCTGTCCAAATGCGATTTCAAGGTCCCATAAAATATGGCAATGGCAGTTTCTATATCACAAAAGGAATAAAGCTGAGACCAATTAGTTGCATTCAAAAGTTGATTTAATTTAGGGAAGTTAGTCTTACGGAAACAACGTGATTTTGCAGATATATAAGTATTAGAGTTAGGGTATAGTATTTCAAGGGAAAGTTCTAAAGTGGGATGGTAAGAGTCTTCCGGCTGCACTAAAGGGGGTACTCTGTTTACGTTACAACAATCAACATCAGAAACAAATACTAAGTCTAACGTTCTACCACTACAATTAAGTATATTGCTTACTTGCGATAGCCCCAACTCTAGGATACCATCTATAAAATCATCAGAAGTGATTGGTAATTGTGTGGAAGATGAGTCATATGCCGACCATCCCACATTTGGCAGATTGAAATCACTAATCACAATAAGATGATCCATGTCTAACAATAAGGACGAAACATGTTGCAAAGCACTTAAATGTGACGAATAAATGTTAGTATCACAATTAGGAGGAATGTAGGAACAGGTAATATAAAGTGAACGACTACCATTAGATACTTTAACACATACAAACTCTGTATCCGGAAGATCATTGGATTGAATTTGTTCAGAAGAAATGCAGGAATCAACAGCAATAAGAACCCCACCACCCTTACGGGTTGTGCGATCACATCGGTACAAGTTATATTTATTAGGAAAAACAGAGTAATCAGAAATATCAGGTTTTAACCAGGTTTCAGTAAGCGCAACTATTTGTGAATCAAAGGATAGGCTATTAACGTAAAGTTTTGAAAGTTTAGTATTAAGGCCTCTTACATTTTGAAGGAATAGACTAATTACTTTAGTTAGTTTTTTGATACAGACGTAGAAGGAAGTGAGTTACTAATAGGGATGGCACTACTATTACTATTGGTGTTATTGCTATTTCGCCTGTTCACATACTCTTTCACGAGGATGTTCGGCCGCCAAAACTTTTCAGAACTAATTGTCGAGAAAAGTTCAGGCGGCACACTCAACTTGAACGAAGATATGTTACGAGCGTGTTTAAATTTAAACTTTTCAACAACAATCAACGGGGAGTCGATATTACTTTTAATATAGGCACTAACATCTTCTGAGGAGGTATCAGAAGCTAGCCTAGATACAAAAATATATTTTCTAGTAGGGACAACTACAAGCGGCTTATGTGCTGCAGCTACGCTACTAGGAATGGTTAATCGAACATTTGAACAAGACGGTTCAACAACAGGAACGTGTAACAGGGTAATATTACCACCGGGCAGTATCGGATTATTTGCCGGTGAGATAAATACCATTAACGGGTCCGCAATTGGATTTGGGCTATTCATGCTGGCAGCCAGAAGTGGCTTAGGCAGGACAAGAGGGGCAATAGGAGGGCAAGAGCCCCAAGTCTTTTTGCGCTTTGGAGAGTCGTCAAGCATCTTCCCATTTTTAAATTTTAATTCGAGGTCTTTAAAATTGGCATGAAGATTGTCGAAAGCAAGATGCACAGCTTTAAAACAATTATAAGTCTGCCTCTTGTATTTTGACATCTCCTTCTCAACAACATTGCAGGCATCACAAAACCATTTAAGGCCAGAGTCAGTTCCTAAACAGTCTTTGATTTTGGCAGTAAAACCTGCACATTTTAAGTGGATCGTATTATCGCATATCCTACATACGATGATATCAGCGCTGGATGCAGCAAAAATTTTACAGTTCTTACTGCAGCAGACAAACATTTTTATTATAAGTTAATAAAATAAAATATGGGCAAATTAATGTGCTTGATCAAAGCAAAGTAGGTGAAAGAATGTAAGCGTAGCAAAGAGCGCAATATAACGGACAATAGTGGGAGAGCGCTTGAGTATAATAGCACTTGAGTGAAAAGGCGTGAGCGCGTAGGCAGATAAAACCGCAAATACGGTGAAATAGAGTGAGAGAGAACTGATGCTGGAGAGCAAGAGTGCGTCAATCGGTAATTTTTGTTAGTAAACGAAAACAAACGAAAGCAAGCGAGAGCAAATATACGTATGTATGTATTTTTAAGACAAAGCAGCGTCTGCTTGACTGCAAAATAAAATAAGTTAAATGTTTAAGCAAAGTAACTTTAAACACATAAATCCGTACAACGTATATCTGCGATCACTATTTAGTATGATTACCACAATTAAACCAATTAATGCACAGCACAAACACTCGAAAAATAATTATTAAGCAGGAGTACTCAAAAATACAACAGTCACCAACGAAAGTTAGTTATGTTATAATGAAGTCTGTTATGCTAATCGCTCTCTGATGTAAACCTAAGCCTAAGCCGATTGGCTATCTGCCGAAGGCGAATTTGCCTTACATGCAGCCGACTGTGGCTCATGTGTCGAGTTGAAAGTTATTTTAAGGTCAATTGTCGATCAACAACTGAAGTCAACACATTAAACTTGTTCTTGTATTCGAATTTAAACCGCGTCTCTTATTTGTATAAAATTTGTTTTAAATCTAAATACTATTAGATTTTTCATTGGCGCCCGAGCAGGGACTTCGGTTTATTTTAAACATTTTCTTTGTTTCGCGTTGTTGGCTCAGATTTCGCGTGTGCTAATTCGCCAAAAGCAATTGGACTTCTTATTTCGTTGGATTAAACGCTATTCATTTCTACCCTTTGAACTTTTCCATCTTGGACGCTACAGTTGACGTTTTCATGGACGACCAAAAGGGATCACTTTCTATAGACTCCCTAGTAAGTCTTCAGGTATTCTGTGCCAAAAATTGAGCATTAAATAAATTTTGTTGGATCACTTAGTCGACAAACCATTTCTTAATTAATTTCTGATATTGTCGGCAAAAAGCTCAATTTCTGGTACCTTGTTTATCTACATTTTTATTGGCCAAAAAACTAAAGTAATGTGCATTATAAATTCAACAAAGCTCAAACATTAATACATACATATTCGCGCCAAATTATTTTAAAATTCGGTTTACACTTGTGATGTGCACATAACTGTTTTTTTTGATATTCATATAAACAAAACGGCAACAAATACATTAATATTAAAAGAAAAGTAAAACGTGTGTTTGTGCAAATGCAAAGTGTCGCTGTTTCTTTTTAATTTTCGTTTCTTGATTGAACTGCTACATGCCAATATTGCCACATACATACATACATATACTTGCACTTGCACATTACACAACGTTTGGTCAAGGTTTTTTTTGGGCATTAGCATCTGGTTGTTGGTGCGTTCGTTAACCTTTCTTGGCCGTCAGCCGATTGAAGCAACAATGGGAACAACGCGCAACTTCGGGGAGGCACATATATACCGACAAAATGTATGTTGAAACGCTCGCAGTGCGTGCCGTCCTTGGAGCTACAATTGGTAGTGCGACTATACTCTCCTCGTGAGGGCGGCTGGAAGCAGGCCCTTGGTATGGTCATGACTCTGTCACGGGTACTGACGAATGGTAGTAGGGCGAGAGAAGAACACTCTATAAAATAACCCCAGTCCAAGGTGGAACAGCATTGTGCCGAGGGACTCGCGGTCGAGGGGTTGTTCGGTCTCTACTTTGCGAACTCTGGATACCTGCCGACCTTCACTTCAAATCAGGCTTCCCGTGATACACGGGCTATGTCGCGGGTGACCGTCCTCCCCGTCTACTCGTGGGACTCAAAATGAATTCAAATCCAAATAATGTAAAATCAGTCCCCGAGGCACTAAAAACCTCGGTGGGAAATGACAATCCCTCTTCAGGTGGCAACACCTCAAACACGTCTGGGAAGCCAACAGACGCTCAGAAAGTAGCAACGGCCATTTCTACTTTAGGTGCGAGCACCTCTTTTTCAAAGTCTGGAAAGCCAGCAGGCACGAGAAAGGTTGCGAAAGGGGCAAGCTGGAGGCGACAAAGACAGTCGTCTTTCTACCCTGGGCGTCGTCCAGAAACGGCTTCTGGAGAGCGGCGACCGCAACCTAAGGCTGCGGCACCGGTTCCCGGGTCCGCGACTGTGGCGACTGCCTCGAGGTCAGCCAACTTTCAAAGCGCCAAGCCATCCTTCCAGGATCGGCAACGGGCTGCTGAAATTCTTCAGCAAAATCTTACGGCCCAACCAGCATCCCCGGATGGTGCCCAGCTTGTGGAGTGGGCAAAAACCATCCTTCCGGATTTTAAGCTGGCTATTGCGTCCGTTTCTGGCAAAGCCAAGCAGAAACGGCAACGCTCCGCAGAAGAGACGGTTCCGCAAACCAAGCGGATCCGGCCTTCCCCTCGTCCACAGCCACTCGTCCGGTCCTTCGCCGAAGCCGCCAGGGAGAAGGTTTTTATTGGGGTCCTAGACAGGGGCCACAGTGAGTGCCAGATCCCTCGGCATAGGTAGGGGGCCATTGAGTGCGAGCTTCAAGAGAAGCTCTTGGACTTGATGATAAAGACCGAAGGACCACCACCACGCTGCTCTGACGCCGGTTGGCATCAGGGTTGTATAAAAACGATAGCTTGTGAAGATATGGCGTCTGCCGCCATATATAAGCAAGCCGTCGCCATGCTGGGGGAGATCTATCCTGGCGCGAAATTCTGAAGCTTTTCCAGCTGTGCAACCCTGACCTGCCCACCAAAGACTGGAGGGTGGCCAAGGTAGAAGCGACGGAGGGGACCATCAAATACTATTAATGTAAAGACTGGAAATCAGAAATCTTAATGTTACGCTGCTGTAAACATTCTGCGTGACTCTAAGCCTATGTTAAAAATACTGGTCTGATCTGTTCTTCAGCTGATTCGTATTGATAAGGTATTTTTTGTTTACTTTCCGTGTCGCCATTTTTGCATTGGTTTGTTTTGGTTTTGTTGTCATTGTAAGTACATACATATGAGTCAGTGCCATTGCCATGGAATGGAGAATTATTATTATACAAATTATTTGACTTCAATTATTATTATTGAAATGTTTTATTTAAATAATTTATTATTATTTTATAGATTATTACCATTAAATAATATTCGGTGGCGGTAAAACTTTTTTTCATATTTTTTTTAAATTATAGGAGTTTAGCGGCGGGGGTATTAGCGCTTGATTGTTTTGTTTTTTTGTATTAAACACCCCTTTCTCCTCTCTCATAAACTAAAAATATTAGGCAACATAATTTTAAATTAAATTATTTTTTTTATATATAAATTGTCATTATACACATTTACTTACATATATGTATTAATATTGTAAAAATGCAATTTAAAATCAGCAGTCAGTGCGTTGTCAAATATGTACATTTAATGCAAATGAATTTTGTATTTATTAGGGTTTCCTTTTCATGAAAAGCATTCAACAAGAAACGCCCTCAAATAATGTAAAAACATAACAATAACATAATTCACCTTTAAGAAGTACGTGGTCCAGTTGTACATGCATTAGTTTTTAATCTTGTAAACCAGAGTTCAAACCACAAATATAATTTTTATTTTTTTTGGCTTTTTTTGTTTATTGAATTTTTCTTTTCATTTTTTAATTGATTTACAATAAAAATTGTTTATTTCTTTTAACAGTCTTTTAATTTAACTTATAATACTAATAATTTTTTCTGTTGCTGACGGCAATGCTGTTGCAGCTGAAAGGAAAATACATTTACACACACATACATATGTGGGTATTCGTGTGAGTGCGTGTCTATGCGAAATGGCAAAACGCAACAAGAAAAAAGTAAAGCACGCGCTGTCTGTTGCTGTACAAATAGGAAATACCCTTTGTCCCAAATTTAATTATGGCCTATTAAAACAAAAATATAATTTATAATAAATATATAAAATATAACAAGGTACGTTTATTTTTGGGTCAGTTTATTAAGTCATGTATAACTTGTTTTATTAATCATGCATGTCCACCATAATTGATAAAATATAAATTAGTTATTATAATATGGTATAACATATATGTGTCTTACGATTGCCCATTCAATAATGCAAAGTTCTTATTTAGTCGATACTACCCTACTATGTAGGTCAGCAGTCATCCGATTGAAGCAAAAGTCTTAAATTGCCAACCTAAAGAAAACTCAAGTTTATTGACAACAACAAGAGAAATGAAGCTCGACAACGTTTCATCGTTGTCTCTTCTTCATCACATACTTTGCTATCAAAACAAACCCGAAAAAATAATGCGCATCATTGATCCTCCGTTAGTTCCCAGTATCTTGCAAAGCGTGTGATAAGAAACACTGGCTTTTCATATTTCCCCTTGCTGATGCTCAGACTACGCAGAATGTAAATATGTGATTAATGATTTAATTTATAGTAGCAATACTGTAGCATTAAGAACCGTTCCATAATTAAATAAATAAAAAATAAATAGATATATATTTAAAAAAAAAAAAAAAAAAAAAAAACGTTACATACCAGTTCTGATTTCCAGTCTTAACATAAATAGTCTCTGGGAACCACAAGACAAGTGGTCCTGGTCATTAATGACGAGTCGGCCAAAGTACTGGCCAAATCCAATGGGGCAGCCTACTACGGGTTTAAACCTGTAGTAATAAGGGTGTACCGGTCGGATGCGGCCAGTTCTTTGGCTGACGAGGCGGAGCCGAAAGGAGAGGAGGCTGGGACTCGACACCCACTAAAAAGGAGGTAGACATTTCGGAAGGATACCACTCGGAGGTCTCTGAGCTGGCTCATGTATTAGCCAATCGAATCTACCTCGACGACAGCGACACCGACGAAGAGGCGGAGCGTACGGTAGTGGAGACCAAATCTGAAGATGTCACAACGACTTCTACAGATCAACCACTGTAAGGCGGCTGCAGCCGAAGGACTACAAGCTACTTGTAGTCCGTAATGAAGGTAAAGTTCGCATCTGTATTCTGTAAAAAAAAAACCTAAATATTTTTCTGCTCTCTAACTACAGCAATGGCGACAACACTGCTGCTTGCCTGGAGCTGATATCTGAATGTGTTAAGCTTAGCTCAAGCTACATGGCACATGACCAACAAGGCCCCCTGGCACACACGCTCCTGCGTAGCCTGATCGCCGACTGCGATGCGACCCATACGGAGCTCATCATCGGATGCGATGCCAACGCACACCACCATCAGTGGGGCAGCACTGACATTAACGAACGGGGTGGGTCACTCTTTAACTATATCCTGTCCACCAACCTTAACATCTGCAATATAGGTAACGACCCTTCCTTTATTACTAGAAATAGGCAAGAAGTCTTAGACATGACGCTTGCAACGGCGTCCCTCCATCAAAGACTCATCAGATGGAGGGTGCTTAAGGACTCCCATCCCCTCAGCACACAGAGATGCTCACTCGTAAACTCACGGAAGCATGCATGTCCGCCCTCAACATGTCATGCCCCCTGAGTAAACCAAGAGGGAAAACAAAACCAACATGGTGGTGCCCGGAAATAGGGGAGCTTTGTAATACCTCACGAAAGCTCTTTAATAATGCAAAGCAAATGGGAGATGACCAATATTGGGGTCCGTACAAAGCCAGCCTTGCAACTTTCAAAAAGACACTTAGACAGGCTAAATGCCTTTCGTGAAAAATTTCTGCTCCCCAATTGAAAACACTACTGATGCCGCAAGGCTCAGAAAGGTTCTCTCCAGTACTCCGATAACCGTCAGGTTACCAGTCCGGAGTCTCTAGAACTTCTTATGGAAAACCACTTTCCCGGTTGCTCAGCCGGGTCAACACCTGTCTTAGCCAGAGAACTTCAAGAGCATGTAGCAACCGATTTTCTCACCAAAGACATCATCACATGGGCTATACAAAGTTTCTCGCCCTTTAAATCACCTGGACCTGACGGCATCATTCCAGCCCAATTGCAGCAGGCAGGGGTAACTGCCTTTAACTGGCTTCATAAAATTTTTAAAGATATCCTAATGACAGGCTCGATTCCCAAGACATGGCTGGAATCCAAAGTCGTCTTCATTCCAAAAGCGGGTAAAGCCTCCCATACGACCCCGAAGGATTTCCGCCCCATTAGCCTGATATCCTTTCTACTTTAAACGCTAGAAAGGGTTTTGGGCTTACACATCAGAAACTCGATAAAGGCAGATCATTTCTCTCAAGCACAACATGCTTACCAGAAAGGTAAATCAACCGAAACAGCGCTTCACGCTGTTATCTCCACAGTCGAAAAGGCTCTCTACCAAAGGGAGTACTGTCTCGTAGCCTTCCTAGACATAGAGGGCGCGTTTAATAACGTTTTACCAGAGGCGATCACCGAGGCGCTATCGAATTTGGGGGTCGAGCATCTCCCAAACACTGTGCGAATGTATGACCACCGCACTTTAAACCCTGTCCACCTGGACCACGTCAAAGGATCTCGGACTAAACCCAGCTAAAACAGATTTAGTCCTTTTTACTAGAAAATATAAGTTTCCTCCACTCAAACCTCCAACACTAAACGGTGTGGAACTTGCTTCTAGCAAATCGGCCAAATACTTAGGGCTCACTTTAGATAGTAAACTAGACTGGAATCTCAATACAGAGGAACGTGCTAAGAAAGCCTCGGTCGCTCTATATACCTGCAAAAAGTCCATTGGACTGAAATGGGGAATGGCACCCCGCATATCGCTGTGGCTGTACACAGCTATTGTAAGGCCCATCCTGCTGTACGGAGTGTCAGTATGGTGGCCAGCATTGTCAAAGAAAACAACAGTCCATAAGCTCGGCAAAGTACAGCGCGCCGCAGGACTGACAACAACAGGAGCTCTCAGAACGACCCCAACTGAGACTCTAGACAACATCCTAAACCTTCTACCAATCGACCAAATGGGGAAGTTAGTAGCAACTCTCTCCGCCCTACGCATGAGAGAAACAAAACAGTGGCCCGAAATGACCTACGGTCACTCCAATTTCCTTGTGGGAAACCCACCCTCAAACACGGACTACTGATGTCCTCAGGAATTCCCTAGAACTACTTTTAAAGTAATAATCCTCCCAAGGGACAAGTGGTGCTTAGGCACGCCAGGGCCGACAAATTCTTTTAGAATTTTCACTGATGGCTCTAAGCTAGACGACCGGGTTGGGGGGGGGGGGGCCTTTGGAAAAAGGGCTATCCATCAATAAATCTTTTAGACTCCCTGATCATTGCAGTTCCAAGCCAAAATCACTGCAATACTGGAGGCTTTCAAAGCCCTATATTCGATATCATCAAACTCGGTATCCGTCACAAACTGCCGCAAATCTCTGCAAGAGATGGCTGAGCAGTTCGAGCTTTACCTGATTTGGGTGCCCGGTCATGAGGGCATCAAGGGCAATTGTAAGGCGGACGAGCTGGCAAGGCATCGAACTACTATGCTTCTCCTCACAGACAAGAAGGGCATGGGTATTCCCATGGCCAGCTGCAAGCTAAGAGTTCTTTTACATTTTGAACTCGAAGTTAACAAAAGGTGGCAACTCAATATTGCAACGGCTAGAATTGCTAGGCAAACCTGGCCAACGCGCTGAAAAAAGCGTTCCTTTGGCCTAATCAACCCAAATAGATTAGGCTGTGCTGCTGTAATCAGGGCAATTACGGGACATTGGCTAGAAGGGACTCACGCAGCGAGACTCCTAGCCCCTTTCAATGATTTCTGCAGAAGCTGTCGAGACGAGGAGGAAGAGGAAACAGTTTTCTGCGACTGTCCGGCACTCTACAAGACCAGAAATCGCCACCTCGGTTCCTTTTTCTTAACGGACCTCTTCCAACCGAAAAATATCCTATCTTTTATAAGAGCCTCGGGCTGGGACCACGACCTCGAAAGCGGTGTTACACACTCTGCGTCTGGGTAGACGGTTTTGGACGCAGTCCAAACGCGGCACCACAACGGGCCAATTCTGGCCTACGTGAGTGGGGGTCTTTTCCTCTCACTACCGCTCTTACCTTACCTTAGCTTAACCTTTCTTCTCTTTGCTTTTGCGTCGGTCCAATACGTTGGTTTGCTTGATTTGCTTGGTTTTGCTTGGACCTTGGTAAGCAAGCTAGACGTTTTGTTGTTCGTTTGCAGTGAGTGCGCGAGGGTCGCTTACAAAGTTTGTCGAACTTTTGTTTGTTTTTCACAAGTGTGATTTTATTGCAGCTTAAATATGTCTGAGTCCGATAAGCAGCCAATCGAAAAAACAGCAGTAGTTAAGACTGGTGCAAAGTTAGTTCTATGTCTACAGAAATTTGATAAGGTCAGTGCTGATATTGCTCGCATGAAAACAGCCTTTAAATTTAAACAAATTTCATCTGACAAAACAGAGTTAGCAGTCGCTTAGAACTTTTAGAAGGATATATTAATAAGGCCATGAATCTACAGGCAGAGTTGGATAGTTTAAATCCACATAACGAAAGCAGAGGGCCGTTGGAGGATTTGTGTGTAGTGACAAAAGCGTTGCTCATGAACGCAATAAAGCCACGATCTGTTCAATGAATTCGAGCCAGCGATCGCAGCTGCCGAAAATGCGTTTACCGAAATTAAGTGGTAAACATTCGGAGTTTAAGAATTTTATGTGCCTTTTTGAAAGCTAAGTGGATGACGATGCCTCACTGACAAAAGTAGAAAAATTCAATCATTTGGTATCTTGTTTGTCTGATTAAGCATTGGGTGTAGTTAAGCCGTATCAGCTTACAGACTGTAACTACCCCAAAGCCCTTGCTAGTCTCAAGTCAGTTTACGACAACAAATCTATATTCATGAAAATAAGTGGCAGTTTTCGTTGTTCATTTATAGCGCATGAACGAGTTCACCTATTGAAATCAAATTTTTAGGCATTGTTCGGACTATTTAGTAGATGGTTTTTGTGAAGTTCGACCCAAATCGGTATACCAGTTCTTCATTTATCTCATATTTTATAATGAGTTCAATAAATGGAAACAAATTTTGAAAATAGAAAACAGGGATTTTGCAGTCAAATTTAAATTTTTTTCAGTGTTGAAAGTAAACAATATTTTTTCTGTTGTCATTTTATTTTGTACGTGCTGCGATAACTATTGTGTGTGTTATTTTTAAAAAAATATTTTTGCGGTGTTTCATTTATTGTAGTTAAAAAAAACGTTAGTTTTGAGCTCTTAAAGTTTTTTTTTCTGAGAAAAAGAAAAAAATGCCACGAGCCGGGCGAGCAAATATAGGGCGCCGAACGCGTATAGCAAATTATATGGCAATATGAAGACGAAGTCAGACTAAATATGAACGCACGTAAGCAAATGCATCGCAGCGTGAGCGAAATGAACGAAATAGATCGGTTAACACTGTACCTGCACAGAGTCTTGCACGGCGATCACGAGTAGGTACAAATTATCGTAAAGGCAGAGTTCCGCTTCGCCTTCGCGATCAAATGGAATATGTTGGCTTTCAATACAATCCTGACTGCGACTACAGCCTGCATGGTGACATTGGAGCAATGAATTTTATTTGTACGCAATGCAATGCAGCGAAGTTTCGAGGAGAAAGAGCTGGCATGTACTGCATGTTCAGGGACAAATATACCATCGAGCAGGCTCGCTCTTACCATTTGCTGATGCTGACTATAAATTTACGAATACATATTAGGTCGGTTCAATAGCTGCACTAGGTTGCCCTAGTGTACACTAGTTCACAAAAAAGTGTTCGATAGCTGCACTTTTTTACACTAAACTGTTCTGCCCTGTGTTTTTTAGTGTGCCCTAACTTACACTTTTCTGCACTTTTCTACACCATTAAAAATCAAGAGCAGAAAAGTGTAAGTTAGGGCACAACAGCTGTTTTGTGTCAGGTTTGTTCGATATATGACTAAACAGCTGTTTTCTGTCAGTTACGTATTTGGGCTAATCAATTGAATTACAAACGTTGCAAGTTCTAACAATAAAATAAAATGCAAAATAATGAGGAAGATTTTTACATGGAGGAGGAATATTTAAACTTGTCATTTGAAGGTTGTATTAAATAAATTCTTTACTCTTATAGCTTTTTATAACTTTTTTTACAATATGCAGAGCCTGAAGTAGATTCAGAGCAGGAGGCAGCAGCCACCGCATCGCATCCAAATTACGGAAAGGCAATATGGGTTAATGCAAGTACAAAGCTGCTAATATCACTGTATGGAAAGTACAAGCCAAAGTTAGGCCATACTTTGCAAATTAAAAAAAAAAAAAAAAAAATGTGGGTGCAAATTGCGAAAGAACTTAAGGAGCATGGGTATGATTTCAATACGAGCCAAATTGAAAATAAATGGAAGACGCTCGATAGAAGTTTTAAAGCAAGCCAAAAAAACAACAAGCAGACTGGCAGAGCTCGCTCTACGTGCGCATATCAGAAGTAAGTGTTTTTTACAAAATATCCTATACATTTAAGTAAAATGAAACTGTTATATTCTTTTAGTGAGCTATCAGAGATATACGAAAACAATGACGCTGTGTTCCCGTCGTTCGTTTTGAATGCTCACGGTCCGGGAGAAAGTATTCATTCTTGTAAGTATTTAAATATATTTTTTTGCTAGGATCAGTGTGTACTAAATAGTAATTCTTTTTTACTTGCAGCAACATCCAATTCTAATGTTGAGTCGACGAATAACTCCGAATTTAATGGCTCGTCCACCCCTATGACCACCACGAATCGACAAAATAAGCAGTCGATAATGACTGAGCTTCTTAAAAAACAAGAAGAGCGTCATAAGGAGAGAATGGAACAAAAGGCGGAGATGATAGAGGCATACAAGGAGCGAACGCAGGCCATACAAAGGGAAAATGAATTGTTGGAGCAGCTTCTCGCAAAGAAATCATAATATTAATTATTTATTTTTTATTTTATTTTTTATTATTAAATAAATGTTATAAATATGCAAAAAAAATCTTAATTCCTTATATTTCTAAACATTATATTACATAATTCATCCCTTCGCTTGGCAGACCTAGGTGTTGAAACATACTCGTCTCCGCATGAATGTGCATTTTCTTGTACCAAAACAGGGATTTCTTCATTTAAAAATGAATTGTCGTCGCACATGTTGTGTAAAACGACACAAGCTATTATGAAATGACAAATTTTCCTTTTACCTCTAAGCTTGCAGTAGTACAATTGTCTAAATCGTTGCTTTAAGATGCCGAAAGCATGTTCAATGACCACTCTACATGAGCTTAGCTTGCAGTTGAACTCCATCTGTTGCCTTGTCAAATGACCGTTATCACGATATGGTGTAATTACATTTTCTGAACATCCATATGCAGAATCAGCCAACACGTAAAATTGACCAAGAGCTGATACCTTTGAATAGGCTTCTGAGTTCTCAAACACGCGATTATCATGGACCGATCCGGGATAGCCAACAAAGATGTCGACAAATCTCATTTTCTCATTGCAAATAGCTTGCATTTGTATAGAAACGTTTCCCTTTCTATTTATATAGACATCCTTGCCGCTTCGAGGAGGAGAAATGCGTATGTGCGTTCCATACATGGCACCTTTATTTATTTTCGGAAAGTTATTTTAAAATAACCATTGTTACCTATAACTCCTTCAGCAAAATCTTTTCCGCTGTTCAGCCCAGCATAATAAGCAGATGTTGCTTGCTCCTCCATATCATTCGGCCAACGAATCATGTTGTCTGACAAACCGCTCACAAAAAAAGTAATTTTGCGGATTATAAGGCTTGTCGTGCTGATGGCAAAATTAAACCTATCGGCTACATCTCGAAATGCGCAAGCCTCATGACCACCAAACCACAAAAACAACATAACATGCATTTCTGACGAATATGCTCTAGTTGTGTCCAGATTAGCATACTCCGAGGATTTTGTAAACTCCTTCGACAAGTACTGGTAAATGGTTCTGGTAACACGGAAATGCGTTTGAAATTCTTTGTCTGTGTAGCTTGGAACAGTTTTTGTAACGTCATCCATTACACAATTTCTTTTTTCCATTGGGAAATCTAACATTTGCACCATTAATAGCTCCTCATTTCATCGTCACTGTCATCATCAATTAACTCACTTAAAGTTAAATAGTCAATGTCATTCAAACTCATGTTTAAATTGCGCTTCAATAAAAACGCTTTAAAACTTCAAATTTGCGCAACAGCTGATTTTGCCTGTCACGGTCAGCTGTTGTTTGCTTCATTTGCTCTAACTTACACCATTTTTGTTCGATAGTAGCTCTACACTTTTTTCCACTGAAAATTTTCAGGGTTGTATTTTTCGTGTTCTGTTCTGCACTGCACTGCCCTACACTTTTTACTAACGAACAGACCTATTACGTAGCAAAGCACGTACTGGTCCGCTAGTGTCTTATATTTTTCGATACGGTTTCACAGTTATTTGATTTGCCAAGCATGGCTAAGCCATCTGCGTCGGGTTTGAGATCTTTTATAGACACAGTGTCTGCTATATATGCGTCTTTGGGCGACCACAAAGACATTTCGAACGCAATGGTCATGGCCAAGGTAGATCAGGTGACGAAATCTCGGTTCGAGGAGCAGCTTGACTATGACACGCTGCCATTCTGGGAAGATTGTTGAATAGGAGGTACCAATACTTATCAGTAGAAGAGTCAACTCGTGACAAATTAAAACTGCGTAATGAAGTACGAAAACCCCAACAACACAAATTTTCATTTGCTTGTGCTAATGCAGAGCATAGATCGTCGTCTGTATGTAAGTTAACATCTAAGAGTAAATATGCCAAATATTGTTACCCTAGATTTAGTTTATTACCCTAAGTATCATATTTCGCTGATATGCAATGCTGACGCGCCGCGCTTGAGTTCAGCGCTCTGCGCTAAGAACGGCTAGCAGTGAAATGCTGACACTTCAAATCTGAAGTGAAGTGTTGCACTGTTAGGAATGCTGAGTCGGCTTGCCGACCACGACTTAGTGGCGTGATGCATTGCCGCGAGGGTTTGGGTATTATTATTTGAAACTCATATCTTTAGTCTTGTGAACATATTCAAACAGTTCAGTTTGTTAAATAAAGCTCGCACTCCGGTAATAACCGTAAAAGTTTAATTATTGATATTGACTGAGCCTTAGCCAGCAATACGCGCAACTCTAAACTTCCCCAGCAGATAATCCTGCAAACACCACAACACAGCAGTTAACCCTGCGTGTCAACAATAACTACATCCTCACCCGGCGTATCATCTACCTGGAACTACGGCAGCACGTATCATCTACCTGGAACTACGGCAGCAGTGACTACGCGGGACCGCACTGGATATAATTGGCGCCCAACTATTAAGAACTCCTTTTGTAATTTGGATCATGTAAGTTCGAGAAGTGAAATCTGAATTAGCTTGATCAACAAATTTGTGTAGTAATTATTCAAAAATAAATTCATAAATATTAGTGAAGACACAATTCTTCACAACTTTAATTGCATACCATTGTGAGTGAAAAATTTCTATTGCATACTTTTGGTAGTAGAAAGTTTCCATTGCATACTTTTAGTAGTAGACAAATTTCCATTGCATACTTTTGGTAGTAAAAAATTTTGAGTTGCATACTTTCGTCGGCAAGAAAATTTTCTCTGCATACTTTTGGCAGCAAAATTTTTATATTGCATACCCAAGTAAATTTTCTACTATTTTCTTTGCTTTGCACGCACTTAGCAAGCAAAAAGGTTTTCTGTACTAATATTAAAGAAAATTTTTTAAGCGAACTGTAGTCAAGTTAAACTCTTGCTTAACAAAGTGAATCGTCCGATCAGTTGCGATCGGCAATAAAAGATTTGTGCGGTGCCAGCCAACAGCTAATGAGTTGGGCAGGTGCCTATAGGGACGTTAAGGTTGAATACGACAGCGACGATAGTTGGGAGGGTAACCGACCTGTAGTGGGTTTTCAACCAAGAAACGACATGGAACCAAATCAAATACAGCTCCTCGTCGACAATGCTGTCAGACAGGCTTTGTCGCAGCAACAGTCCCAGATGCAAGCGCAAATTACCGCTTTAGCTTCACAAGTCCGAAATTTGCAGGTGGAAGCACCTCAAATTGTTACATACGAAAAAGTAACAGTTAACGAAAATACCACATGCAACATTCCCTTAGACATTATCAAGTCTGTCCCAGATTTTACAGGTATTCAGGATGAATACGTTGCTTGGAGGCAATCAGCCATATGCGCATATGAGCTGTTCAGGTCCTACAACGGTAGCAGTACACACTACCAAGCCGTTGCAATACTTCGAAATAAAATCAGAGGCACAGCGGGGGCTTTGCTTGTCTCACACAACACAATTTTCAACTTCGATGCCATTCTAGCCAGACTGCACTTATGCCGACAAAACATCTCTGCGTCTTCTAAGACAGGGATTAGAGATGGTCAGGCAAGGCGACTTGTCACTAATGCAGTACTATGACGAGGTTGAAAAAAGACTTACACTAGTGACAAACAAGATCGTCATGACGCATGAACAAGACGGTGCCGATTTGCTCAACGCTGAAGTTAGAGCCGACGCCTTACATATATATATGCTTTCATATCGGGTTTAAAAAAATCACTAAGAGCCGTAGTCTTTCCGGCACAACCAAAAGACCTTCCCTCTGCTTTGGCCTTAGCCAGAGAGGCCGAATCTAGTATCGAGAGAAGCATGTTTGCTAACTCTTACGCTAAGGTCATTGAGGAGCGAGCACAAAGTAACGAAGCCAGCAAAAGCCGTACCTTTGGCAAGCCTGGCAGGTACAACAAAGAAGACCCTAATCAGGATAGGAACCCGCACTTTGTCAAACGCCCAAAGGGCAATACCCAGGAGCAAACAAACAGGGACAACCAACCACAGGCCCCACCTCCACAACCTATGGAGGTTGATTCTTCCTCAAAGTTTAGGCAGCGTACCGATTACAGCAAACGCCAGCCTAACGACTCTAACGCTGCGAAGCGGAGAAACTCTTCTGATCGCGCAACAGGCCCTAGGCGCCAGCGTCTTAATAATGTTATCCAAGATGACTCTAAAGAAGAAAAAGAAAAGTACGATAAGGCAGCCAAAGAGGCAGTTGAGGAGCTTGAAAGCGACAACGAGTTCGCTCCGGACGACGACTCAGTCCATTTTTTAGGGAACACTCCCGGTTGCCGTTCATTGAGCGACGGTTGGCTGGGAGAACACTAAGAATGCTTATAGACACTGGTGCGGCAAAGAATTATGTTAAGCCCTTAAAGGAGCTAAAAACCATAATGCCGGTCACCAAATCGTTCTCGGTGAACTCAATTCACGGTTCTACCGAAATCAAACAAAAGTGCTTTATGAATATTTTCAAGCACACATCACCATTCTTTCTGTTAGGGCCTCTCAGTTCGTTCGATGCTATTATAGGCTTCGACTTGTTAACTCAGGCCGGGGTCAAGCTTAACCTAGAAAAGGACACTTTGGAATATAAGGGCACATCTGAGAAACTTCAGTATCATAACTGTGCTGACGTCAATTTCACCGATGTCAATGACATCGTAGTGCCTGCCTCCGTAAGAAAAGAGTTCAGGAATATGATCCTAAAAAGGAAAAAAGCTTTTTTGACAGCTGACGAAGCTCTCCCGTTTAACACCGCAGTTGTTGCCACCATTCGGACTACAACAAACGAACCGGTGTATTCCAGAGCTTACCCAAACTTGATGGGTGTCTCCGACTTTGTAAACAACGAAGTCAAGCAAATGCTGAAAGACGGCATTATTAGGCCTTCTAGGTCTCCCTACAACAGCCCAACTTGGGTTGTTGACAAAAAAGGCACTGACGCCTATGGTAACCCTAAGAAGAGATTAGTTATCGATTTCAGGAAAC